>CAVLJG010000001.1:63124575-63739581 GCA_963669975.1 Acanthoscelides obtectus
TTAGTTGCCTCCCTGGATATGGCCTCATTAGATATGGTTTCAAAGGGAAAGCTTCGTCGCCAACAAAAAAATAGGGCATTTCAACATTGCTACTTGGCAATTGATCTACCTTTGGCAACTGAACTGATCCTTCATCTAACTGTTTTCCCATCTGAGATCTCCGAAATACACTAGCATCATGTTCAGAGCCATACGCACCAATATCTGCCCAAATAAATTTATAATCAGCATCACAGCATGCTAGTAAGATAATGCAAAGTGGTTTTTATAATTATAATACAATGACCCACTATTCAATGGGCATTGAATGTGAACATGTTTTCCATCAATGGCCCCAAGTGTATGTGGAAAATTCCATCTATTTGAAAACTGGTGGCTGATATTAATCCACTCTTGTTCAGTAGGGGATTTCAAGTAAATAGGTTGCATTGTATCCCAAATTGCGGTGCATGTTTCAAGATCACTTTTGAAACAGTTGAATGTCCAACGCGGAATTCCCATGACAAACTTTGAAATGATCCTCCATGAGCCAGAAACTTCAAAGTCATAGCCAACTTTAATGCAGGGCTTAAATATTCTCTCCTACTATGTTTAGTAGTTTTGGCTTAAGGAGACACAGGTACTGTCAAACTGATCTGGTAGCATTCTTGTATACTTAAAAATATTTCAGGATCCTTTGTTTTCATATAGGTAAAAATATTCGAAAAGCCCCTTTCTCATTCCTTTCTCTGAATATTGGTTGACCCACCATCTATAAAATATACAAATTCCAATTAGTATGTGATTCATTGTTTTTTCAAATTTGGCCTACCTTCTATTTTCTTGTGTCATTAGATACAAAAAGACCACATTCCAAAAAAGAAAGGACAGAAAGAGAAAACGTTCGTCAAAATCCATTTTTTTTTTGGATAAATAGTCTAAAAATAAAAAAATCAACTATTTTTTACCACAACTGTTTACGAGCAGCGAGGAACTGTCAAATTGCATAAAGTAAGGTTAGGTACAAAAATTCTGTCATAGTTGTCAACTGCTTCCGATGTGCTCCCGTTAATTGTCCATCTGCCGAAGTCTCTCGTTCCCGTTCTCGTTTCCGTTTGCGTTCTCGTTCCCGTTACCGGGCAATTGTGCAGCGGCCTTTAGTGTCCTGAGGCGCCAACAGCCACAGTCACACTTCTTAGTTTATTTTTAAAGCACAGAAGCACTACTACTGGAGTCTATTTCTCATAAATTATAGTCACCGATCACTTTGAACACATACACACACTTTGAAGCTTAGAAAACAAGCTTATCTCTTAATTACAGCCTCTGCGATTCCAAAATCACAAATTGAAAAGGTTATGTTTTTCTCAGCGTTTTGAGCGGCGGGAGTAAAACTACCACCTACGTTTGCCAGATTTCTTTGTTCACGGCTCGTAGTTGACGTCGGCTGTGGTGATAATTATATGAGGTACGTTGTAAATTTCTCTGCTCTGATCTAATATTTTCAATGTAGAGGTGAGGATTATGTGTCTTCACGGCATATGCTGTAGATTTTCACAGTAGCTTTAAAAGACTAGAGTCTTCGATAACACGTTTCCAAAAACAAAACTTGATTTGAGGTTATGATTTTCAATCCAACTTTGATAAACCTAAAGCTCCTTTATGGGGCAAAAGTCCGCATGCCTGATGGGGCAACGATCCGCTAAGGACATTCTCTCGTTCTTTGCGGATTTTTACCACATTTTTGGTGATCCAAAAAAATCAATTGTTTGGCCGAAATGTGTAAACTGTAAATCGCTCTCTTTAGAACCTTTCGCAAGTACAAAAATCCTTCTTTTGACAGCCCTATACTGTTGATTCTGGACAATCAAATTTCTCACACCAGCCTGCAGGCGATAACCTATGCAACGAAAAATAATATACACTTGCTCAGTCTTCCACCACTAGCAGTCACCGTACACAACCCTTGGACAGAATTTTTTCAGGCTACTTAAAGGTTATTCCGATGCCTTATGTGATAACTGTACTACATCGAATCCTGGACAAGTAGTAACAGAAGATCACGTCTCTGGATTATTCAAGCGGACCTATGAAAAAACTGCTAGTATCGAAAAAGCCGTTAATGGATTTCAGATGACTGGATGAGCATATTTTCACTGAAGAAGACTTTCTTCCAGCTTCTGTGAGAGAACAGGAGATTGATGACATAGATGACCTAGACAAGAATGACCCAGACATGCATTTAGTGTATTTGAAGAGGACAGGCCCGAAGGCGATAACGGACGGGAAAATGGTCCTACGGACTGAACTCGGCTTGTCAGTGAAATATGGATTTCTCTGTATAAAAGCACCCGAGTTACATATTTCGGCCGTTCCTGCTGATATGCCAGGAATACTGCCGACGATGCTACTAATTTCCTAGAAGACCTAGAGTCTACTTTATTGTTCTCAACACATTTTATAGTCAGTCAGATTTAAGCCTTTGTACTGTTAACATCATAATAACATTGTAATAATTTCGTAAAAGTACATTTTTGAGTTTTGGATTTTCGAAAATAAACTTTATAAAAAGCGATATCGCGGAATCGATCTTATAACTGGCGCAGTCATCCAGTAGGATCAGGAATACGCGACCCGGGAAAGACTTTCGCAAACCGTCCGTGACGGGACTTTTCGGGACTCTATCCGGCCTTTTGGACTTGGTGGCGTTCGTGTAGTGGCAGTGAGTACTGGAGTGGATTCATATTTTTGGATACCCAATCCATCGAGGAACCGGCGTGAACAGCTACATACGAAGGGCATCAGAATTTGGAACCACATTGCCCAAGTTCGCAAGGATTCCACCCTGGGGAAGATAACATTGCAGAACCAGCTAGGATCTTTATAGGAGTTAGAGATGCTAAAGATCGCTTTCTTAGTGTATTTTTTTCCATTTAATCGCTTCAATGACTATTGATATATCGGAGGCCCTTGAGAATTTCGACCTTAATGCTGACTCTCCAAATACTCGAAGGTACTCTAATATATTACGTGAGCCCATAATTTCACAAGTTCCTGTACGTTCAATACCTACAAGTATTACTACAACTATGGCTACTTTAAGGCCCAAATACTTGAGTTGTGTGCCTGAATTTGACGGCAACAGTAACGATCTCAATCGATTTTTTCGTGTAAGCAAATCCTTGATTGATAATTTTTATGATCATTCCAATCCAAACAATTTTCAAAATACATTTTTATTGAACTCCATTCTTTCAATTATTTACTATTTATTAATTACTCGTTTTTCTGACCAACGTGTTGAAGTGTGTTTACATAGAGACCTTTGCTTACTAAAGCAATATCAAAATGGGAGCCCTCAAAAATTTCACGAAAGTTGTTTTGCATATTTTAAACAATCTGTGTAGCTACGTCAATATCCACGAAGCTATCGAAAGTGGTAAAACAATAAAACGCGATTTGTATCAAAAACTTGCGTTAAAGACTTTCCTTTCAGGCTTTGGGCGCCACTGTCAGGTGCATGAAACCAACCTCTTGAGCGAAGCCCTTCAATTAGTGATTGAAGATCAAAATGCGCATTATTTCCAAACGTTTCATATAGAGTTAGGGCAGATTCACAGAATTTTACAAATTTTCACAATTCGCAGTTGTGACCTGCACCCTAGTTAATATGCCTATATCAAAATTTTAATTCTCGTACGCCTAATATCTTTTTTCCTGCGCAATTCCCATCTCAACCCATCCAAATTCAACCTAGGCCGAACCTAAATCAGCGTTCCCGACTAACGCTGAAGTCTTTGGCAACCGACAAGCAAACAATTCGAATACAAATGTTTTTAAGCCAAATTCTTCAAATCTAAGAAATCTTCCCAGGCCGACACCGATGAGTGTCAGCACAAGAAACACAACACGTCCATCATTCGCTCCAATTCCGACGAACACACCTCGACCTCAGCAAAATTTTATCTGTATAATACCGAGTTAAATGATAACGCAACATATGAAACTTATGATACAGACAATTTTGCTACTAACGTCGAAATAATTACGATGAATTCTATGGTGAACACAACCAAAAAATTTGTCAATACGATCAGTACAATGCTGATGAAAATAATGAACTTGACATGCCCAACTCAACCGCGACGTCAGGAAATAAAGCCAGGTTACTCAACCGACATGAAGAGTGAAATTATATCGTTCAATGCTAGTAACACAAAAGGATTGAGCTATATAGTTTTTCCCGAATATGACATAAAACTTTTGATTGACTGCGGGTCTACTAGGTCATTTATAGATCCAGACATCGCATTCAATATTTTCCACATCAAATTAAAATGAACCATTCATTGTTTCGACAGTATTTCAGAGATCCGCCCATAAATTCAGTACTTTAATACCAGCATCCAAAATTTCAATTTGCCTCATCCAAAGAAATTAAAATTTTATTTGTTCAAGTTTCATGATTTTTTCAATGGTTTGATCGGTATGGATAACTTAGAAGAATTACAGGCAAGACTCTTATTTCAAGAATGGTTCCTTATGACACCGTATGCAAACATCAAGTTGCTTTATCAAAAACCTAAGAATAATTTGAATTTTATTTCCATCGAACCTCGCACTGAGCGTGTCATAAAAGTTTAAAACAGTCATAAGCGATGGCGAAGTTTATTATACGCCTCCAATAATGCATAATTGTGAAATACCGAAATGCCTGACTATTGCGAAACATGGTTATGCTTTGATGACCTTACTGAACAATACGACAGATTCTGTTACACTCGACTTCTCTGAACCCCTTTCTGTTGAACCATTTTACCAGTCTATACATCCGACGATATGTCGAGAATTTGACCTTAATAATATCAACGATTCTCCAGTCAATAAACTAGACTATTCCAAAATTAGAGTAGTCCACCTAAATTCAGAACAGTCCACAATCCTCAAACTTTGCAAAAGAATTTTCGGATATTTTTATCGTGAAAGCGAACCACTAACTTTCACAAACAAGATAAAACACCAAATTCGAACTACTGATGAGATCCCAATTTATTTCAAGACCTACCGATACCCCTTTGTTCACAGACAAGAAGTGAACGACCAAATTCAAATAATGTTGAAATCAAACATTATTAGGCAAAGTAATTCACCATATTGCTCGCCCATTTGGGTAGTGGCTAAGAAGATGGATGCCTCGGGCAAACAGAAATGGCGCGTTGTAATAGATTATCGTAATCTTAACTATAAGACTATTGATTGATGACAAATATCCACTTCCCAATATAAACAACCTGCTGGATAAACTAGGAAGATGTCAATATTTCAGTATGTTGGATCTTGTTAGTGGTTTTCACCAGATAGAAATGGATGAGAAAGACATTGAAAAAACAAAACAGCATTTAACACCGAAAATGGCGATTGGAAATTTTCGAGAATGCCGTTTGGTCTCAAAAATTCACCAGCCACGTTCCAACGAGTGATGGATAACATCCTCCGAGGAATTCAAAACGAAAAGTATCTCGTTTACCTCAACGACATTCTCGAATTTCCGACGTCTCTTCAAGAGGACTTAGAAAGGCTACGATCTCTCTTTACCCGACTACGCGAATCAAACTTTAAAATTCAGTTAGATAAAACCGAGTTTCTGAGAAAAGAGGTTGCTTACCTCGGACATGTATAACTCCAGAAGGCGTGAAACCTACCCCCGACAAATCTCAGCAATTCAAAATTTCCCTATACCAAAAACTAATAGGCAAATAAAAAGCTTTTTAGGACTCTTAAGGCCAACTTCACCAACAACAGTCGGTTATTCTCCACCTATAGGGTAACAGACCATCAGATACAGCAAATGAGCTTCAAGTTCCAATCAACAAATTTTAGCAACCAATAGCTATGAAATGTTGAAAACAAAATACTGTCAAAGTATGAGATGACAACTTGTCATTGAAACATCACCAGCTTATTGAACATTAGGAAATTACATATAATTCAGTCAAAATTTTAAGAAATGTTTGATTTTTGAATTAAATCATGTTTTAATTACTATTGTTAATTTTTTATTCATGTTTATATTATTTTCTTCAATTGATATGTGATACTGGGTGTTTTTTCCTATAAACCTCTTGCAGATAGCCATTAAGCACCTACTTGACGATAGGCTCTACCAAAAGATATTGCTCGTTTCCAAACATTTATTCATTTACTTGCCGTTCATCAGAACCATTATGGCACCTTAGATTGATATTCCCACAAAACCATTCAGGTTTTTTGATATCCATACATCCATAAAGTTGAATATTTTTCGTTGTTCAGGAACTGAACAAACATCCACACTATATTCACAGCAATTAAGAAATTCCCAAATATATGCCTTAAAGCTACCAGCAAACCTAAAACCTGCAAAAAAAACTACAAATTTGCCATATTTTTCTTTTTTTCACGAGTACACTTTCTAGGTTATATTTATATTAGACATAATTTGAATACAGCGGATCATTGCATTTCAAGGAGTGACACATGTGTGGGATCTGTCAATTCCATGCTATTCAATGACAACACGGTGACTTGTGTGGTTATCAGCGGCCATTTTGTGAGGATGCGACAGGGTTGCCAGATTGTGCATTAATATCCCGTTTCACCCTCATGGTCCCAGTGGAGTAAGTTCCGCCAACTGTTGAAATATACTCTACTATGCTTTATAAGACTATTCGTGGCATTTTTCCCAAAATCATTGCACAACACTTGAAAAAATGCAAATGAAAATTTAAAATTATTTCCATGACGCCGCAATATAGCTCCGTCGGTACCTTGGGTTATACATCGTGACAGTAGGCATGTTCGATACGATCCTATATTTAGAAGTATCAATACATTTCACGAGTATCGTCATCATTCGATCCGGACTCTGTCAGAAAGAGTGACTGCAATTTGGCTGCGACATTACCCTGCCAAATCAGACATATCTTTCATAATTTTCAAAGAAATTGTTCAAAATCTTCAAATTTGTGAAGTTAGCGAGTTTCACTTCATACGTTGTTACCAGACATGTCCAAATCATCAGTTGCTGCCGTGATATTCATCCCGATCACTGCATCCCCACGGCTAGGCGACCTATATGTTAAATTTGTATTGATAGGGCAGCGGGTTATGCTATAAATCATGTCACAGTGTTTGTGCACTGATTGCAACGGTTAGATGATACCAAAAATATTTTCATAAATAGGAGATCTTTCCCATTCCGGATCGAACAATCTAATAAAGATGCTTATAATCATGGCACCTAGTAAATTTTCACGAAAAAATTCAAAACCAGCAAATGTAAAAGATTCATTTCGCACCCTCCACCACGGGACGTGATCGTCGTTAGACTTGGCAACCCTGCGAGTGACAGATAGATATACTCGCCAGTCAAAAAGAAAAATAGACAAACAATAAACATTACTACAGTATATTCAGATAAGAGATAGACCGGATGTAAACAAAAGGTTCGGGTGATTTTCACGCTAACGCCGCCGTCTCGACGTAAAACAGGAGCCCTCATTGGTCAATTCGCAATTAAATGCCTATGCCGAGCGGCAGAGCAGTCGTATCAAGGCAGAGTCACATTCAGGTTCAGACGTGTTACGTATGTCGTGTGCATCATTGCAATTTGATATTTCTTTGGACGTTTTCGTTTGTTATCTTATTAAGTTGTTGAGTTTGTCGTTGTTATTGTTATACCTTGTTATTGATTGTTATTGTTATCAACTGCTTGCGCAAAATGCCCAGTAGTACAGATACTGCCGATGAAGTTGTAAACTCCTGTAGTCCACCTAGGAAACGCTCTAAAAAAAGACACCTGACTGCAGAAATGAAAGAGCTCATTTTGAATATATATATATAAGATCGAGCGCGAGGAGAACGAGGCATCAACCATCAAAGAAATTGTTGTGAAGGTTTCTCACAAAGTTGGGGTGTGTCGCGCAACAGTGTTTAACCTTTTCTGAGCCAATGACCAGTAAACATCGCAAAAGTATTGTTAAATCATTGGATGAAGCTGATAAGCATGCGATTAGGAGGAAAGAGCATGAATTCTTCTTTAGGAATGAAATACCTACTATAGATAAAGTACTGCAGGAGGTAAATGGAGATACAACGTTGCCAAATTTCAAACGATCAACTTTCCATGCATTACTGAAGCATTTAAATTTCAAATGGAAAAAAACGGGGTCGTAATAGTTTACTACTGGATAGAGAAGAAATTGTGCTATGGAGGAGGGATTATTTAACAAAAATTGGGAAATATAGAAATCAAAACAGGAAGATTTATTACCTTGATGAAACGTGGGTAAACGCAGGACACACTACAAGTAAAGTATGGGTTGATGATTCTGTAACTTCATCCAGGAGGGCCTTTCTAGATGGACTGTCCACCGGATTAAAAAATCCAGCAGGTAAATAGGAGTAATAGTCAACAATCGGATGTTTTTCAAACCTTGGGAACAAGGTTCTAAACATTAATTCCAGGGGGCAGATAAAACATATTACAAGTAACAGACTTTTATAACTTTCGATAAAATGCGTGGATGTTTTATTGTCATTTTCACTTGTTAGAACTTTTTTAAGCCATGTTTTTATGTGTTTTCGATATTTCAATAATTTTTTAATACAATCTTAAAATATGTCGAATATTATAAACTTAAAAAAAGTTACTAAGTTTTATATTGTGTACCGTTAAATTGTGAAGCGCTGAGTAATCATACGACGTTCAATATTCTTTCTTTCAATATGACTAAATAATCCCAATTATAGCAATCTGATACTCATGTCTCAATGTTTTTTCGATGAATGTGATGAAAACATTTGAAAAAGGTTCGCTTATTGAAATAAATCTACACCAGTTAGTACTTCGATTTCCAGGTAAAGGGAAAAGGCTCATTATCTGCCATATTGGCAGTGAGGATGGATTTGTTGTTGACGGTCTGTGGTGCTTTGAGTCTAAGAAAACTGGAGATTACCACGAGGAAATGAATGGCGAATCGTTTGAACAGTGGTTTTCAAAAATTTTACCGAACTTAGAGGAAAACGCAGTAATTGTGTTGGATAATGCGCCTTATCATTCTCGAAGAATGGAGAAGGTCCCAACAACGGCTTCAAGGAAAGTTGATGTTCAAAATTGGCTCCGCTCGAAAAATATCAACTTTGAAGAAGCAATGCTGAAAGTACAATTATTAAGAATTGTCAAGAATCACAAGGCGGAATATCAAAAATACGCCATTGACGAAATGGCAGCAAGTCAAAATAAAACTGTGCTCCGTTTACCTCCATACCATTGCGAGCTCAATCCCATTGAGCTCATATGGGCAGAGGTTAAAAATTATATAGCTAAGCACAATACAACTTTTAAATTTTGTGACCTCAAAGGACTTTTCAAAGAAGCACTAGAATTAATAACAGCGCAAAAACGGGAAAACTGTATTAAGCACGTGAAAGACAAAGTTGAAAAGGGAATGTGGGAACTGGACAATATTTTAGAGGAACAAGTCGAGCCATTCATTATTGACGTTGGTGCTTCAGGCAGTAGCGATGATGAAAGCTCATCAATCTCATCTTTCCAATAAAAGATGTCGTTCATCAAATTCGGTAAGTTATAAGTAATTATAAAGCTACTGTATTTTTTAATTAATTATTGACATTTTTGAACCCATTTTGGCAAAACCTATTCAAGAATCTACTTTCTGACAGTGTTCAACCATACACATTTTTTTACGTTTTGAACGTTTTAATTTGGTTACATATTTACCTAGAAATCAAAAAATATACTAATCAATATTCTAAAAGCAATTTTAAGAGATATACGATTATTTTTAATTTAGGCTAATTTAAACGCCATTTTGAGATTATATTCGACTGTATTTCACCAAACATCATTCGGCATCCGAAGCTGGAAATCGAAGCGAAAATTTTGAAACCCTTATGTATATTTACATCATTATATATTTCTTACCCCACCCCCACATGATCCTATATCCATCACCAATCGTATACACATACATACATACGTATACACGAATTGTGCTAATTTACTACAAAGTTACGCAAAGCAGCATCTACTATCTAAAATATGTACTGCGTGACTCTTAATACGTCCCTGCCGAATGTTACAGCGTTCGATGATCACGTGGTCTTGTTTATGTCCGGTCTATCTCTTATCTGAATATACTGTAGTTTTTTGATTTTTGGACTTAAAAGCCAATACCTGTGAAACATTTTTCATAATTTTTTGTCTATGTCCATAGTAATTGCATTATGCATCAGGGAGATGTAGGGATTGACACGTCTTACACATATTATCTGTGTTTTAGGATGAAGAGGACATAATGTTTTTATTGCTTTGAAGAAATTCATTAACCCATAAATTAATAAATGATTACTATTATGACGTAAAGGAAGATGAGGAATTGGATGGAATGTATTTTATATTATATTTTCTTGCAAAATACAGACAAATCCACACTATTCAACAGGTATGTAATGATAACTTTCAGTACATTGAAGTTGGTAAATTCGAGAGTGCCAAGCATTAACAAACGTCCAAATCTGCTGCCAAATTTAACAGCTAGAAAATCGCCCTATTATTTGCCACATTCCCATTCGCCGGATTGTTAAATGTAAACCTATAACATATATCAAAATACATGAAAGTTGTCCTGTTTTTTTTGTACAAAAGCATCATGGTGGAATCATAAAGTGGTCTTGTTTATAATACAGTCGAATTTTCACGATTTCATTCAATATTTCAATAGAAATCACTGATATTCAGAGACCTTTGACAGCTTCCGTCAAATTGCATTTCGATAAGGTGTTTTCCTATTGGTCCAACTGACTGTCAAATATTAATGTTGGTGGAAATGGCCCCTAGGCTATTATCGGCGATTTATTCCAAATTTCGTTCAACTCACCAACCCTCTCACTAAAAAAGGGGCAAAAGTTGTTCATGTTTCGAAAACTGTAAGACATTACTTACCAACGATCCAATACATCAGTATCCAGACTTCACAAGACCGTTCAATTTGTCACCTGATGCAAGCAATGTAGCCTTAGGGGCAATTCTTAATCAGGGTCCAATCGGTAGTGATTTGCCTGTAGCTTATGCGTCACGAACCTTAAATGATTCGGAAAGAAATTACAGCACTACCGAAAAAGAGTTGTTAGCTATAGTGTGGGCTACCAAATATTTCAGACCTTATCTCTATGTTCAGACCTTCAATATTATAACAGATCACAAACCCCTCCAGTACCTTTATTCATTAAAGGAAAACGCCTCCTCAAAATTAATGAGATGGAAAATGAAACGACGAATATAATTTCAAAATCATCTATAAAAAACGCAAACTCAATACAAATGTTGACGCTCTTTCCAGAATTGAAATTCATACTAAGGAAACTAACGATTTTTGGGAACAACTCGATGACATCCTTGGAGAAGCCTCCAACTATCAGAATCAAAGAATTACCTTTGTAGATCAAAATTTAAACTCACCTCCTATAAGACAAGCTAATCCAAACTCACCACTGACAATTCAAGATATTAGCTACCCCAATTTAAATCCTGAACAAGACGATATCTCAATGTTTGTCAACTTGGACAACGAAACAGATCCACCTGACTGCCAGGATTTTTCTACCGTTGACAATACAAATACTGGCAAAGATACAATCAATGAAACAGAACAAACTGACTACCAAGAACTTCCTTTTGTTATTGACAAAACTAATACTAACGAAGACGAAATTGAAAAGATGATGAAACCCGGCACTCTAATAATCAACACCCGGTTGTTACAATTCCTATATCAGACCAACCATTGAACTTTGGCCAAAATCAGATCGTAATTAACACGGTCCTGCACTCTCCCGCCAAACCGAAAATCATCATTTTATTTGAGAGAAAACAGCGTTTATTAGTACAAATTTCAAAAAACAACCTTGAATCAGATGTTGTAAATTTTCTCTCGTACTATATATATTTCGAAGATCCTGACGTATACAAACCCTTCTTAGGCGCTTTACAAAAGTATTTTAAATGTGTTTAAGTTTAAAAGGTGTCTTGAAAAACTTCTAGACATAATTATTAATGATGAAATTAAAAGTTTAATACAAAATTATCATGAGGGGAAATCAAATCATCGCGGGATCGATGAAACCTATTCTCGCTTAAAATGAAAGTACTATTGGCCAAATTTGAAAAGTTCCGTTCAGTCATACATAAATGACTGCGAAATCTGTGAACATGTCAAATACGAGAGAGCCCTGTTACAGCGCAAATGAATATCACTCCCACTGCTGTAAAGCCATTTGAAATAATTCACATGGACACATACACATTTGAAAAATCTAAATTTTTGACCATTATCGATAGTTTTTCAAACTACGTTCAAGCTTACCATCTCAATTCAATGACAGGTACCGAAGTAGCTGACAACCTTATCCGATACTTTTTCCATCATTGATTCCCGACACAAATTATTACTGACAATGGCATCGAGTTTAAAAACTCAGTCATATCCGAGTTATTAGGTTTACAAGGAATCGAAATACATTTCTGCTCCGCGAACCATCCCCAGTCAAATGGCGTGGTCAAAAGATTTCATTCGACAATATCTGAGCAACTCCGAATTTTAAACACTCAAGGCTTTCAAAAAACACTGTCAAAATGAAAATGATATACGCAATCTTAGCAAAACAACAACTCTGTTTATTCTGTGACTAAATTAAAACCCATCGATGTCATAAATGGCCATCTCAGTGAAAAAGATAAATTTGACATCAGCTTAGACCAAATTTTGTTGAATGATTATGTAGAACAACACAAAGCACGCAGTAAGCTGTTATATTCCAAAATTAACGAGGCGCTTGTTCAAAATAAATAAAAAGCCATTGAAAAGGCAGACAGAGCTCGAGATAGTCCAAAAATATTTCAACCAGGTCAGAAAGCATTCGTTAAGAAAAATATACGTCAAAAAAATGCAAATAAATTCCAAAAATCATGTACACTAACAGCACTGGTAAAAAGACCGCTACTACTGATAAACACAACATATCGATAACTTGAAGCGACCCCTTCGCAAACCATATTCATTTAGCAACTAAATGTATGTCTCCAAGTACTACAAACATACATGTAGGTACTATTCATCTTCAGATTCCTGCAAGTAACGGTTGGACTTCAGGATAGCATAACTATACGTAACCTCGACAATAATCCAGGACTAGTTCCCATGGAAATTGGTGGAGCAAAAGTAAAGGACTATGACTTTTCACTCATTCATTATTATGATATGAATCCCACCTTTTCTGAAATTGAAAAATTATCGATTTCCTCCTCACGTATAGCAGAAACCATTTCTTCAAATTTAAGTGTCACTACATATTTGTCCAATTATTTCAGAATATTAAAATTTGTTCAGGGACAGGTAGAACAAAAGTTACATAATATATTTCCCCATGCAAAGCAAAGAAAAAAAAACATTTAAATGGCATTGGGTCGATATTCAAATCAATAACTAGAAACCTTGCCGCCAATGATGGCGAACGTTTCGAAAATCTAATTCAAGAGCTTCAAAATAATCAAAGAGAATTGACTAACAGTGTCACACAGAATAATGCCCTGTCAGTGTCTCTTATTGATAAGTGTAATAAAACTGTTCAGCAAGTCTGTCATATATACAATTGTTCATCGGGCTACAATCGATTCAGATCAGCATAAATTCATAGTAGACACAGTATCTCAAATTATGAACAGCTACAAAGTAATACAAAGTAAAGTCAATATTACAAGACGTTGAAAATTCAATAATTTTTGCACGTCTTGGAGCAATTCACTCTAGCATTATTACAACCGAAGAAATTTTTTGAGAACTGAAACTATTGAGCTCAAGATTAGGCGAGAAAAAATTTGCGATCCAGTTTTACTAGATAACATACCAACTTTTGAAAAAAGAATCAAAATCTCCAGTTATTCTGTGGGCAACAAAATTACATTCGTTTTATCACTCCCAATCTCATACTATGAGTCATTTAATTTATATCATCTCTTTCCAATCTCGATATATTTTGAAGGTCAATTTAAGACTATCGTTCCAAAGGAGCCTTATTTGGAAAAAAATTAATTGCACTTTGCACTTTTTGACGACATTTGTACTGAAATCCTCCTAAAAAGTTTCTCTGCGAGAAGACCAACGTGCAAGACATCAATGGTCCGTTACCCTGTGAACTTGAACTATTCGATGGAAGAAGCGCCCCTGCATGTGCCCAAACTCCACTGATAATCAATTAGCCAAGTATCGGACGAATCCAACCGACTAATCAATGGGTATTGATCCTGCCACTACCAGAAGTTATCAAAATGGAATGCCACGAAGAAATGCAACTGAAAACATTGACGGGAACTTATCTACTTCATATTCCTGTCAACTGCCAAGCCAAAATTAATCATGAAATCATCAAAAATGAACTCGAAACGATTGTCGCGGGCCAACCTATAATATTCCCGGATTTAAACCTGGACACTAAAGGCGATATCACATAAACAAATTTCAGTCTGCATCTAGAAAAAATTAAGCTGGACGAGTTAAGTAAAATCAAGTCAAACATTATCAACTACAAACAGAACTTCAAGAAACCTGCAGACTTTTTTATACCCAGTGCCTGGACACTGATAATACAGGGTGACTTCGAAGTTGAGTAATTTATTTTAACAGTGAGTAGATCTGATCAAAAGAAGTGTTTTTTTCCTTTACCATTTTTCTGGTAAAATTAAAGTAACAAAGTTATAGCCCTTTGGAAGTTTGAGTACCGCCCTGTCTCAATAATAATATCATGTGCTCGTGTTTGGCAACAACGGATATAATCCGCCTTATCGGTTCATCGCATCGGAAACAAAAAAGCGAAAGAATTTGGAACGATGTTTTTACAATTATTTTATTCAGTTCAGTTATACATACAGTCAGTGTCAGTCGGTAACGCGTGTGAATAGTGTCTGTTGCGTGACTCAAACGAAATAAAAAATGGCACATGTTTATGCGGATCGGTTTCCCAATCGAGTGCAACCAACCCCTCGTGCCTTTGTTAATGTAGTACATCGGGCTCGTAAATCAGGTGACTTAATACCTCACAGGGGACCTCGCGATCAAATACAGGTCCGCACTGAAATACTTGTCGGGAGGATTCTTTATAAAACAAGGTAAAAATTTTTTTTTATTTTTTTTTTATTTTTACACACATATTTTGGTTTATCTTCCTTCTACAATCATTATCTGAAAATTAATGACTCAACTTCAAAGTCACCCTGTATATGGATGTATATTACTCTTGGGTGTCTACACATTCTGGAAAACCATCTTGAAGAGGAGGAAGCTCAGAAATAGAAGTATTCAGCAACCAGAAGTCGAACTTCATCCTATCCAACTTCCGTGAAGAATTCTTCCCCAAAGTTGAATCGCAGGGGGGAGGAGTTATATCAGCCGTTCCTGCTGATAGGCCAGGTATACTGCCGACGATGCTACTAATTTCCTAGAAGACCTAAAGTCTACTTTATTGTTCTCAACACATTTTATAGTCAGTCAGATGCCTTTGTACTGTTAACATCACAATAACATTGTAATAATTTTGTAAAAATACATTTTTGAGTTTTGTATTTTCGAAAATAAAATTTTTAAAAAGCGATCTCGAGTCATCAATCTCATAACTGACGTAACATTAGTGGGCGTTCCTAGACTAGAAATCATTGTGGTCGATTGCAGGTTCGGTTACATATAAAGTATATAGCATACATATATCATAACATGTAATGTTAGTGTGATGTCACCAAATGCATTCTATTTTATAGCACTACCTAAAATTTGTTTGAAGTTTGATAATCTAATATTATTACCAATTTTGACAAACATTCCTTGAAATAAATGTAGCGTTGCAGCTTCGATTCAAACTTTGCACAAATAAACTTAAGCTTAAAATGGTGCATATGGGCATTTCGGCATGGTATACTACACAAAAGTCATTTAAAAACTATTTAATATTATACTCACCCTGCTGCTTTCTAAATCCAAGCTATCCATCTTGAAAATAGTCTCACTGACGTCATTCTGACTTTTACTTAAGTCATCACTACTGTGTTTCGCGGAAGTTACTGATAAGGTCATGTCTTCAGAGTTCTCGACATCAATGTTACCTAAATTGGAAACATTATTATTTAATATTGTATTTTACGACATGATACGCAAACACTTTATGAAAAATATGCGAAGAAAATCACGAAAGAAGAGTCACTGCAATGTCTGCATTTTTCTAACAATGATTTTAATGAATAACCAGGAATTAATAGCACAAGAGAAAATGTCCCACTTTTTGTTTACAAGTGCACGGGTTTCTTAGTCAGAATGTGTCCATAATAATTAACAACTGTCTGATAACTTTCCAACAGTAAGACTAAAGAGAATGTACGCCAAGAGGTGACACGGTGCGGTATATCTTTAAAGTTTGCCAGTCGCCTTCATAGACCTTGTCTTTGTGTTTTTGAATTGGTAAATATTCAGAAATTACTAAACTCCCCACCATAGAGTATTACAGGAGGTTAATAGTGATGAAGACTTACCTACTTTCAAAAAAAACACATTCTATAGTTTACTGAAAGAACTTCATTTTTAGTATATAAAACGGGTCAGAAAGCCAAGAGATTATTTTATGGAGAAGAAATTATTTAAAATCAATAAAGAAATACCGTGACCAAGGCAGGAAGATTTATTACTTGGATAAATGCAGGATATACAAAACCTAAAGTATGGGCTGACTCCACAATTAAATCAGCAAGACAAGCCTGCTTAGATGGACTAAACACTCGCCTAAAGAATCCGTCAGGTACGTGTATCTAACCAATTCGTCATTTATGTTGTAAAAATGGTGTCAAGCAGACTGAATCTATGAGCCCACGCTGAAAACTTAGCTACAGTAAACTTAGCTATATCTGGTAGATTTGGAACCAACACCTGTTAGATACGTTGCTTGTATTATTATTAGTTTTCTTGAATACTATATGAAATAATTATTTCCAGGAAAAGGGAAACGATTTGTTATCTGTCACATTGGCAGTGAAGATGGCTTTATGCTAGCATGAAGAATTGGACGGGAGTTCATTTGAACGATGGTTTGAAGAAACGCTCCCAAAGCTTGACGACAAAGCCGTCATTGTACTTGATAATGCTGCATACCACAATAGAAAACCAGAAAAAATTCTCACAATGTCCACAAGAAAGATATAAATTCAACAATGGCTCCTATCAAAAGTCATTAGTTGCAATGAAAATATGGTCAAAGCAGATGTGGGATCTGGACAATATGATCGATATTCAAATTGAACCTGTAATAATTAATATTAACCATTCGGACGATGATTCAAGTACTTCCAGCGAATAAAAAATTGTGAAAAGTATGTGCACTTCTTTCTATTGAAATAATCACTTATTTTGTTAGATTATTCTAAGACCATTGAGGAAAATACGGATCTGTACAATCTCGCTTTTGGGCATGTTGTGTTTTGTCTGGGCGTAAATGGACTACGAATGGGGTGGTATAGTGAACGTGAAAGAATCATTAGAATATCCGATACATTTTGTTAGTGCTCTGATGGGTACATTTGCATAAATATTTTCTAATGTTCAACCTGCACATTGAGTAAAAATTAAACTTGGTAGACCCAGTTTAAACAAAAGTAAATAAGATAAAAAAATGCTTAATCTTTCACTACAAGTGATGAACAACAAATATATCCAAAAAGAATGATCTATTTGGCAATACCACGTGCAACTCTCGCCAATTAACACCATGTGGTTAAAAGTCATTTTATCCATTCAAACTGGTTCGGCTAGTTGAAGGCTTTCAGTCATTACAATCCGACATTTATCGCTAGTGCGCTATAACAACTTGTGATGTCAGTGGTTACGGTTATGCGGTGGTTAGCTAAGCCACAGAACATTAAACAATTGTTTTATTCTGCGCATTTAGCTCGCTCTGTGCCCGTTCACACCATGTGGTAAGAGGTATACAGGCGCTTAGCGCAACTCTGACTGACTATGGTGTAAAAATGCTCATTGGTGACTTCCTCAATAACTCATAAGGGCAACGTCATCATCAGTGTAGAACCATTTTTGTGTTTTTTTTCTAATTATGGTCGAACTGAGCCATGCGAGGCAAAATTTTAATAAAACAGTTTTTTAGTAGTATATCACTTGCGCATAATCATTTACCTAATTCAATGTGACGCTTGATAAAGTTCTTCTCGCGAATTTTGTTATCGTCATTGTCTGCAGTGTTTCTCCTTTTGGTATAATCATTTTCTTGATTTTCCAGTTCCAACTTAGAAACGTCAAAGCTACGTCTTCTACCCTAAAAATAGAAAGCAGTTGTGTCATTAAAATATTCAGGAATTATATAAGGTTCTTTTTTGGAATTTGAGGTCAAAATAGATACCTTTAGTTGTAGTATTTCAATTTCTACTAAATTAAAAAAGCCACTTTATTTTTGCGCTGGTTAGTTTGCATAATGAAACTGATGCACGAGTACTATTATATCTGAGCGTTGACATGACGGTTAAAAAGGTGGCGACTGACACCTTGGAAAAACATTTAGATGAAATGGTTGATACACAATTTTAAGGCTCATGAACAATTTGTAATATTGTAAAATAAAAAAAAAATCAAAGCATTAGAGTACAGTTTCGTACTCTAACGATGAGAAATCTGGCGAACAAACTGGTCAGTCCGTAGAACCCATCGTCGGGTTGATCGTCAGACAGGCTATCGTCATATCAAGCACTTCAAGACAACTTCCAGCACCTTTTGAACTGAATTCTGGTATATATTAAATGTACCGCAATTTCGCAGTAGATAAAGATGATACTAACATCGAAATCTACGGTTATAAATACAAAGAGCTGCAAAATGAGGCAATATATGACCCTCCAGTCCATATTTATCTTTACAAGACAGTGGCCATCCCTGAAATTTTTAACTATCATTATTTCACAATAAAATATAGGATTCGTGTACAAATTTCATTATCATCGTTTTTTTTAAAACATCTGCTACTTGATATTCTGAAGGAATAGAAACCAAGTTAGTCAATATTTGTCACCTTTTTTATATAGTGAAATCTCACATCTACGTGTATATGTTTTAATCTCCTATTAAACTGATTTTTAACTAATCTGATCGCACTCTGATTGACCTCACTGATTAACACATTACCATTTTCACAAATCAGTTCTTCGATTGAACACTTCAAATACAATAGTCATTCTGAAGCTGCTATATATTCAGATTCAGTACTTGACAACCACACTATTGGTTGCTTCCTTGAGCATCATACACTAGGTCAACCACAGTAGATTACAACATATCCAGTAGTACTCTTCCTTGTTTCCAAATCACCAGCAAAGTCAGAGTCACTGTATGATAGTACTTCACGTCCATCAGAGTCTTTATAAAATTGTATTCCATAGTTTTCAGTCAGTTTCAAGTAGTGTAGCACTCTCTTCATTTTTTCTACATCACTGTTAGTGGGATTTTCCATTTTTCTGCTCCCGTAGCCAACAGCATATGCAATATCTGGTCTTGTGTTACTTGCACCATAAAGCTAACTTCCAATCAGCTCACGATAAGGATTTTTTTATTTACATGTTGATCTTTTTCTCCTTTATTAGTTTCCATAGGTGTTCTTACTGTTTTTGAATTCTCCATAGGAAACGATTCTAAAATATGCCTGATATATTTAGATTGTTCGAGAAAAATTCCATTAGAAACTTTTAGTATTCCCATGCCTAAAAAAGTAGCTGGACTGTTATCGAAACTATTTCAAACTGTGTTTTCAATAATTATTCCATTTTTTCTTCATCTGATCTAATCAATAATCCATCATCAACATAAATAGCCAGTATTAGTGATCCAGTTTGATTTTTGAAAACACAATTTTCTGTTTTCGCTACTGTCAATCCTTTTGGTTTTAGATAATTTGTGAATTTTATGTTCCATTGTAATGGATGCTGCTTTAAATCATACAAATCTTTTCTTAAAAGACATACTTTGTGATCTTCAGTATATTTTACATCAAATTTCTTAATATGATAGTTATTTCTTGCAGCTATACCTAACACTATTCAACTGTCTCCGTTAATAGACTCTTTTCATGCACACTAATGTTAGCTACATATAGTAGTAGTAGTAGTATGGATATCTTCTTGGTTTCTTCCTTCTAATACTTTTTGTACTATTCCTGATTATTACCTTTTCTTTTGTGAATTTTACAATTCCACCTTTTTCTGTTACAGCATTGACAGACAGCAGATTCTTACTTAATTCAGGAACATTACTCAAGATACAATTTTCATCTTCAATATTCCCTATTCCTAGGCTTTTCATTTTTTCTTGCTTCAGTGCCACATTGATATTTGTTACAGTTTTTTCATATAGTAATAATAATAATAATAATAATAAATGCCTTTATTTCCAAAAAGTTCTCAAAAAAAAATCAGAAAGAGAAACATGAGTATTAACCAAAAAATAGGAAAATAAAAAAAAATACATAAAACAAATGTCGACTGTCTGAAAACCACAAGGGGGAGTTCACTATCTAGTGCTCTTCCACTCATCCCTTGAAATTTTAAGAAACATTATGCCAGTAAATACATCCATCAAGCATATATACTAAGTGACATATAAATCCGAACACCCAGTTTAAATGGTTTTATTTTAATAAAATTTTGTATAAGTACTTAATGAAGCATAATAAGTAAATGATAAAAATTTCAAAATGATTGCACTGCTTTAAAGCCCTTTAATAATGTGTGGATGCACCCTGATGTGCTACGCATTCTCCAACGCGCCTAGGCATGCTTCTGATCAGGTGGTCAATGTCCTCCTGTGGTATCTCATTCCAAGCAACCACCAACTCCTCTCGAAGTGCTTCTAGAGTCTGAGGAGGACGTTGCAATTTGAGCAATCTCCTACCCATTATATCCCACACGTGCTCAATTAAGATAAGTCGGGAGATCTTGGTGGCCATGGTAACAATGTGACATCATTATGTTGAAAGAAGTCTATTGTGACTCTTGCAACATGTGGTCGGGCATTATCTTGTTGGAAAGTTGGATCTGCCAGGGTGTCAAGATAGGGTAAAAGATGGGGTTCTAGAACTTCGTGGATATAACGCTGCGCGTTCATGTTACCTCTGATGAAGATTAAAGGTGACCTGGAACCATAAGCTATAGCACCCCAAACCATAACTCCCACAGTGTGATGAACATGTCTTTCAACAAAAAACTGTGGATTCCTCCTTTCACCACGTCGCCTTCTAACCGTGGCACGACCATCGTGCATGCCTAAACAAAATCGAGACTCGTCACTAAAGACAATACTGTTCCATTCCTGATCCCACAGTGACCGTTGTCAGCACCACTCAAGGCGATTACGTCGGTGTTCTCGAGTTAAAGGGAGGACCCAGAGTGGCCGGTATGAAAACAAGCCAAAACTTCTCATTCATCGGTAAACACTTCGCACGCCAATAGGTCTTCCGTGTTCTGCAAACCATTCATTTGCAATGGACCTGGTAGTGGAGAAACGGTCCCTTAAGGCCAATAATCTTAGGCGGCGATCTTCACGGTCTGTTGTTCTACGGCGGCGTCCAGTGCCCCTTGCTCTTTGCGTACGGCCTTCTCGAAGCCATGCCTGACAACACCTAACCACAGTGTCTACACTTCTTTGCACTCTAACTGCAATTGCCCGAAAAGAAAGTCCAGCTTCCCGAAGTCCCACTATACGGCCCCTATCAAACTCACTAACTTGACGAAATCGTACAGGTCTCCGTACTCTAGGCATCGTAACCGATCGTAAAGGATGTCAAGAACCAAAATCCGCCAACGTTGATTCTTTACTGCGGCTGAAATATTCATTTTTAGAGCGTTAGTGAATTAAAAAAAGGCAGTATAAAAACCGGAATATTCAACTGATAAGGCTGAAAATTTTTTTCACTTGTTATTTACAGTAAGATAAATATAGTCACCAACTTTTATTAAAATAAAACCATTTAAACTGGGTGTTCGGATTTATATGTCACTTAGTATACTAGTCAGATCCTTAAATGTTTGGAATTATGTAAGTCACACGTTTATGTGGATGATACCCAGCTGTACTATTCTTTTCCTAGTTCAGATTGGCCAGCTGCCGAGTTGAAAATAAACAGTGACTTGACTAACCTCTCTAAAAGATTGCAAGAGCATTCATTGATATTAAATCCAAATAAATCAGCTGCTGTGAGGAGTTGGTGGTTGCCTGGAATGAGATACCACAGGAGGACATTGACCACCTGATCAGAAGCATGCCTAGTCGCGTTGGAGAATGCGTAGCACATCAGGGTGCATCCATACATTATTAAAGGTCAAAGGGCTTTAAAGCAGTGCAATCATTTTGAAATTTTTATCATTTACTTATTATGCTTCATTAAGTACTTATACAAAATTTTATTAAAATAAAACCATTTAAACTGGGTGTTCGGATTTATATGTCACTTAGTATATATATAGTGAAGAGCAATGGTCCAAGTATAGATCCTTGCGATACACCTGTGGTAGTGAGCTTTGAACTAGATATTTCATTCTTCAGTTGTACACACTGTGATCTGCCACTTAAGTATGAATTAAAAAGTTTTACGCTGTCAGTAGACAATCCACATGACTTTAAGATAGACAGCAAGACATCATGGTTAAAAGTGTCAAATGCCTTGCTGAAATCTAATAGTATTAAAGCGGTAGACTCACCCAGATCATTCGACTGAATGATATCATCAGCTATCTTAGCAAGTGCAGTGGTGCAACTGTATCCTGGACGAAAACCTGACTGTGTTTTAGGAAGGATACTTTGACTGTCAATATGTGTTCTTAATTGTATTTCAATAATTTTTTCAACCAATTTCGAGAGACCAGCTAGAATACTTATTGGACGAAGATCTGATAGCTGTTCAGCTTCCTTACATTTTGGAATTGGCACTATTAAGGCTACTTTCCAGCACTTTGGATATTTTCGCTCAAAAAAAATTGTATTAATAAGATGTACCAAATACGGTAAAATATACGGGACACACAATTTGACGAGATGTATGCTAATGCCATCATTTCCTGGTCTGGTGTTTTTTATCCTACTTAATGCGTCAAATACGTCTTGCTCAGATACCAATTTGAAATTGAACTCTAAATTACATATTTTTTGTTTTGATTATAATATAAAGCAATATGATTACCAGACGCCACACGAGGTATGCTGTCAATAAAAAAGTTATTTATATGTTCCACATCTTGCAAATCAATAGGAATATTTGACTTCTGTGACTTAATACTAAGCGAATTAAGTTCTCGCAACAAAGACTTCTTATCCTTACTCTGAGCAAGCGAATCTTTCTACATATGTGAAGAGGCACCTGACTCTACGACAAAAATATTTTCCTTAAGATTCAACCGTTTATTTTCCTTTTTGCGAAATTTGAATTGTTTTGCAGATGAGTGTGGTCAAGCGTTGTCATGAAGCAGAATAGCACATCGAATAGATATGTCTGGCATTTTTCGCCGATAGGCCAGTTTCACTTTTTTAACCTTTCCACGTCGGGAGTCGGTTACATTCGAAAAACAAAGAAGTGTCTGGTATACGGGAAACGTGTATTAACTACGGGAAACGTATTGATCAGCAGTATTTGTTTGTACCAAATACTATACATACAACCGAAAATTTTTGGTGGTGGGTGAACAGGGGAGAATTGTCGCACAGGTGGCACCGTTAAGACAGGTTGCAGCACGTTTATTTCATTATTTGACCATTATTCTTTGATCGCGAGTACGTTAGTTATTTTGCGTTATATTTATCTTGGAAATGTCTCATAGTGAGTTAACAGAACAATAGTTGATAGAAATATTACAGAATAGAGATTCTGAGGGCGATTTCGATGGCGACACCGAGGAATGGGAAAATATCCGATCAAGAAGTTCTAAACGATTGCTGAACAAACTAATACAGGGTGGGGGAGGGGTCTTCTATGTAACATTTTTTCCCCGAAGGCTTCATTAAAAAGATACGGGGTGTGGAAGTTTAAAAATAAAAAACATTTTTTTAATACCTTCAAAACCGTAAAAGGAATGAACTAAAATATGGTATGTGGATTTACCTAAGTATTGTCCACATTTAAAAGTCTTTACTTAAACGTGCACCAGTGGCGGAAATACAGGGGGTTAGTGGCATTATTTTTCCAAATAAAAATAGTATGCAACAAACGCGCAATTTTTCGAATTTTTCCTTCAATTTGCTAAAAAACAATTATTTTTATGTTTTTCCTAGAGTGCACTGTTTTCGAAAAATGAAAATAATAAAAATTAGATGCAGAGCCGGATACAATTAGTTTCAAAATAAAATAGGAGGTCTTGATACCAACTTGACGTTTCTTGGGAGATAGTTTGTCAAAGTTACGTGTTATACGTTGTTATCGTTACTACTTTTTATATTATTTTTTTTTAAGTCAAGTCAAAAGTTTATTTTCTCCATTTTTGAGTGTTGTGAAATGGAATTTAACAATGATGAGTACGCCGATATTATTTTTTTGTACGGATTCTATAATGGAAATGGTTTAGCGGCTTCTCGGGAGTATCAACGTAGATTTCCTAGTGGATGCCAACCTACCCCAACCGTTTTTACGCGTTCATTTCTAAGACTTCGGCAATACTGAGTTAGAGGCCATGGTATCCGGTAAAATGTTCAAGAGGAACTGGAACTGATTAATTTGGGGTTGGATTAGGCGGATTGCAGCCCAGTTACAATGTTCCCAACGTCTGGCGTGGAGAATTTGAAATCGGGAAGTTTTACATCTTTACCATCAGCAAATGTGCAACCCGGCGACAAAGTGCAATACTGTTTTAAAATTTCATTTGTACTTGTATATTCAGATTTTGTTACTGACGTTATGTTTTTTTATTTACATATACTCGTATGTATTTGTATTTTTTGAATAACCTTTTTTGTATGAAAATAAAAAAAACAAAGACGTATGTTCATTTCTAACGGGAAGCGGATAAATCGGCGTTTTCCCCGTAAAGACAGACATATTTCGTAACAAAATCCTCCGTTGCGAAAGGGTTAAGCAGTTGACAGTAATAAGCAGCATTAACTGTACGGCGATCGTGAAGAAAATCAGCAGTACCTCTCTGGAATCCCAAAATACCGTTGCAAGAACTTTTCCTGTAGAAGGACTGGTCTTGTTTTTTCGCGGTGCTGCCTCTTCAGGCTTTCGGTACTCCTTAGACAAAATTTTGACAGTCGTATACTTGTGCCCTTAAAAATGTCTTATCGCCCGACTGTGCTGTCAATCGACGCAAAAATTCAGAAGGTTGTACGCCATCCCGCGACAAAAATGTTATGATAATTCGTTGCGCAATAGACAGGTGCAACTCTTGCTCACACATGATGCTACTAACAGCCTCATCTACTTCGGCGCGCCAAGCCGACTGACTCCCCTCTTTCTGATATTCCCACCCAACATACACCAAGACGTCGCCCCACTCCATTTACCTATGGCGCGTCAAACAGAAAAGACCGGTTCATATTTGATTCACCCTCGTAATTGTACTGCTTTGATAGGGTTGACAATATCTTGGACATAATCATTTCATCTTTGACTGCCTGATGCAAATTTCTTAGTATGTATGCAAAATTTTCAATTTTAGAAATGTGAAGAGACAAATCACTTCGTTTCTGATATGTCAGATTCAAACATTCACACAGCAATGCACATTTTTGATCTTCAGTGTCTTTCTGAAAAATACTGCATAGCTTTCTGTATATTTCTGCTGATGTTTCACAACTCATCACATGTAGCAGAATCTTTTTATCATAAGTAGTAATTATGTAGTTCTGAGCATTTGCATCTTTCTTTTCCCAACATGTCCTGTGCTCTGCAGTTGCCGATGGGTCAAGTATTTTTATACCATTCACACAGTCCTTGAGATTCAAAAATGATATTTATTTGAAACCTCCACATTTCAAAGATTTCACTGTCTGACAGTTTTTCAATACTCGGAGTTTCTTCGTTACTTTTATTTTTCCGGTATTAATTTTGAGCTGTCAAAGACATTTGCTTTGCTTTCACTGATTTCACGGATTTCATTGCTTCTCTACATCGAGTTCACTGCGACTAAACATCGTAATTTCTTAATTTGTAATTATTTTCAACACTTGATACTTTTTTCTCTTCCCGAAGTTGAAAAATCACCTCAAAGGAACTTATTTTGGGGCAGTCGAAAACATTCAAATGGCTGTAACCGACCATCTGAAGGCTATTCCAGTATCGGAGTTCCAGCACTGCACTGAGGAGTGGAAGAACCATCTATAGCGCTATGTGGCTTCAGAAGGAAGTTATTTTGAGGGTGTCAATATAAGATTGCAATTATATTTGAATAAAAATAATTAAAAAACCAGTCTCATCACTTAATTTACAGACCTCGTATATTACAGTCACATGTAGAGAAAGAGAAAAAACGTTGGTTCCTTTGTTCATTCTTGGCATATTTTTTATGGTCTGGGATTTACTGTACCGGTTTTGAAGCAGTTGACAACTAGAATTAGTAAATCCGGTTCATCCATTTTTATAAAAGTTTAGCAACATATGTCAGGTTTACTATATAATTTGAAACTTGCATTCGATAAATCAACAAACCTAATAACTTGAAGAGCGTGTACATCACATGTAACATACAAGTTTTTTTCATATTGTAAACATTCACACGATAGGTGGGTTAATAAAAAAATCTAGACTAGCAATTCATTGCCCGTACAGAAAACAAAATAGGTAAAAACGGATTCAAAGTTCAAGTACGCAATCAGTATATTTCCTCGAACGAGACAAAAATAAATATGATGCGAATACATAAAATGTGCCAAACGAAATCAATTTAAAACTTATAGCTGTCATTTCACTGAATATACACAATTAATTTTTGGCGTAGCCCGTCCAAAATATTCCGTCCGCTAGTTCAAACGACTACGATCCAAATTATTTTCTATGGCAGGAATTTTAACCATGTACATGTGCATTCGTAAATATGTGGAGAAGGAAGCCATTATTGACCGATCACTTAATCCTGAGGAACGTAAAACTGAAGGATATAACGTACGAGATCAATAATGGGATCCTCAAAGCAGGTTTGTATATAATTTTTTACCACTCATATTACAGGGTATCCAAGAAAAAAATTAAAAGATAATTCTATGAGTTTCTATTAAAAATCTCTTACTGTGAATTAGTTTTTTTTTATTCATTTTTGAAGGGCACGAAATTTTGACAGCGTAGCGACCAGTTAAACGCATCTCATGATGGTGTCCATTTAAAACATTTAGGTCGACAGACGCGGACTATCTCTAATACGACTTTGTTAATTTTTGCATAATAGTAAGGGCTCCAAAACAATATTTTTTTAAAGTCTAATCCTATGGCTAAAGAAATGTATTCTTGTGGAATTTTGATGAAATGAGTTTTCAAGAAAAAGTCTTGTTTGAATACCGCCGATTCACAACACAGCTGAAATTGTGTTTTTTATAATGATTCATACAACTGTACTCCATTCCAACTATGGTATAGGCCATTTAGGGAAAGTTCATAGACACGTTTCTGCTTTGATCATTTTTAAGCAGATACAATATGATATCTGATATCGTATTTATTATTATATTGGCAGGGAGATAATATATTCAATGAACTTGAACTACGTAATTTGCGATGTTTAAGTATTAGCATGTCGTAAAAAGTACCAAACACGCAAAGATAAATTAAATAATGGGTGAATAGCATCAATGAGCAGAGCATCAATGATTTATAAATGAATGCGTAAGGCCCACCAGCCCTCATATCTGCCCCTATGTAAAAATTGTATAGAATAATGTACAGATAAATTAAATATATTACCAAAGAAATAAAAAATTGAGAAACAATCCTCTGCTCTGCATTAATACCTTCTTTTCCGCATTTCTAATTGCGTTTATTTACAGCTACATAATTTTTCCAGAAAGGTTTTCTGGAAACAATGCAAAACGTTTCACTCCACCAGATCCCTATATTACAAATGCCCAACTTTCTTTCCTGTAGGTAGTATGACTAATATGCATTACCTGTTTGTACATGCTTTCAAATTCCGAAACGTGAATGGGCGAAGTGGCGAGGTGATCGGGTATTTCTTCATTCTGATCATCTTCTATTTCTTCAACAAAGAAGGCTTCGCCGCTTTCACCAAGTTTCATGTGAATATCTAATGGCTCGCCATTTACTTCAATATCAACCTGAAACAAACAATATGGAAATAGGTACGTTAAACGATATCACACTACGGAACAAAAAAAATATCCAGCATCAAGTTTGTTGATGGTTTTTATAAACACTTCTACAGGGTATCCCAGAAGTCTACGTCGAGCCGGACACGGGGGATAGGCCAAGTCATAATAGTTATCAGAGAAAATTTCAATTTTTTTTTAGACGGAATGACGGACAGTGTCATTCCACGTAGACAGCAAGACAAATAGTAACGCCACTTTTATTAATTCATGATTGTGAAGTGTCACCATGTCGGTAGACACGGTTTAGGAATACACCAATATGCACCTCATTTATGGGGAATGTAGATGTAATGCTAGTGCTTCAGCTAGGCTTTATCGTGAGAGGTGCTGAAATGTGCTCATTTTTTTTCAGATGGACGATTCTCCAATAAAGCAGATGGTGGAGGAAGAATTTCATTTCCTTACGAGGACGTCGTACTACAAGCTGTCCAAGAAGATCCGAGTAGTTCAGTACATCAAATAGAAGCAAGACCGGGAGTGCACAAAAGTACAACCCACCGAATCTTGCGAAAGAACGAGCTCCACCCGTACATCGTACAGAGAGAAAATCTCTACAACCCCGTGATTATCTTCCAAAGGTTGAGCTTTGTCGAACAATGTTACAGAGGCACCGGGAAGATCCGCGATTATTGGAGAAAATTTTATGTGCTGATGAGTCGACATTTAAAAAAGATGGTTACATGCATCTACACAACTTACTCGAGAAGCATGTAGATGAGACAAGGTATATTACAGTATTGTTTTGAAGTTAACATGTAAACAAGATTTTAAATGGAAGAATCATTGTATCCTCTGAGATGCCAGATACCCCGAGATTATCTTCCAAAGGTTGAGCTTTGTCGATCAATGTTACAGAGGCACCGGGAAGATCCGCGATTATTGGAGGAAATTTTATGTGCTGATGAGTCGTCATTTAAAAAAGATGGTTACATGCATCTACACAACTTACTCGAGAAGCATGTAGATGAGACAAGGTATATTACAGTATTGTTTTGAAGTAAACATGTAAACAGGATTCTAAATGGAAGAATCATTGTATCCTCTGAGATGCCAGAGTTCTTGCATGGCGAAATTTATTTAGACTTTTTACACAATCATTTACCAAATATATTGCAAAACGTGCCACAAAATATTTACAGAGACATGTTGTACCAGCAAGACTTACCGGGCGCATTATTGCCCATTCGGCTAGAGAATCTTGATGCCAGCCCGTTCACCCGACTTACATTCACTCTATTTTTTTTCACTGGCGAGCGTTTAGTCATAGCCAATCGAAAATTTAGCTAAGTTGCGGAACAGAATAACGGAAGCAGCTGAATTTGTTAATAACGGAAGATTCACCCGTCTGATAACCCGATCATTTTTAAGAAGACGTCAAGCTTGCATTGCTGCAGTTTGAACACTTATTGTGAATTTGATAACATTCACGAATTAATAAGAGTGGCGTTACTGTCTGTCTTGCGGTCACTACGTAGAATGACACTGTCCGTCACTCCGTCTAAGAAGAAATTGAAATTTGTAGTAAACGGAACTAAAAGATCATCACACGGTGTAGATTTTTCCGAATGTTCCAATTTTTTCAAGGGTATAATTTCAAAAATGTACAGGACTTGGATTTTTTTGTATTGACTCTGATTCATGGAATAAAAGAAATATAAGCCTTTATAAGGGATTGTCCTCAGCAAAATCATGATAGAGAGGCCTACAGAAAAAGTTATTTATATTGTTTTAATTATTTTAGTGAATGGCATATATGTATATCTTGTATTTTGAATCATTCTTATAAAGGAGCTTAGCTAAAATGTTTCTCTCCTATACATACCAGGGTTGATCACTATTGTCCTGATCCCTTTACATGTGTTTATTTGATGAATGTTGCTCTGACAGCAAAACAAGTGATCTTTTGTTTACATAATATTAAGTTTGCATACTACGCCGGGAATACACTTGAGCCGAGGCAAGCCGCGCACCGAACGAGGCAGCCTCGGCGCTCCGCGATGTGATTTGCCGTGAAACGAAATGCGAAAACTACGTAAGCTTGATTAATTTCATTGAATTTGCACGCGAGGAGTGAGGGAATTGAAATAAAACTCAAATTAATAATTTATCTGTCAGATCGGAGTGGAGCAATGAAAAATGCTTAGATTTAAGTAGTGCCACAATTTGTAAATAACCAAAAATAGACTCGATATTCGCTCTGAGGTAAATGCTGATCGAAAGTTCCGTACACACTGCGCAGGAACAAGGCACGGCTCGGTCGGTGCTCGCTTTGATGGACCGACAGTCGATGGCTCAGGTCGTGGTCGTGCACCAAATGAGGCAAACCGAGACTGTTCGCAGCCCGAAAATGTTTTCGAGTGACGATTCTGCAGATGAAGAACCAGAGGACAGTGATGAAGGCGAAAATTAAAAATTAACTTTAATTTTTAAATTACCTATATTTTTTATAATTATAATAAATGAATAAACTTCTCATTAACACTAACCATAGCATTTTTAATGCTAACCCCAAGCAGACATTATTTTTGCTTAAATGTGACAACTATTAATGCAATTTCTTTCATTATTATTATTATTGTACTATTCTACTATCTTGAGAGATTAAAAGTTTAAAAATAACTTATTAATCAAAATATCCATATTTTTTGTATGTTACTTTAAAATTGAATTTAAAAATGTGTAGTCAGTAGGGCTGTATAAGAACACGTGACCAACAGTCAATGAGAGCACAGAGAAAGACCGTAGCTACGCCGGTAATCGGTGCTCTCACATCCACGACTACGCGCTACCTGTGTCTATTGAAATTAATATTTATTTTCACGTTTTCCAATAATTAACCCCTCAAAAGTGTCTGCCTTATTAATTTTTGTGTTTTATGAGATTTTAAATTTAAATTTCTGCTTGTTGGTCTCTGAAACACTTTTTTTGGGCAAATTATTTTTTACACCTTTCTCCTATGCGCAGTACCTGTTGTCCCCAGGTAGGGCAAGCCAACACTTGCTTGTGAGGAAAGAGAAGAGGGAGAAAGAAAGGAAGGAAGAAGGAGCGAAAAGAGAAAGAAAAGGAATTGTTTTATGTAAATATTTGAGGTGTGATAGATATAAGAACTGTTACATTGTACTATATAAATTTTTGACTTGTCCTGAACTGAATTTTGGGTCTTTGGGTTAAAAAAAAACTATAATTTTTAAAGGTCTGAACATGAATTTAATTTTGTTCACAGTGCAAGTCGCGGCCTGAAATGTTTGCGTATCTTCTCGACCGTGTAATCCACTGCTTCACGCAACAAAGGGTTGCTGTGCGATTCCGCTTGCTGGTAGCTGTGCGCTCGCCGCGGCTTGTATCAACACGTTGTTTCGGTGAATCGCATTTCGTTTCGCGGCAAATCACATCACGGCGCGCCGAGGCTGCCTCACTCGGTGCGCGGCTTGCCTCGGCCCAAGAGTATTCCCGGCATTAGATGTAAGAATGTTATGATACTTCATTTCCAATTTGAAGATTCAACAGACCATGATAGTTTACACACATTCAAATACGTATTTTCCAAGATTTGATATCAGCCTAACTCCAACTTTCATAGGTACTATGTTTGTGTTCTTACTTTAAATTTAAAACCAGCAAATGTAAAAGATTCTTTTTAAAGTTCCTACGCACATTATACCTCGGGACGTGATCGTCCTTAGACCTGCGAGTGACCGATAGATCCCCACTAGACAAAAAAGTCAACCAAAGCATTACTCATGTTTGGTCTATATCTATAGTAATTGCATTATGCACCACAGAGATGTATAGATTGACACGTTTTACACATATCGGTGTTTCAGGATGGAGAGGACATACTGTTTTATTTGCTCTAAAGAAAATCATTAACCCATAAATCAGGAGTTACCAACAAGGGGGAGCATAGAGAAATGTCAAGGGGGGCGGGAAGCGTTTGCATTTTAGAAAGAAAAAACAACAAACAACATTAACAAATAACATTACAATGTAATGTTTAACTTACACGCATAAAATTAGAAATTAAATATCATATTCACTTATTCTGTCAACCGCTGTTTCAAAACCCGGCATCGTCAATTGCAGTTTATACAAGTTTCGACAAGTCATAACATGAAATCCGCGCTCACCCCCGCCGCGGTCTGCTTAACATTCATCATTTAGAAAACAACTGTGTACCTACCAGACGCGGATGAGCATCATTCCCACAAACTTGCGAAAAATTTGACGTTTCGATGTACATGTTTTGTTGAGAAATCTGTTTGAGTGTGTCAAATTATTGTGTCCCACTGTTACAAGGTAAGTTTATGTATTTACAAACTTCAGTTACCATTTTTATTTAATTTACTAAATTGTTGATTGAGTGGAGACTCGTTCATAGATCGGCCATTGGGACTTTTTTACCACATCACAATCAAAGCAACGTGGCGAAATAATTTTGAAACGACAAACCTTAAGTACCTAATATTGATTCCAAATGTATTTAAAATTATGTACTATTATAACGTCAACCTGCCTACAAAAATATAAATCTTCCGGTAGCCACTATACTGTTGAATACATTACGTTATTAAGATAAAATAATGGGCATATAATTGGTAATTACATGTAGGTATTTTGCTTATTTATTTATAACTTATGTTAACAATCTTGGTCCACCAATTATAGGATTCGGGTGATGTCATGTTACCCGGGGTTTCACCGTCGGCAAACGGTAGCAGGACGATGGGCGGAGGGAGACGGGCAGTTGATCTTTGTCTGCCGTATCGCACGCTTGTTTATTTTTACAATTAGGTTACGTTGTCTACTGGCTTTATTTTTATTTAAATATAAGTGTCTACTTTATTAGTGTTTGTTTATAATATCGATTATACTTATTTGTTTTATTGTTAAAGGTGCAAAATGGCAGCTAAAAAAAGAAAGTTTTCCGAAGATTACGTTAGGTTTGGAGATACCTTCATAGAAAAGGACGAGTTACAATTGCCTCAGTGTGTGTTATGTATGAAAGTTTTAAGTAATCATAGCATGAGGCCCAATCGCCTTGAAAGGCATTTGAAGCAACAACATCCTACTCTGGTTTTGAAGACGATAGAGTTTTTTTCTTCTACAGCAGAATCACTCAAGCGCATGAGACTGGATAAATCGGTAAGTTATCACACAGGTGTATCGCCGCATCTCAAAGCTTCATTTGAAATAGCTTTTATGATAGCAACGCAAAAGAACCCTCATACTATCGGTGAAAAACCACGTGTCCTAAAAGCCACGCAGATAATTTTAGGAGAAGATGCAGAGCAAAAAATGAAGTCTATTTCTCTTTCGAATAACGCAGTCAAGCGTAGAATCGATGACATTGCAGCAGACATAAAGTCACAAATGATTTTTTGCCATTACTTGCGATGAATCCACCGACATCGTTAATTGTGCACAGTTAATAGTTTATGTTCGTTACATCGGCGGAGATATCATTCAAGAAGAGATGCTATACTCCCAATCTTTGACAGCGGGTAGGTACTACATCTGACGATATATTTAATTCCATATAAAATTTTATTGAAAAAAATTATTTGGATTGGAAGAAACTCATTGGACTTTGTACAAATGGCGTACCTGCAATGATAAGTGTACAATCGGGCTTAGCTAAAGAGCTCAAGGAAAAAAAACCGCAATGGTTAGTACACATTGTGTTATTCATCGGCAAGCTTAGGCTTCCAAAACATTGCTACAGAAATTGCGCCAGACTTTGGACTCGGCTATAAGGATTGTAAACTACATCAAGGGCAGCGCTTTGAACAGTCGGTTATTTACTTTACGTTGAGAGGATCTCGATTCTGATCACAAAGTTCTTCTGTTCCATACAGAAGTACGCTGGTTGTCCAAAGGCATCATATTGGCTCGCCTTGATGAATTGAAAGAAGAGGTAATTCTTTTTCTTGAGTTCAAAGAAAAACACGATTTCTTGGCAATGTTCAAAGATGACACATTTCAATGGAGGTTGACATATTTAACTCCTTGAATGAGCTAAACTTGAAACTTCAGGGCAGAAAAAACACTCTAATGAGCAATTATGATTATATTCAGGGGTTCATATCAAAGCTTCAACTTTGGAATCAAAAAGTGTCTTCTGAAAGTGTCATACCTTTATCTCGGCTGATCGAAGCAATTAAAAATAAAATAGTGGACGCAAATTTAAAAGCTGACATAAAAACTCATTTGTAAGCGCTGGAAGACGAATTTCGTCGATACTATCGAGACATCAATTCAGAGACATCAATTCAGAGACATCAATTCAGAGTCACAAATATGGCACATGACAAGAAATCCATTTGTTGTCGATGTGTCACAATTACCAGAAGTTCAGGAAGAATTTCTAGAAATGAAGGCTGATTCGTCCATGAAAGGTGACTTCCATCTTTTAACTTTGGAGAAATTTTGGATCAAAAGATTGCCTGTTAATTCGACGTCTCTCTTGCTTTACGAATAGATACTAGTTCCTTTTTCTTCAACTTACATATGTGAGACAGGCTTTTCTGCTCTAGTTTTAATCAAAACTAAACAGCGAAATCGTCTTGATGTCGATAGCGACCTGATGATAGCTCTGGCAAAAACAGAACCTAGAATCAACCAAATGGTACAGAACATGCAGCCTCAAGTGTCTCATTAGTACCTACTCTCATTTTATCCAAGTTTTGCGATAAAAAACATTTATTAGTTTATTTAAACTTTTAAAGTTTCTTTATTAGAATTAAAATAAAAGTCTTTGTACCTATATTCCTATATAATGTGCGTTTTTTGTATTTATTAAAAAAGTAAAGGGGGGTATGAAAATATAATTTATAGTCCGGGGGGTCTCAACAAAAAAAAGGTTGGGAAACCCTGCCATAAATTGATAATAAATGATTACTATTATTATGTAACGAAAGATGAGGAATTGGTTCGAATACATTTTATATTCTATTTTCTTGCAAAATACAGACAATAAATAACCACATTTCAACAGGTATGTAGCTATAATGATAACGTACTCGTAAACACTCAGTATGTAGGACTGAACAAATCCGAGATTGCCATGCATGAGCAAACGTCTAAACATGTTATTAAATTTAATAGCTAGAAAATCGACCTATTATTTGTCGCACTCCCACTGGCTGAGAAATAGATACAACCGTTATTTATTAATTGATAAGAAATAGAAAAATACATAAAGTTGTCCTATTTTCTCTGCATCATATGGAAATCAAAAAGTCTATTTTCCGATGAAGGTATACCTAATAATTTATTTAGGTATAATCCCAAACGTCACTGTTTCCGTAAATAATAAATTCCCTGTGTTTCATTAATAGTCCTTTCTTTATGTATAAAATATAAAAATACTGAGAATTACTGTAGCGTCAAGTAGGTTCATATGGTACAAGTCGCACATTAGTATCTATATTTAGATTGACACTCTTCGCATAACTGACTATTAACAAAATCGATTCAGTTTTATACCCTGAAATTGCTTGTATATGCCTTGGGAAAATTTTGGTACACAGACATTAAAAACGTTATTAGCAACATCTGCAACTATATGAACCATTCCTGATTCCAAAATTTTCGAGAATTTTCAATTCTTATTGCTGTGTCCGGCAGTAGACAAACTGATTTTAAGTTATTTCAAGTGTTAACTCGCAAAAACGTTTTGAACTACGTTCAAAAATAATCAGTAAGTCAAAAAACATGAAAAAGCTAATATTGATTTAATATGTTTGTACAATACGTGAATAAATCTATTATTATACTAGCATAAAAAATTGAGATAAATACTACGTTTTTTGTGGATTTTTAACTTATTTTCAAGTTCACCCGAAAAGTCATATTTAGCGAAATTGCATATCAAATGCCGTTTCATTTAAGCAACTCGTGTTGCACAATATCAGTGGGTAGAATCAAATCATTAAAATTACCGATAAAAGTAACCCTTTTGTTTATAATAATAAATTGTATCTATATATATATATATATATATATATATATATATATCTATATATATATATATAGGGTAAATCGAGGTTATATGTATATAATAGTTATTAGACGGCGTTTTTTTCAATAAGGCGTAATATGCTGTTGTGTGATCGTGCTATACTAGAAACTCTGAGTCAATTAACTAAGTTTAAAGGTAAGTTATTTTAAAATTACTGTTTACATACATGTAGGTTCAATAGTTTTTGAATACAATTTTCCACTAGCCAAATTTCATAAAATTTTGTTAGTTTTTAACAATCCGTCTGGTGTTTATTTTACCATGTGTGGTGTGTTTTATGTTGCCTAAGCGTTATACTCGAATTAACGTATATAAAATCTAAATCATGCTATGGCCATCTTTCCTCGAAGAAAAGGAGAGAAGAAAGAAAATCATTGGAGAGGGCCAAATGGACCGAGGAGCAACTGAAATCTGCAATGAGTACTGTTAAAGATGAGGGATTATCTGTACGTCAGGCTTGAAAAACTTACGGCATTCCGAGAAAGACATTGGAAAGGCGAAAGAATGAAGACCATAAGAAAAAATTGGGTCCAGATACTACTTTCGGAGCTGCACATGAAAACAGACTGGTTCGGCATATTAAAGACATGCAAAAAGTGGATCTCCACTTACTAGAGATGATTTGCGAACCATAGCTTATAAATTTGCTGTCCAGCTGGGCTTAAAACATAAATTTAATAATCGGCTTCAGAAAGCTGGTTAAGTTTGGCTGCATTCATTTCTCACCAGAGATCCACAAATATCAGTTAGAAAAGCAGAAAGTTTGTCGTTGGCGAGGTGCACAGCAATGTCTAGAAAGGTATTAGTTGATAACTTTAAAGTACTGCCGAGTGTTCTGGAAGAAAACAATATCTTGATAAACCCGAAGAATATTTTTAATATGGACGAGGGTGGATTGCAACTAAATACAAGACCGGGGGAAGTTTTGGCAGTAAAAGGATCAAAAGTAGTTTCGTCAGTTGCTTGAGCAGAAAAGGCCGAGACTGTAACAGTTGTTGCCTGCTGTAACACCGAGGGCACTTTTCTTCCTCCTGTCGCTATTATGAAAGGAAAAAAGTTAGTTAGTTTTTTAATGTAAATTACTTTTTTGGCAAAAGAATTGGCTATTAAGTTTTTAGTTTTTTTTCTGTTATATGTAATAATAAAGTCTCATAGGTATTTCACGAGTATTCTTATAAAACTCATTATTTTCTTTGAATTTCATATGGCCATCTTACCTTCTATGATATGGCTATCTCTACTAAACACTATAGGAGAGATGGCCCACATATAAAAAATACCGATATTTATCAACAAAATGAAAAACCATATTTATAATAAATTTGCACAGAGCAACAAATAATAATTACCATGCCCTACCCTAAAATATTATATTTTTTGTTAAAACCCAATTATTAAAAGTATTACAGACGATTAAAAAAAATATGGGCATCTTTCCTCGGTTTACCCTAACTTTCAGAGCGTAGCACTTAATAAAATAAGAAACAAAAAAACTGGAATTTTGAGTTCTCAAAACCACGTTGATGACCCTTGAAATTTTGAGACTTATGACATATAAATTGCTAAAAATGAGATACATATTTGCATAAATAAAAATGTTTAACTAAGACAGCAAAGAGTGATAATCAATTCATTTTGCTAATTGATTAGCACCACACCTTTTTTGTACACAGTCCAACATATCAATACCAAAAAGATTTTGGTAAAAAACAAAAAAGTGAAAAACACTCGAGTCCAGCCCTGAAGTCTCCAAAATCGTCCGTCTAGTTTTACGTTACACCTATGAAACTTTGTCATCGTGCAAAATTTGAACAAAATCGGTTCAATATAATAATGTAATGTGATATTAGAGATTTGACGTGATTAGATATATACGTAAAAACTGACTTAATACTTATTATTATTTTCAGATATAAAAAGGTCTCTGTCCATACTACCTACCATTTCACTATATCCATTCAAGTATGGAACACCATAAGCAGATAGTATAACACGTCAAGCAAAAATCAAGTTTAATGTATTTTTATATTTTACGAGAACAGCATTGCATCATACTTAAGAATCTTTTTGGAAATATACACTTGACATTTCATTTTCTCTAAGCTACATCACTTCTTAAGAATCTAAAGGAACGCACTATGCATCGATTTTTTCTTTGTCTCTTTGTTAAACTATGGCTAGTGAAGTTCGTTGTCATCAACTATTTTTTAATATGTAACATGTTTATGTTTATTCAGCTACATCTTTACAATGTTAGTGTGTATACAATCATGACGTTTATTAAAGCGGTGAAATATATCGATTAATAATATGTTTAGCTGATTAGACAAAAATAATATATTAGGTACCACACCAGCATTGCGTACTTTTTAGTGAAACTATAAGGGAAACTATGGGTTTACTCGCTTTGCATCGATTTAGTCACTGATCCCAGTTGGAGCGTACTTTATGTAAACATACGTTTTTGTGGATGACGATGAATTACCTCATTCTGGATCTATAATGAAGATAGCACAAGTTCTATACTTAAACGTTCCATGGCAGCTTATATCGAAGAGGTTCAAACCATGGCAAAGAGAATTCGAATTTTCTTTTATGCCATGAAACTGACATCAAGGGAACCATAATGTCAATAAAAATTGCTCGGCACGGGTATTACGTATTTTGAAAAGTGACATTAGGTTGTTTTTTTCCATAACGTAGGATTTTTGACATAACGTCGGTTTTTCTACAGGATGTTAACTTAGCACTAACTGATGGACATTATTTGTTGTAAACTCGTGTTGTAGTTGTAAGTGTTGCCTAAACGTCATGATGCTTCAGTGATCAATCGTAATTTATAACTTTGAACATAACCTGTCTTCAGAAAGGACAACATATAAATAACCCGTCGGGCTCAGCTAACGTATACTTCATTGGCAACATAGTAATAATTTTCACACATATCAAATATCACTGATTTTATACACATGCAGACCAATACTCATAATCATTCAGATGCGATCTTGCTACTCAACCAACTTTCTTTCTTTCACATGTTCTTAGATAAAGACTACAGACTACTCGGCTTCATAAAACATATACCTGCTTTCTGCAACCAACAATGCGTGTAGTTGGACGCTCACTGCGATCATAGCGGGCAAACGTGGAATGAACTATTTGCACTCTAAAAACTGCCTAGTCTGCAAGATGACATTTTGTGTTTTTTGTTTTGACGTTTTATAGGTTTTTTACATAATAGCAGTGCAGGTGCCTTGAGCCGCAAGGGTATTACGTATCTTGAAAAGTGGCATTAAGTAGATTTTTTTTTGACATTGTATTGGTTTTTTGTGACATGTAGGTTTTTATTCAAGATGTTAACTTAGTACTAGCTGATGGACACTTGTGAACTCGTTTTGTAGTTGTACGTGTTGCCTAAATGTCATGAGGCTTCAGTTATCAATGTTTGGCTCTGATGTGATGTAAAATCTGCTTTAGAGATGGCATTATTGGAGGTCTAAGCTGTAAGTTGTACACTATAGCTGGAAGGAATCGGCAGTGCATAGGTGCATAGTGAGAATTGTGTACTAATAATATGTGTTGATAATTCCATTGGTTTCTTATCTCAAATACACTCACTTTTTCTTATTCATTCTGGAAATTACATATGCAAATTTGCTGTATTTCAAAATTGAGAGAGATAAGAAAATACAATCCCTCATTGGTGAAGTAACAGGTGAGAAAATATGCTACACATTAATGTTTAGGAAAGTGAAAAGGTTATTACATTATTTTTCATTTCCAGTCATTTGAATTTTATAGAAATTCATTTTGCGATGTCAATAGAAAATCCAAATTGGCGCCTAGATGTGAGGCACTGCGAAAATGTTTGAAATGTGATGAGTTATTCCTAATTTTCCTGTTATGTGGCTTAATTGCACACAACGCACGCGCGGTAGTGATTTCCCGTAATGCTGCTCAAAGTTTTTCAAAACACAAAAAAAACGGGAAAAATCGTAATTTATAACTTTGAACACAACCTGTCTTAAGAAAAGACAACATATAAATAACCCGTCAGGCACAGGTAATAGATATACTAATATACTTCATTGACAGCAGATGCAGGAATAATTTTCTCACATAGCAAATATCACTGATTTTATACATATGCAGACCCCTTAACACATAATCATCCTGATGCGATCTTGCTACTCAACCAACTTTCTTTCTTGCACATCTTCTCAGCGATATACACTACAGACTACTCGGCTTCAAAAAACATATACTTGCTTTCTGCTACCCACAATACGTGTAGTTGAGTCACTCCTCCATAGATAGACGACCACAGCGATCATAGCGAGCAAATGTGAAATGAACTATTTGCACACTAAAAACTACCTAGTCTGCAAGATGACATTTCGATGTTTTTTTTTACGTTTTATAGGTTTTTTACATAATAGCTGTGCCGATTAACTATGTGGTGTTAATCGCTGACCAATTCAAGCATGATTTGTTATGTCATTACATTAAGCGTTTCTTCAGTTTTTACTAGAGCCCAAGTATCACTTGTTATTTCCCCAGTGCCTCAAAGAATCAATTAGGTCAACAGTGATTTTTTCTTTTCTTCTTAGTAAAATCCTGGTTTATGATAATATTCACAAGTAATTTCGACACTAGGGTGCCCCAAAATAATGAAAGATGTTTTTTTTCAAACGCATACCTTCTAATTTGTTTTGAACAATGTCAAAACAATTGTACATAAAGTTTTATGTACCTAGAACTAGGAAACCCGTGCCGAGTTGCGTTGGGCTTGTCAAAACATGCATATTAAGCGCGCGCTAGCTAACGTGTTGCAGTGTTCGTTGATTCTATTAGTAAACGCACTGTTTTCGTTCAGTCAAAATTTTGAAGGAATTACGCAGTTCTAAGAAGGGATTTTTTTTAATATAGGACGTCAAGCATCAAATTACCGGTTCAAAACTTCCCTCTAATGGACAAGTACTCGCAGTTTTGTTCTATAATATCCGGGAAGTAAAATCAAGTGTCAATGAGAGCGCCAACCTTACTATTCGCGAGTGCATTGTTTACGGAGAAAAGGCACGTATACCGACTAAATCTCTACCTACCTGTGTTCAGAAACTAGTTACCTTATACCAAGTTATAAGAGATATGCAAAACACAAGAAGTGTTTGAGCAACGTCGACAATAGTTTTTTACGAACTGGGACAATATGTTTGATATTGCGCTTGCCGATGCCCTTCAACTGATGAAAATAAATCAAGATAGGATCTTCTTGCAGCGGCAGAGGTCGACCTGGTCATTTAGCTGGGGTGGTCAAGAAATTAGCCATAAAAGAAGAAAATGCGCCTCTTAGGAACAGCGAAAAACAAAAGCGGCGAGCTAAATATGTTGCTTCCTTAACTCGATCGATTTACAAGGAACTTTGCCCATCTCAACTCAAAGCACGCAGCCTCATACTGATCAAACTCAAATGAGGAAAAGTTTCATACCTCCAAAATTAGTGGCAGCATTAGATAGGTGTCACTTAAATATAAGAAATGATGTTTTTATTATAGAAGCAACCATTGACGCAATTTGACGTAACACTAACGAGTTTCCTATAAGCAAGTGCTCTATTCGAAGAATTCGCACCGAAAATCGAAAGGAGCGCGCAAAACCTATAAAGCTTGATTTCCTATGCGAGGTACTGGTTACTGTAACCGTCCACTGAAATGGCAAATTGTTGCCACCTTTAAATGCACGCAAGTCTACAGAAGAACGTCTACCGATTGTTATAACGTATGAAAATAAAGAGCAACTTATCGCTGTACCCAAATTGGATAACTCTTCAGACAGCGAGTAAGTTCAGACAGTTTGGGATGCTATTATTGACTGGAATCTTGCTCTGTAGTGATGATACTGCTTCAAATACGGTCGCATTAACGGTGCCTACGAGCTTCTCGAACAGAATCTTAATAAGGGAATGCTTATTTTTGCTTGCTGCCATCACGACTACGAATTGGTGTTAAAAGGGGTGTTTTGAATCGACTAGGTAACTACAAGCTCTGCCATTCCAATGTTTAAAAAGTTGCGCGAGAGCGGGAAAAATGTGCCAGAGCAATCTATTAATTAAAAATAGCGTTAAGTTACTAAGTTCCCAGCTCAAAGTTTCTAATAAGGATAGGGCAGGTCCGTCAGATATTTGCATGTTCATCGTGATCATAAACGTGAAACCGTGGTTGCAATGCACTTTAACGGTAAAAGCACCTAACCAGGATTTATGCTTTTTATAGGCAATGAAGGCTTACGAAAGAATTGACAAAACTATTTCAAAAGCAGCTTTTCAAAAGTTCTGCCAACATTTATGGTATTTGACAGATGAGGTTTCTGTCGTATCTCTGTTTGACGACGACGTAGATAATGAAAATAAAGTAAAAGCTGTTGCTAATTTAGCCAAAGAAACTCCATCAGCCCGCGATAAACGCTACATCCCATCAAAAGAAGTAGAGGTTGTAGAAGTACGTCTGACGAATAAATGTTCCTTTGTTTTCTTTTACTGCTTCAATATAATATGCTAACTATTAAAATAAGCCAGCATAAACTGCGATTCTGGCAATAGATGGCAGCTTATACCGTCTTGTTTCGATAGATACTATACCTCAGATAGTGGTTAGTTGCTATGCTTTCGTGCGTTGTCCTGACCTGAGGTCAAGCCGAGACGATGCTGATGAGTTGCCAAAAAAGCACAAAACATCTGTGCATGGTTGACTGTCTGTGGTCGAACGGACAAAACCAGTAAGTTTAGATAATAATAATAATAATGTTTATTGTCACAAAATACAGGTAAATATCAAATATTGTGCACAATAAGCATAAAGCACCCAAAAAAGGTTTGCACTTGTAGTTATTCTTCATTTATTCGTTTCAGAGAAAAATATCGATGACTTTGTTTCAATCAAAAGCAAGTCCTTGTTCAGTCGACTCAAAATTGATGACAGTTTTCTCGAAGAGTGCCCAACTTAATGGCCACATAATGATTCTTTTCAACACGATAAGAATGCAGTGTAAACACTGAGATGTTCCATGGCTTAATCACTGCTGATGAGGAACAACAGTAGTTTTTATTACGTTGCGTACAGGCAGTTATATCCTGACTGGAAAAAGAAGACTTTGAAAAGAAATTTAGTAAATAATGTTTATTTTAATGATAAATATGTAAGAAATATAAGATACAGATAAAGCAGTGCTTTAATTGTCGAATAATAATTGACAAAGTTTGACAGAAAGTCAGAACGGGTTATCATTCCCCGATCGCAAAAATATTTATTTTTTGAGTTGTTTGAGTCAAATGGAAAAAAATTAGAGGATATGCGTAACACAATTCGAACAAACATTTGTTTGCCCTCATAGGCTGGGACACCCTAGTGTACACTCATTTCAAATGAGCAAAAATTCTGAGCTCACTTAACAAATTATCACAAGAAGTTAGCTAAAGGGTATGAGCTGCGACGTATGCAGTCTACATGTGTCACTGAAAGATGTGGGGAATGAGGACAAACGATAAGTAGTACTTCAACTCAGCAAGAATGGACATACTCAAACACAGATAAAAAATTATGCTTCACTACAGAACCACGTGGGTCTGCATCAATCTGCTCATCCTGAAACTGATCGTTTATGTCAAAAGCAAGGTTTAACGGACAACAACCGTAATAAGGTCAAATATTCATATCACATTGACCTTCAAATGTGTTCATTAAGATATCGTATGTTTTCGACTTTACATAACGGAAATAAACCCATCAATACCACAAAAGATTCACCGAGTTACCAGTTTATGTGGTCATCTATGAAGTAAGAGCTATTATAGGCCAGGGTATCTAGAATTTAAAAAAAAAACTATATGGGCGGATTTTGCAACGGAATTTATTTTTTAGGGTGAGGTAATTTTTAATAAACGTCGAAGTTGGAAAATCACTTTGCGTTTACTCAAAAAACTGTTGTATACTCGTAGATAAGTTGTATACGATAAAAAGACCAGAGAAGAATTTATTATTGTAAAGAAACGTCCATTTTCAAATTTTGTATTTACTAAAACACCGTTATCAGTTGAACAAGGATTGTGTTCAGCAAAAGTGAGAAAAAAAAGTTAGTTACGAACATGTGTAACAGAGAAAATAAACAAATCAAGTCGGACAAACAGGTCCATACACAATATTTTCCTGCCCTACCGGTAGTTCTGGCAACGTAGCCTCTCCTCGATACCTGTCCGGGTCAGACGCGACAACGCGGCAATACCAGAACACTTACCAAGACCGGCACGTCGCCGAGAGCAAAATCAGACGCGGATCGGAAACATTTCTCTGTCATTCTAAGGGTAAATGTATGAGAAATCTATGATGTGTGAAATATGCCTAATAGGTGCGTAGAATTACCGAGGTTGGGTGCGTATAAATATGCTAACATCACAAAATTCATCACCCACCCCCTAACTCTTTACCCCTAACATCTTTTTTTCAAAAATGATCAGGATCCTCTGGAACAGTGGTCGCCAATATTTTCAGTCTATTGAGCTACTTTGATAATTTTGGAATAAACAGTGGGCTACCTAGTCGTGAGCAATGTAAGCCAACTTAAATGAAATTATATACAGTTGTATGCGACATACATGTGATTATTTTACTAATAACTAATACATACTACATCACTACATCCATTCCTACCAATCGTAGGTGTTTGAAAAATAAACAAAAATTTTCGTCAGCTACAATGGCATGTCACATACGATTTAATAAAAGTAAATAAAAATAAAAAAAGCAACGCACTATTTTAAACAAAAACATGTCCAGATAAAAAAAACGTGTTCAATGAGAAGCCTGACACTCAGACTCACTGACCATTTTTTTAATGTTTGGAGTATAATTTGATACCGCCATTCGAATACAATTATCAAAATGTTCATCTGTAAGTCGATTATGGTATTTGTTTTCAATAAACTTTATATTTGCAAAAGAAGATTCATACAAATATGTTGAACTAAATAACGTTTTCACTTTCAGGGCAACGCGACATAAAACTGAATATTTATCTTTACTTACTGAAGGCCAGATACATTTTTTATTTGAGACTGATGATCTTAAAGCTAAATCATTTTGAAACGCGATCACTTCCATTTCTGTCACATCGATGTCTTCGCTACAATTCTACGTAACAGAAGTTCCAAACTGTTGGGTATCAAGTTCCATGAAGGATGAAACAACAAATTGGGCCACTATAGCAATTTCGTTGAAATCCTTGAAACGATTTTTGAAGTTATCCTTCAAGGTAGAGACTATTTCTACGTGATATTTACTGTCATATGGTTTCAATGGACTTTGAGAACAAGAAAATGCCTGGTTTCGTCCCCAAAACTCAAGCTTTTGGATAAATGCTTTTATATAAGAAATCATTTCTGCTAGTTCTTTGTGTCTCCCCTGAAGCTACAAATTAAGTTCATTTGATTTTTCTGTAATATCCACAAGAAAACCAAAATCTCTAAGCCAGATTGAATTTTCCAGTTCCGGAATCGGTTCATCACGTTGTTTGAAAAATTGAACTATGGCAGATACCTATGATCTCATTAAAACGTTTCAGCACTCGTGCCCTATTGAACCATCGGACTTCAGAGTGAAGAAGTAATTCCCGGTATTGCCAGTCAATTTCACCGGTCAAGGTTTTGAATAATCTTCTTTGTAACGCTTGAGCTCTAATCTTGTTCACAATAATTACTACCAATTTCATAACGTTGTTTAGTTTCAGAAAATGTCCACTTAATGCTTGCTGATGGATAATGCAGTGGTAACAGAGAAATTGCGGAAAACTTTCATCTTATTAATAATATTTTTAAAAGAAGAAAACAAGTCCTGCCCAGTAGTCTGTCCTTTTAGTGGAATAAACTTCAAAATATCTTCTTCAATCGTAAAATCACTAAAAACCATCCTGACGAACACGGCCAACTGAGATGTGTCAACGACATCTGTGGATTCATCCAGCTGTAGTGAAAAATAAGCACAGTCATTTCTTAACTGTAAAACTATATCATTGCTCATTACTTCTACTCGTTTCATCACTGTATTAGCAGAACGTTGCTTAGATTTTATAGTAGACACTATCTCGTTCTTTATTTCTAAAGTTGGCAAATAATGAATCTGCAGCTTCTAAAAACGCCTGTTTCATCATTTCCCCGTCTTCATAAGGTTTCTTCTTTTGTGTAATTATCTGGGACACCCGGTATGTTGCTTCAGTTGCAGCCTTATTTTTGTCGATTGTTTTTAAAAACATTTTCTGTTGTCCAATTAACTGATTTTTTGTTTCAGTTTTTTCAAAATTCGAATGAACAGTTTTATAGTGCTTCTCGATAATCCTTTTTTTACATTTTTTCCTTTAACTTCTGTAAAGAAATATTGTTCTTCTCATTCCGAATGGAAATGGTATGTCTTCATCTTCTTACTACTGCTCATAATGTTTTTAAGTGCAGGCCAACTCTAACCCAACCACTGGACTTTGTACCGTTCAGTTTTAAACTGAGCACACTGTCGCCGCCTTGCGTATTTATTCCGTTCAAATCGAGATCATTCTCGAACAAATCGCTCACCGCAGTGTTGCCGCTGCTTGTGTTTATTATGAGAATTTACAAAACTTACGGATGCTTCTATGATTTTTACACCTTTTTAAAATTATGTTGTGAGCCACCAGAATTGCCTTTGCGAGCTACCGGTATCTCGCGATCTACGGGTTGGCGACCACTACTTTGAATCGTCAAAAAAAGGAAGTTTCAGCGATTTTTAGTCTATCTCGTTTTTGACCTTTTTCTTCGCCCCCACAGGACCGATTTTCAAAAACTGCAAAACCTTATGTGAAAATTTCAACCAAGTTATAGGCGGGCCAGGGATTAACGGACAAACAGACCGACAGACACCGTCTGAAATAAGTGACATGCCTTTTCGTGATGTACATGTCATATCCAATCCAAAAAACATAACTCATTTCGAGCTTACAATACTTCCTTCACCATTACGCTTTTTTTTAAGAAAATTGTATATGTATATTATGTCTTATATGTATGTATGAAAATTACGTTGCTGAACCTGAATCGTGAGACGCGCACCCGCTCTACAACTGACACAGGGGCATTCACTCTCAGAAGCGTTGCAAGTGCCTAAATATGCAAAAACTTTTTCAATAATAAACAAAACTTCTCCAACATAACCTTCTGTATCACTCGAGGGGCCTTTTATTTTCTCCTCAAAGAATATAATTCGGTCGAAAAACCCAGCCATACATTATATCCTACAATACTGTCCATTTTTTGTTAGTTAGTCTGATCTACACAGGATTCATTAATTTAGTAAGATGCGTTTATTGTGGTGGAAAATTACTATTTATAATCTGCATTAAAGATGGCTTTCAATTGCAGTTAATTTTGCAACACGTATATTATGTTTATTGTTAAATATATTTTGACGTTTTATGTGTGTATCAGAATAAGTTTTTCCCATCGTGTTTTCATGTTTGTTTAGGAATATAAATAACATTGAAAGGAACAATATTTACTTGTCAAGAATTACTGCTGGATTTCAGAAAAGTTGCACCATTTGTGTTTTCTAAAAAACAAAACCATAAATCGTGTGATTTGAAGTCTCATATAGCAAACCCTTAATACAATCTTATCTTATCTATACATATTGGCACAGAGGGTGGGCCAGCTAAATGGAGTTGAAAGATTACCTCAGTACTATAATTTTTTCTGTAACTTCTGTAACATTTTTGAGATATACACATGCATTGGGACAGTTAAACTCCTGAAATTTGTCCTGTGATAGCGCAGATGTTGAATAAGCCTCTCACTGACGTTTCGCCAATGCTTATTTTTGTTTATAAACTTGAATGCATTATGCTATTGGGTCTTTCTTCTCCTAAATAATTTTAGCTGATAGAACAAATTACACTGTTTGACCAACTCCACTGTTCAATGTCTCTGAGAGGTTCCTACTAAGCCCGATTTTTTATTCATACTACTATATGTGTTTGACAATCATAGTAAGTTAAACACAATTAATTCATCGTTAGGCGCGAGAAAATAAAACAACACCAAAATTACCAAATTTCCCTTTAAGAACTTTGAAAAAGGTTCACTTACCACTTTTTCCCTGCTCCTCAATACCCCCAACTTTCCAAACCTGACGTGGAAAGGGCTGCAATTGTATGTTCCATCCTGTTGCTCCACAACTATTACATCGATGGCACCAGTCAGCGTCGCACCGTTTATATCATTGTAAAACTCCTTAAAGTTGGAAATTATCCTCATCATTCCATGCATTTTGAATCTTCTTATCAAGTTGGACTTGATTCAGATGAATTTATGTTAATATAATATATTCTGAGTTATGGCTGCTCCTACATCTAGTACTTCATATTAATTTTGTGGTATAGTTACAAGTAATTCTTCCTAAGCTAGTTCTTCATTAATACATAAGGTTTAGGATAATTGAGATCTTTGATATCGTTGGTGATGTCAGTGTTTTGATTAGCTGTAACAAAAAAAAAGAAGTCAAAAACAAAATATATACAATCCAAAGAAAAATCGAATCGTTAGCTTGTTGAGCAAAAATTTGTTTCTGTACATAGGTATGAGAAGGAGAGTCATTTTAACATATGCCTTCCAACTTTTACAGTTGGAGCCAAAATGGCGTGCGATGCGTTACCCCATTCTCTTCCATTTTGGTATTTTGGTACTATAGTGAGTCTAAATGCAAAATGACTCTAGCTTTTTAGGCAATACATAGATTTAAAATCATAAGTGTAGAACAAAATGAAATAGAAAATCAGATCGTAGATTGGCCGATCCAGCAACAACTGCTGTCATTGTCATTGTCTTAGTGAAATATTCATAATACTTCAAGGAACATTGAGACTACACGTTGACAAGAAATTAAGGAAAATAACGACTATACTAAAATCTAAAATTGACATACATGCTCTATGCAATCAGCCAAGATTTAGCTGAACATTCTAAACAAATTAGTATGACAATGTATAATTTACCTTTGAGATATAGGTGATTCAAACAATGCTCTTTGTTTTGGTTCGAGTATATAACTTACTTATTATGATATGGTTTTACCTGTTGATGTAATGATTCATTTTAAATGACAATTTCACGGAATGAGGGAATGTCTGCCAAATCAAAATAAAAAACCTAGAATAACTAATAAAAGATGAACCACTATATCAAACAAAGGGTTTATAATAATTATTAATCCATCAAGCCGTTTTGGCTGTAGGCCGTAAAACAGAAATTTCAAAGTTGAAACTTGCGTTTAAAATCTCCAATTTCGATTTTATAAAGTTATTATATAGCCTGTGCACTCGCTGTTAAGAAAAGGCTAGACAGAGAAGGAGCGCAGAATGATGGTATCGCGTCGCGGAATCGTGTTTTTAAAAACGACTTACAAGCGATTTGATACTTTATTCTAATATAAATACAGTGTTTCGACTAACAACGATATGTTAGCAAACCTAACCTAAGTGAGTTCAATTTAAGAGTAATAGGATTAAACTGATGCCTGAAGGGCACAACCATCAATATATAACATAGGGCTGTTCACTAAGATAAGATATAATTATAGCTATTAGGAAGGTATACGAGGGGCTCTCGCTATATAACTGCAGTCTTAGCTGACTGGTTAGGATGCATCCCCGAGAATTTGGACTTAAAAATTATTGAAACACATCATATGTTAAAACCGATCAAGCCGTTTAAGCTGTATCATGTGAAACACAAATTTCTTACATTTTCAATTATAATCCGCCACTTTGTATTTTACAATTTTGATATATCCAGTGTCACTCGCTCTGCTAAGGCGAATCTAACATCTCATATCAAAATCCATCAGGCCGTTTGGAATGTAGCGCGTGAAATATAATTATTCTTGCCCACATACGCTGGACAAGTACATAAAAAAGAAATCGACCTCAGTAACTGAAAACAAATCAAATAATTGACAATGACAAACCTAGAGACACTTGGTATGACAAAATTCAACAAACCGCTTGGACTGTAGTCCGTAATACGTTCGAAAAACCATCATCCTTCTGGAACGTGCGGATAAAAGACATAACCCTCCTTCTGAGGCAGTCGGGTTGGAATTTGTGTGGTAGAAATATTTATCTACAACAAAATTTCAACATTTAAAAAGTTACCCAGCGAGAAGAGATTCGTCCATTTTTTGCATTTCTATAATATCCTCATTAAGCCTAGAGAATGTAATTCAGTGGGAAACTTCGTCTATACATTTTTAAACGTGTTGCTAGTTAGCCTGATTTATTGTGTTTAAAGCTCGTTAGTTTGTGAATGTATGCAAAAAATCATTCAGGAAGTTTTATGAATTCGCGGCTTTCATTTACATTTAGATTTACTAATAATTATTATTATGCGTATGGAATATGCGTACATTATGAAAGAACAGCAATAGAAAGAAGAAACTATGTAGTTATAAGGTCTTCTTTCTGTTAAATAATACACTCACATGAAATCCAATGTCAAGTGCATACAGTCGAATTGATATTCTGTATATTTTTATCTCAATCACAAAACGAACAAAGAATACTCATTTTTTCACTAAATCACAATGGGAACAGAACAAACAGTGACAAACAGATATCACATAGTTCGCGCGTTCATATAAATGTAGAAAAGGTAACGAACGATAAAGTATCAATAATCATGAACTACCGTGGTTTCGCGAGTACTGATATAAAAATAATGAATCGTCGAGTTGCTCAGTGGCTCAGTCTCTGAAACAATTTACCAGCCAACAGGCGATTATGCAGTATGGAAGGGGAACTTTATTATACATAATCTGATGTTACCAAGTCACACCAAGCTGTCTCGCTAGAAACTATTTGTCAATTAATAATCAGCTTGGTCTCATCACTTACAACTCTGTAACCACATCCGTGTTTCAGATGTTATTTATTATACAGTGTTTTCCAAAAAGCCCCCCCCCCACAATATTTATTTTTTGAATGCGTCAAGTAAGCAAACTGTGATTAGGAGTGATCAAATTTAACGTAAAAATAACAGTTGCCAGGTGCCACCTTGCAATTCATGCATCATTTTTATGAACAGAATGGGTCATCCGATACCTCAATTTGGAGCTACTCAGCAATTATAACCCTAAAATATAAATTTGTCTTTCAAAGTGGCTAACTGATGGGCTGCCAATCGCTTATAACTTAACAAATCATCAAATCGTTACAGATGGCACATTTTGACAGTTTTTATTTTATTTTTTATTACATAATGATGCGTTCGTCCGTCCGACCAAACAGACCGCCAACCGTGAACAGCTGTTTCATGTTTGTTGATAATCATCAGCACGGTATAGGTAGGTCCTAATGGATGACAATGAATAAGCACATCAAAGGAGGTGGAAGGTCTATTCTCCGATAGATGATAATTTGCTTTCGTTCGTTGTCTTTTCTAGAGACCGGCCTAGACCGTGCTGAGGATTGCCAATAAGCATTACACTGGACAACAAATTTTAGTTTTTTAATTGTACCTTGTGGGAAAAGTGCACTTCTTTGTTAATTTTGGGGCGCTGAATCCAAAAATGACAATGAAATAAAAAAATTAGTTGCGGTTTAGAAAAAAAACTTTTTATTTTTAAGGATATATTAAAAAAAGTAACAAGATTCATATACTTATAAGAATCACTATATGCGCTATCTTTTTGGTGTTCTTTTACGGATCGTTTCTGGAGCATCTCTACCAAGAGTCCAACAGAAGTCTGCAAGCAAGGAAGGATTCCACTTTCCCTGGTACCTTTTTTCCATTGTTGAAATATCCTGATAAAAACGTTCGCCGTGCTCATCACTTAAGGCTCCGCAATTGTCAGGAAAAAAGTCCAGGTGTGAGTGTAGGAAATGTATCTTAAGAGACGTATTACAGCCCATCTTTTGATACGATTACAGCATATTTTTGACAATGGTTTTATAGTTGTCAGCTTTTCTATTTCCCAAGAAATTAGTGACCACCAGACGGAAATCATTCCAAGCAGTTTTTTCGAAACCTGTTAAAGTGTTTTCAAACTTCGTATCTTTCAAAATATTTCGAATCTGTGGCCCAACAAAAATACCTTCTTTAACCTTTGCCTCACTTAGTCTTGGAAATTTCTGACGCAGGTATTGAAAAGCTGACCCATCTCTATCTAATGCCTTGACAAAGTTTTTTCATTAGGCCCAACTTGATATGCAGTGGTGGTAATAGAATTTTTTTCGAATCTACTAATGGCATATGCTGTACATTTTTTGACCTGGCTCTAGGAATTGACGAACAGTCAGTTTTGTCTGGTGTAATGAAGTGCCTTTGCCCGACTGTCCCATTCACACAAAAAACAGCAAAACTTTGTGTAGCCTAGCTGCAGCCCAAGTAAAAGTGCAACAACTTTCAAATCGCCACAAATATGCCATTGGTGCTCATCGTATTTTATGCATGTCAATAGGTACTTCATATTGTCATATGATTCTTTCATGTGAACTGCATACCCTACAGGAAGAGATGGTAAAATATTTCCAATATGCAATAACACTGCCTTTAAACTCAATGTTGAACTGTCTATAAACAATCTCCATTCTTCTGGGTTATAGTTTATATTTAAAGCCGCCAGTAAGCAGTTAATGTTACTGCAGAAAACCAAGTTATTCTCCATATTGAAAAATGGTTCTAAGTCTTTGTGGCGTTTACGAAAAACACATACCGAAACATCGTCTTCTAACAAGTTCCACTGCTGCAGTCTTGATCCAAGTAACTCTGCCTTATATTTTGGAAGTTCTAAATCTCTTACAAGATCATTTAATTCTGACTGTGTTATTTTGTGCGGTTGGTGGCATGACGTGCTCGGTATAAAATCAGGATCTCTTGACGTTGATGGCATATCTTCTTCCTGACGAATCACTCGATCGCCATGATCTGATTCGTTTTCTGATTCGCAAGTGTAGGATTCTGGGGGTTTTGGAATAGGATTTTCGTCACTGTGAGGCACAGGTCTCATCGCAGATGGTATGTTTGGGTAGTTAATAACCGATTTTTTTTTCTTGGACATACCTGTGGCTTGTCCAACACAAGGTACCATGCAAAAGTAATAATCATTAATATGATTTGTAGGCTCTCTCCAAACCATTAGGACAGCAAAGCGCATAGACCGTTTTTTGCCATTTAACCAGCTCCTCAGACTTGAAGCACATGTATTACAGCAGATGTGGGGTGCCCACTGTTTGTCTTGATCACCTAGTTTACAACGGAAATAAAGCTGATATGCCTTTGTTATTAGTGTAATAGGCCGTCTCTGAGACGCAAAAGTCACATCACCACACACGTAACAAAACTGATCTGGATTGTTTACACACTTTCGAGACATCTTGCATGAACGCTGTCAGCCAACTGAGGAAAAAATGGCTAATATAAAACAATATAATGTACACGTATGTATAACGTAACACAATCATGCCGATTACATCAGCTTTCCTTGCCGAATATAAAAATGTAGCACATGCATTCTTGTGAATTACAGTATATTAACACTGTCACAGCAGGAATACATATAATTACCGTATCTCTAAAACTTGAACTAATATTGAAAAAATAAGTTTCATTCCGGTTTTAGCACATTAAAAATAGTAGTATTTTGTTGATTTTTTTGATTTTTTCAGTGTTATTAGTGCAGATTTGTCGGACCAACGAATTCAGCCTAGGTAGAAGGAGCCAGTCAAGGAATTGTTTGTCTCTTCATTCTCATAGTCAGTAGTGAGGATCAAAGTGCACTTGACATAAGTCATTTTTTTTATTCAGTTTTATTCAGTATTAGTTTTTCAAAGTGCCAGTGTTTGCAGATAATTGTGGTATTAGATGATTTCAAGACATGGTACTTCTTACATAATTTGCAAAGATCGGCACAAGCCTAGTGAAGATAGAGATGATGCAACCGGTAAGCATTATAATATTATAATATTGTAACGCTATCACTTTGGTAGGCATTGGTAAACGAATGAGTCTAAGGTTTGCACTTAAACTACATACGTGTATTCTGCGACAAATAATACAATTTAACACATATAGGCTTGACTCCTAACCTATTCAAATTCTTTTGATCTGACGGACAAAAGTAGTATTATTAGTTTTCAATGGCAAGTAGACCACATCTACTATATCATCAGAATCTTCGGCATCTAGAGGTCACAGTGAGGACTCTGTTTTCGATGAGAACGGAGATATTTTACAGTTACAACAGACAGCTGCTATTTACTCTGGCAGTGGTCGATTCTGGAAATAAATGGCATTTTATTGAATATTTGGATACATTTCTCCAAGAGATTCATTTTTATTAGTGATTAATGTACAAAATATACAAAAACGCTCAACTTTTGACAGTCCCTCGGTCCTCCAATTTGAAAGACGGCAAAATGTATATACTGGGGTTGTAGAGCATCAAAATGAAGTATCGCATCAGACCCCCCCCCCCCTAATACAAAATAGTTCGGACATCTAATTTTATGTTAAAGTTTGTTCATTTTTTTAAGATAACAAAATATTTTTTTCTTTTATAAGTCATTGAAATATATTGTTTGGACATCATATTAACAAAAGTATTATCAAGTAATATGATATTAAACTATAAAACTAAACTAATATTGATAACAACCATATTTGGCTGACACATAAATGTTCTATTCAGTCTAACCAGTTCAATAGCTCGTTACGTCTCCCTTTGCTTTAATAACAAAATTAATTATGGCTTGCATAGTTTTAACAATGTTTTCGCAGCCTTCCGCCTTAAAAGAATCCCATGTATTTTGTAATTTTCCTCGTAAATCAGAAATGTTTCGTTCTGGATCATTTCTTAATGCTGCTACATTTTGTGCCATACAGTTTCGATAATATGTAAATCAGGACTACTGGAAGGCCAGTCAAGGACGGAAATTTTATCCTGCAACCATTTTTTTGTGGTTTTGGCCATATATCTTGTTGATAAATAAAGTTTCTATCAGGTGATAAAATTGGAATTTACACTATCAAATTCGTTTCAACGATATTTTGATATTCAGCTGCGTTTACAGTTCCGTCTATGAAGTTTTCCAACATACCATTAAAGCTGATGGAAACCTTACTTCTCTTTTTAGGCAGTCTTTCCCTACAAAATCCAACCCGTACGTCCTCGAGTTCGGGGGTTAGGGGTGCCGGTCTTGCGGTGGACGGCCTCGATCAGTTTTTGGGGTGACCCGCCGTAAAGCCGGTAGCCCGGCCAATCGACTGATTCGTTGAGCCACAGGTGTCTCGGATGTTTATCTGGGACGCCTGCAGCTCAACGGTGATCATGGGCAATGGTACTTTACCCAACTCAAGGTGTTAAGCGATTCCGTGCCGAGGGGTGCGTGGCGGTGGGGATGCACCGTCTTAAACGGAGCCTCTGGGACACCGAGCGACCTCCCAGAGTATCCAGCCTTGCGTCCGTGTAGCGGCACCGCGGACGTCGACCACCATTTCCCCTTTACTCTTGGGAACAATATGGAACACGAGGAAAATAATAAAAACCCCGAGGTCCCCCCTACGGGGGACCCCGAACATCCGGGTGGCCCCACACCAGGAGACCCCGAACATCCAGGCGGCCACTCACCAGGGGACCCTGATCGTACTCTGACAGAGGAATCTGTCAGAAACTTAGCGACAGAGCTAGAGGTGGGCTTTCTCAAAATTAAGAAGTCTCGGCCAGGTTCCGAAAGGAAAAGGGCTCGGAAGCGGAGAGAGGAGCAGATGACGGAAGGCTCGGAAGGTCGGGGCACCACTTCTGGGGCTCCGGCTGGACACACCCAACCGCCATCTGGGCTAGACGGTGCGCAATCCGGTGTGTCTGCGGAGGCCCTAAAGCGGCCTGGCGACGGGAAGAGGCAGAGGTCTGCCGGTGGGACACCGGAGGGCGCATCCTCGCGGAAGAAGCCCCGTACTGCGACGCATACGCAAATTAGCTATGCGCATGCGTCCCAAGCGGGTCTCAAGGTGACTGTCTTGTCCGACGGTTATCCTGGGACTCAATTTACTGAAGTACAGGTACAGCAGGTCCAGGAGGCGGTCAGTGTGCTGATAGATGGGCTCCCAGATGAGGCGGCCCTTCCCAGGTACATTGATTGCTACCTCTCTCGAGGGGTAGCCATCTTTGTCTGCGAGGACGAATCCTCTAGGGCAGGGCTGCCCAACATACGGCCTGCGGGCCGCATGCGACCCGCGAACTCCTTTCTTGCGGCCCGCTTCACGGGTCATGTATACATCACATGTATAAATTACTCTCAAATACCGAATAAGCACCATTCTTACATTAACTCAGTAATAATGTTGTATAGAGAGATTTTATAATGCGGCCCTCCAAACTGCATTTTTTTTAAAGTGGCTCTTGGGCCACATTAAGTTAGACAGCCCAGCTCTAGGGTATGGTTGGAGGCCCATGTGGGGGATCTGCCGCCGTGGGAAGGCGCAAGGCTCATTACGATGAGCTTTGGAGACCTTCCCATATACCACCGCGTGATGACCTAGTTCCCGGGTCCCAACCTGGGGAACGAGGTCATCATGAGGAGACTCAGGAGGCACAATCCTGGGACTTTTCCCAGCGCGTGGAGGCTACTTGAGAGGAAGGAGGAACACAAAGGTGTCCGACTTGTTCTCTCAGTGGATTCCATAAGCTGGAAGATCATTGAAGGTAACGGCAACAGGCTGTGTTGCGGTGGAAGTTCGGGGGTTTTTACACTCCTGAGCAAGAAGAAAAACATTGGGGCGACACCTACTGGAACGAGAGCTATGGCGGTAGACCAGGCTCCTTCACAGGGGATGAGTCAGCCGGGGCAGCACTCGCTAGAACCACCGGAGGTCACGGACGTAGAGGCGGCGGGATATCCGCAGAAAACATCGCGGCGGGCCCTGCGATGGATCTGGCCCCAGAGGGCAATGATAGCGACTCGGACGAGGACGGAATCCTGAACCGAGTCCGAGAACTCCTCCGTGGAAGCGGAGATGAGGGCGGCTGCGACAGTGAATACTGCGGCGGCGGTACGCCCGAATAGGGGACACATACTGTCATTCGGGAAGGTGTAGGAGTGGCCTCTCAACACCCATGGTAAGTCTTAATTTCATTCAAATTAACTTAAAATACTGCATAGCGGCTTCGAGGGCCCTTACTCGAGGCCGACATGACCTGGCTCTCATCTAGGAACCCTGGCTGACAAACGGTTCAGTAAACGGGCTTAGTATACCGGGATATATGTTTTTTAGCGATACTCCGGGCACTAAGCCCAGAGCTTGTGTATTGACTTCCGTTAACACATGGCAACTTAAAGAATTTACCTTCAGAGGCTTAGTTGCAGTTAGAATTAGATATAAGAAGGAAGGCAGTGACATGGACCTGGTCGTATGTTCGGCTTACCTTCCTTACGATTCAAGAGAGCCTCCTCCGTCCAAGGAAATGGGGGACCTTGTCGCATTCTGTAGGGATTCTGGACTCGACATCGTGATTGGATGCGACAGCAATGCCCATCATGTTATGTGGGGCAGCTCGAACACCAACAGACGGGGCGAAGACCTGGAGTTCCCAGGGGCATCGAACCTTGAGGTTCTGAATGTCGGTAACATGCCCACTTTCAGCAATAGTGTAAGAGAAGAGGTTATCGACGTAACACTGAGCACGCTTAACTTAGCTCAGGACATTAGGGACTGGAAAGTTTCTCTAACACCCTCTCTATCGGATCACAGGTATATACTGTTTAAGACTGATGGAGAGATTCCAGATAAATATGCTCGGAATCCTAGGCATACTAGATGGAGGTCCAGACCAGTAAGCTTGTAGCGGTCCCATACAGACTTTGTAGGGGCTCTGACATAGAAGCAGCCGTCTAGTCTCTGAGCAGGGACTTGACGGCTTTATATGAGGAAAACTGCCCGTTACGCAAAGTTCAAGGTAAGAGCAAGGCAACCCAACTAGCAAAGTAATGGTATAAGCTTTTGGTAAAAGAACCGTTCAGCCATAAAAGCTCTCTATTGTTGTTGCCTAAACACCAAAATGCTGGCTTAATGTTGTGTGGAATGCAAATTTGGTTTCTGAAACATATTTGCTCTAAAATGAGGTGTATAAAATATTCTTATGGCATAGTTATACAACACATTATAGGGCAAATTTTTAACTGTTGCATAAACGTTTATACAACTATTTTATACGGCATATTTGCAAGTTAGTCAAAATGTTTGTGTTGTGGCACCCATGCCAACGTTTATAAAACAAACCCGAGCCTTGTTGCTTTGCTGTGCAATTTACTACATTAGCCAACAAATTGCTCCCAACGGAAGCACTTATACAACTGCTACATATGCTAAATATATTGGTAAACAACTTCACCATAACCTAACTTTCTGCTGTCATATTTTTGTTAAAATGCCATAACCAATGTTTCAAGACAAACACCGCATGCATATTGGTTCAAAAGGTTTTATCAACTGTTCGAACAGAATATATAGATCTGGTACAAATTCTGGGTAAACCATTCGACTCTGTCGGTATTTCATTTCAGACATTTGTCAAATTGTTGTATAACACCTGCAGGAAACACCAAAATATTCTAATAACCTAAAGACAACATGGACGATGCCATGATTGTACACAACCACCCGCCATATTGGGCAAACATTTATTCCTCTATTTAATATTAAATAATTATGTTTCAGTTCGAAATTACAGATATAAAGTGATAAACATTAGTGCAATTGCGTCTAAATATAGGATTTGTGGAAGATTTAACGCAGATAAGTTCAGTTTTCCATCTTAAAAATCTAGACATACTTTTGATCATTGTCAAAATATGAATCAAATACGAAGCCCGTAGAAATTGGGTAACTAATTTGCACGATAATCACAATAAAATTTGCTGCGCAAGGATAGTTGATAGATACTTAAGGGATGGCCCGCTGGAAAGGTGTGTCATTCATGCAAATCAGGTTGCATACCAAGCTGGGAAATCGACTGGTCTGGCCTTACACAATCTGGTCGGTAGGCTGGAGAAGACTCTAGATCAGCGAGAAGTTGCACTCGTGGCCTTTTTGGACATTGAAGGTGCATTTAATTGCAGCACAACCGCCTCTATCAGACATGCCTTGGTTAGACACGGGGTTGGATCAATCCTAATAGATTGGGTCCTATCTACTCTGGAGGGTCGGGCAGCAACAGCTCAGGGCGGAGTTCTGTCACCCCTACTGTGGTGTATCGTGGTGAACGAACTCCTCGTTAGGCTTAGCAGTGTGGGTGTCTACCTGCAAGCCTATTCTGATGATGTAAGCATAGTAGTTAGGGGACGTTATTGTAGAACAGTCTCGGAAATTATGCAGGGCGCTCTGCGCTCTGTGGAATCGTGGTGTAGGGAAGTCGATCTTTCTGTTAATGCTGAAAAGACCGAGCTGATCCTATTCACTAGGTGAAGAAGGCTTGAAGGGCTGGTCATGCCGACCTTCCTTGGGACTAGGTTCATTCTATCTCAATCAGTGAAATATCTGGGAATTATCCTTGATTGCAAACTGAACTGGAGAGAGCATGTTGAATACAAGGTTAGCAAGGCTCGCAATTCAATGTGGGCCTGTAGACATGTTGTCGGTGTAAGGTGAGTGTTTAAACCCAAAGTGGTATACTGGCTCTACACGACAATAGTACGTCCATCTCTCTTGTACGGCTCCCTGGACTGGTGGCCTTGCATTGGAACTGAGACAACTAAGGCCAAACTCTATAAAATTCAGCGTTTGGCCTGTATTAGAATTACAAGCGCAGTGCGAACAACGCCAGTAAGTGCAATGGAAGCTCTGTTGGATCTCCCACCGTTGGATCTGGTGATCCGCGGTGAAGCGAGAGTAGTCGCTCATCGACTGTGTAGTCAGGGCAGCTGGGCTTGGATCCTGTCAAGGGGCATTCTGCCATCTTGGTCGAATTGCACAGGGAGGACCCCGTCCTTCTAAGCAGGGGTGATCGTATTACCCCTAAATATCGCTTCAGCCGCAAGTGGGACGCCGGTAGCCGGAGACTCTCCGTAATGAGCGGGCAGGTCTGGTACACGGACGGCTCGGTCACCCAAGAGGGCTCAGGTGCTGGGGTCTCTGGGCCTAGAACTAGGCTATCTCTGCCTCTCGGTGGATACACCACTATTTTCCAGGCGGAAATCTTTGCGATTCTGGCTTGGGTATCTCACATTTTGGAGGAGGGTGGGCCTAGGAGAAGAATAACAATCTTATCCGACAGCCAGGCTGCAATGAAAGCACTAAGTGCCTATAAGATTACTTCGAGTCTTGTATTGCAATGCAGGGAGGCTCTGGATTGCCTCGCAGCGAGGCATCAGGTATCGTTAATATGGGTACCGGGGCACGCTGGGATAAGGGGCAATGAGTCACTCTGGCGAAGAAAGGATCAGCCAGCAAGCTCGTTGGTCCTGAGCCAGCTCTAGGATTGACCGCGCATAGAGCTAGCAGGAAAATGGAGACGTGGGTTGCAAGACAACACTCTCAGAAATGGAGAAGTATCTCCAGACATCTCCGCCAGGCACGGGAACTCATTGAAGGGACCAGTGCTAAGAATGGACGTTTCTGCCTATCTCTGGATAGAGCCAACCTAAGGTTGCTGGTGGGACTGTTGTCTGGCCATAACACGTTAAGGCGCCACCTGCACGTGATGGGGGAGGATCCCTTGTGTGAACGCTGCGGGGTAGAGGAAGAGACCTCGGCGCACGTTTTGTATCGCTGTGAAGCTCTGAGCTACTATAGGCAGACTATACTGGGGTCCATTACTTTGGACCCTCAGGACATCAACGAGCGATTATCAACTTCGCTAAAAGGGCGAGGCTTGCGATCTAAGGAATGTAGAGGTGCACAAGTGCCCGCTTAAGCGGCCTATGCACTGACTCCTTATAGTGGCCGGAATGCCTCTAATTTCAAGATTCATTCATTCATTCATAGGCAGTCTTTATGGAACCCTTCATTTTTGTTTCTTATAACCCGGATTTGTGGTCACCCACACAAACATCAAATTTTGATTCATCGCTAAAATTATCTTTTTCCAGTCTTCATAAGTTTACATTGTCCGTTCCTTAGACCACGCTAGCCGCATTCTTTTGTTTTTCCGTAAGCAACGGCTTTTCTTTTGCCTAAAGAAAGATTTTACTGAATAAATATGCCAATGTCCCTTGAGTGCAACCTACGTACCTTATAATGGGTGATTTTATTGCTAGTATCTTTTTGGCAACACTGTTTTTGACAGATGACGCGTGAATCGTGTCTTGTGTCATTGTCAAACTTGTTCAGTTTGGTCTATAATTTAATCATGAATCGACTTACGAACGAACAACGCTTGCAAATTATTGAATTTTACTATCAAAATTCATGCTCGGTTAAGAGAGCACTGCTTCCAATTTATGGGCAATTTGGTCGTCCTACTGAGGGAGCTATTCAGAAGCTTGTGACTAAATTTCGAACCCAGTTTACATTATTGGACATTAAACCACCAACACGCAGACGTAGAGTGAGGAGTGAAGAAAATATTGCGGCTGTATCCGCCAGTGTTAGTGATGACCGTGAAATGTCGATTCGCCGCCGTTCGCAGCAATTGGGCCTCTGTTACTCCACTACGCGGAAAATTTTGCGACAGGATTTGGGTGTAAAACCTTATAAGATACAGCTGGTGCAAGAATTGAAGCCACACGACCTCCCACAACGTTTCCCATTTGGTGAATGGGCGCTGGCAAAGTTGGAGGAAGAGCCACATTTTTATCGAAAAATTGTGTTCAGCGACGAAGCTCGTTTCTGGTTGAATGGGTACGTTAACAAGCAAAATTGCCGCATCTGGAGTGAAGAATAGCCAAAAGCATTGCAAGAACTACCAATGCATCCAGAAAAAATCACTGTTTGGTGTGGATTATGGGCCAGTGGCATCATCGGGTCGTACTTCTTCAAAGACGACAATGGCCGGAACGTAACTGTAAATGGCGAGCGCTCCCGTGCGATGATAACAAACTTTTTTTTGCCCAAAATGGAAGAGCTGAACCTGGCTGACATGTGGTTTCAACAAGACGGTGCCACATGCCACACCGCACACGAAACAATGGCCCTATTGAGAGGCGAGTTCGGTGAAGAGTTTATCTCACGTTTGGGGCCCGTCAATTGGTCGCCTAGATCGTGTGATTTAACGCCGTTGGACTATTTATTGTGGGACCATGTTAAGGCTAATGTCTACAGGGATAAACCAGCAACGATTGACGCACTGGAAGCCAATATTGAAGCATTTATTCGTGAGATACCGGCCGATATGTTGGAGAGAGTGTGCCAAAATTGGACCTTGCGCATGGGCCATCTAAAGCGGAGCCGCGGCCAACATTTACATGAAATAATCTTTAAACATTAAATTATATCGACCGTTCTATTGACTCAAATAAAGATTTAATCGTTTTTTTCAAATTTTTTGTTTTTTTTTAAATCAAATCCTATACCTCTTAAAAAATCACTCAAATGTAAATCTTATGAATCCACCGACGCGACGACACGTTTCTCGTGAAACATTTCCTGCTGTATCTTCATTCCATTTTGCTGTTATGTCCCTTAAATAGGAATAAGAGATCATTGCATTCTAGGACTGATCTTACGTGTCCTACAACGTCATATCTTGAAACTTGAGTTGAACCTGTGTGTCCTTACTTTTTTATAATATCTGCCACCGTAGACTTTGCGACATTTATTTGATTAACAATATCCCGAAAACTATTTCCTTGATGAAAAAATTTTATGATTAAAACTCAGATTGCACCGTTTGTTGCTTTACCACGCGACATTTTAAAGCGAATTGATTCTCAAAACGTTAAATTGTAAACACTTTTTTGTTTCTATGGCCTGCTATTATTTTCTTTTTAATACGGAGTGGTGTCCAAACATTTATCTGTCAGCAAAATGTTGCGTTGTTATCAGTATTAGTTTGGTTTGATATTTCAATATCATATTACTTGAAAACAGTTTTGTTAATATAATGTGCAAACAATATATTTCATTGCCTTATAAAAGAGAAACAATTCATTTTTAACCTTACATATAATAAACAAACCTGTAGATAAAATCAGATAATGTCCGAACATTTTTGTGTTCGGGCTTGTACTTATATGGGCTAATAGATAGATCACCAGCACTGCTGCACTATGCTTGCAGATGCTTTACTGTTAGAAACAAATTTCATGGCATAAGTTTTTGAACATCAAAAATGAGGAAAACGTATAAATATGATTAAACTGTAACAGCAATCTACTGTTCACCACACAGCACATGCACATACGTACATGCAACATGCAAACTACATACAAATAACATTAACAAATTTTGGAGTTTCTAGCTGTGTCAAAAAATTACAGGGTCAATGGTAGTTTCTGAATATACGGGACTGTTGCACATATAGTTATTCAAATAAATTAATGATGTGATCCTGCCTATTTAAAATAGGTACTGAACTCATCTGATCTACTGCAAAAAGTCGTTAGGGACCTCTTGACAAGAACCTATAATAATCTCAGATATCAGAAAATACAGGTATTTCTGTGTTCTCAAGGTTACCATAAAAACAGTTTTAACATCTTCTATTATACAGGATAATTTCAAAAAACAACGGAAATATGTCTAGAACAGCAAGTACTTTTATACATCCAAAAATTGAATAAAAAGTTCATAAAAACATAGGTCCTGAAGTGCTAAACTACCAAGATACAGGATGTTGAAAATGTTTACCCTGCTAATGAGACTCGTCAACGGTAGATCAAATATTCTTCAAATAATGATGTGATGAAGGATTTCTCCCCTAATATTACTACATACAATTTATTTTAATGTCAGTGTATTTTCAAATTTAAATTAGAACGGATTCAGGTTTGTTATACAGATTATATCTCAATATTCAAACCATTTTTCTCCAAAAGGGGTGGTCTGACAAAATGTTCTCCTAAAATACACCTTATCTAAAAATGCTTACATATATAGTGATTCAAATAAATTAACGATATAATACTGCCTATTTAAAATAGGTATTGAACTCATCCGATCTACTGCAAAAAGTTAGGGGACCTCTTAACACGAACCTTTACTAATCTCAGATATCAGTAAATAAAGGTATTTTTGTGTACTCAATGTTACCATAAAAACAGTTTTAACATCTATTATACAGGATAATTTCAAAAAACAACGGCAATATTTCTAGAACAGCAAGTACATATTATACTTCCAAAAATTAAATAAAAAGTTCATAAAAACATAGGTCCTGTAATGCTAAATTAAGAAGATACAGGCTGTTGAAACTTTTACCCTGCTAATAAGACTCGTCCACGGTAAATCAAATATACTTCAAATAATGAAGTGATGAAGAAGGGTTTCCCCCCTAATATACTACATACAATTTATTTTAATGTCAAACTTCACTAAATGCAGTGTATTTTCAAATTAGAACGGATTCAGATTATATCTCAATACTCAAACCAACTTTTCTCCAAAAGTGGTGGTCTGACAAAATGTTCTCCTAAAATACACCTTATCTAAAAATGCTTCAGAAAAGTAAGTGGTGTAAAAATACTTTTCCCCTTCTGTATTAATTAATATATCACATTTTCTGCGCTATTGGTGTAGTAAGAGCCACACAAATTTCTATTCGTATTGGTTAAGCTATTAGTGCTGCATGTACAAAATTTTAAGTCGATACCTTATTTATTTCTGGAGATGTAATTTATTCACGATTTTGAAATTAAAAGAGGACCTTGGTCCAAAATTTATATGAACTTTTCTTATTTATGAACTTACTTCCTGTCCCAGACATATTGTCATTGTTTTTGAATCACTCTATATTTAGCAGTTCAAACTATTCAAACTTATTCAAACAAATTTGTATTGGACGGAATATCGATATTTTGCCTCCTTATATTATTATAGTATATTTTGAGTGTTTTCAATTTTTTCTGTGAAAGAGAATTGATAAAACGTACCCTCCACAGTTCAAAAATAAATGGCGCCAAGACTGGTGAATAAGTACAGTACAACCTCGATAATCCGAATACATGCTAATCCGAAATCGCGATAGTCCGAAATAATTTCGTTCCTCGACAATCCGAAATCGTATTGCGTCATACCTTGATAATCCGAAAAATCGTGTCATAGCCTGTCGAACTTCTCAGTACATAGGCTGTTAGTTTCGAGTGCGGTGCGTTCTTAGTGCCTAGAGTTAATACGCGTTTGAAATATAGTTATAATTCGTGCACCATGTCTAAGAGGAAACACAAGACACTTAGCCTTGCGCAGAAATATGAGATAATTCAGAAATTAGACAACGGACGAAGTCCAGTGCAGCTCGTCGCAGAATATGGAGTTGGGAGGTCAACCATCACAGATATAAAGAAAAGAAGACCCAAATTGCTGAATACATGAATTCTCATCAACAACAAACAACACATCTGACTTTGAAGACGGCCAAGCACCCCAATGTAGAGACGGCGTTGTACACGTGGTTCCTGCAGCAGAGGACCAAAAATGTGAACATTTCGGGCCAAATCCTGCAAGAAAAGGCGAAATTTTTTTACGAAGAAATTACGGGACGGGACGACTTTGCGGCAAGTTCTGGTTGGTTGGATAATTTTAAAAAGCGGTTTAAAATTCGTCAGTTAACCGTTACGGGAGAAAAACTTTCGAGCAATTTTGCAGCAGTTGATCCATTTCAAAAACTATTTCTAAATAAAGTGCGGGAAATGAATTTGGGTCCGGAACAAGTGTATAATGCCGATGAAAGTGGGCTATTTTGGCGGGCGCTACCCAATAAGACATTAGTACATAAAGACGAAGACTCAGCTCCGGGACGAAAGATAAGCAAGGATCGGCTTACTTTCATGCCATGTGCAAATGCATCCGGATCTCACAAATTAAAGCTGTTCACAATTGGAAAAGCTGCCAATCCTAGAGTATTTAAAAACTGTCGAAATGAGTTGCCCGTGATTTACAAAAATCAGAGATCTGCTTGGATGAATCAAGAACTTTTCAAGCAATGGTTCCATGAAGAGTTCGTTCCCTCAGTGCAAGCTCATTTAAAGCAAATCGGTTTACCTCCTCGTGCTCTTTTGCTGCTGGACAATGCACCTAGCCATCCCGAACAAAAAGAACTGCGGAGCAGAGATGGTCTAGTCTGTGTCTTATATTTGCCACCAAATTGTACCCCATTGTTGCAGCCGATGGATCAACATGTCATTCAAGCTATTAAAATGCACTACAGGAAGCAGCTTCTTCTTCATTTAATTGCTGATGATACCGAACCTGCAGAAGCAATAAAAAGTTTCAATTTAAAAAATGCAATTTTTAATCTCCACACGTCGTGGGAGAACGTCAGCACTGAATTAATAAAAAAATCATGGAAAAAGCTTTGGCCTTTAAATATCCATGAAAATTTGGGCGATGAATACGATGACGAAGAAGACTTGATGCCATTAGCAGAACTAAGGAGAAGAGCGATATCAGATGAGCGAGAATTTGAAGAAATGACGGTTCTGATGAATGTCATCTCATCAGGACCGGATCTTGCAGCGAATGAAGTTAGAACATGGGCCTTGGGCGACGCAGCTGAAAATGAGCAAATAACATTTTCTGATGAAGATTTGGTAAACATTTCATTAAGCGGCAACAACGATGACACCCCTGAAGACGCTGAAGATTATGAAAATTTAGCAGTTGTGAGTCACGGTGAAGCCGTGCGATGTTTTACTATTTGCATAGAGTGGGCGACAGAGAACAGTGTAAGCGGTCCAGAACTGCTAATTCTTCGCCAGTTACAGGAAAAAGCAGTGAATTTACGCTTTAAGGCGCATAAGCAAACTGTAATAACTGATTTCTTTACCCAATAGATTTATGTATACATAATTATGTATGTACTGTACTCATATAAATACATATGAATGTTAATTTAAGTTTTTTTGAAGGAGAAAGTTTAATTTTGTTTTACGTGCAGTATTTAACTGACCACTGTCCTTGGTTTGTTAATTTATGTTTTGTTGAAAAGAATAAAGTTTATTTTTAATACTTGTGTCTACATTTATTATTTTCACTAGTTTCACGATAATCCGAAAATTTGATAATCCGAATGCTCGGTGGTCCGAATCTATTCGGATACGAGGTTGTACTGTATAGGCCTATTTTATTAACAAATTTCTGCTGGCTGTGGACAGTAGACACAGTTCACATACAAATGAGTGACACTTCCTTGACTATTCTTGAGATCAGCTGAATTTGATGGTTGCAAACAAAATCATTACTAGAAGATGCCAAAAATGCTAGCATGATAAAGAGTTTTTGCATGCCCTGAGCTTAGAATATCATCCTGCCTCTGGAGGTTAGGCATTTTTTAGATTAAGATTAACCTTTATTTATCCGACGTTCGCGGATTGACAAGAAAGTTCGGTCACGTTTTATTGGTATCCGAAATAAAAAATCAAATCCGTTTGCCGATTAATTTGAAAATGGAGTTTTAACTATTTTTAAAAACACAGTTTTGACTAGGTCCTTTTTCATTTTTGTCAATTTTTGCATGAATCAGTAACAAATGGGATATTATATAATAATAAATATAAAACAAGGAAATGTTATAAAAAGCTATATATGCAAGATTAGCAATTATACACATGTTGTAACATGCAATGCTTGAAAAAATTGCGTGATTTCATATTATCATATCACTGACACACTGCACTGTATTACAAGTCATCGTGAATAATTAGATAATTATCTATTATTCCTTACTTTCATAAATATGTTTAACACATCCACATTTTATTCCAGGTGGAATACAGTTTGAGGTGAATGTTGTCTGAAGTACCTGAGATTTCTATTGGAGGCACATACACACATTGCGGAGGTGTGGGCAGCTCAACTCTAGTGTTTTTTAGATCCATAAACATAAGATGTTCGCAAGAGGGTGCCAGGAAGGGGGGGATTTTTCGAATATTTTCTTAAATGCATCTTGATAATATTTTTAAGTTTTTATAACATTTCAATAACAAAGTCCAATCTGGTATTTTAATCAGTCACTGATTAATAGTGCCAGCAAAAATATAAAACTTTTGTTCAGTGTTCTGGCCAATAAGTACCTATAAAAATTGCAACAAATTTTGCAACAACTTCGCCATGTATAACAATGAAGCTACAAGGTTTTTTTAGCACTGCGAAAGAGAAGGACGTGAAACTATTGCATTGAATGCAAAAAGAAATATATTTAGCACCATCTTCCCAAAAGTACTTTCATGCTCATGTTGCAATTGCCTATACACGGTGTTTCAGAAGACATTCCACTATTTATAGGGTAGAAAGTACATCCAAAAATAACAAAAAACTTCCTACAAATATAGATCCAAATATGCTCCCTTCCCTCATACAGTGAAAGTGCCTAAATCAAGGTCCAACGGGTGGTTCAACAAATCGTGCGACACTGCTCGTCAGCAGAAGATCAAGGCACATAAAACCTTGTTACAAAACCCTACTGTAGAGAACACACAATCCAACGTCGAGTCTAGCAACAAGTATAACGAAGCGGTCCACAATGCCAAAGACCAGCACGATATAAAAGTTAGGCACAGGGTAATGTAGCAGATTGAAATAATTTTCTCACATAGTAGCGTTTCACCACTTACGTGTCAGGGTCAAATGATTGTAACCGTCTAACGGGGCAGTGGTTGCCAAGATCTTTGCTACCAACTCCACCATGGACGTCCCCCCAATGCCCTAGTTCCGTCGATTCAAAGGGTTCCCGGTTCCCTACACTATTCGAGAGGTAACCTTCAGGCATAAGACCGTGAGACAGGTGCTCTTCTCGCTCGACATCAACAAAGCTTCTGGTCCGGACATGATTCCTGCCATTATTTTGATGAGGTGTGCAGCGGTGCTTGCACCAGTTCTTTCGCATCTGTTCCAGTTATCTTATGATTCCGACAACTCCCCAGAAAACTGGAAATTTGGTCGTCTGCCATCCATCCCAAAAAAAGGAACTAAAACCGACCCTCACAGCTACAGGCCTATAGCTCTGCCATCTGTTATAAGTGATGGAGAGGTGCATAAATCGAGAGCTTCTAGACTACCTCTAACGTCACTGCTTGATTAGCGCCAGGCAGTATGGTTTCCGGCACCAACGATCTACAAAGGACCTCCTAGCTTACGTTACGTAGTTGTGGAGCAAACATATCCAGTCTTATGGAGGGGCTCGTGTCGTTGCTGTTGATATCACAAAAGCGTTCGAACTACTGTGGAACGCTGTCCTCTTATGCAAACTTCCATCCTATGGCCTTCCAGAAAAGGCCCGATGGATGGCCGACTTTCTCGCTGGCCGCAAGATATCCGTCGAAATTATCGGTTTCTCCTCTTCATCCCACAACGTCAACCCGGGTGTTTCCCAGGGATCGGCCTTGGCTCCGACACTGTTTCTCTTACATACCAACGACCCACATGCAGGAATTCAGAGTGATAAACCAATCTCGGCCGGTGAGCTGGAAAAAAGATGACTAGCAGCAACTTCCTCTCTGACGAGAGATCTGGAGGTTATTACAGCTTGGGGACGCAATAATCTTGCACTGTGCTATAGCGATCAAAATTGTACTAGCGCTCATTCGGTTTCGATGGATGGCCGAGTTCTACCGAAGGGCCATTTATTTCGCCTGGTCGGAGTCCAGATCACCGAGGACTTGATCTGGCACGAACAGATCTCGTCAATAGCGGTAGCTGCTGGGAAAAAGCTAGGCTATATGTTTAGGGCTAAGAAGTACTTTTCTTTGTATGGCCTTATCACTCTATACAAGCCCCAGATAAGACCTAGCCTGGAGTATTGCTCACACGTGCTGGAGCCCCGACTATATTATTTATGCACGATGCTGTACTTCGTACATCCAGAACAGGCCGAAACGACCGCTCCTTTGTCCCGAGGGTATCGATATTGTGGAACAATATATAAGAGGGGGATTTTCCCATTCTTACTAATATTAGGCTGTTCAAAAATCAATGAATGGCAGAAAATTATAAAGACAGACTTTTGTAATTTATCTAGACTAAACTGAATACTTCAGAAAAAACATGGCAAAATAGATCCAAATCGTCATAATTAAATTAAATCTACATAATTAATTATATATGAAAGGATGCTGTACACTAGGATTCGAACAAATCGTTCGGCTTGGTCAGGGCGACACAATATTGTTGTCAGTGTTTTCTTGAATTCAGAACTCTTTATAATTGAGTTGTTTATGCATTATTTGCTTACTTACTGCGCAAATGTGACGTAGTATATCACACTACAAAACACATCACACCTCCAGTGCTAGCCAATCAGATTGCTCTGATAAATCTCGCTAGATTTAGCTATTTACACAGTTATTTATTTATTTATACGACTGTATTGCGCCGAAATTATGAAAGAAACAATGTATTCCAATGTAAGTGATCCTCCAATCAAAAAGATCGTTTCAAGGAAAATCGACGTCTGGGGCTGTTTTGCTTAGAACGTACACATTGCAATCGGATTTGTGCAAAACTAGAGTATCTGTTACGCAGGAGCATTTACGTTCCTAAAGTTAGCAGAGCAAGGTGAATGTACTTACCTACATATATCGGGTGTTCCAAATTCGACCTTCACCTGGGATCTCGGAAACCGTCTGGAGATCCGAAGTCGCTTAAATGGGGGCAAAGTCCCGAATTTAGGTAATCGACAAAATGCCGCTTAAAAACTTTGGAAATTCAAAGATAGAAGAAAAAAAAACGAATTTTCCAAAAATCGTTCTATTTTTGCCTAACTGTAGTTGTAGTGGGATTTCAAAATAAATTGCACATTAACATACCCACTTTATCTCCTTCCTCTACGAGTTGGCATGATTAGAATTTCAATATGTCGTTTCGTCCCTTGTACTCTAGCATCAACTTTATTATTTCTTATGGACGACACATTGCATTTTTTCACACATTAATAGAGCTTTCAATTCCGATTCTAAAAATGTATAATATGTCACATAAAAAACAGAATTTTATAGGTAGGCCTTGACCTATAGATACCAGATTTATCGCAAAATAATTTTTTTTCTGACTATTTGAGCTGGGATTTCAAAATCAACTGCATGTTGTTATCGCGATTTTTTCTCCTCTATATAATGGCGTAGTCAACTTTTCAATTAGAGGCATCTTTTTATGATTACCTTCACCAACTTTGTCTTTTCGTATGGACGCAATATAGGAATTTTGTACATTTAAATGGACATTTTAGTCCTAAATTCAGTGAATGAAAATTGTACGGAAATAAAAAGGTATAGTAAAAATCATAAATAAGCAGATGTTCAAAATGTGATCGGTTATTGTGTAGGCAAAACCTGACTCTTCTGGGTACATTGTTCACAGCTCGGTTTACTTCCTTTCTTCTCAGTCTACCAAACTATGTTCAGTTTGAGGTCTGATCTGGTGAACGAAACAAATGAGTATCTGAGGCCTACCAAGGAAATTCTGTTTTTCTGAAATAACTATGGTTTGGCAATGTCATTGTGTCATTATGGCGTTATTAAGAAAAAATAAAGTTGATGCTGGAGGACAAGAGACGAAGTGTCATATTGCAGTACTAATTATGCCATCTTGTAAAAGAGAGAAAGTAGCAATGTTAGTGTGCAATTTATTTTGAAATTCCACCACAAATAAAGTCTCGAAAAAATTAAAACGATTTTGGGAACAGTCGTTTTTCCGTCTCTCTTTGGAAATATTTTGAATTCCGAAACTTTATAGGCGGCATTTTGTTAGTTACCTAAGTATGCAACTTTGCCTCCATTTAAGCTACTTCGTCTCTCTTACCGTTTCCAAGATCCCAAAGGTAAGTGTCGAATTTGAAACCGGTATATTAGACCGAATATTGCTCAAGACTACAATTGACGTGATCTACGTATCAAGTCACCATTTTGAAAAGCTCGGATCTGGTCAACAACCTTTCGACATAACTGCTAACATAAAAATAGGTGAGTCGCAATGAGTACGAGTACGTATGTTTTCATAATCAATAGTTCTATTTCTAGCACCGAAATTGTTATATTCACCACTATGCAAAATTAAGCGCACGTAGGGACATTTTATACCTACCATGATTTGTTTAATATATTTTAACAATTCTAACTCATTGCTTATCTGTCTGACTCCAGACTTTTTAACATGAGCGGCGATGAATAACAATCCTAACGTGCCGTGCGAACATGCAATGTAACGTGTATTGCAATGCCAATGCGACGCAATAATCAATTGAAAGTTTGTTCTGCCAGCCTAAGTAGCAAGTAGCAAAAGTGAGTTAAAACAGCAATGGCTTCACAATCAAAGGAAAGGGTGCCGGCAGCAGCGGTGACGTCGTGGTAGACGTTACGAGTCTATTAATCAGCCATCGTGCGCTGCGCGGTTTCGAATCCTTCAAAAGAATTTTTCTCTTGGCTATGGAAGTCGTGAATGTGCGCAGGTGTTAGACGGTCTCTGATTATCGAACTTGCAGGTATCACCCGGTGGGCCTCTAATAGGTCGTCTACACGGGCCATAATTTTCGGCATTTTGTAGGCGGCATCATGGCTCGCAACTTACCAACCACATTCGGCAATATAACCAAAATATTGCAATATGGCCGAGCAATATATCCTGGCATTTGTTTAGTGCGGCAATACTGGCCGGCAAGTGTCCGAGAGATCGACCGCTTTGCGAATTTTCAGCAATATGGCTCAGCCATCTTTGAATTTGTCTCGCTTAGCTTGTTTAGCCGCGCGTCATTCGAGTGTTGTTTTGTGGTGAATTTTCTTAATTTAAAATGACTAATTGGACTAACGAAAAGACTTTACATTTAATTAACGCTATACATTTACGTCCAGAATTGTGGGATGTTGACAATGTTTTGTATAAAGATAAGAATCGGAAAAAAGATGGCTGGAATGCAATTGCTACTGAACTTGAAATATCAAGCGATGAAGCCTACAAAAAGTTTCGCAGCCTGAGGACCTACGTTAAAAACGAAGCTAAAAAGTCTTCAAAGAAGAGTGGAAGTGGCGCTAATAGTAAAGATAGTACTTGGTTCGCTTTTCAAGCGATGCAGTTTATATTAGCACGTGATACACCAAACGATGGTATGGACACTGAAAATATGAGACAGGTAATTGTGTTGTTTTATTTGAAGGTACACACCTGTTATTTCCCTTCACTGTATTTACGTTGACTTTAAAATTGAAGCACCATTGAAAGGTCATCTTGTAAAATGCAAAATACAATAATTATTATTTGTATACTATCTATTACAGTTTAATATACAGTGTGACATATTTATCGGGGAATAACAAGTTGATGTCCATTTAGGTACATGTCTTGCCATGGCACTCTTCCACTGTCAATCATAAAATAATTCATGAATTCTTCTCGTTCTCCTTTTGCTATCGCTGTTGCATTTCTACCGACTCTTTGCAAATTTGGTAATTGCTTGCCATCGTTTCGCCACGATCCTGGGATAATCCTACCAGCATCAATATCTTCCATATCAAAAGTTAAAGTTGGCGAATATCGATTTAGTGTATTTCTGCGTAAAAAGTTGTGTAAATAATCACAGGCTAGCACTATATTTTGTAGAGTGTCTAACTTTAAATCCAGTTTTCTGTGGAAAACTCGAAAAACCGAAGCCAACAAACCGAATGCATTTTCGACAATTCTCCTGGCCCTTGATAGTCGATAATTAAATACACGTTTAGCAGAGCCTACGTTCAAATCAACGGTGTACGGCTTACAAATATTTTCAGTTAACGGAAATGCATCGTCTGCAACGAAAACATAGGGTTGTTGAGTTTGTCTGTGAGGGAGGTTCTCTAGCTGGGGTAAATTTAATGTTTTGTTCATTAAGCGTTTTCCGAATGAAGTATGTCGAAAAGCGCCTCCATCAGATATCCGTCCTTGGCATCCCACGTGAACATACTCGTATAAGAATCGGTACTGAGCATCTACCACAGCAAATAATACAATACTGTAATAATGAAGGTAATTATAATAATTGCTTCCACTATTGGGAGGACAAATAATTTCAATATGTTTTCCGTCCATTGAACCTAAACAATGTGGGAAGTTCCACCTTTCCTCGAATGCTTTAGCCACATTAAGCCACTCTCTTTCTGATGTTGGTATCTAAAAAAAGTAAAAAAATAGCTAATGATAATATACAGCTTGTCGATACCTCTATGGAGGTACAGTGCGTTTTTTTAACGATATCATTTTAATCGGCAATAACTTTTTTATCTTTATAGATATCGAAATGAAACAAAAACCATATTGTGTAGATAGTTTATGTTTTTTATTGGAAAAAAAAATAAAACAAAACACTAATGTTTTTGGAGGATATAAACCTAACTTCTGTATTACATATAAATTTTCTTCTCAGGCTGTACATCAAGATTCTGATGTTGACCAATCTGAAGAATCTCAAGAAAGTCCAGAACCTCAAGAGAATACTGATACTATGGAACCATTGCCAAAGCCGGTAAATGTCTCTCGAGTTGTAAAAAAGAAACCATCAAAATATATACCTAATCATGAAGCTGCTTACGCCGATGCCCTTAACATAATAGAAGAATCGAAAAGTAACCGCAGGAACCCATATTCATCATTCTGCGATCACATTGCAACTAAAATGAATTCTTATGACAAGTTGATTTGCAATGAAGTCGAGTTCAAAATTAGCAAAATATTATATAAAGCTGACAAGAAAATGCTACGCAACTCCAATCCTGGAAGTCGTATGGCTTGCGCATCATCTTCTAGTGAAAATACAAATGACGATTACATTAATGCGAAGTTTAAGCTTACTCCTCTCGCAGCTAGCGATAGAAATTCCGGTCATAATATTGTTTCGCCGCAGACACCATACTCTATTTCAAGCGAAAATATAAATTCAGATTACTCCGACTTAGTTTCTCGACCAGCTAATATAGAACAGGATGCAAGGACGACCGAACATATTTCGATTACTTCCAACTATCGTACACTGGTGGAATCTTACTGCAGCGAAGATCCTCCCCTGTTTCAATCTGCAGAAACTCTCACAAGGCGAAACTAAATGAAAAACACTAGCGAATTTATCTAGCTATTGTCTTTTATTAAGTTAGCATATCTTTTGTTTCTGATAAAGTAATATAAATAAAAATATTCACTCACCTGAATAAATTCTTTTAATCCTATCACCAGTGCTCTGCATACTTCTGCGATTATCAGTGAAATAGCTGAATCAGACACCCTAAATAAATACATCAAACTTTTGAAGCTCTCACCAGTTGCCAAGTATCTTAGTGTTATAGCTACTCTTGTCGTAGTTGATATCGCTGTTCGCATGCTGGTATCCTGCTTTCGAATATTCGGTCCAATTCGATTTAGTAAAAATTCAAAATCAATTTATTTCATCCATTCTCGTAAAGTTTTTGAATAAATAATTGTCGAGAGATAACTCTTCACTTAGATTTTGTAAAGTAAGCCTTTTACTTAAATAAGGCCTAACCCACAACTTTTTTCTTTTTTTAGTGTTCGGTTTTTGATTTGATCTTTTTAACACAATAATAGCAGCCGCAATAAGCACTAGATCATCCATGGTGATAAAGCAACTATTTGTGTGAATGTTGTCTAGTGTAAATGCAAATTTGCTATGGCCAGATGTTGCAGAACGATGTCCGGACATACTCGTCCAGAATGTGGCCTGGCAATATGTAAAAATTCAGTTGCTGGGCCATGCTGCCCGGCTACATAACCCGGCAATGTTTTCAAAAATCTGTATTTTCTGTGGCCCGTGTAGACGACCTATAAGGCGGAGCCAGAATGTTTGCATTTTGCACGCACACGTCTTTCCTCGCGACAGGCAGTGTGGCGCCGCCCCCCTTTCCCTGTATCCTCCTATAACTCCACGGTACCATGGGAATTTAGGCCTGAGGCCTTTGGGGTAGTTTAAGTATAAAAATATAAGCATGGGTCTACTGATTCTCTGGGATAATTCTAAATTCATAGTCAATTTAGTTGGCTCCTAATGGTATTTTAACGGGACTGCAATAATTAATGATTGCCAATTATGTATATGTAGGCTCTTTTCAGCACTAAAATGGTAGCCAACAAAATAGCTCAGCTAGTGAAAACAGCAGGTCCACAGTTACATTATGGGATTGTTCAACTCGCGATGTGATATCAAGCTTTGCTGAATTCCCTCTAATAATGGGACGTTTTTTAAACTGCTCGTTTTTATCTTGATGTTATATAAATGTAGTTCAAAAATAATAACCTTGATTTTTTCCATATATTGGTGTACCATAAGTGCCCACAAGTTTTCTGGAAAGAGGATATCTTTCAAGAAAAGTTGATGAAGGAAATCATAAAAAGATACCTCTAATTGAAAAGTTGACTACGCCATTATATAGAGGAGAAAAAAATGCAATAACAACATGCAGTTGATTCTGAAATCCCATCACAAATAAAGTCAGGAAAAAAATAAAAATGATTTTGCGATAAATCCGGTATCTATAGGTCAAGGCCTACCTATAAAATTCTGTTTTTTGTGTGACATATTATACATTTTTAAAATTGGATTTAAAAACCCTATTAATGTGTGAAAAAATCTAATGTGTCGTCCATAAGAAATTATAAAGTTGATGCTAGAGGACAAGGGACGAAACGACATATTGAAATTCTAATCATGCCAACTCGTAGAGGAGATAAAGTGGGTATGTTAATGTGCAATTTATTTTGAAATCCCACTACAACTACAGTCAGGCAAAAATAAAACGATTTTGGGAAAATTCGTTTTTTTTTTTCTTCTATTTGGAAGTACTTTGAATTTCTAAAGTTTTTAAGCGGCATTTTGTCGATTACCTAAATTCGGGACTTTGCCCCCATTTAAGCGACTTCGGATCTCCAGACGGTTTCCGAGATCCCACAGGTGAAGGTCGAATTTGGAACACCCAATATATGTAGGTAAGTATAATACATTCACCTTGCTCTGCTAACTTTAGGAACGTAAATACTCCTGCGTTACAGATACCCTAGTTTTGCACAAATCCGATTGCAATGTGTACAAAAATCTGCAATTGAAGTTGCACATACCTCTTTCATCTTCTGGCCTCCCAAAATACTGAACTGCAAAACGATGTATTAGCGCCGAAGACAGTCTAAAAAGCATTACTGATACTGGAAGGTAATGTCCGAGCAATAAATTATAGATAAAAGGAACCGCATTCTATAGAGGCGCCTGGCTTGATTGAGTTGTCTCCAGTGGCGGTCGGCTATTGCTGTTGATGAGGTGCAGGTTTAATTAAATTCTCAATACGGTGTGATTTTCAAAGCAGATTACATCTTTATTTGTACTATATATGTTATATGCACTCAAAACAATGGACTTACTATTCCATACAATGTTGCACCAGACGCTAGCTCAGCAACAGATAACGACTTCTCGCTAACTCGTTGTTTACGCTTTATTTTCTAGAAGTGCTTTGTAAGCACACCAATAGTATAAATAGGCCTTGCGCCCATTTCATGTTGTTCAATATCCGGCTAGGCACCGTAACAGTCACTTATATAAACTTTATGTTCATACCCGGTTAGACTCCGTCAAGTCAAGTAATTGCAAACGTTTGTAACGGACAGTAGCTACTGTCCTCAAATAAATTTTTTAAAAAGTAAAGTTGAATTTAAATGATATAACAATTGGTGTCCGAGAAGTGGGATAGCTTCAACGCATTAGAACACGCGAACGCTCACTAGTGTGGTGGATGTCTATCCTTCGAGCTACAAAGGACCATGAGCCTACAAGTAAGAAGAAGAAATAAGAAGAAAGAAAACGACGAAGAAGAAGCAAAGAAGAAAGAAAAGGGCACAGCGAGCAGCAGCCACCCAACTGCAGAGAGTCTACTTGGAAACATCGAAAGAGATCCGAGAGCCTCCTCTGGAGAACACGACTGCCTCCTGATGTACCACCGGTAACGTACAATTGAATCTACTATCGTTTGCAATTATCTCTGTATTTTTCTATATTTTTGCGTATTTATTGAGTGATTTTCATATTTTGCGCAACATTTTCTATATTTTTCACATTTACTTACGACCTTTTACGTATTTTCTATAAACTTTTACATGTTTTCCCATATTTATTCGTATATTTTGAGTACTATTGTTGAACCTTCCTGAAACATATTTCCAATCACCATGTCAGAGCACGGATCAGATGATTACCAAGCACCTGAAGTTCTTGATAACGCTCATGCAAACATCGAGCCTTATAGAATGTCCGAAACATTTTCAATCGTCCCTGAATACGATGGCAACCCGATATTGCTTTCGACTTTTATCAACGCATGTAGAACAGCGCACCAAATGGCTGTCGAGGAACAGCGTCTCCTCGTCGTCCTACATATAAAAAATAAACTGCGCGGACGAGCAGCAGAACTCGTCAATTCCCGTAACCCTTCGACATGGGAAGATATACGCTCCCTCCTTGAAACACATTTCGGAGATCTTCGAGATCTCACATCCTTAATTGCTGATCTGCAGCATATGCGTCAACTACCAAATGAATCCCCACTAACCTTTGCATCAAGACTTCAAACTCACGCGGCGAAGATGCATTCAGCCGTCAATCGACAAAACATGAACCGAGAGCAGAAAGCTGCTCAAAGTTCATTACAGGACTAGATTCCAAAATTGGCCCGATTGTAAGATCAGGTCACCCAACAGATATCCTTACTGCAGTCGCTTTTATCAAGCGCGAACTACAACTATCATATCTTGAGAGACCAAAATTTTCTAGAGCTCCTAACTCTAATCAAAATTCTTCCATTAAGAAGCCAGGTCCGAGAGTGTGCAATTTCTGCCACCGACCAGAACATTTAGCAAATGAGTGCCAGCGAAGACAACAGCTCTCACAAAATATTCCGAGACCAGTTTTCCAGCCCCAATCATTTTCGCCTCGAACTAACCCTAACCCTCCAACACAAAACAATAGGCCCCCCCAGTTCCAATCAGTACCATCACAGACCCTCTGTTATTAGGCCAAATGGTCCTAATACGAATATACCAAGACCTTCTGTTATACAACAGAATCCGAGGTTCCAAAACCTCAACTTCGAAGAACCGTTTGTGCTTACTACGGATGCAAGTGCCTTTGCAATATCCGGCGTACTTTCCCAAGGACCTATTGGTAAAGATCTTCCGATAGCCTATGCATCTCGTACACTGTGCAAATCAGAGACGAGGTATTCTACGATTGAAAGAGAACTCCTAGCTATTGTTTGGAGTGTAAAGCAGTTTAGACCCTATTTGTACGGTCGAAAATTTAAATTGGTCACAGATCACCGACCATTAACTTGGCTTTTTTCTTGCCGTGATACCGGTAGTAGGTTAGCAAGATGGCGCCTCAAGTTAGAGGAATACGACTATGAAATAGTCTAAAAGCCAGGCAAAGCCAACAAGAATGCCGATGGCCTATCCCTCATTAAACTACCTACGAATGTTAACGCCCTTAACCCTAGTGATGAAGAAGGTTCTTCTACTCAATTTTTCGAAAATGAATTTGATGTATTTGCCCGCCTTTATAAAACCACCTCTTTAATAGACTAGTCCAAAATTCAATTTTCTAACTCCCAACTTCTAGACAAAAGCCACAAACACATAGTCACATTTTTCAGACAAAATAAACTTTCTGATCTTCATGAAAAAATCATCGAAGACATATTCGAAACCAATCTCGAATTTTCTGCAGACAAAATTAACATCGCTTCTAGTCAGACTGTCAAAGATAGGAAATATTATATAATTCCCGTGCCGTACGATCCTGCGACTTGCGTCCAACATCTCTTCACACTTATTTTAACTAGCAAAAGTATATTCAAATTATCCCAACAAACCTACGTCGAAAATAACCTAGATCTGCCCATCCAAGAAATATTTTCTTTCATATTTTCCGACGAAAATATCAAAATTGTCATTTGTCAGAATGTAACTAAAACTCCAAGCCCTGATGAAATTCCAATCATTTTAGACCAATACCATTGTGGTAAGAAAAATATCCACAGAGGTATTAACGAAACTATCAGACGCATCCGTGAACGATACAATTGGCCCGGTTTGACTAAAGATGTCGAACATTTCATCAAGAAATGTGAAATTTGTCAGAAAACTAAAATCTGCCGAAAAAACCTCAGTACCCCTTTGGTTGTTACAGAAACTCCAAAAGCTCCATTTGAGCGCATCAATATTGACATTCTAGAAGTCCCGTCTCAATGCTATGCTCTTACAATCCGAGATGAACTTACAAAATTTTCCCAAGCCTATCCTATTAACGACAAGTCTGCTAAATCTGTCGTGAATACACTTCTTTTTTATTTCCAACATTACGGTACACCCCTTCGAATACATTGCGACTATGGCAAAGAATTCGACAACGCTCTTATGAAAGACCTCTGTAGTCTTTATGATATCAAAATGACATTCTCTAGCGTCAGTCACCCCCAGTCCAATGGATCGATCGAACGATTCCATGCCACTTTATTGGAAATGATTAGAACGCACGTATCTGAAAATCCGAACGAACACCCCTTTAATATCCTACCCTATGCTGTTCAGTGCTACAATAGCACAAGAAACAAAACCACAGGATTTACTCCCTACGAACTTGTCTTCGGACATACATCTGGTCGTCCCCAGAACATGTCTACCTTGAAAAGGAATTGATGTCTAAATACCTTCGAGATATTCGGAATAGGCTTGAATATTATTATAAAATAGCCCGTGCCAGAACGGACGAACAAAAGCAAAAGGCTAAGGTTCGTTTCGATAACAAAGTATCACCGAACCTCCAAACGTACAAAATTGGTGACAAAGTCTTTGTCAAACAATCCCAAATTTCCAATAAGCTTCAAAACAAATTCAATGGACCATATGAGGTCATTCAAGTATTTGAAAATTCGGCATTGCTCAAAAATCCAGAAACAAACAGAACAACTAGTCAATTTCGACAGACTGAAACCATGTTTTGAGACTTAGTTTCTCTTCCAGGTGCAGTCTGCTGTTTCTTGCGGCTGTCTGTACGGCCCAGATTGACATCAAACCAATTAACAACACATTAGGTATTTACTTCCACGAAAATGGCCCTCTCAAAATTTCTAACGAAGTTTGGACACTACTCGTTTACAAAGATCTTGAACTAATCAAAAAGGCGCTCGACGATAACAATAATATCCTGGAACACTTAACCGCTCTCGTAAATGAACCTACTAATCGCATGAAAGTATTTAAAAACGAAATTAAGACACATACGAGCCTTCTCTACCAAATTTCCCGTTCCTTGAAAACCAAATATTACGAGATTTTCGACGATACAACTAGCGCATCGCGAACGAAACGTGGCTTAATTAATGCCGTAGGTACAATTTGGAAAGCAATAACAGGTAACCTCGATTCATCTGATGGTGAATATTATAACGACTGCATTAACAAAATTTCCAAAGACGAACATGAGCTTGAAAACCTGATGAAAAATCAGATCTCAGTAACCATGTCGGTTATTAAGAACTTCAATAATACTATTCAGAAACTGCAAATTGACGAAGCCACTTTTAACGAAGACATAAAGGTTATTCAAAATAGAATTTACGAAATTTCAGATGCTCTTGCCTTTTATGAAGCTAGATTTCAATTTTTGGAACTTTGCGAACAACTAATGGAAAGTTATATGTTTCTAGAAGAGACATCCTTCGATAATTACTCCTCAAGATTTAGTAAATTCTCTTCAAGAATTCTCTCATTCCTTATCAAAAAACAATTTACCTATGCCAGTCAATTTGGCAACAGTATCAGAATATCTGAATTTAATGGAACTTCAAGCATTTCAAACTAAAACAAAAGTAGTTTTCGTCCTTCGCATCCCCTTGTTAGAACCTGAAGTTTAAACTTTATACAAGGCGGTTCCTCTACCCATTTCAGATGAACGTACAGGTCTATTTCATGTAATTTCTACATTACAGAGATACGTTGCCAAAGATAGCGATTCTCTTTTGTAGGTCTCCTTTCAAAATCTGGGTACTTAGTTGCAAAATTCTCCAATCACAGGTTAAGATCTGTTTTAACCTCTTACCGTATCCAATAGACAACAATGCAGTCTGCGAAGCACAACTGTTGCGAAATCCGGTCGATCTGAGAGCAACATGTCAAATAGCCACTGTGGCTCTGCAGGATTATAAAATCCAGGAATTAGCAACCAATTTTTGGTTGATTACCATATCTAGCCCGCTGCCCATCACAATGAAATGCGGACAACAAAACAACTACAAAGGTGATCAAAGCTAATACACTTTTGAAAATGCAAATAGAATGCAGTGGATTCATAGGCACTACAAGGCTTCATGCCAGATATTCTGTTAACGCTTATAAGAATATCACTTATAAAAGCCACCCTGTAGAGATACCCTACGAATGCTGCAACCATCTCCCTGATAAACAAAATTTGCCGAACCTGAAACCGATCAAGCTAACCAAGATCGGTACAGAAGAGCTAGAGATCGCCAACCACAAGTTGAACCAGTATTCTGAACAACTTGACAAACTTATTAATGAGCCTTTTGTTTCACGACATATCTCCTGGTTTACGTACGTCGTCATAACCCTGCTAGCCGTCATCTTAGCCCTCTACATCTTCTGCAAGTACAGAAAACGCCGACCACTCAGTATTTGTGCATCAAATTACCCAGCTGATGGACCGTCACCAGGAACGTCAAAAGTCAGATACATCCCCAGGCTTTTTCCACGTCGAAGACCAACCATCCAACCCCATGAAGAAGAAATTGAACTACAGTAGTGTTCAGTGAGTGAAAAGTTCCAATTGTGAAAAATCAATTTTCCTTTTCATTTTTAATGACATTTTTGTACGCCTTGCTTTTAACGTTTTGTTTCAGCATTTACTTGCTATGCTAACAATTTTATTTTTCAGAATCTATATTTTCTGATGTTATTTTTGCAATTTTATTACTCCTACTTTTATATTTTTATATTTTACAATGTTTACAATTTTACGTTTCTACATTTTTACATTTTTGAATTTTTACAACTTTTACACTTTTCTAATTTTGTCAAAAGTTGTCGCATGGCAACAACTTTTTGTAAGTTGTTATATGCACTCAAAACAATGGACTTACTATTCCATACAATGTTGCACCAGACGCTAGCTCAGCAACAGATAACGACTTCTCGCTAACTCGTTGTTTACGCTTTATTTTCTAGAAGTGCTTTGTAAGCACACCAATAGTATAAATAGGCCTTGCGCCCATTTCATGTTGTTCAATACCCGGCTAGGCACCGTAACAGTCACTTATATAAACTTTATGTTCATACCCGTCAAGTCAAGTAATTGTAAACGTTTGTAACGGACAGTAGCTACTGTCCTCAAATAAATTTTTTAAAAAGTAAAGTTGAATTTAAATGATATGACATATATCCAGGCTTTTCAAAAGCAAAATGTTCCTTCAAATTTCAATATTCAGGCAGAAGCAGGTTGTTTGATTAATTCTGATATGGTAGGTTGGATCTTTGATATTGAATAGACAATCCGTAAGTGGTACTCTACCTAACGTTTGGAAACTGAACATTCTCTTCTAAAATGTAAATATGAAAAACGTTTACTTTACGAAATTAGTGCTGGCTATTTATCCTTCTTGCAACTAATTTAATTAGCTCTGAAAAGTATTTCACCAGTATTCAGTTTAACCACTATCCGTGTCTATACAAAACTGCATTCTGATCTACATGCTTCTTACTTTGTAGACATACTGGTAGGTTCAGCCACTTTAAGCAGAAATCCAAGCATATAGAATTTTTGCTTTTCCAGAAATCCTCCCAATGCTAATACAAACAATTATGACCAGTTATGATTTATTAAATTTATTCATATGTGACTTCCTAGTTTAGTCCGATGACGGAAATTTTAAGTGTGCCCATAAAAGTGATTTGTAGGAGCCACTGTTGTGGTTGATTTCGAGATAGTAATCGTTTCCTGTAGATTGAGATACTGCTCAACCAGTGGTGTTATCCAGAAAAAGATCTGGGAGGAGGCTCAGGATCCAGGATCGTGGAGATAGAAAACTGCATAGCAGGGGGGGGGGACTCGCTTAGTCCAGGTAGCACACTTCACAGAAGGTATAACATGCTGTAATATGTATTATATTTATTAATTTAGCAGAAATGATGAAAAAGCGATGAAAAAAAGATATTAACAAAACCGTATACAGGTGGGCAGCATCCAGTGAGGTTATATGGCCATATTTCAATATTCTTGTGGTATATGGCTATACAGGATACTTTTTTAAGCGTAGGAACTAGATTCAAAGTGTCCCCAATAACAGTAATGATTATAAATAATAAGGTGCTCTCTTATGCTAAAACTGAAGTCAGCCTGTATTAAGTTTCCCAAAAATGAGGCTAAAGTACAATAAAAATATCCAATAGCCGGCAAAATTCTAACTTGTCACATGTAAAATAATAACCAGAAATATAAAACTACTCCTGAGTTGGGTAAATACCACAATTTTGCGGTGATAACTATAACATATAACAGCTGATTCATGACGTCACAGATCTTATAACCAAACTGATAACCACACTCGCTTGAACGGATCGGTAAATACCAATCCAATTCAATTTACTACTTGATGCATTAATCAAAGAAATTATCCTGTTTTTAGTCATAAAATGTTACCAGACATTTGAGAAAAAAATAATATTTTAAATTTCAATAGGGATTAAGAGTAATCCATGTAATTTTTTCTTATGAATGTGGAAGTGGAACAACCAGCGGGTACGCTTATGCAGTCGTCGGCGCGGCACCTCAAAGACAAAAGCAGTATTTTGTGTTTTTGGCTCACAAAGAGATTGACAGTAGCTAGAAAAAAGTCGTAATTATCTATTTGACTCTTAGGTTTAGGATTTTTTGTTCATTTTCCTGTTGTGTTTTTTGTCACTGAAAGCAAACTGTAGCTAAACTGTTTTCACAAAGCTTTTTGAAAAACTTAGTGAGGCTTGGCTTTGAAACATGATATTCCCAACTTGGGGGAATGGGATGGAGGTTTCTTTCAGTGTACAGTATAGAAAAATTTTCACTCTATACTGGAAATATATTTTGGATAACAATATGTCATTTTTTCAGACTGCTCCGTGGCTCGTATTAGATTTTTATAAGAATGTGTTTGTTTATTTGTTACTTTTGTTTATGGATTTATACAGAAACTGTTTTTTTTTTTTTGAGAATTCTAGATTGGTTTATTACTTGTTTATATTTTAAAGGATACTATTTTTGTTTTAATTGCATGGAATTGACTGTTTGTTTTTATTATTTTATAGTATACACTACGCACCGGCGGGCCTTCGGCGATCTAGTTCTTTCTTGCCGCTACACCAACGGGCTTTGCTCTTCCATGATGCCGCCGCGCGATGTGCCTGCCAGATAGACCCGCCTAACTTTGACGTCCCATCCTAACCGTGTCGAGCTTCGTTCATCCATAACTGGGCGATACGACCGCCCCTTTGTCCCGAGAGTTTCGAGACTGTGGAACAATCTACAAGAGGAAGCTTTTCCCAGTTCTACTAACCTTAAGCAGTTCAAAAATCGTATTAACAAAATTTCTTTGGGATCATCATAGCAGCCGCGGTGTTTCGGCATTTAGGCTTCTGCCTGCGCGACTGCTTCGATATAATATATATATATATATATATTATACATATATACTCAATAATCATTTGAATTTTTGGCTTGTCTATCGAATACCATAGAAAATTCATCTCTCAATCTCTGTTTGGGATCTGACCACTTATTAAACAGACCCTGGGCAATGAGTAATCAGGGGAGCAGAAACACGTCGTCCTGCGACCTGTCTTTATGTAGAGCCTCCCTCTTTTTTGGAGTATAATTTATTGCCGGTTTATTTCTTTCATCTCCTTTACCGCCGTCTGATGGATCACTCTAAGCAAAAGCTAAACATACACGGTAATGATTACCGAAAGGACATACGATAAACAGGTTACTATAACAATAAGAGTTTTGAGCGACCAAAATTCTTAGAGACAGTGTTTTAGCGTTCCACCCATTGGCGATAACCCGCCTGTCGTTCTGTTTTCCTTGACATTGTGCAGTATAAGTAACTGCTACACTGATTCTAACAGAGGCTGGAATGGATTACTGTTCGGTCACAAGTTTGAAAACGAGTGTAAGGGCGCTAAACTTAATAACCAGAAAAGAAAGCAGATTCTTCAAACTGTGTCCTTACATCCTAAAAGCTTTTTCAGTGCAGATGAAAAAAATCACTTAGTTTTTTAAATGTTCGTATTTATTTTTCAGTGAACATGAATAATGTAGACTGAGGAGTATAAAATTAAATAAAGAAATTGAACATGACAAACTAACAATTTTTTAGGAGAGCAAAAAGAACGGTGGGCCTTTGGAGTCGCTATCGAATGATCTTATAATCCTCCATGTCTGTCTAGACGCAAATGAAACCTCATAAGCTAATAGTGCCCTGTGATGACATTCCAACAATCACAGTGGCTTTTTCAAGCAAATACATAAGCTATTTTTTCCGTTTCGTGGTATTACAACTTAAGCGACGATGTCTCAAATTCCAAATAATATGAATAGGAATAGGATTTTGGATACCACAATGTAATTTCAGACACCTCGCCAAAAACTGTTTTAACGATGGAGTGACGCTACTCTTCTACAGTCCTTATCATTTCGCCACTACCTAAATGCTTATTGAATCACCTCAGGCGCTAATGCGACGTTGCAATTCGGTATATTTGGAGGGAAGAAGATTGCACATTTTTGTACGTTCTAAGCAAAACAGCCCCAGACATCAATTTTCCTGGAAACGATCTTTTTGATTGGAAGATCATTTACATTGGAATACATTGTTTCTTTCAAAATTTCGGTGCAATACAATCGTATAAATAAATAACTGTATAAATAGCTAAATCTAGCGAGATTTATCAGAGCAAGCTGATAAGCTAGCACTGGAGGTGTGATGTGTCGATAGTGTGATATACTACGTCAGATTCACGCAGTAAGTAAACAAATAATGCATAAACAACTTAATTATAGAGAGTTCTGAATTCTAGTGACAACAATATTTTGTCGCCCTGACCAAGCCGAACGATTTGTTAGAATCCTAGTGTACAGCATCCTTTCATATATAATTAATTTATGTACTCGTAGATTTAATTTAATTATGACGATTTGGATCTATTTTGTCATGTTTTTTCTGAAGTTTAGTCTAGATAAATTACAAAACGCTGTCTTTATAATTTTCTGCCATTCATTAATTTTTGAACAGCCTAATATTAGTAGGACTGGGAAAATCCTCCTCTTATATATTGTTCCACAATCTCGATACCCTCTGGACAAAGGAGCGGTCATTTCGGCTAACTCTGGATGTACGAAGTACAGCATCGTGCATAAATAATGTAGTCGGGACTCCAGCACCCCAAAACGTGTGAGCAATACTCCAGGCTAGGTCTTATCTGGGGCCTGTATAGAGTGATAAGGTCATACAAAGAAAAGTACTTCTTCTCTACATATATCCTAGCTTTTTCTCAGCAGCTATCGCTATTGACAAGATCTGTTCGTGCGAGATCAAGTCCTCGGTGATCTAAACTCCGATCAGTCGAAATGAATGACTCTTTGGCAGAACTCAGCCATCCATCGAAACCGGATGAGCGCTAGTACGCTTTTTGATCGTAAGGGCACAGTGCAAGATCATTGCGTCCCCAAGCAGTGATAACCTCCATGTCTCTCGTCAGAGAGGAAGTTGCTGCTAGTCATCTTTTTTCCAGCTCACCGGCAGAGATTGGTTTGTCGCTCTGAATTCCTGCATGTGGGTCATTGGTATGTAAGAGAAACAGTGTCGGAGCCAAGACCGATCCCTGGGAAACACCCGCGTTGACGTTGTGGGATGAAGAGGAGAAACCGATAATTTCGACGGATATCTTGCGGCCAGCGAGAAAGTCGGTCATCCATCGGGCCTTGTCTGGAAGGCCATAGGATGGAAGTTTGCAGCGCGCCACGGTGGATCGAACGCTTTTGTGATATCAACAGCAACGACACGAGCCCCACCATAAGACTGAATAAGTTTGCTCCACAACTGCGTAACGTAAGCTAGGAGGTCGCTTGTGGATCGCTGGTGTCGGAAAACGTACTGCCTGACGCTAATCAAGCAGTGACGTTCGAGGTAGTCTAGAAGCTCTCGATTTATGCACCTCTCCATCACTTATAACAGATAGCAGAGCTATAGGCCTGTAGCTGTGAGGGTCGGTTTTAGTTCCTTTTTTTGGGATGGGTGGCACATGAGCAAATTTCCAGTTTTCTGGGAAGTTGTCGGAATCATAAGATATCTGGAATAGATGCGAAAGAACTGGAGCAAGCTCCGCTGCACACCTCATCAAAACAATGGCAGGAATCATGTCCGCCAGAAGTTTTGTTGATGTCGAGCGAGAAGAGCACCTGTCTTACGGTCTTATGCCTGAATGTTACCTCTCGCTTAGTGTAGGCAACCGGGAACACTTTGAATCGACGGCACTAGGGCTTTGGGGGGACGTCCATGGTGGAGTTCGTAACAAAGATCTTGGCAAGCACTGCCGCGTTAGAAGGTTACAATCATTCGATCCTGACACGTAAGTGGTGAAAAGCTACTATGTGAGAAGTTTATTTCAATCTGCGACATTACCCTGTGCCTAACTTTTACATCGTGCTGGTCTTTTCCATTGCGGACCGCTTCGTTATACTTGTTGCTGGACTCGACGTTGGATTGTCTGTTCTCTACAGTGGGGTTTTGTAAGAAGGTTCTATGTGCCTTGATCTTCTGCTGACGAGCAGTGTCGTACGATTTGTTGAACCAGCCGATGGACCTTGATTTAGGCACTTTCACTGTCTGAGGGAAGGGAGCATATTTGGATCTATATTTGTAGTCATTTTTTTGTTATTTTTGGATGTACTTTCCACCCTAGAAATAGTGGCATGTCTTTCTGAAACACCCTGTAATTGCAACAAAATGACTGCTTTTCAGGTAAGCATGAAAGTACTTTTGGGAAGAGATTTAATGGTGCTAAATATATTTCTTTTTGCATTCAATGCAATAGTTTCAACTCATTCTCTTTCGCAGTGATAAAAAACCTTGTAGCTGCAGTGTTTTACATGTACTACATATATATATTTTAAAGATTGTTCGACTTACCTGGTAAGGAAGATCAATCTTAATTATTCGAGCATCGTAGTCCTTCTGTGATCGTATATTGGTTTGTTTCATTTTACGACCTGTCGACGCACTGTGTTGAAAGAATTTGTAAACAAACCCTCTCTCCCCGGACACGTCTCGTATCCTAACCAGTTCATTAGTGTCGAAGCAAATCGCACTTATCAGGGTTATACACTATGTGATATATTGAGGGCGGGAGGGGACTTCTCTTAGAAGGACTACGATGCTCGAATAATTAAGATTGATCTTCCTTACCAGGTAAGTCGAACAATCTTTAAATTATTCTTCGCATCTCCGTCCTTCTATGATCGTATATTGGTAGATGTTTGTAGATAAAATAAAGTGTGATTGTTGTGCGGAACCCGAAAATTTGTTATCTATTAAACATTAAGTCGAGAGAGAAAGAAAAATACAAACAGAACAGCTGTCAAATTAATTCCTAGACATTTGAAAGGGGGTTAAATAATAATTCAAACTAAGTAGTAACAGAATATTTCTTTGAACGTATAATATACTGTAACATTTTTTTTGTGATAAATTAAGTCTTACATTGCTAATACATTTTTGGATTATTAGCGGACGATAATGTAATATATGATCCGATAATATCAATAAAACCTTAAAAACAATTTCTACTTAGAGTTGCTTGTACTTACTCTCTCTATAATACATTTTGAGAATTCATCTGATTTTTTAGCTAAAGGAATTATCAAAGGTGTTAAACACAGTTGATTTTTCCGTCCATCCGGCTGTAATTCTGATAAGATCTATATCTAAGCCCGATCTAAAAGCTGCGAAAGTTGACGTACAGTGTGCGATTTAAAACAGTTTGTGTCAATTCCACTGTTTTGTAAATGTTCTTTTATCCATCGACTGGTGGCCTGTGTGGTTCGAGTATGATATGTTTTTTTATGGGTTATAATAAGTGTGTTGCTTAGACGACGGATGGCTCTGTTATTTTAATGTAATGTTTTATAGTTGAAGCTATGCATAGTTCAGGTTTATTTTTGAAAAACTGAAAAGATAAATACTGTTGTTTTTTACCAATACCGGATGTTTTAAGTCTCGGATGCGAATTTCAATAACGTCAGATTTTTCTTTTATATTGCTTAAAGATATTTTAGATATAGTCTGAACTCTTTGACCTGAAGTTAACAAACAGTAACAAAGTCACTAGTTTCTAAGATAGGTTTTTCAATGTTAAAGATTCTAACGGAAACATCTTTGATAGATATATCAATACTGGATTTGGGTCCCACGTTGCGGCATATCTAGGCCTTATTGGGTTTTTATTATATAGACCTCTGAAAAACCTTTTTAAAATTCGTTCTTCTGATTCACTAAATGTAAAAATAAGGGAAAATCCAGACCTATTTGAGTTTAGTCATGAATAAGAAAGGCCTAGATTGAAACTTTCGACTATGAAGTCTAAGATTGAATTGAAGTTGAAAGTATAAGGATTATCTTTTTTTAGTGCACAATGATGCCACCACTTTTTATAACAAGTTCTATACTGTTTTAGAGTTTTTTCTTGTATGGCTGCCAACATAATTGGAATTGCGGTCTCTGGTATACCTCTAAGTCTTAACGTCTCCCCGATAACTTCCCGGCCACCAGGGAAAGGTGTTTGTGGAGGGGATGCCTGTTCCTGAAAGGTAGAGATATAAGGTCTTCTTCAGACGGGAAAAGGATTGGTTCTTCTATTAATAGGTCCCGGAAAACAGGGTACCAAGGTTGTGTTGGCCAGTTAGGAACTATCAAAATACCAGTAGCCGTATCATTTATAATCTTCTGGATAGTCTTATCAATTAAGACAAATGGTGGAAAGGCATAGAAGAAAAAACCCCTCCAGTTGACGGTAAAAGCATCTATACAATAACAATCGGGATCAGGGCCCCATGAAACGTTTTTGTTACATTTGGCATTTGTTTCTGAAGCGAAAAGGTCTATTTGTAGAATACCGAATTTTTTTATTATTTCAGAAAATATTTTGCTATTTAGTTCAAATTCAGTGTTTGTGGATTTATTTCTAGATTAATAATCTGCTTCGATATTCTGTTTTGTGTTGATGTATGACGCGAAAATTCCAGATTATTCTACATAATTTGATTTGGATACCTATATCTTGTGCTGCCTATTCGGTTAATACAGGCCATTATGTTGTCAATGCACAATAAAATTTTGCAATGGGATTTATCTTTTGCAAGACATAATAGGCTGCACATAATTCCAGCCAATTTATGTATATGGTGACTCTTTTCCTGTGCATCCCAGAACCCATTTGCTTGAGAATATTTGCAACAAGCACCCCAACCGATGTTGGATGCATCAGAAAAAATTTCGAAGGAAAATGGTCCATGTGTTAGTTCTCTTTTGGAATTGTTGATATGTGTTAACCAAAAATCTAATTCGTTGTGTAATTTGAAAGGGATTGTCATTATTTTGTTAAAATTGTTATTGTTCAATTTAAGAGCTTTTAGCTTTGTTATTTCAAAGCAGCCAACCATATTTTTGTGTAGGGGATATTGAAACTAATTTTACAACAATAGAGGTAAATTTTCCAATTTTGCAGTATCTGATACGCTTGAATTTTTTGAATAATTAGTGTTGTTATTTTTTTAATAGTCAAACTTAATGACATACTTTTTAAGTTGAAAATAAAACCTAGAAATTCAATTTTCTGAGTGGGTTTTAGGATGCTTTTTGCTTCATTAATTATAAAACCAAGAGAGATTAATAGATTTATTGCCTTAGTGACAGAACGTTTTCATTCGTAGAAATTGTTCCCAAAAATTTAAATATCGTCGAGATAAATCACCATTACTACTTCTTGTTGCCGTACACATTTTGCAACAGGTTTTAAAATTTTTGTAAAAACTAGGGGAGCTATATTTAAACCAAAGGCAAGGCAACTGAATTCGAATAATTCATTATGACAGGAAAATCTTAAATATTTTTTAAATTTCTTATTGATAGACAAAAGATAATAGGCATCTTGTAAGTCGATTTTTGCCATAAAGCATTCAGAAGTTATCAGCTTGAGTGCACTGCGGTAATCTTCCATTTTGAAGTGTTTGTTTGTAATGAATTTATTAAGTTTCTTCAGATTCAAAATGAATATATGATCACCATTAGGTTTTTTAATTAAAAAATAAGGTGACAGAAACTGACCATTAGTGTAATCGCATTCTGATATGACTCCCTTCTGTACTAACTTATTTCTGTTGAATATACATATATATTTTTGAACTGAAACAATTTCTTGTGGTAGATTGTATTGTTTTGGAATTTAATTGAAGGGTAGCTTTATTCCTTTTATCCACTCCAGAATTTTGAAATTATGTGTTATTTTTTGCCAGTCAGCTAAAAAGTATTTAAATCATCCTGCTGGTTTGAAGGTAGTTCCTACCTTTATTGTTTTTGATGGTGATAACGTGAGTTGGCTCGCCAGTGTTCCTTCTTGTGAGGTCTGTCCTGGCTGTTGTTCTTCTGAAAACTGCTCTTCTCCTCCCGGTACCGTTTTGTTGAGCGTATTTTCCCACTCCGCATGTAGGGTGCCTTCCTCTCTTCTTTGAATTTTGTTCTTAGGAATTGGCGCTGGTAGTTTAAACGATTGGTGGAACCTGATGGACCTGCTATTGTTGGGTCCACTTTTTTATGGTTGGTGAGCTCCTCAGATGCTTTTTGCATTTCTTTTGGTGACCTGATTCTTTTCCGAACAGGAATTAATCGCATTTTTGCGATTAGTCAAAACAACTACATATGATATGTTCTTGAGGCTTTTTCTTGAAGTTTCAAGAAAATATGTTTACAAATACTTTCAACACAGTGCGTCCACAGGTCGTAAAATGAAACCTACCAATATACGATCATAGAAGGACGGAGATGCCAAGAATAATCAATATTCTCAGAGAAAACTAGATCAATCGATTTGCTACTACAAAGCATTGTTGTCATCAGCAAACAGTATAAGGTTTTTGTTTGTATTACAATAATTGGGAACGTCATATAAGTATGTATGTATGTATATATATATATTAATCTACAAAAGTATATAGACAAATTAATATTGTGCTGTATTTTTTTTTTAATTAGTTTTATTAATACACCAACCTCTATACATAATTCGTTATAGCATAATACTCACTTATACATAAATAAATTCATTAGACTCTCTTCAATAAAAAATTAATTGAAAAAACTGAAACTATGAAGGACAAAAATATAGAGACAAAGCAAAACAATTATAGAAAAAAGAAGCAAAGTTCATTGAATTATAGAAAACCAACCATGTTTGTGTTAATATTTTGTAGCATAACCATTATTATCAATCACCGCCTGACATCGTCTCGGCATAGATTGTAGATGTTTCTTGATATAAGATTCATCAATCTGTCTCCACTTTTGCTCTAAAGCGGCAAAAAGTTCATCCTTGTTTGAATAATGTTTATCTCGTATTTGGTTATCTAAATATTCCCATATATTTTCAATGGGGTTTATATCGGGAGACTGTGAAGGCCATTTGAGATATGGTATTTTTTCATCCACAAAGAATTTCTTTGCGAGATTTGAAGCGTGCTTCGGGTCATTATCTTGCTAGAAAATTGATCTTAAGAGCATATTGCCTTCCATATAGGGTAACATGACATGCTTTAGTATGTCTGTGTATACAAACTTATCCATAATGCCATCTATTCTATGTAAAGGTCCCATCCCAAACCCCGAAAAGCACCCCCAAACCATAACAGACCCGCCTCCATGTTTGACAGTGGGCAAAGTGTACTTAGGGTTCAATCTTTGTCCACTAGGACGTCTAACGTAATGAACACGATCTGATCCAACAATATTGAATTTGGATTCGTCACTGAAACATACCCTTTTCCAGTCACAGATGCTCCAATCAAGATGCAACCGTGCAAATTGTGACCGGTCCTTACGGTTTTACCTCGAGATTAGCGGCTTCTTACTCTGGCGACGTGCAAATAACTTCAAACCATTTCTTCTTATACTTATAGTTTTCGCAGAAACACTGACAATTCCTTTTGTCTCGATTTCGGCTTTTATTTGTGTTGGGGTTTTAAACGGATCTTTGGACGAAATTACTTTTATTAATCCAACTTCATTTCCTCAGGTTACACCCGTATCCGGATGTGTGGGCATGTGTATCTACTTTTGTAGTTTCATATGTGCATTCATTTTGGGCCTGATGAAGCCAACCAGCAGAAATACGTATCGCTCGGGTTGCATATCCTATTTTCTGCTCGAATCCCCTTTCCTCCTTTTTGCGGATTTTGCTTATTATTTTCCTACTTTTTGATATATATATATATATATATAACTTGAGACGTGGTCATTGTCGTCTAGACCAGTTAGGTGAAAAATTAAAGCTTCCGCCTTTAAAAATTTTGTATCTGTTTTTAACTTGTCTTGTCATATTTTATATAATTTTGACCATTGTACCATCTATCCAGCTCTCACCATGTTACTGGACGTTTCCCTCATCCTATACGTAAACAACAATTAGCAACATCCTCACATACTACTCTCCTGATGATGATAGCAAAGTCCATTGAAAGCTAGAGAGAATTAAAAAAAGTATAAAGAGTCCTCTTTGCTTAAATTTTGTCGAAGTACCCAACAAAAGGCGGAAGCTTTAATTTTTATATATATATATATTATATGAATGTTTTTCTGTATGTCCTTTGTGGAATCGTAACCTATGCATTTGATCATGTGATAATCTTTAGCAAAGTTGTTGTGCATGAGTCCACGAAGGTTCCTAAGTTGGTATGACCAATTTTCGACAGATGGTGCCACTGTCATTCCAATGAATTTCATATATTGCTGTGACAGTTCATGCTGATTTGAATTGAAACGAAAACAGCGAATGAATGATGACGGTTCGAGTTGGTGACATAAGAATTTATGTAAATTGTGTAATTCATGTCCGGCTCACATAGAACAGACAATACTGTGCGTATTTTTATATTTGGGGGCGTTTTACGAAAAGTTTTTGGCATTTCATTGCGAGTTAAATTTTTTTAGATAAATAACTCAATCGAATTGAATTTTCGTAGTTTCCGTGAGATGATTTTATTCATTCTTTACAGTGTATTCACAAAGATCTTCGAATGTGTATGCAAAGGATCTAACTGCTGATTGACGTTCCAAACGCATTTGCTGTGCAGTTTTTTTTTTTTTTCGGATAGCATGGTGAGTGGAATTAAAATCGATTTCAACAAATCTCGAGTGCTGATTTTTTTCACTTCAAATTTTCCTCAGCGAATTGGTGATCACCGTCAATATTAACATTTCCATCCATGTGTGAGAAGCCGGTTCAATTGGATTGGATACATTGTGAGATTCGGATCGCAGATTGACATCTAATAAATTCAAACGCATTTTTCACGTCATTCCCGTACAATTATGCCTCCAAAGCGACAAGCAATTGGCCGATCTACTCCTCAAGCCCGGAAGAAAAGAACACTACGAGCCTCACAATCAGTCGAGCAACGAGCATTAAGGCTGGAAAATCTTCGAGTACATGCCGCTCAGACCCGTGCGTCTGAATCATATGAACAAGAGAAGTAAGGGTAGAAACTGATCGAATATGTACTACTCAGGCCCGTTTGTCAGAGACAACTGAACAACGGGAAAGAAGGCTGCAAAATGTTCGAATAAGTACCGCACGATCAAGACGAATACTACACGCTGATTGAAATCTTGGTGCATTCCATTATGACAGTAATAATGATTACAGTCTTGGAATCAAATCATTGGAAAAATTAATAAAATTTGAATGTATTGTAGCGCTCTCAAATTTGAGAACGAAACGCCAGGAATGTGCTGCGCCAGTGGAAAATTGGAAGCGCTTGATCGTACACTATGAGATTTGAGAGGATACGCACGGATCTTCGGTGGCGCACACATTGTATTGTCTGGTGATTTTCGACAAACACTGCCGGTTATACCACGTTCAACACCCGCTAATGAACTTAATGCATGTCTCAAATCATCAGTTTTATGGCGTTATTTACCAACATGTGGGTACAACTACAACGGGACAAATGGAATCTACGCCAGCAAACTTCTGTAACATCACAGAAAGCATGGACGAATTGGTGCAAAAAGTTTTCCCAAAAATAGCACAGAAAATCATCATTGGCTTAGTACGCGTGCTATATTAGCGGCCAAAAACATCGATATCAAAACCATCAACTTCACTATTCAGAATGGAATACCCGTCAAAACGGCAACATATAAGTCCATCGATACTGTGGTGAATCAAGACGAAGATGTCAACTATCCAACTGAATTCTTGAATTCGCTTGATTTGCCAGGCATGCTAACGCACGTACTTATATTGAAAATTGGCGTACCCATCATTCTTCTTCGAAACATAAATCCACCACGACTTTGCAAGGGAACCATACTCTCAGTCAAGAAAATGATGAACAATGTTATCGAGGCAACAATTTTGACTGGAAAATTCAAAGGTGAAGACGTACTGTTGCCATGTATCCCAATGATACCGACAGATATGCCATTCGAATTCAAACGTTTGCAGTTCTCGGTGCGACTCGCTTTCGCAATGACTATCAACAAAGCACAAGGACAATCGTTGCAAGTGTGTGAATTAAATTTGGAGAATCCATGCTTCTCACATGGGTAGCTCTATGTGGTCTGCTCACGCGTCGGAAAACCTTCTAATTTATTCGTTTACTCACCAGATGGAAAAACAAGAAATATTGTATATCCCACAGCACTTCAATAAATATCGAATTGAAACGAGATGCTGCAATGATACAATTTTTTTGAAATGAACAAAATCAATAAAATGACTCAAAATGAATTGAACATTTGTGTAATGTCTTTCCTTCAAATTTATTTTAGTCGGTGGCGTAGCAACGCGCGCAGGGTAAAGCTAGTTAGGAATAAAAGTGTTGTTGAAGGTTACCAGCTGCTGTCTGTTGCTCAAATTAGATGACAAGAGCCTAATGTTACTACTATGGAACTTGTAATTCATCCTGATGACATTCGCAGAGCGACGAATCTTGTTCATGAAGTATGAAATGCTCTCCATGAATTCCGCAATGAGTAATGAACTACTTTCTGGCGGGGATGCTTGACTCAAGTACTCCTCACTGGAAAGTGGCGAAGTCGCTCAGAAACGGAAAGCGAGAACAACTCCCGCACATCCATGGTCCTGGGGGCATAGTCTTCAGGACAGACGACAAGGTCGAGGTTTTCGCTGATGCTATTGAACGACTGTTCTCTCCCAACTATGATCTTGATAATGATCTCGACGAGGAGCAACAAATTGTAAGATCCGTCAAGAGATACTTTAGGGCCAACGGCGTCAGTGATCCCGGCGCTGCCGTTAGTGATTCTCCGCATAAGATTCTTTTTCGGAAGATTCTTCAGCTGAAGAGTTGCACAGCACATCAGCGGCATATCCCGAGATCCCATATTGCACACCAGCAGAGCTTCAAGGTTATATTAAAGACCCCAAGGTGCGTAAAGCGCCTGGGGAGGATGAAATCACTAATAAGGCGCTGAAGCTGCTTTCACTGAAGTCCTTGACTTATCTCGTGGCTATTATCAACGCCATGCTAAGGACCCAGTACTTTCCATCGGCGTGAAAGACTGCGGAAGTTATAATGATTCCAAAGAAGGTGGGTTCGATATTTCCCCAGGACTACCGTCCCATCAGGCTACTGTCTGCTCCGTCTAAGCTCGCTGAAAAGGTGATACTATGTCACCTTGACGTGTAATTTGGATTTCGGTCTGAGCATAGTACCAGGCGGTTGTGGAGCGAGTAACCAGGTCTTCACCCTTAACGAAAGTACTGGAATCTTGCTTCTGGATGTCTCGAAGGCATTTGACAAGGTGTGGCATAAGGGCCTTCTCTATAAACTCATTCAAAAAGGCTTTCCATTTTGACTCCTAAATCTTTTGAAATCCTTCCTTGAAGGTAGGAAGTTTCAGATCAAAATTAATAATGTCTTGTCGACAGTAAAGCCCATCAGCGCCGGCGTCCCTCAGGGTTCGGTTCTAGGGCCAATCCTTTACTCACTTTTCACGCATGATGTCCCTTGCCCTAGCGACTGTGAAGTCTATCTATATGCTGATGACACTGCACTGGTGACCCAGTCGCGTGCCGGGAATCTGGTTCACGACAGGTTACAAAGTGCGGTGGATGAGGTATTTAAATGGGCAGATCGGTGGCTAATCAAAATTAATTACTCGAAAACGCAGGCTATCTATTGTACTAAAAAACGTAGCGTCGCCCCGCCTGAGGTTTCAGTGAATGGAACTCGCATACCATGGGGAAATACTACTAAGTATCTCGGTGTTCACTCTTGACAGGGGGATGACCTGGCAGAATCACACTGAAGCGTAAAAACTAAATTCCAAATTACATTTCTCTACTCTACCCTTTGCTAACTAGAAACATATATGCGTAATCTGCAGGTTTTGCAGAACAGAACCTTGCGAACCATCACTAACGCACCATGGTATGTCTCCAACGAGACCCTTCACAGAGACCTCGACATCCCTTATCTAAGGGACTACATCAAACATCAGGCGCAGTTACGTTATAGTCAAGCGGAATCGCACAGCAACCCTCTGTTGCCTGAGTCAGTAGACTACACAGTCGAGCAAGTTCGCAAGCACATGACCGCGGCTCGCACTGTGATCAAAATCAAATCGTGCAACCCTAGGTACAACCAAAATTACGATTTTTGCCACATACAAATTCCTAAATTAATTTTTGGATTAATTTAAAATAACCGAATACCAGTTAACAATAGCAAGGCATACCTTTAACCAGCGCACTTCACCCTCTTTGCTCTTCCCCCTCCCTTCCTTTCTTTCTCCCTGACTTCTGGTATCTGGGCAACCAGACCTGACAGACCTACTGACCTATGACCTTAACAAAAAGCGAAGGTCCCATGGACCGTTCTGACGGACAATAACAAATAGAAGGAACTTGTAATGCAACAATTTTTGTAGAAGAATGTCATGTTGGACACAATCAAACGCCTTAGAAAGATCAAAAAAAATAGCTAGCTCTTCAATTTTAAGAACAATGTATAAAAAAATTTAAACAGATCAAGTTAGTCAAACAGACACGTACAATTAAAATTTGCAGATTTACCATTTTTTTTATACAACTCTGAGGCTCTCTAGGATTTGGCTCAAAAAAAAACGACCAAACCTCATCTTGCAGACTAGATAGTTTTTTGTGTGCAAATACTTCTTTCACGTTTGCTCGCTATGATCGCTGTTCGTTGACGTCTAAGCAACATGTACAGCTAAACAAGTTCACAACAAGTGTATAACAGCTTGTGCTAAGTTATCATCTTGTAGGACAACATACTTTGTCACAAAGAACCCAAGCTCCACTGCCACTGGATCAATTTTCAAGAACCATATAGCAATTTGTAAAAAAATCACTGTCACCAATTTGATCGATTTTTCAGTTATTAAAGAAGCATGCCATTCAAAACATGTACCTGTGGCAACAAAGTGCAGAACTCCACAAACAAATTGACAAAATATGGTTTTCTCATGATGTTTATACCAAATAATGCAATACATTTGTGATTTCATGAGTTCCACATTATAGGTATAGATTTATTAAGAAAAATACTATTGCTGGAGCAATTCAAATTGCATGTTTTTGAGTAAATGCGACAATTTTGCAATTAGACCTTGATCAATGCATAGCAAATCAAGAAAAATGTTAGTTTGAAACTAGCACAATTTAGCCTACCAAAACCAGGATTACATCAGTGGTTCACATAGCATCAGCAGATACCCTTTCGCCAGTGGTTCCAGTATTTACCCTAGTAAGTATATTATTGTGAAATTAATTGGTACATCACAGTAACTATGTAAAAAGCAACATTCTTGAATACAAAAGTCATGAATCACATATACCTAATAATTAATCTATGTTTTTGTCGCTACCCTTGCAACACTTCTCTGGCATGTTTTATGTCAGTTGTTTTTTCTTTTCTTCTTCTTTTTCTACTTTCTACATTTTTGTGATAAATAATATTATAAATAATGGAAGCAGCAGCTGCAACCTGCTATGAAAAAATGTCCAGGCAATAACACAAAGTTTTTGACTAATAGTAACATAGTAACTTAAAAACAAGCCATAAATAGACTTGGTGCCTATGCTAAATTGCTTTGAAGATGAACATATCAAAATTATAGAAAATCACAACAAAGGCCTTTCCCAGAGGATTGGTGTCTTTGGAGTAGGTATGAATTCTCATATGTCGTTGTGGATCTTCTTGATTTGCAAATACATGATGGAACCCCCAGATGGGCAGTAGATGATAGGATTCAATAAGTCAGCAGAAACCAGACAAGCATCGAAATGTGACAAAAAACTAAATTTTCAGCTTTGAATTTTGTAAATCTTTGTCAATTGACTTTTGTGACTATCATGCACCACCAATATGACTAGAATCACACACATATATACAAACCAAATCTACACTGTTATAGAAAGCAGAATTATATAGTACAAACCAAACTCATTAAAGCAGACATCCTACTCATGATTTTTTTTTTAATTCAGCACTTACCTCTTGGCAAATACGACTGATATTGATCGATGACTAATCGTGTTTAGTAGACAATCCACACAAAAATTTTCTCAGACTCCGTAAGAGGCTCTGATATCTCTATAATATTAATGCTTGACCATCAAGCTTGAACAGATTATTCTGTTCTATATCCAATTAGTAACAATCCTGGATCAGGTCTTTCTGAAGGGAACAGAACAAAACATTTATAATGTTTTCGTTATCACTACCACTTACCACTGCCTGTAGCAACCACATAATAGCACTTCCTATAGGCTATTGATCAAACAATCACAAATCACTCTTTCTAAATAGACACTTTATGGATCAATGATCATAATACTCGCCACTCGCCACCATGATACTATCTGAATTTCGCTTCTGTGTTCTGTATTGTGAGAGAGAAAAACGTTATATTATTTCAGATTGCAATAAAATCGCACGAATAAATAAACAGCTGATTAGGATTACGCAAAAATGTTCAATAGAGATTTTTTCACGAGCTCCCGTAGTGAACGGAGCGGGAAGCGGGAACAGATGGAATTTCCCCTTCCTTTGGAAGTTTTGACAGTTTCAAGTTAACACCGGGAATGGTTAGATGGCGCATGTTGCTCAAAATGTTTGCTTTAAGCTCCTTGATGCGGAACGGTATGGGTATCATGTAAAAAACCTATAAAACGTCAAAAAATGTCATCCTGCAAGCTAGGCGCAAACAGTCATTCCACGTTTGCTTACTAGGATCGTTGTGGATATCCAACTAAGGACCTAAGGAGGAATCACTCAACTAAACAACTAAACGCATTATTGGTTGCATATGTTTTGCGAGGCCAAATGGTCCTTGTCTGTAGTTTTTATCTCCGAGAAGAAAGTTGGTTGAATAGCAAGGTCGCATCTGGATGATTATGTGTAATGGTATGCATGTATATAACATCAGTGATACTTGTTGTGTGAGAAAATCATTACTGAATATTCTGCCAATGAATTGGCTGTGCCCAACGGGTTATTGTTAAGTTGTGCTTTCTGAAGATAGCTTATGTTCAAAGTTATAAATTACGAAAAATGAGGAGAATCACGAGAAATCATCACCGCGCCCGCGTTGTGTGTAATTACTGTTAGCATGTATATGGCTTGTCATTCGACAGTGTACAGTGAATATAATTATTAATCAAATTCAAGCGAATAACCAAATGAAGATGGTATTTACCATTTTAGATTGGTATTTACCGATTTCAAGCGAGTGTGGTTATCAGTTTGGTTATAAGATCCGTGACGTCATGAATCAGCTGTTATATGTCATAGTTATCACCGCAAAATTGTGGTATTTACCCAACTCAGGATATATATATACTAAGTGACATATAAATCCGAACACCCAGTTTAAATGGTTTTATTTTAATAAAAGTTGGTGAATGTATTTATCTTACTGTAAATAACAAGTAAAAAAATTTTCAGCCTTATCAGTTGGACATTCCGGTTTTTATACTGCTTTTTTTTAATTCACTAACGCTCTAAAAATGAATACTTCAGCCTTCAGCCGCAGTAAAGAATCAACGTTGGCGGATTTTGGTTCTTGACATCCTTTACGATCGGTTACGATGCCCAGAGTACGGAGACCTGTACGATTTCGTCAACTTAGTGAGTTTGATAGGGGCCGTATAGTGGGACTTCGGGAAGCTGGACTTTCTTTTCGGGCAATTGCAGTTAGAGTGCAAAGAAGTGTAGACACTGTGGTTAGGTGTTGTCAGGCATGGCTTCGAGAAGGCCGTACGCAAAGAGCAAGGGGCACTGGACGCCGCCGTAGAACAACAGACCGTAAAGATCGCCGCCTAAGATTATTGGCCTTAAGGGACCGTTTCTCCACTACCAGGTCCATTGCAAATGAATGGTTTGCAGAACACGGAAGACCTATTGGCACGCGAGGTGTTTACCGACGAATGAGAAGTCTTGGCTTGTTTTCATACCGGCCACACTGGGTCCTCCCTTTAACTCGAGAACACCGACGTAATCGCCTTGAGTGGTGCAGACAACGGTCACTCTGGGATCAGGAATGGAACAGTATTATCTTTAGTGACGAGTCTCGATTTTGTTTAGGCATGCACGATGGTCGTGCCAGGGTTAGAAGGCGACGTGGTGAAAGGAGAAATCCACAGTTTTTTGTTGAAAGACATGTTCATCACACTGTTGGAGTTATGGTTTGGGGTGCTATAGCTTATGGTTCCAGGTCACCTTTCATCTTCATCAGAGGTAACAAGAACGCGCAGCGTTATATCCACGAAGTTCTAGAACCCCATCTTTTACCCTATCTTGACACCCTGGCAGATCCAACTTTCCAACAAGATAATGCCCGACCACATGTTGCAAGAGTCACAATAGACTTCTTTCAACATAATGATGTCACATTGTTGCCATGGCCACCAAGATCTCCCGACTTATCCCCAATTGAGCACGTGTGGGATATGATGGGTAGGAGATTGCTCAATTTGCACCGTCCTCCTCAGACTCTAGAGCACTTCGAGAGGAGTTGGTGGTTGCCTGGAATGAGATACCACAGGAGGACATTGACCACCTGATCAGAAGCATGCCTAGGCGCGTTGGAGAATGCGTAGCACATCAGGGTGCATCCACACATTAATAAAGGTCAAAGGGCTTTAAAGCAGTGCAATCATTTTGAAATTTTCATCAGTTACTTATTATGCTTCATTATGTACTTATACAAAATTTTATTAAAATAAAACCATTTAAACTGGGTGTTCGGATTTATATGTCACTTAGTATATTTCTGGTTGAAATGTGACAAGTTAGAATTTTGCCGGGTATTGGATATTTTTATTGTACTTCAGCTTCATTTTTGGGAAACTTGATACAAGCTGACTTCAGTTTTAGCATAAAGTAGAGCACCTTATTGGTTATAATCATTACTGTTGTTGGGAACACTTGAAATCTATTTCCTATGCTTAACAAAGTATCCTGTGTAGCCATAAACCACAAGAATATTAAAATATGGCCATATAAACTCACTGGATGATGTCCACTTGTATGCGGTTTTTCTAATATCTTTATTTCATCGCTTTTTCCTATCATTACTGCTAAATAAATGTTTTCTTTGACATGCGGAAAAGTTTAGAGAATTGAAAGTTATCGTAGCTACAAAGCCATGGTTCCACCATTAAAAAAAATCAGAAAAAAAAATGTCTCGCATTAATATTATGAAAGGTTTCTTTTTTAAATTTTCCATACACCGTAGACGAAAAAGCACCGAACATTAAGTGATAATAAAAATAATTAGAAATTATATACAAGCGTTACTAAAACAAATTGCAACAAAACCGCGGTTAAAACCAACGCGTTCAAGCGATTCGAGTAACTGACGTCATCAACCCGTGTGTCATCTTGAACCATATTATAACCGCGGTACATAACACAGAAATTTTGGTTATTCGCTTGGATTTGATTATTATCTCTCTCATTTTTGAAATTCAGCAAATTTGTATATGTAATTTCCAGAATGGATAAGAAAAAGTGGATGCGCAACTAATTTCTAGCTTTGAATCTCAATTAAGTATATTTGAGACAAGAACCCAATGTAATTAACATCAACACATACAACTTACAGCTTAGACCTCCAGTAATGCCATCTCAGAAGCCAACAACAAATGGCTAAGTTAATATCTTGAAGAAACACCTACATAATGTCAAAAAAAAACAGCATATGCGTTAAGGTTTCCACCTATATGATCATAGACGATCGATTTTGGTCAGTACCCATTGAGGAGTGTCGCCCTGCTTCGAGTAGGCCTCCTTCTTGGTTTTGACAGTAACCTACCCTATTGTAGAAACTTGTGGGAACATTTTCTGGTTTAACATTTTCTAACAAGTGTCGATACACACGTCTGGAATGGAGAGTAGCCAAGCGAAAAAAATGTCTGTAGGCCGAACTAAATGTACGGCAATCATAAACAATGTATTAGGAGAAATAAGTTCTGAAAATCTTATTAGTGACTTAAATTGCCATAAATTTTCATTATTAGTTGACGATTCGACAGATTTGTCATCCGAAAAACATTTAGCAATTGTTGTCCGGTACAATAAAAATTTTAATAAGGGATCATTTTCTCGGCCTTATTTTAGTTAAAGACGCTTCAGCTCAAAATTTATAAAATGTCATTATAATTTTTTTTTTCGAAAATAAAATACCATACAAAGATAATTTAGTAGAATTTGCATCAGATGGGGCAAATGCTATGATGGGAGCACATCATTCGCTTAAAACTCTTTCAACTAACGATATACCGGATTTATGTCATGAAGTGTATGTGCCACACTTTAGCCCTTTGTGCCTCTTCTGCTTGCGAAAAATTACCGGACGATGCAGAAAAGTTGGTAAGAAGCGTATACAATTATATGCATCGCATCGAATTTCAAACATTTTTTAGCATCAAACCCCACAAATCATTGCATTCATCACAGACCAGGTGGCTGTCACTGATTTCCGCTGTAAGTAGAATTATTGAGCAATGTGATGCTCTAGAGAATAATTTTAGAATTGAAGCATTCGATGAAGCTTCAGGAGCAGCGGAAATCCATGACGTGCTTAATAATAAATTAAATAAACTATATCTTCTTTTTTGCAATTTATTTTACCGACTTTTAGGGATATGAATTTGGAACTCCAGTCTGAAACCCGAAAGGTACATAACCTTTACCCCGGATTAATGACGCGTGTAAATTTTTATTTTGCTGTTTCATAAAATCAGAATATTTAAGAAATACAGATATAGTTAATGTTCAATATTGAAATCCAGAACATTTTCTTCCAATGAAAAAAATTTACGTGGGTCCAAAAGTTTTTTAAGAAATGAATAAAAAAAATGAAATACCAAACATAATTTCAGATTGAAATGTCTGGATTTTTATATTGAGGCAGTAAGCCAAATATGGAAGCGATTCCCCTTTAATTCCCGAGAAGTACAGATTCTCAAACTAATAACTTTTCTGCACCCATCAAATATATCAACAGAAAGCATAGGTCCTCCGGCTAGTAGGTTTCCAAATATAGTTAAAGACATTAACAATTTAGATAAAGAATTTAGTCAGTTGAAGTTTTCTGATTGTGACTGTTCGCTTGGTGAAGTTCAATTCTAGAAAAACATGAGCAATATCAAAAATGGGGATGATAGTCTCGCATACCCAGAGCTTGCCAATTTTGTTCAAATTTCATTTACATTGCCACACAGTAGCGCAAGTGTGGAAAGATTATTTTTTTACATTAATTTAAACAAAACCAAATTGCGTAATCGACTGGGTGCTGCGACAATAAGTATAATTTTGCACAGCAAAAGTCTAATCAATGCCGAAGATACAAGCTGCTTTAATTTTCCAATTTCAAGAGACATTACAAAAAAACAATAATAATATGTACTCGAATGTCATTCTTTTTAAATTTGTTTATTTTAATGTGGTTTTAAATAAGTTATATTTAATTTCGTTTTTATTGTTACGTTTTTATGAAATATATTTGGTGTTTTATTTGTCGTTATATTTAAGGTTTCTTTTAAGTGTCTGTTCCAATGTACGTTTTTGTTGTTTGTTTTTATAAGTAAAGCCTTAAAAATTAAAAACATATTTTATAATTTACCTCTATATATAAACAAAATATATAAATAAAAAATCTAGTGATTTTTTTAGCAAAATTTCTAGGGATTTTATTTTTTGAACCTGGCAACATTGTACCGTGATGAGAATCATATCGGATGACTGCAGGGAGTTGGGCATTTCTGTGAATGTGCTGACTTTCAGGTAACTCACATTTTGGGAATTGGTTGGAAAACACAGATATACAGAAATTACTATTATCTAACGAAGTTAAAAGATACATGGAGTTTGTTTTGAATAAAAATACTTATATCAGTTGCTAAAATCTACAATTATTACAAATTACAATTTACTTTTACAATGCATATTTTTAAAAACTGAAATATTAAATATCCTTCACTTATATTTTATGTACACCTATATTAACCTACATACTTGTCACTTAGCAAATGTTTTTGTATTCCGTATTGATCCAGCGGAAAAAATGTCAAAATCGAAAAAGAATAAATAAAAGCGGCACAAACTTCGCTTTTTGACGTTTCAGAGGATCATTTTTGAAAATATTTTTAGGGGTAAACAATGGGGGTGAGGGGTTGTAGAGGGGCGGGGGAGAGTGTATAACAATTTTTTGATGTTAGTATATTATTACATCTCTAGCTCCGGTAATTATACGCACCTCTTAAACATTTTTCGCTCATCATAGATTCCTACACATTCGCCATACAAACTACTTTCTCAGCAGATGGATCGCGCACATTCCAATTACCCCATCGATGTAAAGTTTTTGTCTTTGGTAGGGGGTCCGCAGGGTTATTATGTAAAAAACGTAAACAAAACTTACAAAATCTTATCTTGCAGACTAGGTAGTTTTTAGTGTACAAATAGTTCATTCCACGTTTGCTCGCTATAATCGCTGTTCGCTGACGTTTAAGCACGTACAGCTACAAGAGTTCACAACAGGTGTGCAACAGTTTGTGCTAAAAGTTAACATCTTATAGAAAAACCTATGTTATGTCACAAAAACCTACGGAATGTCAAAAACAACCGACAAAATGTCACTTTTCAAGATACGACGTAATACCCGTGCCGACGTAGAATGGTGACGCCTCGAGCATAGTGGGCGCAATATATTGTAGCGTTTTTCTGGGTTTTTTGGGTGTGGATTAAAACTCTGGATTCCACAAAAAGAAATGCACTAATTTACTCAAGTTGACTAAACAAAACAGTTATGTACACCACTATTTATGACTGACTACTTATTATGTCGCGCCATTCACTGAACTATACTCTACTTTGCTTCCTTCTCCCGGCCGTCGAGATATATAGTGCGCATCGCAGGAACTCGTAGATTGGAGAAGATTCCGGTGAGCCACATAGCGGCATCCCAGAATCTTTGAGGTCACTTCGCGTCGATCTCGAAGAAAAGTCCCTGGCATGGTCCTCAACAGATGTCGTCAGCACAGGACAGTTTCGCGGCCCCCAACAGATGTCGCCACCGAAGAAGAGTCTCGCGGTCCCCAACAAATGTCGCCACCGAAGGAGAGTCTGGCGCGGTCCCTAGCAGATGGCGCCAACAGTACTATTCGTTCTTGTTACAATATTAACTATTTTAAAGACGAGCACTATGCTTGGAGGGTAATTTAATGAGGTTACTTGATTTAGTGAGGTAATATTATACAGCATAAGTACGTATCAAGAGCTATTAATTGGTGATCCAACATTGTTGACAAACAGTTCCTCACCACAGCTCCAAACAAATGATGCTTCCCTGTACGGGCACTCTCATTGCTTCAATCTGATGAAATGCTTTTTCATGAGAAAGTCAAATAGTACTCTAACGGTTCTCGCAAATCATGTCTTCCTTGTGCCATTGCACTAGATGGAAAATTGTACTAGATGTTGTTTCACATGCGTGGGTAGTGCAGTCAGTATACTTGATGTCATTTCTTTTGGAGTTATAAGTGGCAGAGTAGCATCATGCTGAACTTCGCCCCTATTTAAAACGATTTATTATTATATACATATGTCCATCTGCCAAGTCTGGTTGCTCAGATACCAGAAAAAGGCAGGGAGAGAGGATTCTAGTGAGGAGAGTCAGTCAGAGAAGAGCAGTCGATGCGATTGCGAACCACGACCTTGTGATTTTGCTATAAATTGGAGATGTGATGTTAAAAATGGGTGCTGCAAGAAGCAATAAATCAGTTTGTTCTTTGGGAGGTTGGATTTGAACGCTTCTGTTGGGTTGTTATATCATCCCCTTGTCAAAAGTGACAGCAAAGTGGCAGAAGTTTTCCATGGGACACGCACTCTGTTTACTGCAACCTCAAACGGGTGCCGCTACTTTTTTGTAAAATGGATATCTTGCGTTTTCCAATGATTAATTTTGATCAGCTACGAGCACGAGGTACCCATTCTTGTACCTCGTCCAACCGCCTTTTGCAACCTGTCGTTAACCAGATACCCAAAACTCGCCTAAGCCTCAAGGACAGTACCAGAAAGAGTAGTATCAATTCAATGCACAGAGCTGGGAATCCATCAAGCACGATATAACTGCCAAGAGGGAAAATTATTATTGGTTGCCGTTTCTTATTCTGGAGTACTAAGCCCGAGATGACTAAGTGATGTCACCTTTTTACTATTTTATATTCTGATTGCGAAAGAATGCGCTGAATACAATATAGTGGACTTTATTGATAAAACATATTTTAAAATCAGATTTACATTGCTCTACATAATAATTATGTACTCCTCTTAGATACTGAACCCTGTATATCCAACAAATAATGATCTATTTACTAAAAATGGATAGAGAATTTGTTGCTCGTGAGCTCTACAGAGTAAATCTAGCTGAGAAATAATACATTACATATGTATCTTGGTGGAGGGGTATGTCAGTATTGACCCAGTACGAGCAGTAATGATCTTCTCCATCGAGGTATGTATAGACTTTTTCACTACTACCTATGATATATTGCCACATTTAATTTGATTAAACTTTGAAATATAGCATATCTGATCATTTCCTTATCGCCTGGCAATGCTGTAAGTTGAAGCCGATGCAATGTTTGCGTCAAAGGACGGTGGTGCGCAGGAGAGGAACTCTGCCGCTACATGATAGTGTGCGATAATGACAGAAGATGCTACATACGCCGGCATATCATTGGTTCCAAGCCTGGGACTTTCAAGCTATTAAAATAACGAAATAGATAAGTACAATCGACAATAATTTCAGTCATAAAAGGGACGCTTTATATACTAAACAATTACCAGTATTATTCAAAAATTAATGTAGGGTTTAATAGCAGTAACAGTTATGTGCTCCATAAGCCCTATATGAATACACATATTGATAATATACCTAATTTTTTTAATATTTATCTTTGATGAGAAATGTAATTTGTCAGAGGAATGCTGTAAATAATGACGTATTCTCAGGTTAGTAGTAAAAAAAACAATATTTGAAAGATAATAGATATTCAGTTCAAAAAATAATAAATATTTTTGAAATCGTACAAACTAAGGGACTCACTATTAAAATACATAGCTACAGTTATATACTGAAGCAGATATATAGTTTTGATTGATATTAAATTATAAAATCACGATCAATATATTTCAGTTCAGGCAAATTATATCATTTGTCTTCGTCTTTTGGCAGCTGGTGTGACATTAACTGGACTAGACTTGCCACTTGATCCAGAGTCGTCATTTGGCTTGCTTAGACTTAAACTCCCTCGTGTTGGCCTCTTAGCCACTTTTGGAGATTCTTCTGACTTGGTTTTACCTGGAAAATATTCAACTATAAAGAAACCTTCAATGCAATAAAAAGTCTACAAATAAAGCTAGCTTTCTTAAATCCCAAAACGAGGGATCTAACAAAAAATAACACTTGAAGTTTGAGATTATTTGGTATTTATCATCTTCCGCTCTGCAATCGACGAACCGATTTTCAAAATGTAGCAATATATTATCATTTTATCTTTTGTCGCTTTCACATATGGCACGAACAGTAAAAAAAAGTCTAATTTCACTATTGGGATAGTCAAAACCCTATTTTAGAAAAAATCGTAGCCATTGTGGAATAAAATTAAATTCATTTAACAGTTACCAAAAAGTAACCTTTTGGTTGATTCCATGTAACGGTATGGCAAAATGGCAAACGCAGTAGTACAGTACTTGAAAAGGAATTTTTAACGAATTTCCAGCAACATTTATACTCGTAATAGGCTGAAAGAATACCGCACAAAACATACGGAAGAGGCAAGTGTAATAACATTTATATTCAAAACCTAATTAACCTTCATTTGAGTGAGTTTTGCTATTTTATGTCAATTTTATTAGATAAGAATTTTTATATTTGAATTTTGAAGCTATTTTTATTTGGTGATTTCCCGTAATTCTCCTCAGTTTTTCGTAGTTAATAACTTTGAACATAACCTCTCTTCAGAAAGCACAACATATAAATAACCCGTCGTATTCAACATATTCAGTAATGATTTTCTCACACAGCAAATATCACTGATTTTATTGCTATTCAACCAACTTTCTTCTCAGAGATAAAAACTACAGACACGGCACGGGTATCATGTAAATAACCTATAAAACGTCAAAAAAACCTATAAGATGTCAACTTGCCGACTAGGTAATTTTTAGGGCGCAAACAGTCATTCCACGTTTGCTCACTAGGATCGTTGTGAACGTCCATCTATGGAGGAACCACTCAACTAAACTACACGCATTATGGGTTGCATAGTTAAGTGAGGCTGAGTGTCTGTAGTTTTTATCTCTGAGAAGAAAGTTGTTTGAATAGCAAGATCGCATCTGGATGATTATGTGTATTGGTCTGCACGTGTATAAAATCAGTGATATTTGCTGTGTGAGAAAATCATTACTGAATATGCCGAACATGACGGGTTATTTATATGTTGTGCTTTCTGAAGAGAGGTTATGTTCAAAGTTATAAATTACGAAAAACTGAGGAGAATTACGGGAAATCATCACCGCGCCCGCGTTGTGTGTAATTACTGTTAGCATGTATATGGCTTGTAATTCGACAGTGTACAGTGAATATAATTATTTCTCATCTCTCTCATTTTTGAAATTCAGCAAATTTGTATATGTAATTTCCAGAATGGATAAGAAAAAGTGGATGCGCAACTAATTTCTAGCTTTGAATCTCAATTAAGTGAATTTGAAACAAGAACCCAATGTAATTATTAATAATTTTTCTGAATGATTTGCCAAACTGTGTAAAATATGCCAAATGTCTCATATTTGCTGATGATTTATAAATATAGAAGCATTTAACTTGCCTTCAAGATTGTATTGAGATGCAAACTGATGGTGGTTCAAGGAGATTAAAATGTTGAATATTGCCAAATGTCACAGTTTAACTTTTACACGAAAAGCACAATTTATAGATTTTAATTTCAAAATTGATAACTTATTGCTAAGTAGGAAAAGTGAATGTAAAGATCTTGGGGTCTGCTTTCAGACTAAGCTAAAATTTAATCAGCATTATGAAACTATTGTAAACAAAGCATATAGGATCCTGGGTTTTGTGATAAGGAATACAGAGCACTTTAAGGAAACTAAGTCTATAATAATTTTGTACAACTCACTGGTCCGACCTGTTTTGGAGTATGCCTCTGTTGTCTGGGCACCCAAAACAATGGTGCATGTTGATATGATCGAACAGGTACAAAAAAGATTTTTAAGATATCTGTACTTAAGGACACACAATGCTTATCCATACATGATCTCTTACAATAGTATGCTAACAGAATTTAAAATTGTGCTATTGAGCGTTAGGCGTGGTTTGAATGATATCTTCGTTCATTCACTACATAATTAATAATTTAAAATATAAGAAGTATTCCCTAATAAATAATATATTCTTTGTTGTTCCGAGAATCAACTTGAGAATAAGAGGCAACAAACTCTTTCACTGTTCACCTGTAAGTTGTTCTTCGATCAATAGAATGATGTATGAGTATTGTTGAATAGTTATATACAAAATTGTGATGTGTATCTCATTTCGACTACTGTGAGACAAATTAAGACTGATTTTAAATTTAAGTAAAACATCCTTATCTCATTTTATTTGTTTGTTAATTTTTATAGTTTTTCTTTGTCGTTATTTTTTAGTTATAAGTTTTTGTGTATTCTCTGTTTCTCTACTAGCCAGTAAGCACTCCTACATGTAACTACATTCAAATGTGTTTGTAAGAGTTTAAACAAATAAATAAATAAATAAGTATCATCAACACATACAACTTACAACTTAGACCTCCAGTAATGCCTTCTCAGAAGCAGATTTTACATCACATCAGAGACAAAGATTGATAACAAGCCTCATAACGTTTAGGCAACACGTACAACTAAGTGCTAAGTTAACATCTTGTAGAATATATAAATATGTCAAAAAAAATCTGCATAATGTCACTTTTCAAGATACGTGATACCCGTGCGGGAAACGGCAGTGCATAGGTACATAGTGAGAATGCGCGTGCTAATAATCTGTGTTGATGGTAATTCCATTGGTTTCTTGTCTCAAATTACTTGAGGTGTATTCAGAACTTGAAATTAGTTGCGCATCCACTTTTTATTATTCATCCTGGAAATTATATATGTAAGTTTGCTGAATTTCAAACATTGTGAGAGATAAGAAAAGAAAATCGCGGGTTGGTGAAGTAACAGGTAAGAAGATACACTACAGACAGGAATATTTATGAAAGTCAAAAGGTTATTACATTACTTTTTATTTCCAGTCATTTAAGTTTTATAAAAACTTATTTTGCGATGTCAATAGAAAATACAAATCAGCGCCTGGATGTGAGGCACTGCGAAAATGTTTGATCTGTGATGACTCATTCCTATTTTTTCTTTGATGTTTTTCTGAAGGTAAGTGAATATACGTTAATTATTTTTTAAAATACATGTAATAATTTTGTCATGATTTAACGTCATTACAGGACAATGTTAAGAGGAAATCAATTGCAAATTTTTTACTTAAGTGACTGACAGCTGTCATAATGTCATAAGCGATACTTCTAATGAATCAAATATCTTTGGTATCAATAGTCATACAGGGTTATTCATCTACACAAGTTGTAGAAGAGGATTTACTGTATTTTAACACAATTTCAAAAGTTATTGTTTCATTATTTGTTCCATACTTGCAGACTCATTTGCAAAATTATCAAAATAAGTAATTTTCGAAGCATAGAGCTTATGGGTTATACCTACAGTAAAATTAAGCCATTTCTAACAGAACCTGTTGAATGTGTAAATTCATTCTTGTCGAAATATTTTCTTCACTATATTTGTTGATTACATTCATCTTATTTTTGTTGGAATCAAAAGTATAGGAGTATTTTTAATATATAGCTTTTGATGTAGTTAGCTGTTTACATTGTGAAAAGTCACTTTTCAGCACTATGTTATTGAGATGTTACCGGTGAAATGGGGTGAATAGAAACAGTTTCGGACCTTTCCTACTCTGTTGCTAACATGGTAGTCACCTTTTTGACAACAAAAAATAAGGAATCTACAGGTCTCGACTTGTAGATCAAAAAGCGCATAATAGATTTTTTTTAAAATAGGGGGTTTTCCAAATAAAAAATAAAAACACTCTTTTTCTATTCACCTTTAATGTGGGGTGAATAGAAACACCCATTTAAATTGGTCAAATTTGCTATTCTACCCACACGAAGGCGAATAGAAAAACCTGAAAAAATTTTTAAATTGATAAAAAAATATAAATACACAAAAAAAACTGACAAAAACACCAATTTTACAAAAAAAACATTTATTTCTATAGAAATGTAACAAGTTTAAACATATTATTTAAATTAAACAACTTTGATGCAAATTAAATTTTAAAATGTCTCTTCTTGACGTAGACGCTTCTATCTCGTCATGAACTGGGAAAACCTCTCCAACAACCTGGCTAAAATGAAAGGTGGAAACATCCGGAACTTCTGGAAATCCATAAATATATCCTGACGAGTGTTTGGTGGGGCGACTTCTTAAGAAAGTGGCTTCAATGTCATTTTCTGTAATATTAATGACTTGTCCGATAAAATATTTATTTCTTTGTCTATTTCGATATTTTGTTGGAAAACACACCAGAAGCCAAGTTCCTTTATCTATTAAATCAAGCGAAATAGGAGAAACACATCGAAACAATTTACCCTCAAAGGAGACTGATGCTGATGAATTATTTGTATCCAACTTATTTCTCGGACTTATCGGTGAAACTTGGTAGTGAAGTGTCCATTTCTGAGTCTGCATCTGAAGAATGATCTTGATCTTTTTCCATGTCAGAGTCTTCACTTGAAGAATGATCTTGAGCTTTTGCCATTATTGGCATGAAATTAATAAGGGGCAAATTCATTTCCGGGTCTGAATCTTCATCTAAGGTTTCCATACTTCTTTCCAAATCAGTATCCTCTTGATCGTCTTTATCCAACGTGCCTTCAAAATCTGCACTTGTAACGCTTTTGCCAGCAGGAACTTGAATTTTACGACGTCGACTCTTCACATTTTGACCATCGCCATATCTCATTGTTCTTAGAAGGTTTACCAAAGAGTTATTAAGTCCTTCTTCAATGTTCTGATTCTCATCATTTGTCTCGTCAAGATTTTGCTGCGGAAGGCGTCCCAAGACTTGATCCCTATTTAGTGGAAAAATTCCACACTTTCTAAAGCCAGATTGTATATTTTTTCCAGCATTAGGCTCAATAGCCTTTGACAAGTCATTTAGCAAGAAAGGGAATCTGTCCTTTGGAACCGTGCAATGCTTTGAACCAGCCCCCATTTTCCATTTTTCAAGGATCTGTCGCCAGGCTGTTTTAAGAGGCCGGAAAAATGCCACGTCCAGAGGCTGGGTCAGATGAGTAGAGTTAGCCGGGAGGAATATAAATGAAATATTATTTTCTTCGCAAAGAGATACCGTACTTGCAGAAAAATGTGAACTCAGATTATCGCCAATTAAGTACTTCTTTCCCGGTAGATTTTTTACTGCAGGTATGACAGTGCTCTCTACCCAATCTGAGAAGGAAATCGCATCAAACCAACCTGATGGACTTCTATTAAATCTGACGTCCTTTGGTCCTCCAACTGTCCAAGATGCATACAAATTTTTAGCTTTGTAAACCACGTATGGTGGGAAAAATTTTCCATCAGCTGAAGCAGCGTACATAATAGAAACGGCTGACTTCGACGTATTGCAAATACGTTCTGGATAGCGACAGCCCCTTTTCGAGATTACTTTCTTTCTACCCGGATCGTCAGTTAAATTTGTTTCGTCGTAATTTACTATGTTTGATGGCGGTACATTTTTCAACTCCGTGGCTAAATTGTCAAAATAAGCATTGATAGTATTGGGAGAAACAGCAGCTCTTGAGCGCTTGATGTTTTGGCAGATTCTAGATCTTAATTCATTTTTGTGACGTTTTAAAAAAGAATAGACAAAGTCTCTGCCAGGGATATTATCTTTAAATCTCGTTATTGTTTTACCTCTACTGTCTAGGTAATTTTTTATCATCATCCTGACGTCCAAATGGTCAAGTGGATACCCCCAATCGGAACAAACTATTAGTTGATGGACTAAAATATCTTCTTCTTGTTTGGTTAGGGCTGTTTGTCCTCCATGAAGCTTCAGATTTCGGTTTTTGTGGTGCCGAGAAAGCACAGAATAATGAATGTTGTATGTTTCGTGAGCCACTCTATAACTCATCCCGTTGTCAATTGAAGCAAGGGCTATTTTTAGAGTTTTTTCATCAATTTTCTTATATGTTTTACCTCGAGGGTCTGGTTTATAAACGCGAGGCATTTTCCTGCAAAAGAAAAAACAGTTATGGGGTGGATAGAAACAGCGGGTGAATAGAAACAGCGTGTTTCTATTCACCCCAAAATTACTTAAAAGTGTGGTTATGTATTATATTACATCATAGCCAAAAAATAAGCAAGACAAGCAATTTCTGAAATAGGCAATGTGAACCAGACACCTTAAAGCTACTTTAACCAAAAACTCAATGTCTTACCTGTTTTTAGCTAACCACTGTGAATAAAGTTTTGCTAGTGATGAAAAAGGCTCATGTGTTCACTCCGACGGGTGGTTGCTACTGCAATCAGGGCTGCCAGCATAAAACATCTTTGGCCTGTTAAAGCAGTTATGGCGACATCTGTTGACCGTTTGAGAACAAATTTGAAGCGTTGGGAGGTTTAATTCCAATGTTGATTTTTTTTAAAAGAAGTTTCCCGTTTTTGTTGCTATTCACCCAGCAGTTTCTATTCACCCCATTTCACGGTACTTGAAATAATTACAAAAACATATCAAGTGTAAACCATAATCACAAAGTATTCTATAAACTAATTTCATGCGTAATGACCGAAGATGTGTTTCACTTTGAATTTATCTTCTCATTCTTTGCTGAACATGCATTATTTGATTGTAAAACAAAGAGCGTCCAAAGATGGTTTTCTTGAGATGAATGAATAAGAGTACTTTTCATTTTTACTTGGAGCATTATAGTATATGTTCTGGTTGTAGGGTTGAAAATGAAGGTCAAAGAAAATGGTGGTTTGAGTAATTATTGTCTTCATAAAAGAAAATGTAGTAGAATGTTGGTAGAGAAATGAAAACTTGTAAGTTAATAGAGGATTAGGATGATCCTGGTGAATACTGGGAAATATATAAAGTATGTTCATTGTGTGGAAATGGTAAGCAATCATATCTTCAGTAGTATTTAGGATTGTAACAATTTGGAAAGTTGGAGTTTGGATATTTGCTGTAGCCAAAACCACCAGATATTTAATCTGGAAATGGAAATATTATATCTCAAAACAAAAGGATTAGAAAGAACCCAAAATATGATATCAGTGCCTAACAGACTTCGGAATCTGATGTAGAATGCACAGTTTTCTCTGCATTTCAGGTTAACATTTTTTAAGATATTGAAAGAATTGTCTAAAGTTGCTTCAAATGAATTGCCTCAGATGAATGAAAGATTCATTTTTTAAAGTGATCTTCATACTATCTATATAGATTTATTGTAATTGCTGATAATATTACATGTAAATGGTCTGTGTCTGTAAGTTATGAAATATGAACTAGATATCAAACCTCAAGTCCCATTAGTACCAGGGTTGCGGTGTTTTACCTGTTGCAGTGCTAATACAGTCATTAGAAACACTATACTCCCCTAGCACATTCAAAAGAAATATATAGTCAATCACATATGCTGTACCAATTAATGCTACCTAAATCAGGTAATCAGAGCACTAAATTTGAGGCCAATAGCATGCTCGGATTTTATTAGCTACTTTAAGTAATCTGGACAGCCATATCTCAAATATAGTCACTTAGGCAGTCTGATAATTTCTCTGTCCTAAAGATGAGTCATTCATTTGTGGAACTTTGTACCAGGTTGATACAATTCAATTGTACAGTCTGCAAAAAAACAATTCGCTTGCTAGGGGACGAAATATTGACGTTGCTATCACGATCCACCATACATTAACAAGCCATAGAGAAAACAAAACTTTCAATAAATCAACTTGTCATTGTTTAATAGCTTCATCAGGATTTTATAAAAAAAAAAGTTTTTGTGAACATCAACATTTATAATGAAAAATTCAGGAAGATGGAAATACCATTTTGTAGTATAAAACACAAAGATTCAATCACATCAAGATTGATATATCACGATGAATAACTTCTAAAATCTTAATATAGCAATGAATTCTCTATACATTTAACACTAGTTTAAACCAACATAAGGAAATCACAATAATTCACTGCCACTGTCTTACAAGGAAAAATTTGGAAGTTTTGAAGAAGAATGGCTAGAATAAAAAGTAATTACACTGTACTGGTTCTGTACAAAAACTTTTTAAAATCAATATTTGAAATTGGTTTTCTTTAATTAGGTGTCAGAATTCAGGAGAATTAGCAATGAGTTATTCTTGGGATGGTTATAAACAATATCTGCAATCCAAAAAGCTACTCCTAGCCAAATGTGCATTAGGTATGTATTAACAATTTTCATTGTACAGTTTGTACAACTATATTGTACGTAGGGTTACCAGGTAACCTGGATTGTATTGGGAGTTCAGGGGAATTTAGGCGCAGGACTTAAAATCTTCACTTTCATTAAAAAAAAATATCGAAATTACAAATTGCTCCTAACGTTTTTAATTCGGTTCGGCTACTTACTAGATGAAAAAACCATTTTTCCTTCATGTTACAACTTCTGATGTAACAGCTGAAATTTGCATCTTGATCGACCATATCGAAGCAGAGCTTCACATTAAAACTAAAGGTGCAAAAAATGTATGGAAAATAAACAGTTGTCGGAAACTGTTGTCTGAAAAAAAATCTCTGATCTTCTGTTGTATTCATTGTCAAAAAATAACTCATTTTGTGTATGAATTGTGGCTTAAGTCTAATGAAAAATGTCCATATTCTGCTCCTCCCCTTCGAAATCGACATTCTGCAATTTTCAAATTTAAACCTGGCAACTCTAAATGTGTGTGAATTGTTTACCAATGTCTCTATGTTTTTAGACGCCGACCATATTCCTTCATGTTGGAGTATGGAAGCATTAGCATCATTAAGAGATGGTTAATCAGAGCCCAGGAGAGGTCAAAAAAATCAGGAGCTCCATTTGTAGTTATAAAGAGTTACATACATTTTAGATTATAAAAATATATATGTATACTCATGTTTATAAGTATTTGCACATGGTGTTTTTATTCCAATAGCTCTTTAAGCTAACTTGAAAAATCAAAATCAAAGTTTGTTAGTTAAATAGAGGCTTGTATGTGCTGACAAAGGACAAAAATGATTTCATTAGACTTTTTTATTAATCATAATTTATCATCAAATACAGGAAAATCTACATATTGATGATAGGGATACGTGTTATTTATTGATACAGGTTCCAAAAAAAAATAGTTATTGGAAGAATTGCCAGAAATGAAGATTTTTAGAATGGTTAATCTAGATATAGTGAAAACAATTACTATGAAATATTGTATTGCAAAAGAATTTAACTAGCATTTTATTTAATATATTTGACAAGTGGATCTTCTCTGTTGACTTGTGATCTAAAATTATTTAGAAAAGGGGCAACACCCTCCAATACTTCCCTACTGAGCGAGTTGTTGAATTCAGTATATAACTTCTCCCCATCCAAGTTATTAAAAGGTATCATGTATCTGAAAAGATTGATCAAGCAGCTGGTAAGGTAAAAGAAATTATGAAGAAAACTATAAAACAGTTCACATAAAACTACATGTTTATTGCAGCTTGAAAATAAGAAAACAACAGCATTAATAGAACACATTTTATTTATTCTATAGAATTTCTCATAAGACTTCCTAATATATAATAAACTCGCATCCTTCTTTCCATCAATAAAATCAATCATTTAAATATCTGGGTATATTTATGTGGATAGTAAACTATAGTTTCACGAGCATTATGTATACATTATTTCAAAAATATCAAAAAAGATAAATTACTTCTATAGTTTCCCATAATCTTAGTATGTATTCAATAAAAATGTGTATAACACCATAATTCTTCCACATTTTTTGTATTGTTCAACTATTTTGTTCACAGCAAATGAAAACATATTTTCAAAATTACAAATTCTACAAAATAGAGCTATGGGAATCATTTTAAATAAAAACAATTATGCTAGGATTAAATTTATGTTAGAACTGCAGTGGTTGAATGTAAAAAATTTCATATTCTCAATCTCATTTTCATATTCAAATTGAACAACCATTTATTACCACCACATTTAAAAAACTAAATTATAACGAAAATAGAGGCAGGTGTTTATTTGCAAAACTGTATTAATAGCATAACTAGCAAATCTGTATTTCAAAAGGCAGTATTTGAATTCAATATTAAAATAATTCAAATTTAAAAATGTTGGTGAAATTAACAAATCAATTTATGAATACTCGAAATGCATAGTGCTGTAATTTTAATAGACAAGAATGTAAAATTACAGAAAATGGATTCAAAAAAAATGTGTAAACGGATAATTACACGAAATTGATACTGTAGCATTAACGCTAAATAAATTTTCAACAAACAAATAAAAATCATATTGTGGTTATAAAAAAAATGTGCATGGTGCAATAATTTAATTTTGTTTTCTAACATAAATGTATGGATGCCAAATTATTTTTTGTGGGTTTTATAAAGTGAGGTGTAGGCTAGGAAATAGGTAATTGTTTCCTACAATTTGATGACAATAATGATAAGTTCAAATTGCCGTCATGATAGCGTTGGAGCATTTTCTGACATTTAAAAAAACGCGTTTGTCGGGAATTAAATTCATCACTTTTCTTTTATAAAACAGTAAATATGTTACAAGAAAATTAATGGTAAAGTTAAATGTAATGACATTTTCGCTTATAATGGCTAAACTAACAAGTGTTTAAAAGATTCTTATTCTTGTATGTAGAAAATAAAATGATTATTCAAGTGTATGGAGCGAAAGTCAAAAATGTATACGAAATTGTCACGCGGCATACTAAGCACTGTACATTCGTTGCCCACGTGTCAGTATACATGTTTTCACGTGGGTATAACTCCATAAATTATTATCTATGTTTTACTGAGACGCGTAAGTATGGAAAATCTAATATTTTCGGATATTTCATGACGTAAATGCAAGCAGCTCACTTCCACCAGTCTGTTTATTGGCCATTTTGTCACTGGGTACGCTCAGAAACCGTTGCAACGATTTTAATTGAAAGGGAGTGATGCAATAAACTTGTATTATGTACTACATCTCCTCTTCCATTAGAATCGGTGAAATTACTCAGTGACAAAATCTCCAATAAACAGACTGATGAGAGTGAGTGACTTGATCTTCATAATGAAAAAAATCACAAATTATCAAAAAATAATTTTCCATGCTTCTTGGTGATGGGTCATGATTATGCAGTTATTTTCACGCGAAATAATGCTGTATGCCGATTAAGAGGACCACGTACATATGTAGTGTCAGGAGTATGTCGTGGGACTGCTTTGATACGAATTTCCAAAGTTCCCTGCTTATACTTTAAGAACCAACAAAATGTCGAAAAAACGTAAATGATCTTTTTTGTACCAAATTTTATTTTCTACAAAACGTAGTAGTGTTTTATACTCTTAGGTTCTTAGTTTAGCCATTATAACCGAAAATATCATTACATGTAGCATTACCCTTAATTTTCTTGTAACCTGTTGACCTATACGACAAATTTTTATAAAAGCAAAATGATGGAGAATTTAATTACCCCCAAAATCTTCCTTTTTACATAGGAGCGATTGCCTTCTATTTTCAAACGCGTTTATCAAAATGAGTGCAAATACTCGAGCCCTCTCTAAAAGTTACCGTCGCCCAAACTGTAAAATTTCCTTATACAGAATCTCGCTATTTATTGGCCTGGACTGTCAAAACATTAACATTAACTTCAGGTTCCCCAAAACAGAAAATTACTTTCCTGGAAAAAAGTTTAGCAAATGTGACAACTAAATCATACATCTTCAGTTTTGTAGACATGGTTTTTGAGCATTCTTTCTGACAAAAAAAGGGCGCCCATTGCAAATGATCTTATGTGAATGAATTTTGTATATAGTTAGAAGTAAGCAAGAGGAAAACGTGATAAAATTTTTAGGTAAAAAAATTAACTGTATCACTTGAATTCGCTAAAAATCTTTTGGACTAACTTAGTGCCACATATATTCTCGAACAGTTATCGTAGCGAGCTACTGATGAGGTACTTCATACCAAACTCAATGAGTGTTGCTAACATTGCTAGAGGATGAGGTAAAGAGGTCGCTCTTCTTCTCATCATACCCCATGGATGTCATTTGACGAATGGTGCCAAGAGATGATGATGATTTGTGTGTTATTGAGGTACCATACTGTAGCTCTATTCTAGAATTACCCCTAGAGTGGCAATGATCTATCCCATATAACTTCCTGGCAGTTGGAGTCGATTGCAACTCTTTGCATACATCTCTGTGATATGATATTCTAAACGCAGGTCTAGAGGAAACCTAAAATCAAATGAAATATATCAGTTAAAAATGAAGTCAAATAGATTGGCTTGGATGGATGTGAAGTTGAGACAAAATGGTGCAGACAATTTGCCGAAGATACCCAAACGATTACTGGGGTCGACATATTAAAAAAGTCTCTGGTTGAGAAAAATACAGAGCTGAGGGCCTGCAGCAATAAATACATATTAGCCATATAAAAATATTCAATGGACGAGAATAAGCACCTTCTTAGGGCGAATCATTTTCCACCCCAACTAAATAATTCGAAGGAATAAAATCTATCCCAAAATATTTCTTTCTATCAAATCACTTATAGATTATTGTATATTAGATGGTATTGAGGTAATTATTGAGCGAAAACGCATATAGTGAGCAGATGAAAAATATAAATCAAAGTTCATTTCCACCCTGAAATTTTCTGAAATAAGAATTCGAGATTATTTGCTAAATTGTTTGCTACAACACACATGTTTGACTTGTACTTCCCTTGAATTAGTAAAAATCTCACACACGTAAGGTTTTTAACAAATTTTTAAAAACGTTAAGGATTCCCAAAACAGGTTTGTATTTACGAAATAATGACAAATGTGTGTTGCAAACTATACTGGTTGTCTCACAAGAAACAAGTAAGCTTGAGAAAAGAATGCATTCAATTTCCAAGTGTTTGAGCACACTAATAATGTTTGAACTCTTTGGAAACACTGTTTCAATCAATCTCATAAAATGTCAGAAAAAACTGAAGCTCAAAGGGTTTTTGATGATTGTTTTTGCCAATGTCACTCAATTATGTTTCATTTGTGAATAAATATCAACTTATGCGATTTGATAGGGTTAATTAATAATTAAAATTTAGTTCAAACTCATTGTATAATCAATATACTATCCAAATGTTCAAATATTTGAATAATACAGTAATAACTTTGTAAATAGTGGAACACAGATGTTTTTGATGGTAACGTCTAATTCATCCATTCAATACTATCTTTCTGCTTACTTGCTTCAAATTACTGCTCAGCATGTTCAACTTGACTCTACTGGCTGCTGTGTTTGGGGCAAAGAAGAGGATGAAGGTCCAAATGAAACCAAACATCTTTAAAATTCACAGAACAACTTGCATGAAAATTATAATTATGAAGAAAGTATGGGTAAAACTAATTATCATTACTGTGCCTTCCAAATAGTTAATTATAATTATATTCTACATGCCTCAGGCTTGGTTAGTAATTCCTTACTTCTCAACTTTAGCACATAATGACATTGTAATTGTTTAGAGATGGAAGATGTAAAACTTACCAATCCTTTGGTTGTGGTAGATATTTGTATTATATATTAAAACTGACTGATGACTTCTTCAATTCACTGTTGATAGATCTGTTTTCCTCTGTGAAGTGTGCATGTCTGTAACCAACAAAAAAAGCCAAGCTATCTATACATGTCAGAGCTTTCTTCCAAACCTTGTCCATTCTTGTGTAAAAATGCAAAGGAATTTCTTAGTGTTTGGAAATCCATTTCATACACTTTCCTGGCAACCTGTGACAACATATCTGCAGTACTTATTTCTGGAAAATGCAATAATGCAATACTATGACATTTAGTGATCATGAAAGGCTATCATATGAATTGTTGAATAAATTCCATAATGGTCAAATCAAATATTTTGAATGGGTAACACTAAGTTAACAAAGGTCTCTAATCTACGTTTAGAACACTGGTCTCGAGAATAACTCATGTATGACAGCAACTTGAGTTCAATAAATGCTAATTTGAGTAACATACAAAAGCTGAATTAGTTCAATCACCGCAGATGAGAATGAACTTTAAGTGGAATCTTATATTTTATACTTACATACTGCCACATATTGCAATTATATTCACTGTACACTATCGAATTACAAGTCATATACATGCTAACAGTAGACTTACACATAACGCGGGCGCGGTGGTGTTTTTTTTAGTTCTTCTCAAAGTTTTTGAAAACACAACACATAACTTTGAACATAACCTTTCTTCAGAAAGAACAACACAAATAGGTCGTCTGGCACAGCTTATAGATATACTTCTTCGGCAGCATAGTCAGTTATAATGTTCTCAACTTATCAAATATCACTTTTTTATACACATGCTGACCAATACAATCATTCAGATGCGGTCTTGCTACTCAACCAAACTTTCGTTCTTCACATTTTAAACTTACACATTGAGGTCTATGAACTAAATGGCTCTCTGCAACCAATAATGCATATTTGGGAAGAGAAGAGTATCGCGTATCGTTAAGATATTCCTTCATAGATGGACGCTTACAATGACACAAGTGAGCAAACATGGAATGACTGTTTGCACTCTAAAAACTACCTAGTATGCAAGTTGACACCTTATAGGTTTTTTTGACGTTTTTTTACATGATACCCGTGCCGGTATGAGGAACAGGTAGGCAAACACTGTGAATTATTGTGAATAATTATGCTGTAATAATAGTTCTTATCTGGAACTTGAACTGTCTGTTGTACTTTTTTCATTTGTATTTCTTTATTTCAATTAGTTTGTAATTATCCATGTAATATGGGTGTGGAACTCCTGAAGATTGAACTAAGCACCCAGTCATGCACACAACTTGAATCGTGCGACAGTGTCACGCGACAATATTCGATACAGGGTTGCCTCTGTATTACTTCATTGTCAAACATTGTTGGGTGACTATGTCTCATGACTGAAGTTGTGTGGATAATGAGCACTGAGAGGAGATAATCTCAGATTTGTAGATCTTGAAGTATCATTTGTTTATTTGAAACTCACCACTTTTGCTTTCTTCTTTAGTTGTACCACTGTGAGAGGATCTTCCAGGTTTGCTTTTTTCTTTGGCAGTCTTTTCTGTATCTTTTTTTACTTCCTTTTTGGCTATAGGAAAAGTCTTTGGTGCTTCTTTTGTTATGCCTTCTTTGCTATCACGTCTCTCCTCTTTCTGGTTTTTTACTGCTGTTGGTTTATCTTCTTTTTTTGTATCTTTGCTAAGTTTTGGTGTTTCCCTTCCTAAAAATTATACATATATTTTGAATTACATGTATACATTATATATTTTTCGTATCATAATAAATTTTATCATTCAAGAATTATGCATATGATTTTTTTGTAATAACTTGATTGCAGAGTCTCAACATGGGTTTGTAGCAGGGGAATCCATCAACACGGCGATCTATTCTTTCAGCCACAACATCAATGAATGCCTTGAAAATAATATGATATCACTGGGTCTATTTTTCGATCTCTCCAAAGCTTATGATTGTGTGGATCATTACCTTCTATTGAATAAACTCGTGCTTGCAACTAGATTAAGTCTTATCTGAAAGATCATAAGCAACGAGTTTCCAGTACAAAGAATGAAATAACAGCCATTTCATCACATGCTAGAAAGAGGTATTCCACAAGGTAGCATCTTGGGACCTTTCCCCTTTTTGATTTTTGTGAACGATCTGTGTGCTAATATTACAAGAAATAATGTATGCATGATCCAATATGCTGTTGACACGTGTACTGGTCTCTGGCCAAGATTTCAACCTTTTAGCTGAAAGTACCTTGAGCCTCTTCGAGAAAGTGTTTTTGTGGTTTGCTCGTAATGGATTATTCCTGAATACCTCAAAAACAAATGCGATTGTTTTTAAGCTAAGAAAAAAAATCGAAGCTACAAACATCACTTTAGCATAGAAGTCCTGCTGACAGACTGTGGGAAATTCTTGGGAGTTTATATTGATCAAGCTCTTTCCTGGGCCTCGACCTTAAGACACTAAAAATGGTATATTATGTGAATTCTGAGTCCATTGCATGTTTTGGAATAATTTTCTTCAGACATAGTAGCCATACCAATAGGATCTTTCTAGTGCAGAAGTGAGTGCTGAGGTGCATCTTAAAAATTTCCTCTGGAGAGGAAAATTTAAGAGTTATAAAATTTTAACTGTAGCCGCAATATATATTTAAGAGATTTAAAAACATTGACAATTTTATCGGTAACCCACAAAGTGACTATAACACAAGAAATAGAAACATAAATCTTAATCTTCTGTATCCAGTCCATCATCATTACTGAAAAAAGTGTCTATTACAGATTCACTACAATATATAATAAGTTACCACAAGACCACAAGGTCATCGGATATAAAAGAATATAAGAAGAGTATTTATCAATTGTTAATGCACTTGGAACTACATGACCTTCAAGAATATTTTTAAATGTAAAATCTGTATTATGTTATATGTTTGCCTTTTTGTTTTTTCTGTCTCAATAACACTGTGACATATATTCCACCTAACAGTGTGTAATACACAGTAATCATGCAATGTTATTTTGAAATAAAGATTTATTATTATTATCATAATGATAACGAAATATATGGCATTCTAACCATAAAACAATTACTTGGAAAGTAGGCATTAGACAACTATGGAGTTCGTAGTATGGCATAATTGATAGGAGCGATTGTGCAGAAATATCAAGTTCTGACACTTCCAATTATATCAAAAATGGATATCAACTTCATTGTTTTAAATGGAACACTGCATGCATAACATGTAGACTTTTCTGAAATATCACCAATCTTGTGAAAATCACAAATGCAAGACAATAAATACTTTTTGATTCTTCCTGAATTTTAGTCTTTGCCATATGATTTGGAACAATTTTCATATAGGATGTGGCTTACTTGAGTAGATTTGGCAATCCAAAAAACTGTTGGACTTGTGGCGCTATGTTGTTGACACCAAATTAGACCTCATTTATGCAATCATTAGTAGATAATACTTACCACCTTTTGGTGTTGTAACAACTTTATGTTTATCTTCAGTCTCCTTTTTGTTTATCAAGTTTCCAAAATCAGCATCAGGAAGATTAAATTCTTTCTCACTATTCGGAAAAGGTATTGATTCACTTTCGTCTAATGCCTCTAAATTGTACATTGTTTCTAGATGTGCCCAAATTTTTTCTGAAGCAACATCTTTTTTTAGATTATCGCAAAATTTGTCGCAGATGAATGCCATTTGGAAATACTTGTTCACACCTAAAATAATTACCACATTAGTGTTGAAGTTACTTAAGCAAAACTAATGTCAACACAGGGAAAGTAGATCAGCCAATTTCAATTGGATTGGGGAGGGAGATATTGTTTTCTTAGGACTTTAAATTTGAAGGATCATTTTGGCACCAAACTTCCTATAAAATGTCAGCAATGTAAGCAATTTTATCTTTACTGAACATAAAGAGTATATTTCTGTGGAGTTGACATACAGGGTGTCCCACATAGAACTGCAAAGGTGGATTACTCCAAAAATTGATGTTTTAGCTGCCCAACAGCACACTGTGTTCTAAAATGAGAGCAGCTTACTATTTCCAAAGAAGATTTTTTACTGCTGGTCATAGTATCTAGAGTAATGGAGGTCAGTGCCACTAGTACGCAGTAGTAAATTGGAACCAGTGATCAAAGAAACTTTTTGGACAGATCATGGCCAACTAAAAAAATACATAACTGAATTTAGAACTGACAAGTCCATTTAAATGTACAAAATTCCAATATAGTGTCCATATGAAAAAACAAAGTTGGAGATGGACCTCAAAAGCAGAAATGTTGAATAGAAAATTAGACTATGCCTATTGTAGAGGAGAATAAGCAACAATGATTTCATTGAATTTATTTTGAAATCCCATCTCAAATAAAGTCAGGAAAATAAAAGTGTTTTTGGAGTAAATCTGGCATGCAAAACAAATGAGTATCTGATAATTTCAAGTTCTACCAAGGAAATCCTGATTTTTTGAAATAATTAAGGTTTGTCAATGTTATTGTATGAAGTGTTATGGTGAGGGTCATACTTGAAACACCCTGTATATGTGCTTAAGGGTCCTTTTTCAAAAAGCCAACATTTTGATATTTATTTTTCATCTTCTTCAGGGTTAAAAAAACCCACTTATAAGTACCAAGTAGAAGTCCAGATCTACCGAAAACTTAGTTACCCTACTATGGAATAGGAAAAATGTGCTGAAACTGCTTAAACATACCAACGGGCTTGTGACCAGCCATTGCATCAAGCAGATAACCTTCATTGACTACAGTCCATTCAAACTCTTCCATTTTTCATTTATTTTTATGTACTAATTGTAAATATGTATGAATGTTCATCTAAATTCTAATTAACAAATCTAAAATTTCATTTACATTTGCCGACTTCTTCGTCACATATCACAGACACAAAATATACACTGAACTGAATGAATCACAAAACATATACACTGAAGGAATGAATCAATGAATGCTAACTCAGTGTAGTTCAATCAGCAACACGAATAATGTCGCCATGTTGTCGTGGTGGAAGAACAAATATGACACAGAAACAACGCCTGCCTACTCAGAACAATTCGACGAAATGACATATGCCGCCATGTTTCTTACAATGAAATACGGTGGTTGCCTACTTTCTCACCACACCTGGCACTCATTAATCAAATTCAAGCGGATAACCAAATGGAAATGGTATTTACCATTTTGGGTTGGTATTTACCAATCCGTTCAAGCGAGTGTAGTTATCAGTTTGGTTATAAGATCCGTGACGTCACGAATCAGCTATTATATGTCATAGTTATCACCGCAAAATTGTGGTATTTACCCAACTCAAGAGTAGTTTTATATTTCTGGTTATTATTTGAAATGTGACAAGTTAGAATTTTGCCGGATATTGGATATTGTTATTGTACTTCAGCTTTATTTTTGAGAAAAATGATACAGGCTGACTTCAGTTTTACCATAAAGTGGAGCGCCTTATTAGTTATAATCATTGTTGGTGACACTTTAAATGTAGTTCCTATGCTTAACAAAGTATCCTGTGTAGCCATATACCACAAGAATATTAAAATATGGCCATATAAACTCACTAGATGATATCCACCTGTATACGGTTTTGCTAATTTCTTTTTTCATCATTTCTGCTGAATCAATAAATGTTTTCTTTGACATGCGGAAAAATTTAGAGAACTGAAAGTTATCATAGCTACAAAGCCATGGTTCCATCATTAAAAAAAAAATCTGAAAAAAACATTTCTCCCATGAATATTATGAAAGGTTTCTTATTTAAACTTTCCATATACAGTTGTAGACGAAAAAGCACCGATTATTAAGTGATAATAAAAATAATCAGAGATTATATACGCGCTTTTCTAAAATAAACAACTTGCAACAAAACCGCGGTCAAAACCAACGCGTTCAAGCGATTCGTGTAACTGACGTCATCAACCAGTGTGTCATCTTGAACCATATTATAACCGCGGCACATAACACAGAAATTTTGGTTATTCGCTTGGATTTGATTATTGTCATCTTTATTTGGTTGTTTTGAATGGTGTTCCTAATAACAAAAATTAATTTTGCATTAGGAAAAACAATTCAAACACCTCACGTGTATTTGTGATTGGGTTCTTTCAAGAGTTATAAATAAAACAATATAATTAGGAAAATAACTTTATTCTGGTAGATAACGTAATGTGGTGCATTTGCAATGAAGAATCAGAAACCCCCATGGGAGGCTTCTGAATACCCATGATACCACACTCAACAAATATTCAATGACAAAAATATTGTGAAATCTGTATGTAAAGGGTACACGATTTCGTTAATCAAAGATAACATTATACTTCTGAATAAACATTAATTTGCAAAATTTTAGATTTATTTTACATGAGTAAAGCCTGTATGTATATGGTACAGGCCATATATAGTAATTTAATAACTCAACATAAAATTCTAAAAAATAAAATAAAACACAATTCTAACACAATATACAGTGGCGGCTCTACCATAAGGCCGCATGGCCGCGCGCCCCCCAGTTAAAATGCCGTTAAAAAAGCATTGAATAAAACCATTTTTATTTTTTTTTTCTAATTAGCTAACATTTTATTGAACATATTATATGTTAAACGTCACCCTAATTATTTTGTAAGAAATCAGTCGATTTTATCCTTATATGCCCGGACTATACGGGCCGCATCGAACCTCGCGGCCGCACGTCGGTGTTTTCGAGCGCTTTCGATACGACTCGGTTAAGGTACAGATAGACATGCTATAAAAAAGCATGCCTGTGAGCATGCTTCAAACGAGAATGCTCTTTTAACTGTATACATGTGCTTGAAATAAGCATGCTCCTGCAGAAGCATGCTTAAAACAAACACTCTACCTACACGTACCATTTGCTAGCATCTGCCAGTGTAGTGTGGTGGAAAACATGGTACACGACGTGGCTATCCGCACACAAGTGAACGAAACCATCATATTACTTGCAGTGCAATGCATACGCAATATACTTTTAAGAAAAAAGAAAAAAAGAAGGAATAGGACGATTTGGGTCCGTGATTGGATAAATAGAATAGAAAATCTTGGAGCCAGTACTCGTTTGTTGGTCGAAATGCGAGCAAAAGATAGTGAGGGTTATCAAAATCATTTACGTATGCTTCCGCATCAGTTTGACGAGTTACTCTCTAAAATTGAAAATGTTATACAAAAACAAGATACACATATGCGAAATGCTATTCCAGCTAAAATCAAATTGGAAGTTACACTGAGATACCTTGCAGCTGGAGATTCCATGTACACATTAGAAGCACTTCACAGGGTTGCGAGATCTACCATAGCTCAATTTATACCAGAAGTTTGTGATGCAATATACAGGGCTTTGAAGGATTATATGCGGGTAAATAGAACACTGATATTATTTCAAATGAAACATTTATTTTTGTTAACATATTATCTGGTAAGTACATACTTTAAGAAAATCTCCATGCTCTGCTTAAAGCGTCTTCTGCTTCGGTTTGGCTGTTGTTAGTTTGAATATTTGTAAAAGTAGGTGTGGAATTTATTATTTGCATGGGTGAAGTGGAGTATGTAGACAAGTTTGGGTACAGATGTCGACATCTAGCCGCAGTTATAATTGTCTGAATCTCAGTTTGCATGTTTAGTGCATCATCTAATGGTAGGGCTCGCAATTGGGCAGCAATATTCAAACCAAAAAAAATGAAATTCATCATATTCTGCTTGTCTGTTTATAGACGAAGTTATATTTTCTAAACGATTTAGAGCAGAAGTGATCGGCTCTTCTTGTATGCTCCTTCTTTTACGCCGTGCTGGTGTGTCCTTAGATGAACGAGATGGTGTTCCTTCTTCCGCAATGTCAGTAGTCGAGGGTGGCGACATTACGGTGCTGACTGATGGCGGTGACAAGGGGTTAGAGTTCGAATTAGCACTAGTTGGTCGAGAATCCTGCGATGACTCATCTGTGTCCTGTAAAAAAGATTAATAATAATAGTAATAAATATTAGATAATAATAATTCTACTGTATACTATTGGATATAGAGATTTTGTTTCCTTTTTTACAGATTCCGTGCCATGAAGAATGGAAGCGTATTGAGCATGGATTTCAAACTAAATGGAACTTCCAGGATGTATTGGGGCGCTGGACGGCAAACACATAAATATACGTGCTCCTGATGATACTTCCGATTATTACAATTATAAGGGTGCCCACAGCACTATACTTCTCGCATTAGTTGACGATAATTACTGTTTTTCATATGTAAATGTTGGAACTAATGGGAGAGCTTCTGACGGCGGTGTTCTTCAACGATCAAAGTTAATTGTGGCAGACGCGGCTTTTCCTTTAAAGACTTATCTAATGAAGCACTAGCCACGAACACCAACGCATAAAGAACAAGTGTTTAGCTACCGTTTGTCGAGGGCTAGACGAATTGTAGAAAATGCGTTTGGTATTTTAGTCACAAGATTTCGAGTTCTTCTGAACACTATAGATATGAGACCAAAAAATGTTGATAGTATTGTATTGGCTGCTTGCTCGTTACATAACTGGCTGCGAAAAACATCCGATATGTACATCACTCACAGATGCGTCGATTTTGAAGATGTACAACAACGTGTTGTTGTACCAGGAGCATGGAGGACACAACTGCGTACAGCTATGGGAAGCCTACCACCTGCGCGTCACAGTAACCATGCCTCTCGAAAGGCAGAAGCAATAAGAAACGCTTATGCACAACTTTTTGAAACTACAGAAGCGGTACCATGGCAAGACCATATGATATAAACAACCTGTACTTATAGTATATATTATGTTCTATACAAAACTCTAGGCGATATAATAATAAAAGTATAAAAACTTACCACTGCTGTCTCAATAGTTTCCCGGTAATCTCCTGTGTCTCCAAGGAAAGAGTGCATTTCTTTAAACCATGGCAGGGATGGACTATATACTGTTGCGGCACCAGATCCGGATCGCTTCGAACTGTTAATTTTTTTCACTTCTGAGTGGTAAACAGACCTCAAATTTTTAATTTTGGTTTTTATAATTTTAACAGTTAGAGTAGGGTCATTCATGTTTATTATCAAATCTTTATACGCATTATTTCTTGAAATATTGTTTTTGTAATCCGGTAGCTTTGGATTCCAAAGGCATTCATGGCTCCGGTAAAGATTTACAAATTTAAACGTCTTTTCATCTCCCCAGCGAGACATTTTGGCTCGATGTCGCAAAACACATGCACACTTGCGACGGAACACTAGCATGCTCGTTATTAGCAAAGGCGTCCACACTTGCTCAAGGGCATTCCCCCTCCATCCACATCTCAAGTAGCACGCTCAAAAATCGAACGTCGATCGATTTGTCAGCATGCTAGTTTTAAGCATGCTGAATACTAGCAAATGCTTATGGTACTGTTACACATGCTCAAAACTAGCACAAAAGCATGCTATTATTGAGCAATTGCTACTTAGTAGCATGTGTGTACATACGTTGCTAGAAATAAGCATGCTTTTTCTGAGCATGCTTAAAAATCGACCGCCTTGCGATTTTTGAGCATGCTACCTGCAGCGCGGGTGGAAGGGGGTGTGGTTTTAGCGCGTGTGAACAGGTCTGCTTATTAAGCATGCTATTATTGAGCAGCAGTTGTTCGCAGCAATTGTTAGCAGCAGGTGCGCTTGTGTGTTGCAAAAATGGCGCGCTGGGGTGACGATAAGACGTTACAGTTTGTTATTCTATACCGAAATCATGAATGCCTGTGGAACCCAAAGTCTTCGCAGTATAAAAACAATATTTTGAGAAACAATGCGTATGAAGATATGATAATGAAGATGAATGACCCTACGTTAAGTTTGAAAAGTTTAAAAACAAAAATCAAGAACCTGAGGTCGGTTTACCACAATGAACTAAAAAAAATTGAACATTCCAAGCGATCAGGCTCTGGCACCGCTGAGGTATACAACCCGTCCACGTCATGGTTCCATGAAATGCATTCTTTTCTGGGAGACACTGGTGACTACAGGACATCTATTGAGTTGGTGAGTTTCTCTTTACTTTAAATGAAAATACACTCAAGTCTTAACACAACAAATAATCAATATATTAGCATACAACATTCATTGTCTTCTTATTTATTATTACGTATATAGGTATGTTAATTTTCAACTTTTAATTTATATCATATGGTCTTGCCACGGAACCGTCTCGGTAGTTACAAAAAGCTGCGCATAAGTGTCTCTTATTGCTTCTGCCTGCTGAGAAGCGTGGTTACTGTAGCGTGTACGTGGTAAGCCTTCCAAAGCTTGCCGCAGTTGTGTCCTCCATGCTCCTGGTATCAGAACACGTTGTTGTATATCTTCAAAGTCGACGCATCTTTGCGTGATATACATATCAGATGTTTTTCGAAGCCAATTGTGTAAAGCACATGCAGCTAATACAACATAGTCAACCTTTTTGGGGGCCATATCTATTGCATTCAGAGGAACTCGAAATCTTGTTACTAAAATACCAAACGCGTTTTCAACGATTCGTCTGGCTCTCGATAAACGGTAGTTGAATATTTTTTCTTTACGTGTTGGAGTTGTTCGATAGGGCTTCATAAGATACGTCTTTAGAGGAAATGCAGCGTCTGCCACAACAACTGATTGCTCTGGTAAATTGAGAGTATTATTTTGCAAGGCTTGTGCTAACTTCGATTGTTGATAAACACCTCCATCAGAAGCTCTTCCATTAGTTCCAACATTTACGTATGAAAAACAGTAGTCGTCATCAGCTAATGCCAGAAGTATAATGCTATGGGCGCCCTTGTAATTGTAGTAGTCAGAAGTATCATCAGGAGCCAGTATATTTATATGTTTGCCATCCAACGCACCAACACACCCTGGAAAGTTCCATTTTGTTCTAAATCCATGTTCAATGCGTTTCCAGTCTTCTGGACCCGGAATCTGTAAAAAAAGCTACTGAGTATGTTTGATAAAATTCTCTGAAAATATATTTTCTTTCAGAATGTAGAAGATTCATCGCAAGATTCACAATCAAGTGATCCTGTTTCCAATTCCAACCCGATGACGCCACAGTCCGTGTCACTGAACGTGTCATCACCCTCGCCTAGTCTAACTACGGAAGACCGACCACAATCGCGTTCCTCTAGTAACCCATCAAAACGGCGTAAAAAAGGAGTCTTGGAAGAAGGATCAATTACATGTGCGCTCGATCGCTTGGAAAATCTAACTTCTGTTATAAATAGACCGACGGAATACGACGAATTCCATTATTTTGCTCAAAATGTTGCAGCTCAATTGCGAGCCCTGCCATTGTACGCGGCATTAGATTTACAAACTGAGATCCAAACACTTCTGATTGCAGCAAGACGTCAACACCTATACCCAAACATGTCTCCCTTTACACAAAAAATGATTTACACACCTCCTACCACAAATATATTACCAACAATGACTTACACACATTCTACGACAAATCAACAAACAAAGACACACACACTGCCTAATACACATACACCAACAATAACTTACACACCTCCTACGATAAATACACAAACAATGACTGACACTCCTCCTATCACAAATATACAAACAATGACTAACATACCTCCCACTACAAATACACAAATCATGACTGACACACCTTCTACTACAAATACACAGGCAATGACTTATACTGATTTGTTGACCAAAGCATGGGAACAGTGTTGAACCATAGCATAGAAAAATTGTGTTAGATACCTACTCGATATTTTCATGTAATAAATACTTGCATATTATACTCCAGTGATTAATTTACTTACCTGCATATAATCCTTCAGAGCACTGTATATTGCATTACACACTTCAGGTAGAAATTTAGCTATAGTGGATCTTGCAACTCTGTGTAGTGCTTCTAATGTATATAACGAGTCTCCAGTTGCTAGATATCTCAATGTAATTTCCAATTTCACTTTTGCTGGAATAGCATTTCGCATGTGTGTATCTTGTTTCTGTATAGCGCTTCCAGTTTTAGAGAGCAATTCATCAAACTGATGCGGCAGCATCCGCAAATGATTTTTGTAGCCATCAATGTCTTCTTCTCTCATTTCTGCTAGCAATCGAGTACTTGCTCCAAGGTTTTCTCTTCTACTTAGCCAATCTCGAACCCAAATCTTCCTATTCCTTCTATTCTTCTTTCTTGATACCAAAAGTTTTTTGACACACTGTATTGCAATCAAAATGATGACTTTATTCACTTCTGTGGAGAGAGTCACTTGGTTTTCCATTTTTGCAGTGGAACACTGAACGAACAGCTCGCTATTAAATAGCATGTGTGTCCGGAGTCTTTGCTTTGAGCAAGATCGAGGAGAGCATGCACATAAAAAAGCATGCTAAACACGAGCAAATGTATCAGTTTGGAGAGCATGCGATTTTCAAGCATGCTCGTAAGCATGCTATTTTATGAGCATGTGTAACAGTACCTTTAGACACACGTACGAGTAGGTAGCAATTGCTCATTAGTAGCATGCTTTTGTGGTAGTTTTGAGCATGTCTATCTGTACCTTTAGAGTCGAGGTACAGTATTAATAGCTATGCTAGGGCGCATTATTTTTGCGGCCTCGCTGCGTCTCGCATAGCTAGCTCCATTTGTTGTTTACTATTGAATATTGATTACGCGCTGCATTTTTAGTGTCGGGTTTTGTTTTATTGCAGAATAAAGTAGCAAATGACTGAATAGTGTCAGTAACATTTAAAAAAATGATTTTACGCGTCTGTCCCTTCAGAATAAATTAGAAATTAAGCAATTGGGCAGACCTTTGCCGGATTTAAAGTTAACGCAAGTGAGTGAACGGAAGGCAGAAAAAAGAAGTTTTACCCGTCATTTTTCTAAAGATACATATAAAAAAAATAATTGGATATGTGGATGTGAGGAGACAAATTTATTGTACTGTTTCCCCTGTTTATTATTTTATAATGCCGCGTCAGGTATGGACTCTAGTTGGTCAAGGACGGGAATCAAAGACCTGCATCATCTTCCTGAAAAGATTAGAAAGCATGAATCTTCCCGAGGACACATTAATTCGTGCACGGCGCTTGCAGTTCTTGGTAAGACAAATATACCATCACAAATAAGTTCTGCTTATAGACAAAGTATAGTTGAACATAATGAAAAAGTGAGAAAAAATCGGCACATTTTGAAACAGATTATAAGCTGTGTCAAATTTTGCAGTGCCTTTGAATTGGCACTTAGAGGTCACAATGAGACTGAAGAGTCTTTGAATCGAGGAATATTTAGAGAAGAGTTAGATGAGGCCCTTAAAAATCATTTATAAAATGTCACGGTATTCAAGGGAACTTCTAAAAGCATTCAAAATAACATATTACTTAGCATGCTACAAGTTTGTAGAGAAGAAATTTTGCAGCAAATTAAAAACGCAAATTTCCTGTCCATTCAATGCGATGAAACGACCGACATATCAAATCAGTGCCAAATGGTTTTAATATTCAGATATTTCCACGAAGGCGGCATGCAAGAACTTTTTTGGAGTTTTTTGAGAGTTAAAGATAAGACATCAGTAGGTTTAAAAACTTGCATAGAAATTGAAATTGATCCGTTTCTTTTACAAAGTCCTGAAAAGTTGATAGCACAAACATAATATGATGGTGCGAATGTCATGAGTGGTTCTGTCGGTGGGGTTCAAGTTCACATTAAAGAAAAATATCCTAATGCACATTTCATATATTGTTATGCCCATCAGCTAAACCTTATTATGCAAAAAAGTGCATCACAAAATTCAAAAGTACGTGTGTATTTTAATAATTTGTCGGCCATACCAGCTTTTTTTTCGAACTCTACCCATCGATGTGATGTTTTAGAAGAAATTATAAATAAGAAAATCCCCAGAGTAGCTGCTACTAGATGGAACTATAACATTCGTACAGTTAACTTTGTCTATGAACATCGTGAGAAGCTCATAGAGGTGTTTGAAGAAATAGAAGAGAGATGTAATAGAGGTGTTACTTTAAATGAAGCTTCAAGTTTGAGAAGAGCGTTAGAAGATCAAGAATTCTTGTTTTGGTTGACAGTATTCCATAAAATATTTCCGCATGTTGACATCCTTTATAACCAGCTGCAGTCAAGAAATCAAGATAGTGTTCAATTACAAAAGGACTTAGTAATTTTTGAAAAGAGTATCGACAATATAAGAGGTCAAATTGATGATATTAAAAAATATACCGAAACAAAGTTTGAATCTAATAAAAGAAGAAGAACTGACGACAGTATACGAGGGGTCATTGCCAAAGAAGTGTGCGACATAATAACAATGCAAGTAAAAGATAGATTTTCCTTTCGAGGTCATTTACAGGCAGCCGAATTGTTTAATACAGAGGAATATTTGAAATATTCCCGAAATTTCCCTTCTGCTATTTTGGATGCCGTAGCTACTTTTTATCCAATGTTGTGTAAAGCCAGACTGAAAACGGAATTAGAAGTTATATACTCCAGGGAAGACTTAATGGAAATCGTTGGTGCTATGAATTTATTGTCGTTTCTTGTTACGAACAATCTTTGCGATACATTTGTTGAAGTTATAAAATTGTTAAAAATCATTGTGACAACCCCAGTGACCACAGCAGAATCAGAACGTTGTTTTTCAACTCTTAAACGCATAAAGACATTTTTAAGAAACAGTACGCGAAATGATCGACTAAATGCTCTACCTATGTTGTCAATAAACAGAAACTTGACTCATGAAATAGATAGTTTTGATGAAAAAGTTATGGAAAAATTTATATCTCTAAAAGATCGTAGAGCCGATTTTGTTTTTAAACAATGATTGTTTTTAAATTTACTGTATTATAAACAGAAGCTTATTTTGTGTTATGTGCATGTATTATCATTTCTTTCATCTTTGCTGTTTTTTTTAAGGTAAGATATTTTAATGCATTGTATTATTTTACAAGCATAATATTAGTATTTTTATATTTTGCCATTTCAGTATTATGTATATTTATGACTCTAGCTCTAAACGACTAACAGTTGATTTTTTGATTTGAAGCGTTTTATGTCAATAAAATATTGCAAAATTGCATGTAAAATTTTTTGAATTAGATTTTGCGCCCCCCAAACTCAAATACCACGAGCCGCCACTGACAATATGGTAAAAATGTCCTGGTCAGGTATGTCACAGCCGGGTTTGTGATGGTTCATCAGTGGAGCTACATGAAATGATTAAAAAAACCAGTAGCAAATATTCCAAAATAATTTACCTGGTGGCATTAAACTTTTTAATTTTCCCAGAATGACCATCAGATGTTTCAAAAGGTCTTTTCAAAGAATTTTTATGTTCAATATACTAGAAGATTGTCAGTCTGATGCATTTGTTAATGATATTTTTGAGGTCATTATGAAAATTGCAAGGCTGAAAATTTTCAAGCAGTTGTGTCAGACCTGTTTTGAAGGAGGCTTGATCATTAGGCAAATGGGCAAACTTATCCAAATAACTATACAGTTTTTTATGGGTAAGACGTCAATGGCTCTAATCCTCTCCACACTCTCCATCTCCAGGCAAAATCGAGCTAACTGTATTCTGTAATCTGTTCTGTATTACCGCCATCTCGTGACGTGCACTTGCCGGGATTCAGGGTTGCCAGGCGTACCGATTTTTCGCCAATGTGGCGATTTGACGGATTCAAATGGATAGCTTGGCGATTGGCTACTTTAATGGCGCCCAGTATACAGCAAACTGGCGATTCTTAACATTTCTTACGCCAATTAATTTGTAATCAATTTTTGCTGATATGTTAGAAAGAGATAGGAGCCGGCTGAAGAGCGATGACCCAGCAACGGCGACGCAGAAGCTACAAGATTCCGCGTTGCCAAAATGTTAAACCAGAAAATGTTCGCACAGGCTTCTACAATAGGTTAGGTTACTGTCAAATCCAAAAAGTGTACAAGATCCGTAGAGAGTAAACTAACGCATGTTTTCAACATGCACCTTAATTCAAAGAACTGGTGTATCATAATGGCAACGAGGCGCAGATTTCCGCGTCAGCACTGATAGGCGGTGATGAGCTTCGCTATCCAGCCAGCTACTATCTCTTTCTAACATATGCGTCTACAGACACTTCTTTCGAGCACATGAACTCAAGCCGTCAGACTAATTTGGTTTTCAGAAGAGATTGAAATGGGGACCAGCGGCAGTTCTGTTCTCTAAGCACAATGACGCTTATCGTCAAAATTTGTCATGTCAAGGTATCGTGTGATCCGAGCATATCAACGACATCCCATCCTAACACTTTTGACACAGTGTTGCGCTTGATGTCGATTATTATACAATTTTTGTACGATAACCGGGAGAGGAGAGAGAGAGAGCCAACCCTCCTCCCCCCCCCAAGGTTCACTGAGGAAAGCTAAATACGCAGAAAATTATTGTCACTCCGTTCTGCAATTTTCAATAGTCGGTAACCCTCCTTCCCGTTGTCACAATATCACAAGAGCATTCGCCAGCAGTCCCGCCACCTCTGGATCCGCCCCCCTGTAAACGAATTTCTTTTCGTTAATATTACACGTTTCTAATAACCCTCCATCCTCACCCCCCGCTTTTCAATGGATTCTTGGAGTATTATTATGCGTAACCCCCTCATTACCGCTCTTCAGTTATTGTCAACAGGCTGGCTACTTAGGCGCTTGGGCCAGTTACTACTTCACCTCCCCGGGCGACAAACCCATTCCAATCTCTAACCTGGAGTTTTATGGTTAGACTCCTAGTTAATTTGGATTGGCGATTTATGGCGACTTTCGCATCTAAACTTGACGACCAACGTGACTGAAAACCTGGCAACCTTGCCGGGATTCTCTATCTTTAACTATTGATGGCCCAAAAATTAGAAAAATTTACGTGTAAAAAAATCCCAGATATTCTCAGCCGTTTCAGCGAAAAAGAGGTATTTTTTGTTTTTCGATGTTTTACAAAAAACGGCTGGTTTCCGGAAAAACAAATTCATACAACAATATTCGCAATCCTTTATTACACCATTCCGCCAGCGGAAATAACTTTGTGGCTATGATATCGCTTTTGTCTCAGTTTCGGCTATTTAACTTTAATAATTTGGATAGGCGAATTCTTGAGATTTTCTCATTAAAACTTGACTGAAAACCTGGCAACCCTGCCGGGATTCTCTTATTTTGATCTAAAATTCTGATTATAAAAATATCAAACATGGCGTTTGTTTTGGTTAATATCGAGATGATCAACGCTTTGAAGATATTTCGTAAAAATGAGCATAAAATATAAAACAACACTATCAGTACCTGTAATGGTATACGTAAATTGTATTGTGACTATTGTGGGAGATACAGAAGTTCAGGAGACTCTGCCATGTCATGTTATAAAGTGCTACAGGTAGGCTGTGAACTTAATTTATCGGCATGGTATATTTGGTAGATTATTTATTTAAAGTTGCATGTCTGGATTCAGCCTCTTAATAATCCTTGTAGTTGTCACCGTTGTATTAAGTATGAAAAGCCTACTAATTGAAGGGATAGAACTGAGCAAACTAATAAAAAGTGACTGGCTTATTTACAAAGAATTATGAATTACATTAGTGTTTTCTGTATTGTTTCAGAATTATCAAGAAGCGGGACAATGAAGTTAGACACTTGTGTTTTACAACACTCAACATCAATTCGAAATAAATCTATCTATATTTTGATGTAATATTTTTTTGAAACTGAATAAAAAGACCCCCCCGTAAATAAGAATCATGTCCACAAGTTCAGCATTTTCGTAAACATGTGCCATTTTTTATTTCGTTTGAGCCACGCAACAAACACCACTATTCACTCACGCGTTACCGACTGACACATTGCCTGAATACAACTGAATAAAATTGTAGTAAAAACATCGTGATAAGCGGTTCAAATTCTTTCGCTTTTTTGTTTCCGATGCGATGAACCGATAAGGCGGATTATATCCGTTGTTGCCAAACACGAGCACATAATATTATTATTGAGACAGGGGGATACTCAAACTTCTAAAAGGCTATAACTTTGTTACTTTAATTTTACCAGAAAAATGTTAAAGGAAAAAAACATTTCTTTTGATCAGATCTACTCACTGTTAAAATAAATGACTCAACTTCGAAGTCACCCTGTATACATATGTATAAAACTTGCCAATAAATTCTCCTTTACACATTTGAAGATATCAAAATTAGTATTTAACATAGGTAATTAATAATTCAGGTATCAAAGAGATTACATGTCTGCTTATAATTAACTTAACTGCTCTAATATGCTACTATATATCTTACATATAAAAAATAAGAGCTCTAAGAAATATCACAATAAATACATGTTATTTTCTATATATCTTTATAATGTTCCAAATAGTATTTCGTCGCTTTAGATCAGAACTAGCCTATGTCCCTTTTTGTCAAAATTGAGATTTTAGACTATATGATGCAGTAAGGTGTCGCCGATCAAGTGCAGTACTAATCTAGTCCTAACGTTCATATTTTTCTCATTACTCATTAAATTAAAAATAAGCCTATGTCCTGAAGCAAAATAATTTTTAGTGCAGAACTATCCTTTTGTAGAACAGTAATTCTGTCCATATTTCGGTAAATAATTTTTAATGCAGAAGTATCCTTTGTTGGGACAGATTACCTATACTAGTGAATTGTGTGGACTTAAGCTAGTTCTACTTTAAAACAAAATTTTATGTCCAATAAAATGTGGACTTAGGCTTATTCTGATCTATAATTTTAATAAACCCTCACACCTTTTACTGGACATAAACTAGTTCTGCACTGTACTGGTTTCGACTTAGAAATCTTGGTATTTCAAGCGCGACCGTACACGAATAATGCAGATTACCTTAGTTTAAAGCAGTTCTTAGTGTAAAGTGATCGAGTTTGCGCAACGTAAACAAATTAAATATGAGTTCTAGAAGGAAAAAAATATTTGATCTTCTGGCCAAGCACTGTGATGGTGAGTAGTGCCTTTCTAGCTATAAAATTATTCTTATGTAACACATTAACATTGGAAATACATTTTTAGCTACTGGTTCAGAATAAATTCTATTTATTTTTTTAATTGTATAAATAAAAAAACAAATAATAAAATTTACACTTATAAAACTCTGTACTGAATGTTTTCCTTTATTTTTTTATAGATACCAACCATGACAAACTAAAAGTATCTTCAAGACCAGAAAAAATAGACGCCTGCTTTTAACAAGAGCGATAATGCATTTTGCAGTATAAACCTGGAAAATATAAAATCAGTTTTAAGTCTTGAATCCAATAAAGTTATACCGATTGTGGCCGATAAAGGAGACGCAAATGCTAGTGAAGAAGTAAGAAGTGTTCTAGAAAAAATTATAGGTAGCAAACTAACGTGTAAAAAGAATTAGTAATATTAAAAATCAACTCTGGAAAATGTTACTTTTGTGGACAAAGCTGCAGAGTTCAGTAGAGTGAATTTAAGGCTAATTTAGGAAAAAAATGGCTATTATAGGAAGAACTACTTTTCGGTCTAGTCCAGAAAAAAACACTTTACCACTAACCAAGCAATTATACTCAAAGTACATGGTATACATCTCACTCAGGATATGATTTTTGGCCAAACATACTGAGTTTCAGTCAAATAAATGTATGTGGCCCATTTTTTAATAGACCTAATAATAAGAGTGTTTCACAAGGTGTGTATACTTCTATCCTCAAAAATAATAAGCTCCGGTTTTGTTGATAACAGTTTTGAGGCTAAAAAAACAATAGGCTTTTGAGGCTTTTCAAAAACAATATTTAGTTAACCTTATAAATAATATAAAAGTATTTTGATATAAATTTCTTACTGGGACTTTTTGCTCTAGACGTAATAGAAACTGACCAATTGGACCCTGAAAAATGTGGCAAACGGAAAAATATTGTCGAAGAGGATCTGTATTTATCATCGGACACGGATCCTTTCCAAACTGATGATGAAGGAACGACCCTAATTTTAATCCACAAGAAAGCAAAAAAAAGAAGAGAAAAAACTAATTTTGAAAACAATTATAAAGAAACTGATACAAGTTCTAACACAGATGAAAAGAATAATAATTCTAGAAAAATATCTAAAAAAAAGCTAAGAAGAGAACATACTTGGAAAAGAAACATAATTAAGTCATCGAGAAATCAAGGTAAGAAATACACCAACTGGAAAGGAAAGAAACAATTAGCAAGAAAAATGAAAACATCATGTGAAGAGAAATGTAGAATGAAGTGTCTAAATAAAATGAGTGAAGAAGAAAGACATAAAATATTTGCTGAATATTGGGGATTAGGAGATGTCAACCGCCAACGTGATTTCATATCCAAATACGTTACAGTAGTTTCAAAAGCTAGTACTGGAACTCGTAAAAAGAATAAGCATCATCCCGCTGAAGAACCAGAAAAGAATGACAATACATTCTTAGAACTGTCTAATGATAAAAACAGTAGAAGAAACAGTACTTTAACATACTATCTTCCCAAAAATGAAAACAATAAGGTGCAGATATGTAAAACTTTTTTTCTAAATACACTGTCAATTAGTGCAGAGGTAGTCAAAACCGTTATGAACAAAACTGGAACTTCAGGTATTGTTTCCGAAGATAGACGAGGAAACGCTTGTAAAACACTCTTATTGACGAGTCTACTAAACAAAATGTCAGGGATCACATAAACTTATTTGAGACAATTGAAAGTCACTACTGTAGACAAACGACCAGTCGTAAATATTTACCCCCAACACTTAACGTAAGCAAGATGTATACCATGTACCTGGAGTATTGTCAGGAAAATAATATTACGAAAACAGTAACTGAAGCAACGCATAGAACAATCTTTAATAGGGATTTCAATCTATCCTTCTTTCAGCCAAAAAAGGATCTGTGCGATATTTGCCACAAATACGATAATAGTTCTCCAGAAGAAAAATTAGAGTTGGAAGAAGATTATCGTATCCATATCCTAAATAAAAATAGGGCAAGAGAAATCAAAAAGTTTGAGAAACAAAGAGCAGCTGAGAATAGCAGTGAGGTTTGCTGCGCTGTCTTTGACTTGCAACAAGTGTTACCAGTTCCCAAATCTAATGTTGGCCTGTCCTATTACAAATTAAAATTATCAACTTACAACTTTACTGTGTTCAACCTAGCAACAAAAGAGTGCAATTGTTACATGTGGAATGAGGTAGTCGGAAGCAGAGGTGCCTCAGAGATTGGAAGTTGTTTACGTTTGTACATTATCAGCCAAGTAGGACAGGGAATAAGAGAATTTAGCTTCTTTTCTGACAACTCTAGCGGTCACAACCGCAACAGATTTTTGTACTCTTTGTACAGCTATTTATCGCAAAAATATCAAATAAAAATACAACATACCTACTTAGAAAAAGGCCACACTCAAAGTGAAGGCGATTGCGTACATAGCGTAATATAAAGAGCTGCTCGAAATATACCTATATACACACCAGATCAGTGGTATACGGTTGTAAGGACAGCTAAAAGAAAGGATCCTTACAAAGTAGTTGAGCTTGCACAGGAAAATATATATGATTTAAAAGATCTTGAAAAAAAGATTTGTATTAACTGGGAAAGAGATGAAGAAAACGAAAGAGTGTTTTTAAATAAAATAAAAATAGTTGAAGCTGATCCACGTTTCCCCAACACTTTACTTTTTAAAGTAAATTACGACTCTACCTACAAGAAATTAAAGCTCACAGAAAAAGGAAGAAAAAAAATAGATGTAGAGATAGCCACACTAAAACTAAAACAATGCTACGAAAAGGAAATTTCTTTTAAAAAAAGAAGTTTGATCATCTTCAGTTTCTTTGCCATAAAGGAGCAATTATAGCGCCCTACCATAATTACTTTAAAAATTTACCGTTTTCCAACAAAACGAAATTTCAAGATTCCGATAGTGATGAATAATCTAAGATATGTTTTTATTTATGTAGAAATTTAGGGTCAGTTAGAAATATTATTCATTTGCTTAAAAACATAAGTTATTCTAATTATTTAAAAAATTTATATTTTTTATTTTTCAGAAACTACAGCTACTTAAGTTTTAAGTTTTTTATTTCTATTACTTACTTATTGTATTAATAAAAATTATTCTAATAAATTTTATTGGATGAAAATTTGTGTTTTTATAGAAAAAAGTCAATAAATCAGTTTTCACAAAAATGTTGACCAAGTAATAGATAATATTTTACGTTATTATCGTAGCAGGTTTTGAATAAAAAGTCATAAAATTAACCACTTGACTATATTATGTCCATAAACATATAATAAGCCTAAGTCCAAGAAGTGGACTTGGTATACTTGCTAAAATTGAAAGTAATCTATGTCCAACTTTTTGCTTTAACGTTAATGTTTTTCGTTTTTACTAAGGTATATTAAAAACAGACATATTTAGAACATGTGTACAAATTTTCATTAAAATATCTGTATAAATAAAGAACCTATTCAAAAAAATCCGTTTCCTGAAAACTTTGATTTTTGGACTTAGGCTAGTTCTATTCTAAAGCGACGATTTATGCACATTTAAATTTATATTATTTTAAATGTAGTGGGAACACGTCCAGTTTTGTAGAGATTAAAGTGTACAAAGAAAAAACCCTTATATATATACAGGGTGTCCGCAAAGTTGGGGTTTTCCTTTACACGACATGTAGATCTTGAAAACATAAACAATTTTTCTTAGTACCATATACACAATTGTCTTAACGAGATAAAGGGCTCCGCAACATCAAAAATATCTGAATACCGTCCTGTAGCCGCGACATCACCGATTGGTACAATGTCACTGGCTCAACCCCGACGACAGAACTGGGTCGGGTTCAGTGCAGTGTCGCCATACGAGGCGGAATTCCGCTATTTGTAGCGGATTATTTTGAGAAGAGCGGCGTAGCGGCAGTAGAGCAAATTAGCCCAAAATGTAGCGGAATTTATTACATACAAAACTATCATATTTATTTCACTGTTTTAACGTTCTAAATCCTAAATAGGCAGTGGCTAGAGTCTGATTTATTATCACATTATAGTGATGTAAAATAATTAAGTAACGCTTACAAAATAATCGTTACAAATGAGTAACTAAATGTAACGAGTCCTACTTTTTGAAAAAACTCGTTACTTTTTATTTGAATTCGTTACTTTGAATGCGATACGGTCTTTTTCTATGTATACTTTCTAATTACTGTTAGTTACTACACTATACATTACTTTAGATACAAACGTTACTGGGATCTAATGTAGCCAGTACTGCCAGCGCCAGCAGCAAGTGATTTAGTTCTTGGATGTAAATGAAATGATCCGAATATTGTTAGGCTTAGGCAACTTTAGATACTCTTATATCAAACGAGTTGCAGACTGCGGAGCTTTAGGTTGGCAATGTTTGTGTACACCTGTACACTTTTCATTTGACTTTGAGAGCTAGCGGTTGGCGGGTTGTTACTGGTTTGGACGTTGCCGTACAAGCTCGAGCAATAATGTAATTATTATTTGTACAAAAATATGGAATCATCCGCGTCCGGTTCAGGAGAATCGCAAACTCAAAAAAGAAGTGTTATTTGGATGCATTTCACCAATATATCGGAAGCTAATGCAAAGTCTAATCTTTGTAAAAATATTTATTCGCATAAAAATGGAAACATTAGCAATTTAAGGAAGCATTTGAAAACTATACATCCGACACTTTCATTGGAAGGAGAAAGGGCAAAACGGCGGGTCGAAGACGAAAATATGCCTAGGTGCAAAAGAAACTTAGTTTCAGGTATGTTTTATTATTATAAGTATTTTGTTGAACACCATTTACAGTGGAGTAACCAGACTGTTAAGTAGGGCAGGGGAGTAACCAGACTGTTAGGGCAGGGGACGCTACTCAACTAAAGTAAAGAGTGAGGAGAGTGGTGCCTCCACGGTCCCCATCTGGTTATGTCACTTGTTAAATACTATTTACAGCGTACAGCCAACGAACCAGACGTCACACAACGACGAGTTTAAAATATAAGTACCTTCTACGTATCAAATACCAAAAAAAAATAATAGGCAAGGCATTAGACAAAAAATAATAATTGGATCAATCCCAAAGTAATAATTTGATACAATATATAGAATGTAGGTTCTAAACGAAATGTCCAAATAGTAACTAAACTAACGAGTCCAAAGTTCGAAAGTAACGAGTCCTTACCAGTCCTAAAAAGTAACGAAACTTTGCATCACTATCACATTAATAATAAAATTGGTGCATTTGGTGCCGCTTGAAGCCATCTAGGAACAGAGAAGAGAATTATTCCACTTGCCTTTTTTTCAATAACAGATGGCGTACGTACTGCTTTCAATACTAATCGTTTCTAACAGGTCTCAGCAGGCAGACATAATATTAGGTTTCTCGCTTTGTATTGTATTTTTCAGCTCTGGGTATATACTGTTTAGTTTCGTTTATATTAGTGTTCTTATTTTTGTGTTGATGATTTTATTGATATATCATTTGCTGCAGATTTTAATATTAAATCTACTGGTAAGTAACAAAACTGCTTAAATATCTAACATATTATAGTTTGATCCAGAAATAAATCTTAGTCGCGAAATTTGTTTTTAACGCTTTTTCTTCTGGAAAATAGAAATAATGGAAAGGCGACAGCAGACCATTAACGATTTTTTTGATAAAAATCCTTCTAAAAAACAAACGGTGAAACCAAACGTGGCCGTTCCATCCACTTCGACTGCATCTGTGTCGGACTCGGAGCATCCCGAACCTGAATACAGACAAAATAGAAGAGCGGAATCTAGTGGAATCAGGTCTGAGCCTGATAATTCGACTTGCGAATCTCAGGATAACCAAGAGCCAGAGCAACCTGTTAAGAAAAAGACACGAAAACAAATGTTTACTTCATCATGGCTAGAAGATCCGTTATTTAAAGGCTGGTTGGGACCTATTAAAAATGACAAGTTGAAAGCAAAATGTAAAGCTTGTAATCAAATAATGGGTGCTAAAAAATCAGGTTTAGTGAATCATTCGAAATCAAAAAGGCATGCCACTAATGTACAAGCAATTTCGAATGTAAGAACGTTAGATAGCACTTTTCAGTCTCGGGAAGCACGTGAGTTGGAAAAAACGGCAAATATTTACTTGCTTAAGATATAGTCTTTAGTTGTAAGTCATTATATAAGTTTTAGAACTGTTGATCATATAACAGGAGTTAGTCAATTATGTTTTAAAGACCCACATCTCTCTAGCTCACTTAAATTAAAAAGATCCAAATGCATAAGTATAATTAAAAGTGCTGGCTCCTGTTATTAAAGACGAAATAATTTCAGAATTGGAAAATAAACCATTTTCTATTTTATTGGATGATAGTACAGACCTGAGCAATACAAGACTACTATGCATTCTTGTAAGGTATATTCATAAAAATTCAATTAAAATCCATTTATTAGATATAATTAAAATAAACGCAGATGAAGGTACCGCCAAAGGTTTATATTCTCTTTTTAAAAAATTCGTTATATCCAATCAAGTAAAAATTACCAATATTGTTGGATACTGTTCCGACAACGCTAGTGTTATGATGGGCAATAACGAATCTTTCAAAACTTATCTTTTAAACGATAATCCTAATATAATTGTCAATGGCTGCATTTGCCACTCTCCTCATTTAGTGGCGGTTGCGGCAGCTGAAAAGATTCCAAGCAACGTTGAAGCTCTTTTACAAAACTTATATTCTTACTTCTCAAGAAGCCCAAAAAGGCAGTGTGTTCTTGAAGAATTACAGGAATATTTCAAAAAGTCAAAATTAAAAATTTTAAGCCCTAGTAAAACAAGGTGGCTTGCTTTATCCAAATGTGTTGATAGAGTTTTGGATCAGTGGGACATCTTGCTTAGCCTATTTAGATTAGCTTCCATTGAAGACAAAAATCCTGTAGCAAATGTAATACTCAATGAGTTACAGAATCCATTTGTTAAGGCTTATTTAATGTTTTTTAAATTCGTGTTGCCCATTTTTAACCAATTTAATGCTCTCTTTCAATCAGAGAAAGTTATGCTCAATATCATATCAATAGAGAGTGAGCGATTTGTACGTCATCTATGTACAAACTTTATGCGACCAGAATATTTTAAAAATGAGAAATTATATAATCTAAATCCTAATGATCCCCACTGCTTATTACCAATTGAACAAGTGACTGTTGGTCCGCATACAATGGATGCAATAAAACACTGCAATAACACGGCAATCGAACAATTTAAATTGAAATGTGTCACATTTTACCAAAAATCGGTAGAAGAGTCCCTTAAAAGATTTCCTATCAAAGACAACTTCTTCTCAGAGCTAAAGTTTCTCTCACTGGTTGATGTGATGAACAATCGTCTTATTATAAGTGATACCTTTCATGACGCCGTTTTATTAAAAAATTTGTCCTTCATATTGAAACCGAAAAGGCAATTTTGGAACTTAAGAAAATATGTATTTATTTTAGTGATAGTGAGAAAGAGGAAATTTTAAAAACAAAAAGTAACGTCATTGAATTTTGGTCGTTTGTAAACGACCTCAAAAATTTTAATGACGAATATTTATTTCGCAATATAGGTAAACTGGCTCTAATAATTTTAACATTGCCTCATGGAAACGCTGATGTTGAGCGAACTTTTTCTTATATGCTTGATTACAAACCAAAAAAAAGAAATAAAATAATACCATCAACTTTGTCTGCACTACTTACAATTAAATTAGACTTGGAATCAAAAAAACAGTGCTGTTTATCCTATAGTTTTAATGAGAATCATTTAAACAAATATAAAAACAATTTATATAATGTAAATAAGGAAGAACAAGCTGAAGAAGTAATTTCTGATTCTGACTGTGAATAAAATAAGCAAACGTAGGCATTTCCACGTTTCCGCTTCTTCTTTGTCCTTATTTTTTGTTTTTTTTTCTATTAAGATTAAGATATTGGTGATAGTTTCTATTTTTTTTATTAGTTCCTGATTCTAAACCAAAGACAGTTTTGTTTTTTTAGAGGTATACTTTTTATGTTTTTACAAAAAATTGCAATTATATTATGTTACTGTTTATATTTTTAGTAGGGTTTTTAGACAGTGTTTAAAAAAAGTAAATATGTAAAAAATATATTTGTTGTTTATTTTAAGCCCCCCCCTTAAATTTTTAGACCGTAGCGGCATGTAGCGGAATTTTGCGATATGTGTGACGGATATTTAAAACTTCGCTCTGGCACGCGTAATGGGGTGAATAACTTTTGCAACACTCATGTTTGGTCAGTAGAAAATCCGCACGCTGTCCGTCGGGCACATTTTCAACAAACATTTTCGGTTTATGTTTGGGCTGGCATGGTGAACGGTATGCTCATTGGACCATTTATTCTCCCAAATCGATTGGACGGGATGCAATACCTAGACTTTTTACGCAACATTTTGCCTTCCTTCTTAGAAGATGTGCCATTAAGTGTAAGACAATCAATGTGGCTTCTGCGTCTGCTCGGTAGCGCATCAGCTGATTTCATTTTCTGTTGGAGCAGTATAATTTCGGGCAGAGACGTACTTAGCCCTTCTCGTCAACTGGAGAGTGAGTACTTTTTCCTTTAATTTTTTTTTACTTGGTCGCCCTCGTTTCACTACACATTACCTTTGTTATTTCAAGGGTAGTTGTTTCTGAAAAGGAAAACCCCAACTTTGCGGACACCCTGTATATATATATATATATATATGTGTGTGTGTGTATACAAAATATTTGTGCACAATGGCATTAACAATACTGTAGACGCACAGTTTTTCATTATAATACAATATAGGTTATACCATAGCATTCTAGAAATTATGTATTCATGTTTTCTTTTCAAAACCCTTCGATGGCTAGGTTCTTTCTTGAGACGGGCTGGAAAATCAAACACAGTTGGAACTGGCACCTTTTTAGTACCTTATTTCCATGAACACTAACTTCATAATCCTCTGAAGTGAAATGCTTTTCACAAATTACCGTTTTTGTACTGGGAGTAAAGTTTTCTCTTCTTATAGCATGTAACCACAACTTCCTCATTTTAGGATCTGTAGGTATCCTAAAAATCCAGATATTTTCTCGAATTACCAATAAACAGGTAATTCTCACACCAAAATGATTGAGATGATTCAAACCAACCTGTGAAACTTCATTTTCTCATCTTTTCTGCGTCTATTGCAACAATTCACCGCACTCCAAGATTCAACCATTTTTAAACAAATATCACATAAAACAACACCTTTTGAAGGCTGTCCGGCATAAAAATGTTTATAGTAATTGTCGCAAACTATCACTATTAATCTTTAACGTCACTAAAAACAAACATTCACCAAAAATCCTTAGAACATATATGGAAATCCCACAATGGACCACGATGTTTTGCCCTGATTAGCGCTGTCCTTCTCGTTTCACATTCTAGCCGCAATGAATTCGCGTACGCATGTTCCATCAGTGTTGACAGTTCATTGGGTGAATAGCATGGAACATGGAATTAAACCTTCAGTGTATATGTTTTGTGTTTTGTGCATAAGACGTTTCATCTCCATATGGCTTTTGTGTCTTGCATTTTGTACTTTTGTAGTGTTTTTGTGGAGTCGAAGGTGTTGAATTAGTGTGAAAGTGGAAAACTCTACTGAGAGTACTGAGTTAATAGGCACAATTGTTTTCTGTGGATACGAGACATAAATTCTCCTCGTGTTTACCGGCACCTCTACATTAATTTGAGCACGAAGTTTCTGCGTCACCGGCGTCACCTTTTCCATCATAGGGATAAGTAAATGGTCGGTTTTCTTCATGTTGTTATAAATTTTTAATCTAAACAAGCTATGGGTTCTAGTAGTAAGAAATATAAGGATAAGGAGTCCCGCAAGCGTCGCCATGAAGATTATCATGAATGCCCCAAAGATAAGAGACATAAACACAAGAAGCACCACCATAAGGATAAAAAGAGGGAGAAAACTTCAAAGCACAGCTTTGATGATAAATATAGGAGCAACGAGAGCGGTGGTAAGACGTTTGTCTTTCTTTCCTCATGCAAACCTTAATTGAACATAATTTATTGTCACTGATGGCAGAGCCAATAAGGTGTGACTTGCACACTTTAATGGGTCTGTTTTAGGCTAAAAAGCTACACCTTATTAGGTATGTTCCCACCCTGTGAGATTGTATTATACCCGGACTATAAATATTTACTTCAGAGTAGCTGGATGAGTGCCTACCCAGTACTCAATATGTGAATCTGGGTTAGTCTATGGTACTCTTCTTTATTAAAAATACAGAATATAAATATCTGGCAATAATATAAATTTTGATATTTCAAGTACATAATAATCGCTGAAATCTGTATACCTATACAAGCCAAACAAGAGTAATTAAAATAAATCAAAAGACATAAAAGGAAACAATACCATATTAATAACATAATAAGTATCAAAAGAGAATAAACCAAATAAACTGAACAGTATTGAATGAAACTGGTGTATAGCTTTGTAAGCAGGCACTAAAAATAAGTTCAAATTCAAAGGTAATACTGAAATCAACTATGTGAAATTTAGTTAAATCAAACTGTTATCACAAGGTTAGACTGTATGTACTGTACTAGTTATTTGCTGTATTTGTTCCTTGGTGTGATAGGGGATCTCAAGTGCTACCAATATATCCTTATATAATTATGTATGGTCAAAAATCAGTGGTTTAAGATGTTTCAGTTTTTGTGATTTTTGAACAATCACCCAAAATTGGGCACATGAGTCTAAATGAGAAAAAAAGCTATGCACTAAATGCATCTAATGTATTTATTTATCAAAAATCTTCCTTAATATGTGCCTTTCATATATATTCACTTTCTAGTTCCTGCTTTTGGCACCTTATTGCTAAAAAGATCCCCCTTAACAGCTCTATAGATACTGAAAATTCTGCAAAGATCAATCATTTGAATATGATGATATTGTCTTTTATGGTTTGGTAGAGTCACTATTAAGGCATATTGAAAATATTAACATCACTTGTCCAATCACCAAATTTTCTACATCATTGGGGTTACTAAAGACCTATACATTGAAAGCATTGTAACAGAGGCACCACTCAGGCATTATAGCAGTTGCTTTAGCTTATAGTAAATGGGAAAAAACAACTGAGGCTCCCTTTTACCACAAGTGTGACAAAATTGAAGCTTGAAAGTGATTGCAAACCTCCAAGCAACTATGAAAAATTTTTGAAAAATACAAATACTTCATTTAGTTGATGGACTGTTGTTTGGCCTAATTAAGTTTGATTGTTTATTTCATAAAAATTAAACATTTTCATTCTGATGTTGAATACCTTTTTGGAAAGCTGACTATCTTGGCAAGTTTTTTTATCCTGAATATGCTACTAAATTTTAGAGCTGGTCACTGGTTTTTAGGAAAACGCTATATTATTTTTCAGAATAGCTGATATTACTTCATCATATAGAATGTACATGTATTATTTTTGTTGCACCTTTTATCATTATATTTTAAACACAAACTATATGAAGGAATTAAATTCTGATGCATTCTTCACATTGTTTCTTATTATTTACGAAAATTTTAAAATCTCAAAAACTATTGATTTTCGACCATACATATATACGAGGGTTATTTCAAAAATATTGTTCCTACATTTTTTTCAGGCACAAGGAATTTGGTATTTGCAATTCACCATTGGAAACGTTAATCTTTAAGCTATTTTAATAAATAGTTGACATTTTTTTCTACACATTGTTTCAGACGTGTAAAGAAGTCCGCCGCCAGCCCGTTTAGGAACTTGGTAACTGCTTCTTGCAACTCCTTGTCCATCTTGAATCGTTGTCCTTAAGAAGGGTTGGCAATGACTTCCCAGACAAATCACCAGATTAAGCAGTATACCATCATGCTGGTCCTAAAACACTGTTGCCATGATTTTTTCTGCTGACAGTGTCTGCTTAAACTTCTTTGGTTTGGGCTGGTGGTGTTTCTATTGGCGAGATTGTTGTTTTGTTTCCGTATTGACTTAGTGGCACCACATTTTTGAAAGCATATGCGGCACCTACCATGCACACGCCTTGTGGTAGCCTATCTTTTCTTTCAAAGCCTCAGGAATTTCAACAGTCAGTTCCCGGATCGTGATTCGCCAATCTTCGAGCAAGATTCGCTCAATGTTCCCATAATTTCCTTGGAGATCGACGGCCTCCCGCTTCGTTGTTCATTGTGGATGTCCGTCCGGCCGTCAGAGAACTAACTACACCATTTGCGGACATCTTGAATATGTATACACATTTTCCCATACAATTCACCCAACTGGCGATGGGCTCCATTGGTTGTGGGGAAACCGGCAAACATGATGGTGTTGCCAGATTTCGCCCAGCATCACGCGCGGCAGAGTTACATTGTTGGGAACTTTATTTTTGAAACAACCCTGGTAAGGTGTAATTTGTTGTACTTTAGGTCCCCTACACACCCTGGAGAGAATAAGGTGAATTACCAGTAATCCTGTATGACTTATTCTTTTATTCTACTGAAGCATATTTTAATAAAATTTTCGTTTTAGATGATGTTGTGGAAATTGTGCCAGTTGAAGAGATGCCACAACCACCAAAAGTTCATGCTGCTAGTAGCAAGGTGAGAGAATCACCACCAAAAAATGTGGAGAGTTTATCAATTGAAGAAACTAACAAGCTAAGAGCAAAACTAGGTTTGAAGCCACTGGAAGTTAGATCAGGTGACAGTTCTAGTACAAGTGGTACAAGAGACACTGATAAAAAGAATAATGAAGTGCTTAAAAAAGATGAGTGGGGTGAATTTTACCACAAACCAGCAGAAAATCTTGTCAAAAAAGCAGAACAGGAGAAACTGCGGGCTAAGTTGTTGGAGATGAAAGAAAAGAGGCAAATAAATCAAAAGTTAAAAAAGACAAAAACTCTTGGGGAAAGTGATGAAGAAGATGATATTGAGGCATGGGTAAATAAGAACAGGAAAAATGAACATGAGAAGAGAGAGGCAGAAAAAAGAGTAAGTAACTACTGATGCTATTCTCATCTGTCAGCGTTAGCATCTGTCACTTAAATGGAGTGCTTTTTTGAAAATGTTTGACGTTGCATAATCGCTGAATGAATTACTGCAATCTATAGTTTTCCTCTTGCTGTGATCTTGTTTAATTTAAGATACAGGATGCTCAGAAAATGAAGGATAACAAACAAAATTTTGGCGTATCAGATCATGATGTGACCTATTAGTAGTTGCTGGATAATAATAATAATAATCTATATTTCAAATTGTACAATGACATTGCAAAAATTGTATAGCCACTACGAAATGAAATGTTGCATCACTATGGTGATAGTAACTATAGTAGTTTACCTGAGACCTTTTTTTTGTGTTACATATTTATCATAAAATAGCTACAATCTGAAACTATTACAACTCCCATAGAACTCATCTATTGTATAAGGCTCTGACTGTACTAGAAATTGCTTAATAGTCTTTTTAAATTTATGTAAACTGTTTATGTTTTTAATTTCATTTGGTAGATTATTGAAAAATTTTGAACACATGAAAATAGGGCTTTTTTCTGTGGAGGATAATCTGTGTATTGGATAATTAACACTGACTGTTCGAGTATCATAAACAGTTTGCACCTCAAGCTCATGATTTTTTCAGTTTGAAACACCCCCCTGCAGGTTTTATTGAAATTTAGTCCCTTTCGCAGACATACTGCTCTATTTTGAACAACAAATTTTTTTGAATAAACCTATTGCACCCTCAAAAATAATCCCATACTTTAGAACACATTTAAAATTAGCATGGTACAATATTTTCATACTCGTATTATTTAGATATCTTGATATTACCCTAAAACCATAGCAAATGGAATTGAGCCTCTTCAGCAGTTCGAATACATGTGTTGTCCAATCTAAAAATTCATCAATGTAGATGCCTAAGAATTGTACACTTTAACTCAACTGCAGTTGTTGATCATCTATATTGATACATTGTGGCTTAACGACTTTACTCTGCTTAGCTCTAAATAATGTTGCATCAGTTTTGGATTTATTCAGCACGAGTTTGTTCTGAGAAAACCATGTATTCACACTTCTGAATAAGAGATTCCCATTAGCAGTTAGGTCCTCTATACTTGTCCCACCCAACACTAAATTTGTGTCATCAGCATAGCAGATAATTGTATGCTTGCTCTCATCACCACTAGTAACAAAACAGAGATCGTTTAAAAAAACTACAAACAAAATGGGCCCAAGTATACTACCCTGTGCTATGCCAGTTGAAGTCAACTCAATGTTTGACTTGTAAGTTTGACCTCCTTTAACAATTTCAACCCTCTGTTGTCCATTATAGAGGTATGACTTGAACAATTCTAGCGCAGTTCCTCTTACACCATACTATTCGTCATTTGTTTGTCTGGGCGTTCCGTAGGACCTTTGCCCATTAGTCACTGTCTAACGTACGTTAGTCGAATCTGTCAGTACTGGTTGCCTAGAAACCAGACAATGTCAAGGAAAAAGAGAATGGGAAAGAGAAGAAAAATGGAGAAGAGCAAAGAAAAACAGTGTTTAGTTTAAGAGGAGACACCTAGGCTTTTTGATTTGGTACACGGATTAATTTTGAGGTGATCTAAATAAATCTTTGATTTAATTTTGTTAGAGTGTAATTTTAAGTGTACTAAAAGTTCGCGCTACTTTTTGATTACAGTGCGAACCGTGGCCTTGAATGTTTACGAACTTGCTCCACTGTGTAGTCCACTGAGTCGCGCAACAGATGGTTGCTGTGCGATTTCGCTTGACTATAACGTCGCTGCGCCTGAAGTTTGACATAATCCCTCAAGTAAGGAATGTCAAGGTCTCTGTGTAGTGTCTCGTTTGAGACCATGGAGCGTTGCAAATTGTTCGCAAAGTTCTACTTTGCAGTACTGGAAGACTTTGCATATGTGTCTTGGCAAGAGAACACCAAGCCGCACATGCACAAGTAATGGCTGGTCTAATAATCATTTTATATAGGGTAACTTTGTTTATCAAACTCAATTTGGAGGATCTACATAACAAAGGATATAGTTGCTGAAACGCGATTTGGAATTTTGTTTTCAAGGCTGCTTTATGTTTCTGCCAGGTCATGCCTTTATCAAGGATGACACCGAAGTACTTGGCAGAATTTGTCCATGGTACACGATTGCCGTCTACCTCTGCTGGGGGCCGCGACGTTATTTGGTACAATAAATAGCCTGCGTTTTCGAATGATTAATTTTAATCAGCCACCGTTCCGCCCAGTCTAGTACTTCTTCCACCGCACTCTGCAACCCATCGTGAACCAGATCACCAGTACACGACTGGGCGACAAGTGCAGTGTCGTCAGCAAAGAGGTAGACTTCACAGTTGCTGGGGCAAGGGATATCATAAGCGAATAAAGGGTTGGTCCTAGGACCGGACCCTGAGGAACACCGGCCCGTACTGGCCGTGTTGTTGACAAAACATTGTTCATTTTGATCCGATACTTCCTTCCTTCAAGAAAAGATCATAGTTGTGAGAGAACTGTTTTTTCATGGCATCAGCGAAAACCTCGACCTTGTCGTCCATTCTGAGGACTATGCCTTCAGGCTGTTGAATGAAACTTGTCCACTCCGCTTGAGCGGCATGTACTCCAGACTCATCATCTATAATCGGGATATTGGGAAACTCTCTAAGGAGCAACTTGTATAGCTCTCAATCAATGCGTTTCCTTGAAGGAGCGTCCTCCTCAGAAGTTAGCTTATTACCCACGTACAAGACAACAGGTAGATAGTCACTAGAGATATCATACAAGATTCGAGAAGAGATACTGTATCTACAGCTTGTAGATATCGCGAAGTCGATGACATTTGGTGCTTGAAGATGGTTGAATGGATGGTGTGTCGGCTCTTCAGTGCTATGTATAAGGTACCCATTTCGCATCACATGGTTGTACAGTCGAATCTCACTAGTGGAATTCAACCTAGAATTCCATGCTCGATGTTTGCAGTTGAAGTCCCCTGCCACAATAAGCGGACCCGAGTAGTCCAAAAGACACCTCCCGCCATATTGACCACCACAGAAGCTGCTTCGATGCTATGCATCTCCGCATTAGTGCTTCTATAATAGTCTATACCGCACTTAATGAACACTGAACTCGCCTCGACCATTCAATCTGTCACCTCGGATAACATAATTCGGGAGAGCTAAACGATCTCCCGGATTAAGCAACGTTTCCTGCAGCAAGGCCACATCTATACCTTCATCCAAAAGAGCTTGATGAAATTCCCGTTTTTTGGGAATATCCCTCATGCCCAAACAATTCGAAAAAAGAACTTTGATGAATGCAGGCTGTCTTACAGGAAATATCGCCTGCAACGCTTGGGTAGCGCTAATCAGTGGGCCTATTGTTTGTTGTAGGGACCTTAGCGCGGTTGCCAGGTCCACATTTTGCGTGCTCAAGGGAGGTTGGGCAGAGTGGCCAGGCAAGGTTGCCTCCTTAGCTGCGTCCGCGTATGATAGATTGCGCCTTTGCGCTATAGCTTGCAAGTTCCTCCTTGGAGTGAACTTGCAAGTCCGGCTATTTGCGGGATGTCCCTCTCCACAGTTTGCGTACTCGCGCTCTTCTTCTTCTTTGAGGGGGCACAAATGCGTCATGTGGTCCTTTGCACATTTTAAGCATTTGGGCGGTGCAGTGCAATATGACTGCGCATGCCCATACTTTTGGCAGCGGTGACACTGCCCAATGAGTCTGGAGTTCTTCTGAACCTCAACTCGAATGGCCAGTCCCAGCAGTTCGTGTTCATTGAATACTTGCTGAGGCGTTTTGGTCTTGAGCAGTATCGCGACTACCAAAGGCATGGGCGCGCCGCCGCTGCGCTTCAATCGAATGATGTGGAAAGGGCTATAGCCCATCTGCTCAAGTTCTCCCTTAATATCAGTATCCGAAAAGTTGACGGGAACTCCTCGAACCACTGCGTGTATGTTCCGTTCCGAAGGGAGAGGAAATGTGTGATAGGGCCCTTCTTCCTCTCGGAATAGGCGAACGATCTTACGGTAGTCGTCCTCGGATTTAGGAATAATCCTTATTCCCGCATCGTCAGCAACCGCGCTATCTATTTTAATGTCTAGGGAAATTAATTTGTAGTTTAACGTACGCCACCTCGCCCCAACACGCAGAACAATAGGCGTTTCGCGCCTTTGGCGTGAAGGTTGGCTTGATGCCATATCAGCTGAGCGAGATGGCTGAGAAGTGACATTGGCCGACGGGGTGACCTTAGAGGTAGATAATGTAGTCCCTCCGCCAACCGATGACAAATGTTTGGTAATAGACTTAGTGTGGCTGGTATTTTGTTTTGATGAAGTGGGGGAGGTGCGTAAAAGAGTGGATTCTGTATTTGGAAGAGGCGGAAACTCCTCTGATCGTCGCGCAGTCTTGTTGCTTCTCCTCCTTCTAGATTTTGCGTTTATAAATCCGTCAGTGTGTGTGTGTGTCATCGTCTGTGGATGTATATTGAACGTCGGTAATGGTCCGTAGCGGTCTATTTAGGCTGTTGGCCCGTTCTTTAGGGGATTCTTTCGAACTTATTAAAAGAGTTACCTGGGCGGTCAGGCTGTCAATTTTGGCCGTCTGATCCTTGATTGTATGCATGAGTTCTCAGATTTGCCTCGCCTGGTCGGCTATAATCATCATCAGTTTCTCGTTGGTTTTCTGCTCCGGTGACATCTGCGTCAATGGACCCATGTTTCCAATTTTTGAACGTGATTCGCCGCCGCTCAGCTCCTTCCCCATTATCAGTAGTACTGATTCCTCTTTGAAGCCTCCATATTAAAATAGCTTTTCTTTCCAACAAACTCGTAAAAACCTTTAAGCTCGCAAATGTGACGTTGTCGAAACCCTTCTTACAGGGCGTTATCCTCTTACACCATATATTTGTAGCTTTAATAACAATATGTCTCTGTCAATGCAATCATAAGCTTTGGACAAGTTCAGGTAGAAACCAACCACTAAGTTCCCTCCTCTAATTGCTTAAGTACTGTTTGAACAAATTGAAAGATTCCAGTATCTGTTGATCTCCCATGTAGGTATCCATGCTGATGTGCATTAAATAAATTACAGTCATTCATAAATTCTAATAATCTACTACTGATGCCTAACTCATATAATTTTGAAAAACCCGTTAAAATATTGATTGGCCTATAATTTTCTAATTGCTCTGGATTACCTTTTTTAAAAATTGGTTTGATAACAGCTATTTTCAAATTCTCTGGGAATGATTATCCTTCATTCTCAGGACACCCTGTATTATAGCACTTTAACTTAACATAATGGAGCATAATTTCTTATTGTGTGAAACAGATTACATACTTAGAATACATTTTTTTTGTAGGCCAAGATGTTGGAAGAATTGGATGCCCAGTTTGGTATAGGAGAAGTGGTGCAGTCTGAGCAACTTGAACGAATGAGGCAAAAATATACAGAGAATGATCTGAAAGGTCTTACTGTGCAACATGACATAAAAAGTATATCTGAGGAACATGATGTGGTACTCACATTAAAGGACAAAGGTGTATTAGAAGAGGATGAAGATGTTCTTGTCAATGTTAATATGCTTGATGATGAAAGATACAAGAAGGTAAAATTCTGTAGAATTGTTAACTTTGTCTCTTATTCCTTACCATCTGTGTCCCAATTTTTACATGGAATTGTTTCATTGATTGAAGGTTGATTGTTGGACATCATTTCATTTATAAAAGATTGAAGAATATGAAACAAAACATATGGAAAAGGAGGTACTATAGAATTTAAATTATGTCCTGATTAAAAGTTCCCATATGCACAAAGTTCAATAATGGACAGTATTTAAGCAATCGAATGTTAAAATTTTATTAGACATCTGCCTCAGAAGCCCCTGAACAAGCAGCAGCAAGTAGCTATTCATCTTCCCAACGTCGTTGGAGCTTTGGACATATCTCACTTACTAAACAGAAATTTCATTCAAAACGCGCCTATTTAGCAACATAGCCTAGCTACAGTGATGTCACTACGCATTTTTAGAACAGTGGAAGTAAGTTTCTTTAGATGGAACTCAAAGCAGGGTACAAAGTCATGTATACTACATATACCCCCTGGCAATAGACAAAAATATATCATTTATGACAAACATGTTAGCTTATGTAGCCGGGTAATACTAAAAATACAGCAGATAATGCAGTAAACACATTGCGCCTTTAGAAGTGTCATATGACAAACTATAAAATGTACAGCAAGTTCAGCCAATTCTGTACCTCCTTTCCTGTGTTTTGTAAGGTAGTTTTTACTTCTCTACAAACTACAGATTATAAGACAGGCTTATCTCATCTCATTTTCAGTAATAATAAAATAACTGTATTGATCATTGTTACTTGAAGTCTTGAACATACCAACAATTTGAAATTTTGTTGAATTTGTATTAGAATAGTTCTATGAAGATTTAGTCTTTTATAATTTTGAATGTGATTTTGTTGGTTCAACCTTTGATATCCATCAATACTTGTGAATGTAAAGTAACCACCAATTTTCCAGAATATTGAGAACAAGAAGAATAAAATTGCATACAACCCATACCAAGATGATGAATTCGATGAGTTTGGCAACCCGACCGAAAAATCATTACTCTCAAAATATGATGAGGAAATAGATGGTGAAAAAAGAGAGTCTTTCAAAATTGGATATGATAACACAGTAGTGAGAAAAAAAATTGTCACTGAAAGCATAAAGGAAAAATTGGCAAAAAAGAAGCTGGAAACAATTGGAGAAAAGCAATTAACTATTGCATCAGAGTATTACAATGAAGAAGAATTGGCAAAATTCAAGAAGCCCAAGAAGAAGGTCAGAAAAATCAGATCAAAGGGAAAATTGTTGACTGAAGATGAAATCAAACCAGATAATTCTGGTATTGAATCTATTGGTTCCAGGAGGCCAAAGAAAAGTGAAATTGATTATGATATTGATGATGTTCCATGTAAGTATCTCATTTTGAATTATTAGATGATATTTTTGAATTAAATACATCTGATTCTATAAAAAACAATATAAATATTTTAGCTGTTGAAGTTCCACAAGACTTGAAATTGGAAGACGACAAGGATGATGTTTTGGAGCAGGCCCTGCATAAGGCAAGAACTATTAAACAAAAAGAAAATGTCATAGCAGATCTAATCAAGACTGAAATCAAAACAGAACCTGAAGAAGAAAATGCCGATGTTGGAAATATTGTTCTCAATGCCACTGCTGAATTTTGTAGGACTCTGGGTAAGTATTGTTTCTCCATGTGTATTACAGGGTGTTCTTAAAGTTGGGACTTTCCTTTGCATAGCATCTATTTCTTATGCAAATAATCAAATTGTCATTTTAACATATGTACACCAAAGACTTAATCAAGATAGCAAATTATAAAAAAATCTGCTATATCAAATGCGATCTTACCTAGATGCTAACTTTCAGAACATCCTGTATTTGTAATAAATATATATATATATATATATATACAGTGCTTTTCTTTAATGTCCCCCTGCCCTTTGATTTTTTGAACGGATCAATTCAAAAAATTAAAACTTGATGTAATGAAATTTATCCGTGGATACCATATTTTAGAGTAAAATTAACAGATGAAAATGTCAAGATGGCGCTGGGCGCCATCTTAGGAAAAAAAATTATATGTGGTCCATCATTTTGAAGCTCCTGACGAGAACTTTATAACCCTAGAATATAAAGTCAATACCTTTACCTACTACAAAATGGTGCTACATTTAATAATTACTTGAACACAAACCCACTAACATGCATATCTCTACAAATAATTGTAATTCCCTGCCGTATCCACAGCAACAGCGATAAAAACTTGTTTTGTTATTTTTTGTTGACAGTGACAAGAATATCAGTACGATACATTATTGTACATTTAAAATATTCTTATTTCGTTTTCAGTTTTAGTTCTAGATACTGTTTGAACTATTTTTAAAATGGTCAATTCTCGTCCATTGGAAGAAAAAATCCAAGCGATTTTTATTTATGGAGCGACGCGTAACTTTCACGAGACCGAAAGGATTTTTAATGATCGTTTCCCGAATCGTCCTATCTGTAGAAAATATTTAAGGGAACTTGTATCTAAATTTACAGCTACTGGTAGTGTAAACAACAAAAAGCCCCCAGGTCATCCGACCATCCCGGAAGAAAAGCAAGTTCAAATAATTGGTGAGATCATAGTAAATCCCCAACAGTCTACTTCCTCAATCGCGAATGTATGTGGGGTTTATCCTTCTACTGTATGGAGACTTTTGAAAAAGAATAAGTAACACCCATACAAAATTCAAATGCTAACTGAAGATGACCCTGATCGAAGAACAGAATTCTGCGAGACTATGACGGAAACCATTGCACGGCATCCTACCTATATCCAAAATATTTGTTTTAGTGATGAATGTACATTTTTTCTCAACGGTAATGTGCATAGACAAAATTGTCGTTTTTGGAGCGACACCAATCCTCACGTCTTCCGGAAAACTCATACTCAATATCCACAAAAAATTAACGTTTGGGCTGGGATATTGGAAAATCATATTGTGGGGCCTCTATTCATCGAACAAACTTTAACCGGGGAACTGTATTTGGATATGGTGGAAAATACTATTTAATCACCGAAATCGTCGAAGCGAATCCTAATGAATTCGATACCAGCAAGATGATGTTCTACCACACTACTACAGACAAGTCAGGAATTATTTAGATAACAATTTCCCCGGTCATTGGATTGGCCGTCGAGGTCCTGTGGAATGGCCAGTTCGCTCGCCAAGGTGTACGGAACTGAATCTGCTTCAATATTGGATATACGGCTGAGAATAACAAATATTTGTAGAAATATCGATGTTACTATGTTTGAAAATGTTCGACGCAAAATTACGGACCGGCTGTTATTGTTTCAAGAAGTTCAAGGCAACCATTTCCAGCATCTTCTAAACGTATTTATTCGAATTATCAAGTTAAATGTCAATGTATTCAGGTAGTTATTAAATGTACGACCATTTTGTAATAGGTAAAGGTACTTTATATTCTAGGGTTATAAAGTACTCGTCAGGAGCTTCAAAATAATGTGCCACAAGACCCCCGTTTTCATATAATTTTTTTCCAAGATGGCGCCCAGCGTTTTAATTTTTTGAGTTGATCCGTTCAAAAAATCAAAGGGGAGGGGGACATTAAAGAAAAGCACTTTATATATATATATATAATGTTATATCATTTAAATTCAACTTTACTTTTTAAAAATTTTATTCGAGGACAGTAACTACTGTCCGTTACAAATTACAAGAGTTTACAATTACTTGTTTTGACGGAGTCTAACCGGGTATTGAACAACATGAAATGGGCGCAAGGCCTATTTATACTATTGGTGTGCTTACAAAGCACTTCTAGAAAACAAAGCATAAGCAACGAGTTAGCGAGAAGTCGTTATCTATTGCTGAACTAGCGTCTGATGCAACATTGTATGGAATAGTAAGTCCATTGTTATGAGTGCATATAACAACCGCTATTACAAAAAGTTGTTGCAATGCGATAACTTTTGACAAAATTAGAAAAATGTAAAAGTGTAGAAATGTAAAATTGTAAACATTGTAAAATATAAAAATATAAAAGTAGGAATAGTAAAATTGCAAATTACAAATTTTGTTAATGCAGTCGTTATAATATTCACCATCAGATGAAACGAGGTTACCTGTTATTGTTTTCCAAATTGTACCTATGGCATTAATTAAGTCGCTTTTATTCGCGATGCGCTAGTTGTATCTTCGAAAATTTCGTAATATTTGGTTTTCAAGGAACGGGAAATTTGGTAGAGAAGGCTCGTATGTGTCTTAATTTCACTTCTAAATACTTTCATGCGATTAGCGGTTAAGTGTTCCAGCATATTATTGTTATCGTCGAGTGCCTTTTTGATCAGTTCAAGATCTTTGTAATCGAGTAGTGTCCAAACTTCCTTAGAAATTTTGAGAGTGGAAATAAATACATAATGTGTTAATGGGTTTGATGTCAATCTGCGCCGTACAAACAGCCGCAAGAAACAGCAGACTGCACCTGGAAGAGAAACTAAGGGCACGTTTACATCGAGCGCGCTTCGCTTGGAGCTGTGCGCCTCACTTCATGTCAAGCGAACCTCTATGCGTTCGGGTTCATTCATATCGGAGGCGCTTCGCTTTTCATACCTCGACTGTTATTAAAACACACTTTATATTTAAAGACGCATTTTCCAAGCATTTCACCATGGCTCCTTCACGAGTTAAGAAGATATTACTACTCGAAAGTATTGCGTTGAAAGTGAATAGAAAAAAACTAAAACGATCGTGGGTGCATGAGATTAATATATGTAGGAAATCGTTCGGAGAATTCTATCACCTCTATCGAGATGCCAGAAAATATCCAGAAAAATTTTATGAATACTTGAGGATGTCAAAGGAATCTTTCGACCTTCTCCTAAGCCATTTGGATCCTTATTTATGTGGGATTGGAACCAATTTCCGTGAAAGGATTTCAGCAGAACAACGTTTGGTTATAACATTGAGGTAAGCCAAAATAAAATTATAGTGTTTATGAAAAACTGAGTTTTATTTTATTAAAAAATACATTTGTCCGAATAAAAATGTTACGCGTTATATCCTGAAAAAAAACTTCGCATAGGGGTGTCCAATTCACTACCTTCAGATACATTGTGTGTGGTCGGATCCGGATGTGTTGACTGTATCGGTATGTGATGATGGTATGTATGATTGTCCGAAGCGGAACTTGAGGGAGCGGGGAAGGTAAAGACACGTGCCGGAGGTTGTCCACAAACATTTTGTGAAACTTCACTTTCATGCTCCTCAACTTGCTGAAGAAGCAGTTCCTGAAACTTTAATCTTAGACGTAATCTTCTTGAAGCAGGAAGACTCTTCATGTATGGCAAAAGACTCTTTAGGAACAAAAGATCATCATCATTTTCTTTAAGTGATTCAGACTCTAGGAGCTCAAGTTTCCGTTTTTCTAACATTATTAGTTCGCTATTGTCGTTTTCTGTTGCCAGTTGCTTCTTTCGCTTCTGCGCCCCCTTCCGAGTTTCAGAAGTAGAAGATAATCGGCTTGCAGACCTTGAAGGTGCTTGACTGCTGGTCGATGGCGGTGACAAAACATTGTCAGAATCTTGCGACTCTACGTCCTGTATATCATTATATTCTAAGTCAATATCTTCTGTGACCCTTTCCGCTTCTATATTTGCATCCCTCAGTGGGGTTTGCAGATGGTCTTTTAAAAATAACAAAAGAGAATAATATTGCCAAGGACTTGCTACAGCTTCATTTGCTCCACTGCCTGATCTGGGTTTTTCTAACTTTTTTGTTTCTCTGTTAAAGTAGTCCCTCAAGTATTTCCATTTATTTTTAACAGTTTGAACTGAAACAAAAATTGCTATTAACACCAAGCATATTTTATGTATGTTTGTTGCAGATTTCTTGCTACTGGAGAATCCTATCGATCCCTAGCTCTACACTTCAGATTGGGGGTGGCAACAGTTTCAAATATTGTAAATCATACATGCATGGTAATATGGGATACCATGAAAAGTGATTACCTACCAAAACCTACACAAGCAACGTGGCACAATAAATCACAACAATATTGGACCAAATGGAATTTTCCAAATTGCATAGGCAGTATTGACGGCAAACATATTGAAGTTAAATGTCCCTCCAATACCGGATCTCTATACTATAATTATAAGCAATATTTTTCAATATTACTTCAAGCCCTAGTTGATGCTGACTGTAAATTAATTGCGGTTGATATTGGGAGTTTTGGACGCCAAAGCGATGGAGGAAATTTTAGGTCCTCGTCGCTTTTTCGAGCATTAGACAGAAAAGAGCTTGACGTCCCACCTGATCAATGCTTACCACAAACAAATATAAAAGCCCCATTGGTTATAGTAGGCGATGAAGCTTACCCTCTGCTTCCATACCTAATGAGGCCATATCCTAGAAGAAATTTAGATAATTCAAAAAGAATTTTTAATTATCGTCTCTCCAGAGCCCGGCGATGTGCTGAATGCGCATTTGGCATAATGAGTGGCAAATGGCGAATTTTACTAAAACCTATCGAAACAAAAATTGAGACAGCTATAAATATTGTAAAGGCCATTTGTATTTTGCACAATTTTGTTATAGAACAGGAGGGATTTAAGACAAATAAGGAATGTCAGACGGGCTTTAGCGGCGATATTAATCCGAGTACCTACACACACTCCCAGTATCGCTTTTCCGAAGATGCAAAGAGAACCAGAGAAATATTAACAAATTATTTTGTGACTACTGGTGCAGTTGAGTGGCAGAATCAATTTTCTTTCGTACAATAAATGTATTATATAGTATTATCTTTGAGTTTCTATTCCCTAATTATTTTGTTCTTTAACTACTCTGCCTTAAAAATTAAAACTGCTACTACCTCATACACACGATGGTTTATACAGATGACGTATCGCAAACCACTTATACATAGAATAAAAACACGAATACGCCCCTATACATGGAAACCAAAACCGATGCAAAAATACGGACAACAAAAAGAAGACATCGACACATTCTAAAAGTTGATATATTATATCCATCCCTAGTTAAAACATAATATGAACTCACCATCTTTTCCAACTTCGTCTCCTATTTCTTTCCACATTTTTTGTAACGCGTATACATTTTTATGCAACGCATGCTTCGGATTCCATATTGCCTCTCGTTTAAAAACGGCGGTGATAATTTCTTCTTCCATTGTGTTTATGCAGATAACCCTCGGAGTTGTCTGAACAAGCGAGGCAAAACGCAACGCAAAACCAACACATCGCGTTTTCCACCGCTCCGCATAGTATAACGTAAGGCACAGCGCGTAGCGCCATGCGCGCGGTCTGAACACATTCATTTAAAGCTGTGTTGTCGTTCCTCTCGCTTCCTACTGGGCTGTAAAGCAAAGCGCACAGCTAAGTCTCAAAACATGGTTTCAGTCTGTCGAAATTGACTTTAGTTGTTCTGTTTGTTTCCGGTTTTTGGAGTAATGCTGAATTTTCAAATACTTGAATGACCTCATATGGTCCATCGAATTTATATTGAAGCTTATTGGAAATTTGGGATTGTATGACAAAGACTTTGTCACCAATTTTGTACGTTTGGAAGTTCGATGATACTCTGTTATTGAAACGAACCTTAGCCTTTTGCTTTTGTTCGTCCGTTCTGGCACGGGCTATTTTATAACAATATTCGAGCTTATTCCGAATATCTCGAAGGTATTTAGATATCAATTCCTTTTCAAGGTAGACGTGTTCTGGGGGACGACCAGATGTATGTCCGAAGACAAGTTCGTAGGGAGTAAAGCCTGTGGTTTTGTTCCTTGTGCTATTGTAGCACTGAACAGCATAGGGTAGGATATTAAAGGGGTGTTCGTTCGGATTTTCAGATACGTGCGTTCTAATCATTTCCAATAAAGTGGCATGGAATCGTTCGATCGATCCATTGGACTGGGGGTGACTGACGCTAGAGAATGTCATTTCGATATCATAAAGTCTACAGAGATCTTTCATAAGAGCGTTGTCGAATTCTTTGCCATAGTCGCAATGTATTCGAAGGAGTGTACCGTAATGTTGGAAATAAAAAAGAAGTGTAAGTGTAAGATTTAGCAGACTTGTCGTTAATAAGATAGGCTTGGGAAAATTTTGTAAGTTCATCTCAGATTGTAAGAGCATAGCACTGAGGCGAGACAGTTAAGGCAATTAACTATGAATACTATATATATGTATATATATATTTACATCTCCATGTGGATCGGTAATCCTTTCAATTCCCAGCAATAAGTCACCTACCAGAAATATCGAATATATATCAAATTTGATTCGTGTATATCCAACAAAAAGGCAAACTGATCCAGGATCAGCTCAAAAAACTGTACATTAACATTTCGGATTTTCATATAAAGTCCGCTATATAGGTCTACCTTTTAAAAACCGTAAGATGTGTCCTCTACCGGAATACCCTTCAGATCACAAAACGGCATTCGGTCCCCCAGAATACTCAAATTAACTAAACACCAGTAGATAAGTCATCCGTGCAGTGGTGCCAAGTTTCATTTATTTCTCTTTACATAATACTACTGAAGTCTCCTAACTTGGACTTGTATTATTATATTATTTTCAAGGATCTCCAATGGATATAACCAAAATTCTTTCCAGCAACTTTGAGTACACTATTTGCTCGATTAAGACTATACAAAACGTTGCTAGCATACGACAGAAGGATGCCCAACGTTTCGTAAATTATAACTTACCTATGCAAAAATTATCAGATCATCGAGCAGCCCACACAATCAAGAATACTTTTTTCTATTACATGTCCAGGAGGTTGTATGAACTTTCAGATCGAGCACTTTGCTTTTCCAATAGCCTATGTCGTATCGACGACATCCTAATGATGATAAGCTTTAGACGCGTAATTTCCAAATCTGTGATATTAGCAGTTGAAATACTTCCCTGCCCTCCGGTTCGCAAAAAACAGCATTGAGTATCCTAAAATACTTGAATTACCTAATCACTATACTGAGCCTTACAATCATGTGACGTTATCTTTGGATAAGGAAATCACCATTCATGTTTGGTACCATCTATCTATGAGAATATTCCTAATCTTGAAATAAAATCGTATATCAACGATTTTCTCTAATAGCTCAGACTTAACCATATAGTCACGCCAACCAAAAGCCATATGATACAATCGTCCATCAAAATACCTTCGGATTCACAAAAAAACAGCACTGAGTCTCCCAAAATACTTGAATTTACTAAACCCTGCTAGATCGGTCTTCCGTGCAGAATAAATACACTTCTACCCTACGATTCACAAGAAACCAGCACTGAGTCTCCCAAAATACTTGAATTTACTAAACACTGCTAGATCGGTCTTCCATGCAGAATACTCTTCTACCATACGATTCACAAGAAACCAGCACTGAGTCTCCCAAAATACTCGAATTAACTAAACACTGGTGGATCAATCTCCCATGAAGAATACTCTTCAATACGCAAACCAGTGCTGAGTCCTCCACAATACCCGAACTAGCTGAATGGCGTACGTCTGACGTCAGATCGGTCTCCCGATCATTTTAATTCCAGTCAATAAAGCGCGTGCGCCCGGGGATAGGGTTTGTCGGTTTGTCTAAGATCTGAGAATTCATTTTATTGGCACCAATCGTGCTGGAAGGACGTTCAAATCTGTTGTGTATTCAAGAGTGTGTCTGAAAGGACTGTTGAGGTAAGTATGACTTTTTGAACTCTTATGCAATCGTTAATAGGATATGATGGTAATATGACTGTATTACTTACATTTAATGGAAAAGCAATGAATATTGAGTAGCGTGAAGGATAAAACAATGCTGTTCAAAAGGTCAACCCCCATAAATTTTACGCCAAACTTTATCTAATCTTGTTGGTTTAGTTTTGTATAGGTGATTCTTGAATGTAAAGCTACAATGTTTTTTTTTTCAAGTTAAAGAACAGGGTCAAGTAGATTGAGTGTGACCATACATCACTGAAAATTTAAAAATAGAATACTTCAATCAAAGCTCATTTTGGCTTTTTTCTAGCTGCTGCTTTACATCTTTTTTAGGGTACATACCTGTATATGTACTGATTCCGTTTTTTGCATTATAATACAAAATCACTACAGACTGTGCTTTTGACTCACGGTGTCAAGTAGCTCGACTTTATATGTAGACAATGATAATTTTAAACGGGAGATTGTGTTGATTATTTCCTATATGGTACAGTAGCGGGGTGATAAAATTCTAAATCTAAAATTGCAAATCAGAGATATCATGTTTTACTTCCCACGTCAACGGTCGAGGAAGTATTGTAATCGCAAGATATTTTGAAAGTGAGGTATTATGTTTTGTTGGATGCTATATGACATGTAGATCACGGAAAACCATGATACTCATTTCTGCTATAACGTGGAAAGTACCATTGGGACTTTGATGAAATTTAGACACAAGGTTGCTACGAGGCTATGGACAAGAAAGCTTTAGCTTTTAAAAATAGGTCCAGTGGCGTCAGAGAAAAGGGCCACAAACGAAAAAATAGAAATCGCTCAAACTTTGTTTTTTGACGATTCAGGGGCTCTTGATCATTATCCAAATAAATTTTGAGGGTTAGGAGTTGATGAGGGAGTGAATCGTAATTTCCTAAGGTTTTCTATCGGATCTATTTGACATATCTGACTTTATCAAACATTTGCGTAGAAAACAGGAAATCATACCTATTTCCTGTATCTGTACACTCAAAAATTTCTAGTGTTAATGCATGGATATAGTGTTTAATGATAACACATTACGTATTATTGAGTTTGGTAAAATTTCGAACATCATTCACTGGTATTGCTACTAGAATCAATTAAAAATAAAGTATTTTACTTTGACAATCAACATATACTATTGCTGCACGGAAAAAAATGGCTTGTGGATGTCAGTTCATTGGGAAAAAAGCTAATGACAAAAATTACTCTAATATAATTGGCTTTTTGACATTTTTGAGAGCACTCTTATCAAATATCTTTTCACTAAAAACAAGCATGTTGTATTCTTCCTGAAGATAGTCGATATTGTATATCTATTATTTTTTGGAATGGTATTATTTCTCTAAGTTGAAACGGAATAATTACAAAACAATATATTTGAACTTTTCCAGGGAAAGCCTTTCAATATGAGCAAAAATTGGTTTTGTAACAGAGGTCTATCACCTATCACACAGCATCCAAGAGATGAAGAAAAAGATAAGACTTCTGAAACAGTGATTACTGATTCACGTAAGGTGTCATCTGTGGTTAAACAAAACAGCGACCACAGTGACTGCAACTCGGTAAAACATAAGTATGTTTTTTTTGGTAGAGTTCCCATATTTATGATTTATTCTAGGTAATATCTTCTACATCCCCCAAGATATGCTGTACACCCCCATCATCATCAATATCCGGTTTATCAGAAAATGTTCATTGCAGTAACTTGTGCAAGGACTCTGAGGTAATAATCATTCACTGCCTAGTCTGTGAACTTTTTTATTCTATTGAACCTTTTTCAGTACAACGTTACCTCGAATAACGAGAGCATAGTGGAAGATCCAGACCACCAAAGTGAATCTAGCTCGGTAAAGCAATATTATGTATTCTTTATGAAACATGTCTGATATATGTCATTCATTTCAGTTCATATCTCTTACTTCGCCTAATATATGCTGCACACCACCATCATCTTCTGTAATTTCTGATGCAGAAGATGAAGATTATAGTCCCCACACTAGTGAAGAGGCTGAGGTAAATATATTACTATTATTCTACTCAAGTACCCATTGAAAAATTTGGATTGGGTGGAGTTGTGTAGCCAATCCGATATTTTAATTTTGTAATTTTACAATTTTAATATTTTTCAACTTTCAAATTTTTTGATTTTTCGACTTTCCAATTAATAACTATAACATCTTTTCCATCAAAACGTTGCTATGTGAGGGGAATCTATGATGTTTAGAATGTGTCAAATAGATTGCGAAGAATTACTAGGGATGGAAGTGTATCATTAAACTAAATAAAAAAGAGATATACCCGTCCCACCCTCTACAACCTCCAACTCGCTAATTTTCCACCACAAATTTTTTTCTCAAAAATGATCAGTATCTGAAACAATAAAAAACGAAGTTTATGAGATTTCTTTTTTTGTTTTTAACTTTTTCTCCGCCGGCACTGGAACGCTCTTAAAAACTATATAGGTAGCTTTTCTGTCCCTGGTCTAGTGGTAACCTTCCCCCTCAAGTAATCAAGGACTCGACACAGCAGCAGAGCGGCGGACAGACTGACGGAAATGAGTGATCTACATGTCATATAACATGAAAATACTTTAGAATACTTCCTTGTCAGTTTTCTGATCTTCAGTCCAAGGAACAAGAACCGGTCTTTTTCTTCGGTAACGTTTCATCCACTTGTTGAGATTCCGAATCTGGATGCGGTTCTTGGATTTCTTCATATTGATATAGAGGCTCTGGGTGGTCATTATCCTGCTGCGCTTCTGATATCAAATTCTCGTCCAGATTCAATTCAATTTTTTCTAGGGATTTTTCTTTGAAATGACCTGCCTCGCCCTTGTCTATCAACGTCAAAATCTTGGAGAGTCTAGCCGTTTGGTAGACATCATCTGGTAATCGGTATCATGCACGGTGGATACCTAGTGTATGTCCCATAAAAGATGCGAGTTGTTCCACGTCATTTTCTGACATGTTTAACAATTGGGTCAAAGTTGCTATGACCTTTCTCAGACGGGTGCTAGTCAGGGCATGCGGATTTGTAACCGATGATAGGTTCTTATGAATTGGGTTTACCGAAAAGATTTATGTTCGACACCGTCTGAATATTATCTTTACACTCTAGTTTTAGATTCAAGTGCTCATGTACATCCTTGCTTATAAGAACTGGAACACCTCTGCCTCTTTTTCCACGAATTTCCATTCGTTTGTTAGATCTCATTAGAATTCTCTCGGTTTCCGTTATTGCTTCCGAAAACTCCTTATAGGCTTGATTGTGTTCGTCAGATATAGCGGATTTGTAAACATTTATGGGAAGTCGTTGTAGTTTTCCAGGCCGCCTCCTCTTTAATGAAAGCATCCTACATTAAACTGTCTCCAGTCAAGACGTGCATGCTTTTTCATTACCTGAACTTTTTGTAGCACTGACACCTGATTTGCAGCTACTTTCATAAGATAATCCTTCAATAGTTTAAGATCACTAGCTAATGGAACCAATGTTTGCATTATCTACTGTTGGCAGTGACTCAGATTTTTTTCAAAACGTGTAAAAGAGCCACACCGCAACATTTTTTCAAGGTTGTACCCATGTTCATAGCATATGTCGGGGATCTATAAGCTTGGCTTTCATCATCATATCCTGATGTTAACTTAGTTGCTTTCACAAGTATGTCATATCTATGTGTTTTTATAGCAATCAATAGGGTAATCACAGACAAATCTAATTCCATTAGAAGTCAAGCCACTTCTCCCATTTTCCTAGAAACGACTTGGACAAATTGTAGTTCCCTGTGAAGTTTCAGATATCAGCAAGCATGCGCACATATTATCATCTTTTGCAACTTGAAACTTTGTCAGGTCTCATGCGATGAAATGCTTTTGCTTTGAGCTCATTATCTACCTTTATATTATTCAATAACAAAGTTTGTCCTAAAGTCTGTGATCGTTTGCCCGACGATCCCTTCTCCGGGTTTGCATCACATTGTTTGCGATGACGCCATAAGTTCTTGGCAAAATAGTAACCCATATAGTGGATGCATGATTCCGTTTTTCCACACCTTTTCTAACAGGTTTTACCCCCTCGACCTCCGAAGGCGATAAAATTATGATTTTTCCTTAGAGCAAAAAGCAGTTGTTGCCTTTTACGGATCAAAACAGGTAAATGTAGATATTCAAAAAAACGTTCAAAAAACTTCGTATTTGACGTTTCAGAGAATCCCGATCATTTTCAAAAACATTTTTGGAGGGATTAAAAACTCTTTCGTCTCTGGCCTTCTCTCACTTGCCAAACAACAAGCGACAAAGCTTATCTCTGAGCGAAGTTTTTACTGTAAAAATAGATTTTATTATACCTATTTGAAAAAATGGTGTCAAGTAGGTTGACTCTATACGTCCTACCCCTTAGAGACAGCTTTTAGTGCAATTTTCAATATAGTGCAATCGAGTCTATAAATTTGCTTTCAAAAATGACGGTTACAATCTGAATTTGAAGTTCAGTATAAAGGAGTGATTTTGATGCCCTTAAATATCACCTAAACCTTAGATATCATCTATAAGTAAAAACTTTGAATTCAAATTGTAACCACTATTTTTGACAGCAGATTAATAGATTCAATTGCACTATATTGGAAATTGCACTAAGAGCCATCTTGAAGGCGTAGGAAGTATAGCCTGCTTGATGCCATTTTTCCAAATAGGTATAATAAAATCTATTTTTACTGGAACAACTTTGCTCAGGATAAGGTTCTCCGCTTATTGCTTGGCAAGTGAGAGAAGGCCAGAGACGAAAGAGGGAAATGTGGTTGAAAAACAATGGTCATTCCTTAGCATAGACGGCATGATATTTTATGAATTGATCAATGAAACAACATACAAAATTGAACGTCAATACTAACACTATTCACTGAACATTTCATTTGATACGCCTCCAATGATAAGTATAAGTACTGTCCACCTGTCGCGATGCTTATGCATTTATTGTATTTATATTTATTTTTCTTTTGAAAGGACGAGGAACTGGACAGGAGCGATGAGGCCAGAGACAACTTACATTCGGCAAGTGTCAAGAAGAATGTTACTATACATGCAAAAGCTGAATCAATTCCCACCGCAGAATGTGATCAGTCTGCACCCAGTCAGTCTGGTTCTTCATCAGTGAATACTGGACTGTCAGGAAAGAAGAAAAAAGTTACAGTTTTCTGTTGTTTTTGTGAATGTGAGGTTTTTCATTTTCCACGTCATTTGAAAAGAAACCATACGAATGAAATTGAGGTACAAGAATTTCTAGCTTTACCTGTTTTAAGCCGTAAAAGGCAACAACTGCTTTTTGCTCTAAGGAAAAAGGGTAAATTTATCAACTCTACGCCTTTGAGGGGAGAGGGGATAAAACCTGTTAGAAAAGGTGCGGAAAAAACGGAATATCTTCCATGCATCCACTGTATGGGTTACTATTCTGCAAAGAACTTATGGCGTCATCGCAAACAATGTGATGCAAACCCGGAGAAGGGATCGTCGGGCAAACGATCACAGGCTTTAGGACAAACTCTGTTATTGGGTAATATAAAGGTAGATATTGAGCTCAAAGTAAAAGTATTTCCTCGCATGAGACCTGACAAAGTTTCATTGGTTGCGAAAAATGATAAATTAATATGTGCGTTTGCTTCCCGATATCTGAAACTCCATAGGGAGCTACATTTTGTCCAAGTCGTTTCTAGGAAAATGAGAGAATTGGCTCGACTTCTAATGGAGATAAAAAAATTAGATTTGTCTGTGGTTACCCTATTTGATGCTCTAAAACCACACAAATATGACATACTTGTGAAAGCAACTAAATTAACATCAGGATATGATGACGAAAGCCAAACTTATAAATCCCCCACATATGCTATGAACATGGGTACAACCTTAAAACAATGTTGCGATGTGGCTCTTTTACACGTTCTAAAAAAATCTAAGTCACTGCCAACAGTAGATAATGCAAACGTTGAGGCAGATATAAAAACATGCATCCAACTCATAGAGGCAAATTGGCGATTCGATATTTCAACCAATGCTGCTAATGACCTCAACCTAAAAAAATGGAATAAGGTCACTTTGGTACCGTTAGCTACTGATCTCAAACTATTGAAGGATTACCTCATGAAAGTAGCTGCAAATCAGGTATCAATGCTACAAAAAAATCCAAGCAATGAAAAAGCATACACGTCTTTACTCGAGACAGTTTATTGTAGGTTGCTTTTATTAAATAGGAGGCGGCCTGGAGAACTACAACGACTTCCCATACATGTTTACAAATCCGCTATATCTGAGGAACACAATCAAGCCTATGAGGAGTTTTCAGAAGCAATAACAGAAACCGAGAGAATTCTAATGAGATCTTTCAAACGAATAGTAATCCGTGGAAAAAGAGGCAGAGGTGTTCCAGTTCTTATAAGCAAGGATGTACAGGATCACTTGAATCTAATACTAGAGTGTAGAGATAATATTCAGACGGTGTCGAACATATATCTTTTCGGTAAACCTAACTCCCAAGAACCCATTATTGGTTACAAGGTAATCAAAAAGTATGCGTCGTTATGTCAAGCGAAAAATCCGCATGCTCTGACTAGCACCCGTCTGAGAAAGCACTTGGCAACCTTGACTCAATTGTTCAACATGTCAGAAAATGACATGGAACAACTCGCATCTTTTATGGGACATACACTAGGTATCCACCGTGCATCATACCGATTACCAGATGACGTCTACCAAACGGCTAGACTCTCCAAGATTTTGACGTTGATGGAGAAGGGCGAGGCAGGTCATTTCAAAGGAAAATCCCTGGACGAAATTAATTTGAATCTAGACGAGAATTTGATATCAGAAGCGCAGCAGGATGATAACCACCCAGAGCCTCTATGCCAATATGAAGATATCCAAGAACCGCATCCAGATCCGGAATCTCAGCAAGTGGATATAACGTTACCAAAGAAAAAGTCCAGGGTTCTAGTTCCTTGGACTGAAGATCAGAAAAATTTAGTCTTGGTTCACTTTGGAAATCACATTAAATCTAAGAGGGCCCCAAAAAAGGCTGAATGCGATAACCTCATCGCAAGTCATACTGAATTATTACATAATAAGGACTGGCTAAAAATCAAAGTTTTCATCCAGAACCAGTACCGAAAGAAAAAATGAATACCATCTCAATTTATGAGCGAACCCGTTTTTTTAATAAAGTAGAAATTAAGTATGAACATATGTATCACAAACTAAGTATAAGCATTTTTTAGTAGTTTCATTTTGTCAATGTATAAATTCAGTTTTCTTCTTATGTATTTTCGTAAATAAAATTCATACCGATATTATTTGCGTTTATCCTTCGCTCCTATAACCGCGTGGTTGTCAAAGCACAAAATGTTGAAAAATGTAGGTCATTGTCCGAAAGCGAAGTTTATGCAATTTTCTCTTCGTTTGTTGACCACTCTGCAACCACTGCAGCTAAAGCGAATTTTTTGTGATTACATTAATTCCCTGCCAATAGGCGCGGTAAGTAAAAGCATATTTTTTAAATTGTAAAACTAGGATTAGCATATTTGTTTTTATTTTATTCTATAGGAAATTGGATTTGAGCATCACCTTTATCATATTTGAGAGTGTTTTTTTGTGAACATTTTTCCTTAATACTACACCATCCTTGATTTTCTATTCATGTGGTTGTATTTGCATAATGGTCTATCTATATTACCCTTTTTAATTTAGCTTGAGTAGCTTTACGCTAAACTTTGCTCTTTGTTCATATAATCATGTATTGTACACATCGTGACCCAATATTCCATGGACGTGAGATTACTAGTTATTTTCAGACTGAGAACAAGTCGATTGCACATAAGTTATCTGTATTCGAAGGTGCTTCGTTAGGGGGCATCAAAGTTTTCTTTTAAAAACACGTTTTCCAAGATATTTCAAAAGCCGGTAGGTCGATTTTAATGAAATTTGGAACACATATGCTCTGCTCAGCGTTCTAATATTTGCCTTTTACGAAAAACTCCAGAGCTTTTTGGAAGGGTGAAAACTACCCCCACACCTACATAAATTGTAGCAGAATTTTTCCCAACTTTCCTCATGACCGATTTTTTTATTTATTCCATCCTTTGTCTCTCATTAAAACGAGATATCTTTCATAGTTTTCGAGAAAAAAAAACCTTTTTTGGGGCTGGTTTCTAAAAAAATGTTTTAACACATCAAGCGTAAAAATCTAGTTGGCAAATAAACGAAGCACTTTTGCATAGAGGTGACTTATGTCAAATCGACTTGTTATGAGTCTAAAACCTGATTGGAAAAACATTTTTTTCCGAAAACTAGTAATAATAATCGTAATCATAATCATAATCACAACCATAATCGTAATCATAATTATATTAATAATGATAGTAATCGAACAAATATATTATTGCTGCATTACGGTACTCTCGGTCACGGACGCCCCTATTATAATGCCTGACGGCGAACTGGGCCGCACCAGACATAGAAAGGTGAAAAGCCGATCCTCTAACACAGCAAATATAATAAAATACCTAATACAGCGATGCCAATATTAAGGAGGATCTAAAAGCGATAATCTGGATACTGAATACCCGGCAGATGACCGATCCACTGTAGACCTGACTGGTAATATTTGATAATATACGGGCTGAATACCCAAGCGATCGTGAGTCCACCAAATCGGCGCGGCAAAACCCTGAACTACGGTACCCAAATTCGGCGAAAAACATGATCTAGGTCATCCCTCTGAAATTTTGCCAGGTGACAGAGGGGGGCCTGAGGGGCCGATAGGTGGAATTTGCGATAGGTCCTCCTTATACGGAGGACCTATCAGAGCGGAGGACCTATCGACTCTAAAAAGCCCATGAGTGGAGGACCGATCCATCAGAATCTACATATATATATATATATATATATATATATATATATATATATATTAGTATTTAAGGCCCGTGTCGTCAGTCGTTCCTACAATTGTGGCCTCCTTGATTTCCATAACAGCATGTCATCTTCTTCAGTAAGGTACTTGTATGTACTGCTTCAGATTTCTGGCATGCTGACGGTTCTGGCTAGAGGTTGTTATTTTCACGTTTAGGAAATTTTAGACACATGAATCGAAGGCAGAAGCATAATTTATTATTTTCTTGCAAATAATGTTGATCAGTCGACAATAGTTCCCTACATTGAACAAATGCTACAAGCTGGGGTATCTTCAAATCCCATATCTGGTATTAATGATCTGAAAATGAACAATTTGATGCAAATGGATGTGTATTTATATATAAAAGCCCAACAGCTTACAACAAAGCTGTTCCCCTGATGAAGGTAGGTAAGTTGCAAAACAAATCATTGCATATTCATATTATATACTTATCGCATTATTTTCAGGTGTGATTCATTTGCACAGACTGTATGAGATGGTTCCTCCATGGATAAGAAATATTGTATGACAAGTGCAATTATTGCATTGTCAATGTCAGAGACGCTTTTTCACAAATCATTGTGGGACTCTGGATTGTGTAGAGTGTCAGGCTACAAGTATGTATAATGTGTGTATGTGAAGATCATAATTACTAGTATTGACCATCGCTATTCTGTGCTCAAAATGCCATGGTCATGTAGGATTACCAAAAATGAAATATTACAGAGAGTAAACAGAAAAATAGAGTTGCAGGATGAAGTAAAATCAGAAAAACTTTATGACATAAAATTCCATAATTAATTTTAAATGGGAAAATAAAAGAAAATTACGACTCATTAAGGGAATTACTTTCCTGTTAAACAAATTCCAAACAATTCAAACAACTAGATAAGCGGAAAAGACCCACTATTTTGAAAATGGCTGGTTCCTCAAAGTCAGGCTAGGTTAAGCTCTAATAAGTAGTTTTAAGATAATTGCATTGCATTCATAAATCACTTACCATTACAGGTAGATAGTTGCAAGTATCAAATTAAAATTCCCAACTTTATCATGGACTTAACATGTAAGACTCATTTTATGCAAAAATGAAGTTAACCTAACCTAGCTCTGAGGTACAGAATTTGATTTGTATTCAAACTGCTGGGTATAAATTTTAGATTTAAATTGCTATCAATAATGGAGACTCCAGCTAATAAGCATACTAAAAAAATACATCAGTGGCAGCATCAATAACAAGGAGATCGATGCACCGAACCTCAAACAACAATATGTTGTATTTATCAAATGTGTTGAACCATATACATATTAATGTTGTAGCATGTGGTATATGAAAAAAAAGTGAGGAAACCTAAATACACTTTCTTTTTCAATCCGTTCGTTAATTGACTGTAATAATAACATATAATCAAACATTTTCTGTTTGAGAAAGAAATATCAAAAACTGAACAGGTTTGATATATGAAACACTCATATGAAAAGCAGACTTTGCTAGTTTGCTATGATAGTCACAGTAAACAAAATTAAATCTTTGGCTCAAAAGTCTGCATTTATCTCTTATAGTATTAGTAGCTGCAATTTAGTGAGTTTCCTAATTGAATTTCCGTATCTAAGGGGGTAGTTTTAGATCCATTTTAAGATGAAAACTTCATATGATCGTATGTCCTAAATGTTTTAACTTTTGAGACAGGGTGGTAAGAAAAATTAAATCGTTGATTGTAAATATCTCTAATACCACTTAATGATATCTGACCTACATGTACACGTGTCAAGAGGCGTTTTTTTTTTTAATTTTACCTGCCTGTTTTGGTAGACAGTGATGATATGCCACTGATTTCTCTTTTATTGAAATTTTCAATCACTTCTAAGCAAAAATCACTTGATTTTTTTTTCAATCTGATGCACACTTTTCATAAAAATAAAAACTTTCTCTCTTCGATCATAAAAATATCGTTAACATGACTGTATCATCACGCAGATATATTTTTGAGCTGAAATCGTGGGTCGGACATTGAATTATTGAATTTTTTTAGTGTGACGCACGGTTTTCATCTAAAAAATACAATCTATTTCTCGACATAGTGACATTGTCGTACTAACGATATTAGGATCACACAAAGAAACGTTATTTTATTTTTTAAGTGAATACCGTGCATACGAGTGAGAAAAATTAAGCAATCAAATTAGAAATGACTGAGGATTTCTAGAGTATCTTTTATTTTAAGAGAAATCAGTTGCGTACTATCATTGTCTGCCGAAATAGGCAAGTGAAATCGGTACCTACGTCGCTGGTGGAAATTTAAAAAAATAATTATACTATACATACTTATATGCCAAATTATTATATAATTAAGTATTTAAAGCGGGACGTAGGTTCGCCGGGTGGGTTAGAGTGTCATGCTACTGATCGGGCGGCCGGCCGGGCCGCGAGATCGAATCTCGCCTTCGGAAATTACATTCCGAAGCCATGGATGTTGTGGCGTCATTGTGTTAGAAATATACAGGGTGACTTTGAAGTTGAGTCATTTATTTTAGCAGTGAGTAGATCTGATCAAAAGAAATGTTTTTTCCTTTAACATTTTTCTGGTAAAATTAAAGTAACAAAGTTATAGCCCTTTAGAAGTTTAAGTACCGCCCTGTCTCAATAATAATATTATGTGCTCGTGTTTGGCAACAACGGATATAATCCGCCTTATCGGTTCATCGCATCGGAAACAAAAAAGCGAAAGAATTTGAAACACTTATCACGATGTTTTTACTACAATTTTATTCAGTTGTATTCAGTCAATGTGTCAGTCGGTAATGCGTGAGTGAATAGTGGTGTTTGTTGCGTGGCTCAAACGAAATAAAAAATGGCACATGTTTACGAAAATGCTGAACTTGTGGACATGATTCTTATTTACGGGGGGAGTCTTTACAAAATGCTGCGACGGCATCACGGATTTATGCGGATCGGTTTCCCAATCGAGTGCAACCAACCCCTCGTGCCTTTGTTAATGTAGTACAAAGGGCTCGTGAATCAGGTGACTTAAGACCTCACAGGTGAGGGCATGCCGGTGCTCCAAGACCGCACGGCCAAATACAGGTCCGCATTGAAATATTTGTCGGGAGGATACTTTATAAAACAAGGTAACATTTTTTTTTATTTTTACACATGTGTTTTGGTTTACCTTCCTTCTATAATCATTATCTGAAAATTAATGACTCAACTTCAAAGTCACCGTATATGTATAAGAAACCTAGTGACTGGCTGCATGGTCTCCTAGTCCTAACCCAAAGTCGCCCCCTTAAATGTTGACATTCAGTTGGAAAACACCCTATATATTTTATGTAAGTAAATCAAATTATTAAAACTTATTGTAATACACTATTATAGTTTTTCATTTTGGATATGTTTTTTTTTGGCTATATATTTGTTCATATTTCCTGTTATTAGTTGTACCCTTTAGATATAAAGACTTCATTTGATTACTGATACTTGTGTTTTGACATACCATTAATGAATTCCTTAACAACTTCATGTATTATATTTTTCAGTTGGTATTTGCAGAATATAAATAAAAGAATACTTGGTAAAATAAATATTTTTATTCTCATTTGTATACCCACAGAAATACAATAGGTTCTTTCAAAAATATAGCTTTCATCAAGTTTTAATCCTTCTTTTCTCTTGAAACAAATGTTTTTTCTCTAGCATAACGTTAACAAGATTTTATGCTGTTTTTTAAATTACAAAGCTATGTAAACAGGGCTAAAAGGATATCTAATCAATTACAAAGAAATGTTTCTAGTTTGAGGGTACATTAGATCATATTTGGAAAGTTGATTAACGGTAGGTACCAAACTTTAAAATATCCAATTTAAATATATTGACTCTTCTTTTTCTTCTAATAATGTTACACTGGAGTTATTCTATCTTGGACCCGCATCTTGTACCCTGGAATTGTCAGGATCGGATGTATCTTTGAGCAATTCAAGTAGATCTGAAAAAATACTATTATAAGTAATGGTGATTTCTTCCGTTTCAGTCCTAAGTACCGATATAACCATAAGTGTTGAACTATGTAATTCATATAATATTTTTGCTAGGTCACTGTAACCATTTGCCACTGTGCTATGATGTCAAGTATTCAATCTCAAACCAATGGCATCAGCATTGTGATATTTTGTCCAAATAGAAATGTCGATTACAATATTAAAAAAGACTTTATCAAGTTTCGTGTGACATTTTAGCTATCTGACATGCAACATTAACCATTAGACATTCGAGAACCCCATGCCCAGGCCTAACAAAGCTCCTTTTGAACTCGATAGCTTTTAAATTTTATGATTATTCAGGCTTATGTCTAGCTTTAATTTACAAATTGCAGTGTAAAACATGTCAGTCACAAAAAACAAATTCACTTCTTATTGTTTTTTAAGATTATTCGTCTCTTTATCCTTTCAAAATAGATATGGAGTTTTACTGAGTTTTGTATGCAATATCATGATGGTTTATATCTGAAAAAGGATGCATAGATTCAAGAAACATTAAAAATTTTACACCTTGGTGTGGGCGGCAATCTTTAATAATATTTTTTAGATTTATAGTCTCAAATTTTTAGGTTCAGGTTCCAACTAATATAAAAAAATATCAGATAGGGCAAGGCACGTTTAAACTCAATTTCAGAGCATTCACACATTATACATACTTGTAGCCTGACACTACGCAATTCAAAGTCCAACAGTGATTTGTGAACAGGCATCTCCAAGATCAACAATGCAGTTGTACTTGGGATACAATGTTTCTTATCCAACATCTCATAAAGTCTGAGAGAACGAACCACATCTGAAAAAAATGCGATAGTATATAAATATGAATATGCAATGATTAATTTTGTAACTTACTACCTTCATCAAAGGAACAGCTTGGTTCTAAGCTGTTGAGCTTTTATATACAGGGTGTTTCACAACTTATCCGACAAATTTTAACCACATATGCGATGTTACGAAAGAAGTTGATTTCTCAAAGAAAATGAAATAAAAGTCCCACAGAAATCGAGCTAATAAAATAATACAGTTTAACTGTTCACTTACTTATAAAAGCTGTTCAAAATTGTATCCATTGACTGCAATGCAAGCTAATTCAAATACACCACCTTCCTGGTGTGCCTGAAGACTCAAATTATCGGATTCCCGGATTTTCTTCCACAATATTCAAAATTTCGTCTTCGGCATTTAAAACGCGTTGTGGGCGAACCCGACCCCCATCCACTCCGCGTGTGGGGCGCAAATCTCCACTAGCACGTGCACGTAAAACAACTGAACTAAATGTTTCGTGATGTGGTATGTACCTGTTCGGAACTAGGTGTATTTCACGAGTATTCATCGCGTTTTGACGTCTACTGAGGTAAACAGTTACCCAACAAGTGACATTTTTGTGTTAGTTTGCAACATTGGCAATAATAAATAGGGTGTAAATCTAAACTTGTTTTGTACATAAAACCAAAACAAAATATGGCTCTGTCTACCTGGCATTGACGGATCCGTCAGAATTATGTGACCTTTGCAGATATGGGGAATTATGAAATATTACTAGATATTATACTGTCATTCTACCGTAATGGATACTCATGAAAAAGACTATAGAAGGCGTCAATTAAAAAAGTTTGGTTAATTTGACAAAACTATTGATAAAGGAGAATTAATGTCAATATCGCTTAAGCAGTCTGAATATGCCGATTTAAAAACTCCCCGAGAGTCGTTGCTGTTCAGTAGCAACTTATAAACTCCTAACAACTGCAACTGTCAGGAGCTTAGGACATACATAACCTCAATGTCAAAGTGGAAATTGTTTATTGTTATTTTCACAACTAGTTTTGTGTGGAAACATTCGTGAATGTCTAACTGAAATCAACCTCAGTCAACGCGTTTCTAATGATCATAGCTTAGAATAAAAAGGCCTCCATATAAATTACCATTATCCTTTCATAATTATATTGTTTATAGGAGGGCCCAGTAAATGCTTTCAAATAGGATGTTGGTTATGGTCAAAAGTTGAAAGCAACAAACAATTGAAATCAAGTAAATACTATCTTATAATCAAATTCATTTCTATTTAGATTGATGGAATGTAAATTATCCCCTGTACCCTTGTTATATTGGCTGCTGTGACTCGATCTGGCACGAACACATGTCGTCAATAGCGGCATCTGCTGTGAACAAGCTAGGCTACTTTGTTAAGGGTTATGTAAGAGGTTATGTGGAGAAAAGATCTTAGTATCTTTTCTCCACATAACCTCCTCACTCTGTGCAAGTCCCATATAAGACCTAGCCTCGAGAAGTGCTCGTGTTTGGGCTGTTGCCGCCCCGAATACATTATACATGCTCGTTGCTGTGGGCCTGATCGATGACTCTTCTTTAACGGATAGTCTCTTAATTATTTCGCACCGACGGGTCGTCGGAGATCTAGCTCTCATATACCGTTATGTCAACGGACTTTGCTCCTCAGAGCTCTCTTCCATGATACTGCCTCGCGATATGCCTGCCAGACAACCCGCTTGGCTTCGGCCTCCCGTCCTAACCATGTCAAACTTCGTTCATCTAGAACTAGCCGATAAGACTGCTTCTTTGACCCTAGCGTATCGAGATTGTGGAGGAGGCTTTTTCCAGATTTACTAATCTTAGCCAGTTCGAAAATCGCATTGACAAAGCTTGTTTAAGCTCCCCATAGCAGCCGAGGTGCCCTGGGTTTTAGGCTTCTGCCTAAGCGGCTGCTTCTGTTTAAAAAATGATCAGTTTAAAAACATTTTGACGTATTCACAAAGGCATTCGAGCAATTCGATCAAATGCATCTTGCTTCATTGCCAAACTGGATTGTTGTTTTTGATAAATAGCCAGTAAATAACAATACGCGAGGTTTTTAGAACTTAACGAACTTGGAAGGAGTTTCTTCCCTGTATTTTCTAATTTACCAATGACTTGACTGACAGTTGTCATTAGGTCATATCATAAAAATGTCAAACTACCAAATTTAGTAGTAAGGTTAGTAGATGGAACTAGTATAGAGATAGATGTGTTTCCGTTTGCTTCATTGCCAAACTGGATTGTTGTTTTTGATGAATACCCAGAAAATAACAATACGCGAGGTTTTTAGAACTTAACGAACTTGGAAGGAGTTTCTTCCCTGTATTTTCTAATTTACCAATGACTTGACTGACAGTTGTCATTAGGTCATATCATAAAAATGTCTAACTACCAAACTTAATAGTAAGGTTAGTAGATGGAACTAGTATAGATATAGATGTGTTTTTCATTTGTGACTCATTGTGACTGTGCACAAATAACTTTTTGCTTCTGTACTACTTTGTAAAAGTTCTTCAATATTATCAGACCATGGGATTATTGAGCTAAACAGCATGAGTCGATTTTTAAACTGCAGGTGACATTCCAACATATGGCAAAGCTGGCAACCGTGAAGAAGTGGACGATATCGTAGACTTCGAGAAAGATATGGAACAGAATGAGAAATCTGATGATGATGATTGTACCATTATTGAACCTAGTGGCTGGAATTCGGTGGACCCTACAAATCAGGGCATTAATTCAACACAAATTTTGCCTCAAGAAGCGCCTATTTTAGATGAGGAGCCGGACGTGAGCACTGGGGTAGGAGCTGCTTTAAAATTGGCGATGAGCAAAGGTAGGATATAGTTAGGGCTAAAACCATAATTTAAATTTATCTACAATCGAGCGGTAAGGTATACTTTATAAATTGCTTTTCTTAAAGTTCCATTTTTTAAATTCACAGACTCCTCCATGCCTAAGGGCGATAAAGCAACTTTACCGTCCGCTATGTATAACTAGCCTATCTTGAACTTGACATGATGGCTACGGGAGCTGTTATTTATTCATGACTAGTCGATCGCCATTGTCGTTGATAATTTAGTACGGTTGATTGATTTCTGTTTTCGTGTTCTAATTAAAAACTACTCGAACTTTCTTATTTTTGCTAGTCGTGAGTAAAATAATATAATCTATAGGCCATACTGCTTTTGTCCAGTATCTAGGTTTTAAAAGTTGAGATATTTAATTTTGATAGACTCAATGTTATTGTTTTGTTTATAACCAGTTTAGCTCTCAATTATGAACAAACTTCAACTTGACAGAACTCAAGACAGACATAGAGAAGATGTATCATTTGACAGTTGAATGTTAGTCAATCAATAGTAGAGATAAAAAAGTATGAATTTCTCATGCCAAGTGAGGCTGGTGGTCGTACTAAATAGTTGACAGAAGAAAGATAAGAAAAGTTATTCGCTATTTAAGATCTAGTGAAGTATCCGAAGCTTCGGCAATTTTGTTAAAGTTAAAAAATGATTCGTAAACCAATATGATAACTGGCCTGATAATGATTGGATGAGGGTTTCTTGTTCCGATAAGTCCAAAATCAATGATACTTTACTGGCAGGCGAAACTGGACTTAGGAAAAATAGTAATAACAATATCCAGCTTTATTAAAAAATAAAATGTTCTTCAGAAACAAACTATCCATGAGGATGGCAGAGTCTAGATTCAAGCCATTCTACTCAACCGTCAGAAAAAAAATTGCTCAAAAAGTATAACTGAGAACCAAATTTGTCTGATGGCTTGAGTTAAATGTGTACGAGAGAGAAGTGTCTATAGGCACATATGTTAGAAAGAGATAGAAGCCGCCTGGATAGGGAAGCTCATCACCGCATTGCCTATCAACGCTGACGCGGCAATCTGCGCCTCGTTGCCATTATGTTACACCAATTCATGTGTGCTAAAATCGTGTTTTGTTTACGGCTATTCGATATTGTCTTTAATGCAAAATCTAGTGCCTATTAAATTATTATGTAAGTACCAGTATTTCAAGTGGCCTGTGCCAGTGTGAATGTTTGCAAGCTGAAATTTGAAGGATTTGAAATTTATACGACGAAGAATCATCTTCGACACCACCGTTTATCAGCAAAAGATCTGGCAGTGGCGTACCAATTTTGAGCGATGAACAATGCCATTAAGCGCGCATTGTAAATGTTGCAATCAGATGTCCTAGTCACCTGTACCGTCTGAACATAGAATTTTATTACTGCTAATGAAGTTCGTACGCTAAATGCAAATAAGCTATTGGTAAATATATCAAAGAACTGAAAGCTGCAAATAGACCAGCTGCGGATTCATCAGGATACAGCTTCGAGGAGTTCATATCTGAAGTAATTGAAAGGCAAAAGCGCAAAACTAACACAATTTTATTCAGTGTTAAAAAGCCGGACCAGACCAAATCTAAAAAGGAACTCCCATTCACGAATTTCAAATACAAAATACTTTTGTTAATACCGAACATGTTTTATCATATTCCAAATCGACGCATCCTCATTGGAAAACTCTTTATGTAGGCAGCCATGAACAATAATATGAAATACATTGAAGTCATTAACGAGAGTGGTTGGTATACCGATGTTCAACTACTTGTTAAAAAAAACGCTAATATCACTATACGATGATGGAGGTGGAAACCTTGTCTTGAATGCGCAAGATGTTAAGGGAAGCAATGATGAATCTCTCGCTTATAAGATTCTCAGTATTTTTCTGTTTTACCCCTGAACTTGAAGCCTCATCAACTGACATTTTAATTTAATATTCAATTCAGCTTTGGTTTCCTTACTTCTTGTCCGGTCATGCGGTAATGACGGTGATCAACCAGACGTTACCGTAAAAACTACTATAGGGATAGCGGAATGAGGGATGTGCGTACAGAATTGTAGGCAACCCAAATCTACGTCCATCGTGTGCCCGACTGCCTAAGTGTACGCTTATGTATGACTGGTATGGATCATAAACCTGCATATTTTTTATTTTTGGTTCCACCTCTTTTTCGGCAAAAAATCTGGAACTATCTGAATGATTTTAAAAAATCGTGGAAAATGTGCACGATTTTGGTCCCATTTCGGTGGAAATACTGAAATATCGGTAGGATCGGCAACACTACCAAAATTGCTCATCTATGATCTACGAAGGTGGAAACCAGGACTTGGAATATACGAGATGCGGTGTTGTCAGACGAGCCAAAGATGCAATGTTGTAGAATTTGTGGCGATCCTGACCTTTCATTTCGACTTAAAATGGAGCCCTGTAATGCTGATCCGCACGAGTATCATGTATCTTGAAAACTGACGTTATATATATATCCTGGGTTGGCCATATTCGGCGATAAGATGTTTTTTTTAATCATAGGAAAAAACACATTTTTTACTGTTCATTTCAAAAATCGTTTATTTGGGTTCAAGGAGATTTGTGAACATAATTTTTTGAAAACTATATCTCTTAAATGGCCGCCATGAGCCTGTACAGCGAAAAGTGCCCGTGATGCACCATTTTCCATCGTTTTGGCCAACGTTTCGGTTGATATGGCGGCTATTTCCCGTCGGATGTTGGCCTTAAGTGCGTCTAGGGTCCTTGGCTTGTTGACATAAACCTTCGATTTCAAGTAGCCCCACAAAAAGAAGTCTGGAGCCGTTAAATCTGATGAACGCGGTGGCCAGTCAAAATCACCATTTTTCGACATCAGACGTCCAGGGAACAATCGTTTCAAAAAATTGATAGTAGCTCGAGCTGTGTGTGGTGGAGCGCCATCTTGTTGAAACCAAAAATGATCCGTACCATTGTCACGAATAATTGGCATCAAAAAATCGGTTACCATATCGCGATAACGCTCCTGATTGACGGTAACCGCTTTGCCAGCTTCATCTTCGAAAAAGAACGGCCTAATGACCATACCAGCACCAATACCGCACCAAACAGTCACTTTTTGGTCACAAAGAGGTACCTCGTGAATAATTTGAGGATTTTCAGTACCATAGAACCGACAATTTTGTTCGTTTACGGCTTCGGTTAACATTAAATCAGATTCATCGCTCATGATGATTTTTTGCAAAAAATGTTCGGCACTTTCAGCCATTTCGATGACTCTTTGGGCCCATTCCAATCGACGTGGCTTATCGGCAGGTAACAGGTTTTGCGTCAGTTGAATTTTGCATGGGAACAAATGCAAATCATGAGGTAATATGCGACGTAAATTGGTTTGTTTTATGCCCAACTGCTCAGATCGATGTGTTTGAGATGTTGTTGGAGACCTCTGAACACTTGGGATTAGTAAGTGCCTCACCTGATGAAAATCATTCATACAAACGATACAATGTAGTCGCGGAAGGCGCAGTTTTCACTTTATTTATTTTTCTCCATGCACGTTGAGTTTTCACAATTGACTTGTTTTGTTGAATCTAAATTTGAACAATCTGAGAGCCTTCGCGTGGAGTGTACTGCTCCATTGCAAAAATCTCCTTATACTGATGCTTCAAACGCGCTACGTCATTACTCGATCTGTCATCTCTGAAAACAGTTACAGTGTTGCCACATCTTTTCGTCGAATATAGCCAACCCTATATATATATATATTGACATTATGTAGGTTTTTCTACAAGTTGTTAACTTAGCAGTTAGTTGTACGTGTTGCCTAAAGGTCATGAGGCTTTAGTTATCAATGTTTGGTTCGGATGTGATGTAAAATCTGCTTCCGAGATGGCATTACTGGAGGTCTAAGCTGTAAGTTGTATGTGTTGATGATAATTCCATTGGATTCTTGTCTCAAATACACTTAATCAAGATTCAAAGCTAGACATTAGTTGCGCAACAACTTATTCTTATCCATTCTGGAAATTACATATACAAATTTGCTGAATTTCAAAAATGTGAGAGATAAGAAATAATTCACTGTACACTGTCGAAGTACAAACATATACATGCTAACAGTAATTACATATAATTTTCGTAATTTATAACTTTGAACATAACTTCTCTTCAGGCAGCACAACATATAAATAACCGTCATATTCAGCATTTCTGTAATGATTTTCTCACTCAGCAAATATCACTCATTTTATACATACAGGGTTTGTCCGGAAAGTAATAGGACTGAGTCGATTTAAAAAAAATTATTGAGCCAATCGTTACAATTCTTTAAAAACTTTCAAAATAGGCTCCTTCTGCGTCGATGCAGCGCTGCCAGCGCGATTTCCCAGCATTGAACGCGTCACGGAAGGCATTCTCCGGAATAGCCTTGAGAGCCGCGGTGCATGCTGCTTGGAGTCCCTATGTCGTCTCAAAATGCTTGACTTTCATCGGCCTTTTCAAGCGGGGAAACAAAAAAGTCAGGGGGGCCACATCTGGGCTGTAGGGCGGATGCGAAAGCGTTGGGCCTTGGTCAGGTAGCTGTTCACAAAAAAGGCGGTGTGAGCCGGGGCGTTGTCGTGGTGCAACTTCCAGTCGGCTGCGATGTCTTGTCGGACCCGACTGACCCTTCGTTTGAGTCTCCTGAGCACTTCCACGTAAAACTTGGCGTTGACGGTTTGTCCAGGAGGAACAAATTCATGGTGGACGATGCTTTTGATGTCAAAAAAGACAATGAGCATCGTTTTCACTTTGGATTTGCTCATTCTTCCCTTTGTTGGGCGAGGAGACGCCGTCGTGTGCCACTCGGAAGATTGCCTCTTTGTCTCGGGATCATACTCAAAGATCGACGACTCGTCACCTGTGATTACGTTATTCAAAAATTAGGGGTCACTTTCACACATGTTCAAATTTTCTTGGCACACTTCCACTCGCCGCAATTTCTGGTCGTCAGTGAGCACTTTTGGGACCATCTTCGCGCACACCTTGCGCATGTTCAAATGCTGTGTCACAATGTCATGAACCCCAGATTTTGGTAAATTTAAAATCTGGGCAATTAAACGAATACTTAGTCGATGGTCTGAGTTCAAAACTTTGCGCGCACGAGTCACATTATCATTGTTTGTCGAAGTCGAGGTTCTTCCAGCACGGTCTTCATCAGCGACCTCTTCCCGGCCCTCCAAAAAGGCCTGGTGCCACCGAAACACGCCACTTCTTGCTAAATCAACACGTGGGTAAGCCTGCTTGATCATATCAAACGTCTCTGTCGCAGATTTACCGAGTTTCACACAGAATTTAATCGCGTACCTCTGCTCTAACGAACGCTTCATTTTCGACTTGCACCACTCACAGAAACACGTCGCGCGAAAAATGCCTGTCCTGACTCTCCAAGTGCTCGGAGACAACTGACCAGCCGCTCATTCGTTAGCTAGGAACGCCCTCTACCGAATCCAGTCGGTGCGCGCACGCTCCGAAGTACAGTCATGGCGGAAGAAAATGAATCCTATTACTTTCCGGACAAACCCTGTATGCAGACCAATACATATAATCATCCAGATTCGATCTTGCTATTCAACCAACTTTCTTCTCAAAGATAAAAACTACAAACACGGACCACTCAGCCTCACAAAACATATGCAACCAATAATGCGTGTAATTTAGTTGAGTGATTCCTCCATAGATGGAAGTCCACAACGATCCTAGTGAGCAAATGTGGAATGACTGTTTGCGCCCTAAAAACTACTTACGTTTTATAGGTTGTTTACATGATACCCGTGCCGGAATCGATTCTAAACAGATTCGACACAATTCAGAAATGTGTTCGCTCAAAATAAATATTTGGGCGTAGAAAATAAACCAACGCATATTTTGCACATACATCATGATTCAAGGAACTGGTGTAACATATTTGGTTTGTTCGTACAGTAGTCGGTAACTTGGTGACCGTCAAAATCAGAATCAGAGAGATGTTACCTGTTCGTACAGTTTCTGACTGTTTGCCGACAGATTATCCGCTGTTCGTACAGAACCTTCTGACAGATCAGAGGACACCACTCAACCAGTGACAGGTATCACAGTGTGTCGAATCTATCTTGAGGACTAAAACTGCTTCGCAAGAGGCATTTAATGATCGATTACTCGTTTCTAATGGACGGCCTGGTGACACCTTCGCACCGACGGGACGTTGGCGATCTAGCTACGCCAACGAGCTTTGCTCCTCAGAGCTCTCTTCATTGGTGTCACCGCGCGATGTACGTGCCTGACTTCGGCCTTCCATCGTAAGCGTGTCGTACTTCGTACATCTAGAACTGGCCTATAAGACCGCTCCTTTGTCCCGAGGGTATCGAGATCGTGTAACAATCTACATGAGGGGATTTTCCCGGTTCTACTAACATTAGGCAGTTCAAAAATGGGAATAACACAGTTTCTTTAAGCTACTGAAAGCAGCCGCGGTGCCTTGGCATGTAGGGTTCACCTGCGCGGCTGCTTCGGTGTAAAAAAAATGAAACCCAAAAACCTTAATTTTGTATAGAAAACATGGTCACAATTCAACAGAAACAAGTTTTTGTAACATTTTCAGGTGAGCAAGTGGTAGAAGAAATTTTAATAATAATAATAATAAGTTTATTCACGAAACACAAATATAACTAAAACTAACATAGGTATACATGAAAGTCCATTTTAAATATCAGCCAGCGCCAAAGTGCTTTGTGCTCAATATTTTGTTTATTGTCCCGGTAATGGCAAAATGAAGATTATGAATATAGTATGAAAAATCCGAACAATAGAGGACAAGAACCATAATTAATACGATTTTTGTGATCACTAATCTTTTGAAAATTTTTGTTACAGTTGCAAAATGCGTAATTACGCTATTTAAGTCTTACTTCTTTGTATTTTCCTAGACTCATTTCTTTTTGTCCATGTTGAGAACTCTGTGAAACTTATAGCCTTGTAAACAGATCTTGAGAATTGTAGTTATGTTCAGCCGTTTTAGCTTTTTAGTGTATAACACCCTTTATCATTCAAAGACGTTATTAAATCCTTGTAGTATTTTCACTTATTTCTTCTAGTAAGAGTCTGCATATACAGGGTGTTTCTAATTTGGCCCTCAACATTGGGATCTTGGAAACTGTAAGGGATACGAAGTCGCTTAAATGGGGTAGTCAACAAAGTAACACTTAGAAGGTTTCGAAATTCAAAGTAGAGTAACGGAAAAACTGAATTTTCCCAAAATTGTTCTGATTTTTTCCTGACTTTATTTATATTGGGATTTTAAAATAAATTGCACATTAACAGTACCACGTTTTCCCATCTAGAAGAAGGCGTTATCAGAATTTCTATATGACGGTTCGTCTCTTGTCCTTCAGCATCAACTCTATTATTTCTTTAGGATGCTGTATTGCATTTTTGCACAGATTAATAGAGTTTTTAATTTTGATTCAAAAAATGCATAATACGTCATACATTGAAGTTGCCAAACCCTGATTACTTTAAGAAAAACAGAATTTCTTAGGTAGGCCTTGAAATTATCAGATGTTTGTTTCGATCACCAGATTTATCCCAAAACCGCTCAATTCGAGATGGGATTTCAAAATAAATTGCATATTGTCATTGTTACTTTTCTCATCTGCAAGATGGTGTAGTCAAATTTTCAATTCGACATTTCTTCTTTCGAGTTCCATCATCAATTTTTTTTTTTTTTCATACGGACATTATATTAGAATTTTGCACATTTAAATGGACTTTTTAAGCCCTAAATTCAGTGATTGTTAGTTGACCATAAATTTGTTGTTGGATGAAAATTAAAAGGAAATAAAAAGATTCAGTGAAACCTGAATACGAAATGAAAATTTTATTGATGGTAATAACAATAATAGGCATAAATAAGCAGAGATATTCACAGTCTTCCAAACTCTGTTGCTAGTCAAACAAATGAAATCTAATAATTTCAAGACCTACTTAGGAACTACTAAGGTTTTGCAATGTCAATGTATGACATACATTTTTTAAATCAGAATAAAAATTCTATTCATGTGTGTAAGAATCCAATATGGCGTCTATAAGAAAAAATTAAGTTGATGCTGGAGGACAGGAGACAAAACGTCATATTGAAATTCTAATTGTGCCGTCTTGTAGAGGAGAAAATGTGGCAGCGTTCACCTGCAATTTATTTTGAAATCCCACCAAAAATAAAGTCAGGAGAAAATTAAAACCGTTTTGGGAAATTTCGTTTTTTACGTCTCTTTCCGGAAGTACTTTCAATTTCAATGCTTTCTAAGCGACATTTTGCTGATTATCTGAAGACGCAACTTTGCCCCTATTTAAGTAACTTCGTAACCCTTAAAGTTTCCGAGATCCCAATGATGAGGGTCGAATTTAAAATACCCTGTATAGGGAAAATATTATTTTCACCCCAGCACAAACAGTCACTCCCTCTCCGTGAGAAAAAGCTTTATCACAAAATCTCCAGAATTCGTTATTTTGTTTATTTTTTCATCAGCTTTGGGTTGGACTTACATAGCTAGAATATATAAAAACTGTTTGTGCATACGCTTGGAGACTGGGCGACAAAGGAACAGGAAACAAAAACCTTACTATCCTAGTTTTATTAAAAGTCATTCACAATACTTTGTACGTTTCTCATACATAATCACTGCAGACGTTTATTCTGAATTCTTACTATGCATATATTTACTTCAACTTGTCATTCGATGTGTGGAATCATAGTTCTTAGAATTTATGTTTATACTTTATATGTGAGAATTGAATGGTAACTACTTGATATTTTTAGGTGCTGTTATTTTTTCTAGGTGTCCATGTTTTCCTCTCTAAAGGAAAATTCGGGCACATTTGGACAGTTTGGAAGAAAAATCTTAAATCATTCTGGTTTACAGCAAATGAACCCCCTACTTTTTTAAAATTGTGTACTTCATTCTAAAAAATGTTACATTCGAATAATTATTGTACTTGATTTCGAGCTCTGACAATTTACTGGAAAATTATCTGCTGACTGATTTGACAGTCACCAAACAGTCGGAGGTTTCTGTAGGAACAGCGGATTAGTTGTCGGTAATCTATCTGACCTCCCTCAGACAACTCGTAACGTTCTTATGTACACAATTAATACAGTCAGCGACGTGTCAGTGACAGCTAACTGCGCAAACTAGGTCATGACTTGTCTCTGACTGTTTGCTGATTGTCAGCAAACAGGCTGTACAAACTAACCAATTGGCAACACGGTAGTTTGCTACGACGTTCTGCATTAGCGTTGCTAGGCTACGTGGTGATAGTGTTTCGGAGCCGACGTCTATCTATTTCTAACATATGTGTTTTTACACACTTGTCGTTCTTCTCTCCCGTACAAATTGAATTCAAGCCATCAGGCAAATTTTGTTCTCCCCGTATGAACTATGCTTAGCATAAGATGTCCTTTGGTATGAAAACTTGGCGTAACACTACCCTCCATGAAGGAATGCTGCAAGCATTGCCGTGGTGGGATTTGTTGCGAACGACAGCGGTTTTAGTATGTCGCAATTTCTGGAGAATTTCATAGCAGGAAAAGCAGACAGGGCAATACTGTCGAGCTTTTCTGCCTGATCCCGTGTGTCAAAGTTTTCCTCTGTTCAAAAAAGATGTCCATTTAGGTATGTTCTCAATTACTTTGAAAACTAAAGTGAATCAACGTTATGCTACTTTGAAATTCAAATAGATTTTCGATTTTTGAAAATTTTGAGGGATTCGCCGCTTAGGTCTCGGAGTGTTAATGCTCACGGAGCTTCATACCTTTATTAAAAACGCTTTCGACTAAAAAAATGTTACCATCTGTCAGGTTATCTGGACAAAGAGATGAACAACCGTCCATCCAATTCGCGCCTAGCTCACCTGCAGGCGAAGCACTATTCTATCGAAGACAAGAGTTACGGTGATGACGGCGACGGTAGAGGTAGAAGGGACCGATACATGGGGCCCGTAACAGAGTTCAAGGAAAAGGAGACCTTCAAGCCGAACGTCAAACTGGAGTATATTGACGACGATGGTAGGGTGCTCAATTCCAAGGAGGCTTTCCGTTATTTGTCGCACAAGTTCCACGGCAAAGGCCCTGGCAAAAACAAGATCGAGAAGAGGATCAAAAAAAGTACACAGGAACAGGTGAGGGCCCTTAGTCCATAATATGTGACGGTTGATCTTTGAGGTTTTTACCCCAAATTAGTTTTAGGTAAATGGTTTTGTTTAGTTACACATCTTTGAATCAGTTTTCTGTAATTTTACATTCTTGTCTATTAAAATTACATCACTATGCATTTTGAGTATTCATAAAGTGATTTTATTAATTTCATCTTAAACATTTTTAAATTCAAACACTGTTTATTATCATTATTCAGTTTGTTAAATTCAAATACTCCCTTTGAAAAACAGATTTTATAGTTGTGCTACTATTGCAATTTTGCAGATGAAAATCTATACTGCCTCTAGTTTCATAGTTATGATAATGACTTTAATTTTGTGATGCATCAAATTGTTCATGCTTTTAATTTAAATCATCTGCTGAATCAGCCTGAAATTTCCTACATTCAAAAAGAAAACATAGCTTCACAATAGGAGAGCGCTGACGCTGCCACGGAAATATAGAAATACTCCGTGTCGGCGCTCTATTTTGAGGTTATGTCACAAATATCTATTTGCATCAAATCCTTCATGCTTTTGATTTATATCACCTGTTTTATCAGCCTGAAATTTCCTGCAATTCAAAAAGAAAACATAACTTCACAATAGGAGAGCGCTGACGCTGACACGGAACAGTTAGGAATCTAGAAATTCCCGTCTTTCTGGATGAAAAAAGAGACTTTGAAAATCAAGGAGGCCATAAAGGCGTCCTACAATTAGGAACAACTGACGCTACGGAACTAAATTCTTTACCCAAACGTAGAAAGATTCCTGTCACTTTTGTAGACAATAAAATGTTTTGTGAAAGTATCTTCCACTTCTACTTCCCACGCAATTGGCCAGAAGTATTGTAATCGCGAAAAAAATTGAAAAGGAGATGTTTTTTGGATGTGACATGACATGTACATCACGAAAAAACATGTCACTCATTTCCTTCTGACTGACTAAGGTCGGGAAGGTTGGAAAGCACTGCTCGGATATTGATGAAATTTTGTTTTGATCCAAAGCTACTATGTCAACGGCGAAAAAGCTGTTTAGTTTTTGAAAATCGTTCCAGTGGGGACGGATCTACGAACAAAAAATTAAAACAAAAATTTCTCAAACTTCGTTTAGTCACGTTTCAGAGCCTCCTGCTCATTTTTGGGAATAGTTTCGAGCGGTAAAAATGGTGGGTGGGTGAGGGTATATCTCATTTTTTTTTGCGTTCGTAAGTGGAAAGCTATAAGTAGATAGCGCTAGTTAGGTTTTACGTTATTTCTAAGGTTATAAAAAAACAAAAATGTCAATTGCTAATCAGATGTCCACGTTAGCAGACGTCAAAACATGATGAAGTGAAAAATATATTACCTATCCATCTAATCTGTCATTTTGACTGTTTGGCCTCCACACAAGCGCCTCTTATATGAATCAAAATTGGACATTGCAGCCCTTCGACGTAACTATTTCACATATTTTGTACATAGAATTCCCTTATCATTTGCCGTTAAGACGTATAATGATATATAATTTTCGATACCCACGTCGAGCGCAACAATAAACGCGTCGCGAGCTGACTAATGCCGTTGACAAGGCTTACCCATCGCAACAGTGATCATAACGTTCTCAAATGGATACTAATAATTATATGGGTCAACTTGAATGACTTGATACATTTAATGGCAACTATGTTCAATTTTCGTCCTGCTAGGCTGGGCTATAATAGTGTGGTTGGAGATCAGGTGTCACAGGCATTTTCACGATATTGCATCAAATTTTGACGTATATTGACGTGAACAGCAATTAACATCCTTGTCTATGACCCTCAACCTAACTAGCGCCATCTATTTCTAGCTTTTCGGATTACTCCTCATTCGTTTGTAATGCATGTTTATAGTAAACTTTTTTCTACTTTTACCAACCATAATACTTTATATGAATTGATGACAGTGTTGCATGGGAAGTGCGGTCAACTTAGTTGACACTATTTGTTCAGCAAGTTGATGGTTATAGAGAGTGAAAGAAGAAAGGTTGTGTCCCTTGTCCCTAAAGAACCATCAAAGAACAAAATGCAAGAGAGGTTTTTTGTAAAAAATCTTATTCTCTACAAAATACTGTATTTTTTATACATTTGACTGTTTAACTGTTAACTAGAAATGCCATTACATGTTACTTCGACGTTGAATGTCTGGTAAAGTATGAACGGTACGATAAAATGTTACGGGAACAAACAGTAAAGCATAACATAAACATAAAGTTATTATTTACTGGTTCCATTTCTTTTTACATAAGGTCGTTATCGTGAACGCTAATGTTCCTGCTCAGTAGCCGCGTCAGTTTGAACTTATCACTACAAAGCAGTATCCTAACGATACCAACAAAACGTGACTCAGTACTTACTGCCGAACTTTGTATTCCAAATCGTTTTATTTTCTGGCATATTAGTATTTTACAAAGACAACCCATATCTGTAATAAGGCTTAAATACCAACAATTTCTATTTGCCTTTTGTAAAGTCGACTTTCCACGTAAGCCTCATTCTAAATTGACTCACTGTACAAATCTCTAGTAGTGAACAAGTCCGTTTCAAAATAAACTATTCGTGAGTAAGCTGCGTACGTTTCTGTAGTGCTATGTTAGGATATAACTGAAATATATGATTGTAGTACCAAAGAATAACCTCAAATTTGGCTTTTCTTATTTCTAGCTGATGAAAAAGATGAGTTCCACAGATACTCCCTTGGGCACCCTGAATATGCTCCAGCAGAAGCAAAAGGAAACACAATCACCATATGTACTACTTTCTGGCAACAAACAGGCCCAGTCTACTGCACTATCCAAGACTAGAAGATGAATTATAATTATATTTTGTGTTTCAAGGTTGTAACTTATCTGTCATCCGCATTGTAGGATATTTAGTTGGTTTGACAATTGAGTTTTATAACCAAATTATTTGATGTTCATTGTTGCCTTCCTAAAACACCTGCCAATACCTTCTACATTTCTGAGGTTGCGAGTTCGTGGCCTCCCCCCATTCGTTTGAATTGAATTGCTACCAGGATAACAGATGCCAGAAGGTATCAAGCTCGTCATGTACCGTCTTCTTTGATAATACCTCCTGTTTGTGTTTTTTCTGCGATCCTGATGCAAAATTTTATGTGGATAAAAATCCCACATCTGAATGAACTATCTTGGCAATTTCGTCGAATCGTGTAGATTGAGATGCTACCAGGACCACACGCGTGGATTTATCAAGTTTATCTCGTACTGGTGCTGTTGAAATTGTTCTGTGATAACACCTCTCATTACTACAATACTGTTATAAAATTTTAATAGCTCAGGATCGCATATTTGAAATAATCTTTACAAAATTGTCCATTCCTGTGTAGATTAGGGTTTGATTATTGAAGATGCCTCCATTGTGTAAGAATGTTTCAGTACGGCACGGGTATCATGTAAAAAACCTACAAAACGTCAAAAAAAGCTATAAGATGTCAACTAGCAGACTAGGTAGTTTTTAGGGCGCAAACAGTCATTCCACGTTTGCTCAATAGGATCGTTGTGAAAGTCCATCTATGGAGAAATGACTCAACTAAACTACACGCATTATTGGTTGCATAGTTTTGTGAGGCCAAATGGTCCTTATCTGTAGTTTTTATCTCTGAGAAGAAAGTTGGTTGAATAGCAAGATCGCATCTGGATGATTATGTGTATTGGCCCGACGGATTATTTTTATGTTGTGCTTCCTGAAGAGAGGTTATCTTCAAAGTTAGAAATAACGAAAAACTGAGGAGAATTACGGGAAATCATCAACACGCCCGCGTTGTGTGTAATTACTGTTAGCATCTATATGGCTTGTAATTCGACAGTGTACAGTGAATAAAATTATTTATCTCTCTCATTTTTGAAATTCAGCAAATTTGTATATGTAATTTCCAGAATAGATAAGAAAAAGTGGATACGCCACTAATTTCTAGCTTTGACTCTCAATTAAGAGTATTTGAGACAAGAACCCAATGTAATTATCAACACATACTACTTACAGCTTAGACCTCCAGTAATGCCATCTCAGAAGCAGATTTTACATCACATCAGAGCGAAAGATTGATAACAAGCCTCATGGCAACACGTACAACTAAGTGCTAAGTTAATATCTTGTAGAAAAACCATAATGTCAACAAAAATCGGCATAATGTCTTTTCAAGATACGTGATACCCGTGCGTCGGCGTCGCTGAAAATCACCTTATACGACTGGTGCGACTCCAACATTTTGGTTCAGGAATTAAAAAATTTGGAGTCGGGTACAGATAAGGTCTATCTTATGTATCTATACAAGATATCTGAAACAGGTGGCTTTTAGACTATTTGACAAGTCCACAGGTTAAGGCAGGGTGGTAAAAGTCTGGAGTCAAAATCGATCCCAGAGTAATAGTGCCGATGAAGGATGAAAATTCTCTTCCACTTCAGTTGGCCGTTGGGGGTCATAGAGGTACATCCGGGAAAAAGCGGTTATATTCGTAATGTAATCATAAACAAAGGTTTGTGTAAAAAACAAGTAGTAAAGGTATTGTCGTTGCGAACATAGTAATTGTAGCAGCCGAAACATGAGAAGTAGCGTAAGAAGGGGTAATTTCAGTTATTGTTTAGTTAATTTTTCGGCGTATGCGCTGAAAATAAGTTTTCGGGGAGGAGGATGTATTTTAGCCATACCTTTCAGCATTTGCGATGTTAGTTGTCTGAAGATATTTTCGAATTGAAATGGACGTGATTTGTCTATGTAACTACGACCAACCTCACAGTGCTGTTTCGTGCTCATTAGCAACTCACCAGTGCGGTGTAGACCTCTAGTAGTCCTGGAGACAGATTCTCGGAAAACAAGTCGATAGGGTCGTTTGAAAAACAAAATAATGTGCGGTTGGTGTCGACGAAAGTTCTAAGAAACCATTGGTAGGTGGAGATCGTCAGATTTTTCGCCTACAATATTTTCGGATTACCGAACTACGGTTCATTTTTTTATTAGGCCGTATCGTCAGTCGTTCCTACAATGGTAGGACGCATTTCTGGCTTTCTTGATTTTCATAGTTGTCTACGGTTCCGTATCAGAGCTTAATTTTAAAGTTATGTTACAAATATCAATTTGCATCAAATTGTTCATGCTTTTCAAAGGATGGCGCTTACGCTCACACGGAAAGGTAGAAATCTAGAAATACCCTAGCCTTTCTCAGGAAAAGAAAAGACTGAAAATCAAGGAGGCCATAAAGGCGTCCTATAATTGTAGGAACGACTGACGATACGGCCCGAAGACAGTGAGTAAGAAATCGACCACGGAATATGGGAGACGTAAATGGGTGATTTCATCAACTCTGTAATATCGGCGGCCATAAGTAGCAATATCGAGTTTTTGGATTTCATCGCCTAAAGGTCGGCTCCAGTTTAAGTAAATATATTCCATCGTTTTTCACATTTTCCCCTCTTATTCCGTCTACACAACACGCAACGGAAAATGAACCAGCTACCAAAAACCCAACTAGTTAGTCGATAAATTAAGTCTCACATTAATTGTTTAAGCCTGATATCTTGTTCCAAAGGCAATTTGATTTTTTAAATCATGAAGTCAAATTTGCAAGTGCATTTTCAATGCAAAAGTTCATAACCAGTCTTTTGATTGGTGTATGTATAGAGGATTTGAGGCAACTGAAATCGTAAGAAAAATAAAACAGTTTATTTTTTAATATTTTATTTAATAATTGTACGGATTCGTACCAACATCAATTTAATTAATGTTATTTATGTACAGGCATGTTATTTAAAATAGTTTTATGCGAATAATAAACTCGACGTTTCATCCAAAAATTTAGAAAAATGTGTAATTTATTTCATCATCTAAAAATCTTTTAATACTGATTATGATAATGTTCCTTTGATTTTTTCTAATTTTAGCAATGATTTTGTTACGAAATTTTGTACATTTTGATAATAAATAAATCACAATAAAGTCAAAGGTCAGCACCTTTGTCGTTTTTAACAAAAAATAAGCACAATTCGGGCTGTTTGGGAACAAAATAGTACACAACTTAGTCACTGGTTTGTAATACGTAGTACGAAATTTACAAATTCATATAATATAAATAGTACTTATGTACACATATACATATACAGCGTCATTTTATTTATCGGTTGCCAATAATAAAGCATGACGCAAACACAAATTGTAAAAACTTTCAAAGTCTATTCTCATTCAATCACCTATATAGTTATTAACCTAACAACCCAAAAGGTGTTCTTAACTATAGCATATTAAAAAAATAATAAAGAAAAACATTCTAGATAAACCAGGAGATCACCTCATCTTAAATGATTTTGTACTTTCACAAAAAGCTGATACAACCTTGATTTAGCACTCGTAATAAGAGTATTTATAAACGCTCTGTTATTTACAAAATATATATATATGAGATTTCTATGAGCAAATATTTTAAATCAAGGTTGCGATCAAATATAGAAAATAAATCGACGTTCTCTAAATTTCTGCTTAGCAATATTTATATATAATTATATGAAGATTTTATATACAAATTGTACACATTTCCGATGCCAATATCTACAAAAAATTCACAAGAACTTAACAATAGGAAAAAATTCAACAGCAAATTTATACAATCCGCCTCCCAAGAATCAGGTAAAATATAAAATAACTTATTCGGATCAATTGTACAGTAAAAAATAAATCTCCAAAAATAAAACAACGTATGTACACTTTTTCTTATTACAATTAATACTTTTTTTCTTCTGAAAACCTTTATGAATATAATTTGAGAAATTGCACTCTCCTAGAATTACACTTTAAAGCTCTGGTGGCTTACGGATCATCACTAAATGTCGTCCCCAAATCCGGAGGAGGAGACGGATTGCGCCCCTCGTATCGCGCATCATCATCTGGAATACAAAAAAAAAATTGATTACATTAGAATATTTAGTTGCCCGATACAATACTGAAAAACTGAAATTAATGTATTAACAGAAAATTCGAATTATAAACGACTTTCACATGTTTTAATGGAAGAAAAGTATGTTATATCAAATTTAGTATGAAAAATATATTGTGAGTGATTGGCTAAAAAATTGCTGGTGAAACAATGAAAATATGAAGCCTATTGAATACGCCAACGTTGGGTGTTGTTTTTTCTTGCGTCACTACTGGGTTGACAGGTATAAACAGGTATGTTGATACTAGTTATTTTCCCCGAATTCTTTAATAAATCTTATACCAACATAAGCACATTTTCATTGCAAACATAACGATATAGGGTTGTTTCCAAAAAAAACTGGCTGGTATGATGGTTGGCGGGTTTTTAAAGTAAAATTTTGATAATAATGGAAACATACGACAAAGAAGTCTGAGCTAACCATGCAATAATGACCAATATTTTGGACCAACTGGCAGTAATCTTGAGAAAACAGCGATGAATATATAATAAATAAGGCGACTCTCACCATCGGGGTCTCGGAAACGGTAAGAGAAACAAACCTAGTAGGTTAAATGGGGACAAACTTACGAATTTAACTAAAAAAATGGCACTTAGAAAGTTTCGCAGACGAAAAAAAACAGAATTTTCGCAAAACCGTTTTTTTCTGCTTTTATATGAGATGGGTTCTCAAAATAAAAAGTACATTAACATTGTCACTTTTTCTTCTCTACAAGGTGTCCTAATTAGAATTCCATTTTTTCTTAATATTATTATTTTGTTTATTGTCCAACTGCTCAATAAACCATTTAAAACAACTTTGAAACTATGTATGGATCATAATATTGTGCAGTCCATTTTGAACAAAAATAAGGTATAGCCTTGGGAAACTGCCCATCTCTATACTAAGCTGAGCTATTCATGAATCATGAAAATAATGCTAAAACATCCGAGAATCTCACCAGGATAACAGTTTAGATATGTAGGCGATATTTTTGCTGTTGTTGATAAAATATATGGACCCAAAAAACTAAACAATCAATTTTAGTTAGTTAAATTCACATACGAAATTGAAAAAGACAGCCAATAGGGAATATGCAGTGATTCAAATATCGGTTATTTATTTTTATTCACAATCTATATTTCTATAGAAAGCCACTTTCTACATTATTTTATGCTTATGCTTGCGCTATAAAATTACGAGTGATAATAAAAAACCGGAAAAATGAGGGATAAATTTCAAATATCCACACGCAACGCTATTGGCGTAACGTCACGATATCAACAAGTGAGCAGACAATCCTTTATCGTTGTCATTGATAGTTAACCTATCAGTTTGATCGGTTCCAAAGAGTACTGGTTGCACGGAATCCGCCACTGAGCTATCTAACTACAATGGGTTACGCCCCTTTTTCAACAAGATGGGATTGGGGGAGATTGTAGAAAGTACATATCGGCGGTCTCCGCACGTACCAGCGTAACTAGCATTTTACAAATTTTACAGGAGAGACGAAAAACGAAAATCAGCAACAAATAAGATTGAATATGACATACTGATTTTTTACTCAGCACGTTAATGTTTTTTTGTTAGACGAAAATACTGTAGAACTTTGTTTTGCCATGGTCTAACTTGCAAAAAAATAGGTTTTTTAAGAAGAAAAATATTTTGTACAGTTACGCCACTTCCTGACGACTCTTGTTTCTTTTATTGTATAATTCCGCCAACATTTTAAAACTGAAAGTGGGTATAGAAAATATTTTTCCAAAAATAATATTTGTTTTATTCACTATATATTATAAATACAAACAAAATGTGAATTCTGGAGTAAGCTTAACCTAAAAAACAAATTGCATTGTAAAAATAATGACAGTTTTTAAATTATTTTTGAACGTTATTTTTCATGGGGCAGAGAATAATAAAATTGTTGCATTTCAGAGATACGTATAACTAGAGTTTATCCTTTGTAAGATCCTCATATTTTTTTTTGATATGTTAGTAAGTCCTTCATTCAAAGGATTTAATGGCAGGTTACTTAGCCCGCCCTTAATGCGATGTTTCAATACTAATCTATCGTAATGATGCTCTTGATGGCTGTATTTAAAGAAGAGTGTCATAGGTTCATCCCGTTTTACCATTACCTCCATAACGTCTGGCCATCTTATTTTATTTCCTAGCTCACTCTCTTTTACTGTTAACATGCGTAGTTCCTTGGAGAAAGATTTAAAATAGAAAAAGTCACTGAAATTCATTGGAATGACTGTATACGGTTACTTGGATCTAGCAAAACGGATTACAGGATGTAGTTTAGAGGGAATAAAGAGGTCAACGGCATGCGAGATAGCATGACCGATCGCACTGTGGGCTGAATCTCCCTCATTCTGCCCATGGTTAGTTTCAAAAAAGTTAAGGCATATTTCTTCAAGGGATGGTAACTTGCCTAATCCGTACAGTAACATGGATGATACAATAAAATTTTTATTCTGACCGTAGCATGCATCGCAATACAAGTGAATAGTTTGAATTCCTTTGTCACTATACTCACTAATCGCTTTGAATATACACGTTGCGATTTCGGACGAACCACGTTTGCCACTGGTTTCATTCCAAGTGAAGCAAAAACATTCTTTTGTTGTAGTAAAATTGAAGGTGGATAATCTGGACTAGCGTTTTCTTTTGACTTGGGCAAATAAATAACCTGCTGAAGATCGAAAACAGCGCATAAGAAGTTTGAGTTATTTTGAGCTTCTGTTTTACTTTGATCTTTCTTTTCTCTGACTAATGTTTTTTCCAAAATATGTTTTTCATATTTATTCTTTAAAGACTCTTTCTTTATTTCGTATCCGTTTCTATAGGTTAAACAAAGGGAACATTGATCCTTTTTAGGATGCAGAAACGACAGATTTTTTGATTTAAAAACTTTCCTGTAAGTAGAGAAGCTTGGTAATTTATCGCATCCATTACCAACTTCCTCTCGAAACATGTACATTTTTCGTAGTCAAGCTGGATGGAGGCACAGCATGTTGGTACTTGCCCTACAATAATGTGATTCAACTTGTGGATATCTGGCTATGTGTGTTTAGGTCGATATTCACAACAATATAACAATGTATATAGGTTATATTTACACCACGTGTGCGTGCTGTGATTTGCCGGTCAAATCAAACAAACTACCATTCTAGCGTGGCCTCCGAGATGCGCGAAATTATGAGTGAATGAGTCAGTGTGCAACACAGACTGAGAACAGAAAGTCGACCTGCAGTTTAAACGTAGAGGCGTAAGTCTATTTAAGCCAGTACGTGCGGTTGATTTATCGGTCAAATAAAGCAAATCAGTTTTAATGTAGAGGCGTAAATCTATTTAAGCCGGTACGTGAAAAACGTTTTTGGAATTTTGTCACTTACGTTGTTGTTCAAAACTTGTATTTTAAAGCAGCGCGCTAAGATACACTTACGCCACTTCGTGAGGTGAAAGAGCACAAAAATATATGCAGAATGCCGCCGTTAACTCGATTTTAGATTTTTTGTCATTTACGCCTGTACGTGCGGAGACCGACGATATGGCTGACTTAAAATATGATAGAAGAGATAAATCTAGTCCGTAATGTCAGAAACCTTAAGAAACACATTGAAATGCAAGACGTTAGGAAAGTCATGAACAAGAACACTTTTCCTAACCGCCTGCTGTATTCTCTAGTGACTTAATCATCACGTTTACAAAAATGAGCGATCCAAGTTGCACATACCTCTTACATTTTCTGGCCTACAAAAATACAGAATTGCAACATTGTATTAGCGCTTAAGCTGGTTCACAAAGCATCTAGGTAGTGACGAAATAATATGGACTACAGAAGAGAAGCGTCACGCTGACGTTAAAACAGTTTTTGGCAAGGTAAAAATGATATTGTATCCAAAACCCTACATGCAGTGTTGTCTGTGTTATAGCAGGTAGTGAGGAAGAATGTAAATATCCAGGTAATGAAGGTCGCCTGAAGTTAGTTGACCGCAGAACATTAACATTATCAGAAGTCTTTCACATGTCGCAAAACAAGCAGGAAATGGGGTGCTGATATTTTGATGCTCCATTAATATTGTATTGTAAGTACTGTTATTTCAACATATTTGGAATTTGAAATATCGTCGCTTAAGTTCTAACACCACGTAACTTTAAAAATAAGATATGCACACAAAAGGCTACCGTGATTGCCGAAAAGTCTTCACTATTTCAAGCATATGAGGTTTCATTTACGGCCAAACATGGAAGATATAAGCGTGTCATTCGATAGCGAATCCAAAGACCCACAGTTCTTTTTGCTCTCGTATAAAGTTGTTAGTTTTGAGTTACACTGTCTTAGAACTCAAGCGACGCGAGATGTTCTTTTTATTGAACAGCTGTGGTTTTGGTGCAATTATCGGAGTATATCAATTCAACATGTTTGTATGATGCATGAGTTAGCAGTACGAAAAAGAAGACAATACGACACAAATTTGATATTTAGTTTCACATCCTACGTCAATGAGCAATGGCAAAATTGCGTTTCATGATATACCCAAAAAGTATGGATTCGCTGTTCCAACAGCGGTTGTAGATTGTTCAAGTATGTTGCGAGAAAATAGACGTGACATGTAATTCCGACGGGTAGCAGCACTACGAACTTTTGGTGATACGGCTACAGTCGGCCGCGCATAAGTATGTATTAGCTATTATTTATGTTATGACGTTAGTTTTAATCTTCCCCTGAAGATGCTAAGTGGAATACGTATAGGGTATTTTAATAAACCGAATTGACGACTGGTAAAACTCTGGTGTAGAGATATTTGCTACGCCAAAGAATTCAGCAACACATACTAGCAGAGTTAAGTGAATATTGCTGAAACTGCACACAAAACTCCTTCATACGTGCCAAATTGTTCCCCAATACAAAATGAAAAAAAAAATCCTCAATGAATTCAACTCAATACTCACCAATGGTTGTCGTGTATGTAGTAGTAAAGCTGTCATTCGGATATACGGGATTGTTGAACGGTGGCACGTAACTTATACTCTCAGTTTCTTCAACACTAGGCTCCTTCCCAGGCCTGCCATCTTCTTCATCTGGCGTATAAAATAAGTTTGACGCTTCTCCATCTGCAAGCAGGGACATTATTTTAGTATCATTGCACAAACATCAAAACTGAAGGAGACTAGCATTCGTGCAGAACATGTCACTTTCACTGTAGGATGTTCATACAGCCTGTTTGCTGACAATCAGCAAACTAATAGTCGGCGACAAGTCATGACCTAGTTTGCGCAGTTAGCTGTCACTGACACGTCGCTGTCTGTATTAATTGCGTACATAAGAACGTTACGAGTTGGCTGAGGGAGGTCAGACCGATTACCGACAACTAATCCGCTGTTCGTACAGAAACTTCTGACTGTTTGGTGACTGTCAAATCAGTCAGCAGATAATTTTCCAGTAAATTGTCAGAGCTCGAAATCAAGTACAACAATTATTCGAATGTAATTTTTTTTGAATGAAGTAGACAATTTTGAAAAAGTTCGTGGTTCATTTGCTGTAAACCAGAATGATCTAGGATTTTTCGTCCAAATATGCCCGAATTTTCCTTTATATACATGGACACCTTCTAGAAAAAATAACAGCACCCAAAAATCGAATGACAAGTTGAAGAAGTAAATACATAGTAAGAATTCTGAATAAACGTCTGCATTGATTATGCATGAGAAATGTACAAAGTATTGTGAATGACTTTTAATAAAACTCGGATAGTAGGGTTTTTGTTCGCTGTACCTTCGTCGTCCAGCCTCGAAGTGTATGTATAAACAGTATTTATATTTTCTAGCTATGTAAGTCCAACCCAAAGCTGATGAAAAAATAAACAAAATAACGAATTCTGGAGAATTTGTGATACAGCTTTGTCTCACGGGTGCCCACGGAGAGGGAGTGACTGTTTGTGCTGGGCTGAAAATAATATTTTCTCTATACAGGGTATTTTAAATTCGACCCTCACCATTGAGATCTCGGAAACTTCAAGGGTACGAAGTCACTTAAATAGGGGCAAAGTTGCGTATTCAGATAATCAGCAAAATGTGGCTTAGAAAGTTTTGAAATTGAAAGTACTTCCGGAAAGAGACGTAAAAAAAAGAATTTCCCAAAATGGTTTTAATTTTTTCTACTGACTTTATCTGAGGTGGGATTTCAAAATAAATTTCACATGAACTCTGCCATATTTTCTCCTCTACAAGACGGCTCAATTAGAATTTCAATATGACGTTTCGTCTCTTGTCCTCCAGCATCAACTTATTTTTTTCTTACAGACGCCATATTGGATTCTTACACACATGAATAGAACTTTAATTTTGATTTAAAAAATGTATGTCATACATTGATATTGCAAAACCTTAGTTATTCCAGAAGTTCCTAGGTAGGCCTTGAAATTATTAGATTTCTTTTGTTTGCATAGCAACAGAGTTTGAAAGGCTGTGAATACCTCTGCTTATTTATGGTTATTATTGTTATTACCATCAATAAAATTTTCATTTCGTATTCAGGTTTCACTAAATCTTTTTATTTAATTTTAATTTTCATCCAACAACAAATTTATGGTCAACTAACAATCACTGAATTTATGGCTTAAAAAATCCATTTAAATGTAAGAAATTCCAATATAGTGTCCGTATGAGAAAACGAATTTGATGATGGAAGTCGAAAGAAGAAATGTCGAATTGAAAATTTGACTACGCCATCTTGCAGACGAGAATAAGTAACAATGACAATATGTAATTTATTTTGAAATCCCATCTCCCATAGAGTTGGGAAAAATAGAGCGGTTTTGGAATAAATCTGGAGATCGAAACGAACATCTGATAATTTCAAGGTCTACATAAGAAATTAGGTTTTTCTTAAAGTAATCAAGGTTTGACAACGTGAATGTATGACGTATTATGCATATTTTGAATCAAAATTAAAAACTCTATTCATCTGTGCATTATAGCGTCCTTAAGAAATAATAAAGTTGATGCTGGAGGACAAGAGACGAACCGTCATATAGAAATTCTGATCATGCTTTCTTGTAGAGGAGAAAACGTGGCACTGTTAATGTGCAATTTATTTTAAAATCCCAATATAAATAAAGTCAGGAAAAAATCAGAACAATTTTGGGAAAATTGAGGTTTTCCGTTACTCTACGGAAGTACATTGAATTTCGAAACCTTCTAAGTGACACTTTGTTGACTAGCCCATTTAAGCGACTTCGTATCCCTTACAGTTTCAAAGATCCCAATGGTGAAGGCCAAATTAGAAACACCCTGTATATGCAGACTCGACTAAAACGGCTGAACATAACTTTAATTCTCAAGATCTGTTTACATAGCTATAAGTTCTTAACATGGACAAAAAGAACTGAGACTACGAAAATACATAGATGACTTAAATACTGCATTTTGCAACTGTAACAATAATTTTCAAAAGATTAGTGATCACAAAAATCGTATTAATTATGGTTCTTGAAAGTTATGTCCTCTATTGTTCGGATTTTTCATACTGTATTCATAATCTTCATTTTGCCATTACCGGTACAATAAACAAAATATTGAGCACAAAACACTTTGGCGCTGGTTGATATTTAAAATGGAATTTCATTAAAATTTCTTCTGCCACTTGCTCACCTAAAAATGTTACAAAAACTTGTTTCTGTAGAATTGTGGTTTTCTCTACAAAATTAAGGTTTTTGGGTTTCATTTTTTTACACCGAAGCAGCCGCAGAGGTGAACCCTACATGCCAAGGCATCGCGGCTGCTTTCAGGAGCTTAATGAAACTTTGTTATTCCCATTTTTGAACTGCCTGAACTTAGTACGTCCCGTCGGCGTAGCTAGATCGCCAACGTCCCGTCGGTGCGAACGTGTCACCAGACTGTCCATAAGAAAAGAGTAATCGATCATTAAATGCCTCTTGCGAAGCAGTTTTACTCCTCAAGATAGTTTCGACACACACTGTGATACCTGTCACTGTCATTGGTTGACTGGTGTCCTCTGATCTGTCAGAAGGTTATGTACGAACAGCGGATTAACAGTCGGCAAACAGTCAGAACCTGTACGATTTTGACAGTCACCGATAGGTTACCGACTACTGTACGAACAAACCATATATCGTTCATCGCTTTCATGTATTCGGTAAAGTTAGGATCCAGTTTACCTTAAGAGCCCCATATATGTTTCAACAGAAATGACAAGTGTCAATGAAAGTATGTGACAAAATTACGATTTGCAGTGTTGTTTATGCATTATCTCGGATGTTTGAAAAGTCGAAACGAGACGCTATCACTGCTGAAACATTTACAGTAGCTTCTAGGCGGATACCAATATTTTCAATTTTGACCAGAAAACGTCCAAATACAGCATAAGGTTGGCATCTTCTTGGAGAATATGTTAACTAATGTCTATACTTCATACAGTAAGATCTCAGGGCTGCCAGACATTACATAGTTTATTAAAGACAAAACTTGAGGCATTCAGTAGTATAGTAAAGTAACTGAACTCTACTTTCTTTCTCATGCTTGATTTTTATATATGTTATTTAGGGTGCATTTCACCACGAAATCAACAACCCGTTATTTTCCACCTATCGGGTATCAGTCCGTCAAATATAGCGAATGAGCTTCAAGATCCATTCAAAAAATTTCAGCAACCAATAGCTATGAAATATTGAAAACAAAACATTGTCAAAGTGTGAGATGACAGCTTGTCATTGGAACAACATCACCAGCTTATTGAATAAAATTCTTTTTTTTACTATTGTTGATTGTTTATTCATGTTTATATTTTTTCAATTGCTATGCGATTTTACCGATTTAACATCACCTACTTGATGACAAAAATTTCATAGATATTTGCTCGTTTCCAAACATTCATTCATTTACTTGCCGATCATCAGTACCATTATGACCCCTGATAATATTCGCACAAAACCATTCAGGATTTTTGTTATCCATAATCCATAAAGTTGAATATTTTCCGTTGTTCATGAAGTGAACAAACATCGACACTATATTTACAAGCGATTAAGAAATACCCAAATATATGTCGTAAAGCTACTAGCAAACCTAAAACCTGCAAAAAACTAGAATTTGCAATAATTTTATTTTTTCACCGAGTACACATTGTAGGTTAGATTAGACATTTGAATAACAGATGATTATCTTCTGATATTTCAAAACTCACCATTCGACAAGTGACACATAATTCTGTTGGATGCGTTAACGCTTCGTCCCAGTGGAGCAAACTCTGCCAACTGTTGACATATACTATGCTTTATAAGACTATACGTGGAATTTTTCCCAAAATCGTTGCACAGCACTTCAAAAAATGCAAATGAAAATTTAAAATTATTTCCCTGACGCCCCAAATGGCTCCGTCGCCGTCGGTACCCCAGGTTATACATCTTGACAGTAGAGATGTTCGATACGATCCGATATTTAGAAGTAATGATACTTTTGCTTCCGATACCCGATATTTAGGATCAATATTTTTATATCCGATACTTGGGTGTATCGATACATTTCACTATCGTCATCTTTTGATCTGGACTGTCAGAAAGAGTGACTAACTTCAGATTACTTTTCTTGTTTGTTTCCTTCCGTTGGTGCTACTCACTTCACGAGCTCTCATAATTTATTTTGGATTCCAGGGTTGCCACATTAGGGGGTTTTTCCCAAAAATCAGGGAATTTTCATTTCAATGGTGAATATTTTTGGGGATATTTTTTCTGGGGAAACATTTTACTGGGAAGGTATTATTAAATAAAATTTTAACAATAACATTTCATAATGTACTTGTTATTTATATATTTGTCTTTCGATTCGAAACAAATACTTCTACATTTTGTGGTATTTAGCGACATAACAAAAATATGTCGTTCAAAAAAATATTTGGAGATCGAAGAATATCTAATAAATCTTAAGCCTATGGTAACAAAAAATTAATGGTATTTTTTGAGAAGTTTTTTGAAAAGTCCTGAATTTAGGGGATTTTTACATTTCGACTGGGGTAACAGCTAAACGACCGAGCAACCCAGTTGTATTCGGTTTCGGGGAATTACACACACACATGACACAGTGTTTTTAGTATTGGTTGACTATAGTTTAAAACAAAACGTTATTGTGATAGTGATGTCTCCTGTAAGAAGTGATTTGTGGAGCTATTTTGTAAAATCGAGTTTAGTGAGAGATGTAAGTTACGCAATTGTGAGGTTTTTACCTATTCTTATTAGTGAACGTTTTTGACAATCCAGGCATATACAGCTGAAAAAAGTAAACATTATTTTGAGGATTGTAGAAAAACAACCTCGATTTTCGGTAGTGTATGTTCCGTATCAAAAAAGATATCGATACTTGTGGTATCGATAATTTTATTCCGATATTTTTGAGTATCGATACTTCCTAAAACGATAAGAATCGATACGTGGTATCGATACTTTTCGTGGATCCGAACATCCTTTCTTGACAGCTTGCCGTTCGTGTCAACTGGGTTGCGTTGTACATACGGTGTTGACTTTATTATTTCGGCGTCGCTCTAATGGAATAGAAGCGAGTGTGTCGCGGCTTCTTCTTTCGATCTCCTACGCCAACGCCTTTGCGCAACCTCCTTCGTCGTCGACCTCTCTTTGCGAACAACAACGGTGGGCGCCTGGACGGTCGCTGGCGAGGGTGAAAAGGAAGTATAATTTATTAACTGATTTTTTAGACTCAAATCGACAACAAAAATACTCATAATCTAGAGTTTCGATTTCTGGTATATTTTCAAAGTATTTGAGTATTGTTCCTTGGCTAGACTAATGTTGTTTTTTGAATGACAACATTATATTATCGCAAAATCGGCACGGTTTTATACAAGAATATGATCTTCTACAACATTACTTTTTTTTCATACAATGGTCAAAAGATTGAGGCGAGCAAGTGTCCTGTTGGGATCTTCTGTGACCTTCGACTGTGTCGATCTATTGTTGATGAAAGTTTGTGGAAGACGTGTAACATTAGATAAAACTAATATTGACATAGGAGTACCACGCGGTTCTGTTCTGGGACCAGTGCTGTTCTGTTCTCAGTATACATCAACAATCTTGAGCATTCGTTCCCCGCAGGCCATTTTACATTGTACACAGATGATGCTTCAATTATTGCATCAGGTAAAAATGATACAAACTTACATGGCACATACATGGTGTTTGTTCAGAGTTTCATTTGATTCCTCACCTTCTGTCTCCTGATTTTCCGCCGATTCAGTTGGCGTCTCCTCGTTCTGATGCTTTCCATGAACACCCTCTTCACTGCCACGTTCGTCGACCTCCATCAACTCTTCCGGAGGTGGCGGAGGCGGGGGCGGCGTTAACTCCTTCGGGGGCGGCGGAGGTGCAATGAGCTCCGGAACGGATGGCGTCGGGAGCACGGCAATTTGAGATGGAAGGGTGGCGGTCGCCGCCGTTGCGGTGACGGCGATGCCCTCTTTGCCAAGCGCCAACACTTCACGTACAATGTCGCTGCCCGGTATAGGAAACGTAGGGTTGGGTAGCGCAATAGGCTTCGTTTTTGGTTCCAGTTCCAGGTTTAGAATTGTCTCGACATTCAGGGCTACAAGAGAAACGATTGTTCTGAATGAAGTCTTTTACATCATTTGTTCCACAACTTTATGTGGAGTATAAAAATAGAATAACACCCAGTGACTGAAGTAGGGATTGACGAATACTAATATGTACCGGGTGCGCCATCTTTTATGTCGGTATTGAAACATCGAATGACTGATATTTACCAACCGAGTGATTTGGTTATACGTTTCTGAAACGTCAATTTACTACAATTTTAGTCATGAATCGCTTTACACCGAAACAACGCACCGAAATAGTCACAATGTACATTGAAAATCGTCGTTCAGTTGTGTTAACGCAACGTGCATATAGTCGAAAATGTCGTGGCAAACAGGCACCGTCTGACAACACTATCCGTCGTTTGGTTTCGAATTTTCTTGAGTACGGGACAGTGGGAGATCGACAACATACCGTTCATGAACGACCAAGACGTTCCAATGAATTTGTTGAAGCGGTCAGAGACAGCGTTGCCCAGAAGCCAAAAGTGTCGTATCGTCACCGCGGTCAGCATTGTGGCATCAGTGGAACCACGTTGCGGCGCATTTTGAAGGATGATTTGCATTTGTTTCCTCATTATAAGGAGCAGTTAACACAAAAAAATATTGCCAACTCACCGTCCACGTCGCTTGTAGTACGCCCAAACAGTCGCTCGCATGGTTAATAAGCAACCTGCCGCATTTGGGGGACGGAAACTCCACATGAAATCCACGAAATGCCCTTGCATGAGCGGAAAGTGACTGTTTGGGCCGGCGTTTGCGCCAAAACCACCATTGGGCCATTTTTCTTCAACGAAAACGAAACAGTCGATAGAAATCGATATCGGTGGATGATGGCTCATTATGTCTGCACACAGATGCGTGAAAAAGGTATTGATGATTACTGGTTTCAATAAGACGGTGCGCCATGCCACACTGCAAATGAAAAAATCCAGTTTCTGCAACGAAAATTCCCTGGACGTCTGATGTCAAAAAGAGGTGACCATTGACTGGCCATCCAGGTCTCCAGATTTGGTCCCACCGGCTTCCTCTTGTGGGGTTATTTGAAAAGTCAACTGTACGCCAGCAAGCCCCAGACCACTGAAGAACTCAAGGCAAACATTCGTCGCGCAATCGCCGCTATACCACCAGAGATGCTCGAAAAAGTAATGGAAAACGCAGCAAAACGGGCACATTTTGTTTTGGCCAATAAAGGTGGCCACTTGATAGATGTGTTCAAAAACTAGTCCCAATAAATTGTAATGGACCATATTTAATAAAAATACCCGATAATATATAGAAATAAGTTTTTTGTTTTCAAAGTTATTTCATGTTTACATACCGACATAAAAGATGGCGCACCCTGTATATTGGCGGAATTAGAGTTACAAGTTTGAAAAAAATATAATAACCTGTTTTACAACGGAATTATATTCTTGATGGTATATAAAAAGGCCCCTCACCAAGATAAAAAAAATTTTGCTCGGTGGATTTTTTTTCAACGCAAAGTTCTAAAAGTAATTTTTATTCTCAAATAGTTATGAATTATAGTGAAAGTAGTAATGTTTATTTGTAAATGAAATTATAAAGTAATATGACAATAATGCAATCAGGCTACACAACAACAATATATACTGTCAATCTGAAACACTCGAGTGTTTTCAGATTTCAAAAAATGCATTACATTTCATATTCAAACTCAAAAATAACAAAACAGAAAACTATTTTTATATCTGTGGTGACCTTTAGGATCCCTAGATTTATTAAAGTAAAGAACCGTAATTATATTTAGAATATAATGCAATCATCTTACCTGGTCGTCGTTCATCTACAGGCAATCCAAATGCTTTTTTCAACCTCAAACTTGAGATTTCTCTTTGGCGTTCAAGTTCAGTAGGTTCTGAATTGAATGCAGGTGCTGAAATAAAAACAACTTCAATAAATTATTAATTAGCGCGGCTAATTTCCATGGTCGAATTAAACAATTCAAACTTGTCGAATAAAAAAGAAAATTACAGTTCTAGTGCTGATATTTCAACTCAGTATTACTTTTTACTATTTACTGGATAAAAACTCCAATACAAATACCGTTTGCCATTGCCAAACCTTTTTATAGTCCTTCAGAGTAGATACATACTAGGTGATTTCTGGACTCACTAGACCACTAGACACTCCCTAAAGATACATGCGGAATTTCAAACTGATCTGACAATTTTCTTCTTACAACGGTATGAAGTAAACGTGCTTCGTATCGTCTTAGGAAAAAAATTCAAACTTGTGCACTAATTAAATATGAGCATCGAACAAAGAGAAAATATTGTGTGTTAAACTTGGCAAAACATTTGCCGAAACGCATCAGATGTTGCTGCAAGTGCATGATGATGATTGTTTACCTCGTAGCCGAGTCCATGAGTAGTTTACACGATTCTAAGAGGGTCGTGACCGTGAGTCTGTGGAAGACGTCGAACATGTTGGCCAGTCGAAATTTGTGATTACACCACAAATCGTCGAGAAAGTGCGTGAATTTATCAAAAATGATCCAAAATCTTCATTGACATACATGGAAATGGAATTAAATATCTCTAAAGATTCAATCCATCGCATTTTGACAAAGAATTTAAGCATGAGAAAGCTGTGTTCACGGTTTGTTCCGCACAAGCTCACGGATGACAAAAAAATTGCTTTGAATTCAACGTTCGAGAGACATCATTAAAGAGGCCAAACAGACAAAAACTTTCTGTACTACATTGTGACTGGTGACGAAATGTGGTGTTTTCAATACGATCCCGAAACTAAGCGTCAAAGTGCCGAATGGAAGCACCCAAGCGAGCCAAATCCGAAAGAGCCATTTGGGAAAAGTCCAAAGTGAAGATAATGTTGATTTGTTTCTACGATTCGATTATTCACAAGAATTCGTTCCACCGCGGCAAGCGGTTAATGCTGTGTGTTATCTTGGTGTTATGAGGCGGTTGATGTCGCGTATTGGTCCTGTGATAATGCACCACCTCATCGATCAACGCTTGTGTCCCATTTTTTGACAAATGGCATTTTAACCATCAGCCACTCCCCGTATTCTCCTGATATGGCACCGTGTGACTATTTTCTGTTCGGTAAACTACATTTGGCCATGAAGGGAGAACGGTATGCCGTCGTAGAGGCCAGCCAAAGGGCGCCGACCCATCTATGAAAATCATTCGAAAATATTTTAGTCTGTGCAACTCGCTGTATAACTCTGAAGGTGACTATTTTGAATAAAATAAATTCGATTTTCCGAAAAAAAAATGTTTGTTAATTTTTTTCTGAGCTGTTTACTTTGAGGCAGGCCTTGTAAAATTATTCATACATTGAATTTATGGGAGGTTGTGTTGAAGAATAAACCTATTTTCATAGACTTTTTTTCGTGTAGAGTTCAAAAACTTCTCAAATCACATGGTATATACACACACAGCAGTTCTAGCATTTAGATATCCAAACACATTTTCAAATGAATGATCATACCTTTTACAGGTAATTCCGATAAGGGCATATCATCGTCACTGGACGTTAGTGATGTGCTGCTACTAGTACTTCCCGTCCTAGATCGTGGTATTGGTGTGGTTGACTGTCTGAACGATTCTGATGAGTTATTCTCTTCCGTGCTGGCCTGTTCCTGTTCATGCTCATGTTCTCCACTTCTATCGTTGGTGGTCAACTGTTTTCTTTGTCTATATTCAGTTATGGACAACTGCAAAATTAACATATCCAATTAGTCCTCAAGATTCACAGGCATTATGACTTTATTGAATGCAGTAAACGGAAACCATCAATACTATCAACAGTTAGTGATGTTAATCGTTGACAGAGAAGTAGAAATGAGACTTTCAAATAAAAAAAAAATGGCGCCAAGTAGGTTTACTTCGCAATTCCTATGCAACGCTCTCATCAATTCATAAGGGCACAAGTTAGTCCATCTTAGAAAAACATTGGCGACGAACATGCATAATAAAGGAATTAAATGGTTCATACAGTTCATAGTCCAACATTTGCGATCTAGCCTACTGCCCGACTGACAGTACTGACCATCGAGCAACGACGCTATCCAGCAGGGAGTTATACACAAAAACACGCATGATGGCTCAGTTATTCCTAGCTATCCAAAGCGGTGAGGCGCGCGCTCGTTGAGTAGCCCGGTACGCGTACATCGAAGATATATCCTTCTAATTCAACTTTTAAGGCCATGGGTCCCTTTTATTCAACAGCCTGTTTGAAGGAGTATTTCCAATTGTTTTCGTATGATATCTAAATGCTGTATAAAGAGATGATTGATAAGCAATATTAGCAATTTTTTTCATCAAAAAAATGCATTTTTTGTTCATTTTTTCTGCAATCGTAGTTTGTGAACGAATAACAGTGTAGCTCTAAAATTATATGACAATATGCCACATTTATAGTAGATTTACCTTGAGACATTACTATTTTTCTTGACATTTTTTTTTCCGAAAAAGCAAACTGAGTTTTCAAAAATAAACTTACTAAAGAGCTATAAAAAGAGCAGTACAAACCATTGCTGAGAAAACAACTTTTGTACTCACACGGTTTCCGAGCTATCATTGCTATTTGGAAGAAACATGCCTCCCGCTGGCCACTCCCACCGCGGCGGATGATTGGCTGTAATCCGAGAAGACTATGCGTGTCTCTTCGCCGTGATTCCACGTTTCAGCATATTCATTCTGTTCGCTACTGTTGGAAGTGTATACCTTCGTTGTTGTTAAAAAAATGCCTAAACGTCGTGCTGCACTATCAAAACGACGTAAGCGCACGCATGGAAGCAAAGAAAAAAAAAGGCTAGAAAGGTAACTGTTTCTTTGAGACCCGTTGTATATAATTCTACAAATTCGAGTATTGACTGTAATAGTTGGTAGTATCTATAGTTTAGATGAAATTTTTAGTTTTTTAAGCTGGGGCATAATGCCTCTTTGAAGCTTTGAAATTGAGTTAGTCGATGTATGCTAGGGCAAAAACCTGCGCTATTTTCACACAAAAGATTGGATCAAATATTTTCCATAGAAGTTCCCATTTTCCCTAGTTTGGTTCAAAAAAGTCATATTCATGTTTTAGCTCGTCTCCAGCCTTGACTTCAGATTGCATTCTTGCTTTTTTATCCAGGTTGTTTTCAAGAAATGAAGTTGATGAACTATGTGCATAGCGTTTTGTTGACAACAGCAATGAATTACCTGAGGCTTGTCCAGTTGGTGTCAAAAGTTATGTTGGCAAATCCTCGTTCAATAGAGTGTCTTACGATAAGGATTATGCTTTTGAATCAGTGAAGGACCAAAATTACCTAAGCATCGATGACAGGAGATCTGTTAATTTGGGTCATTTTTTGTCGTAGTAACGTTAAGTGTGCAATCATTAGAGGAAATGTAAAATAGGTAGGATGGACTTCGTGAAAGAAACAAACAGAGGTCATGTCATAAAGTTACATTTTTTTTTGTTGAAATTGTAAAAAAGCTATGGTTATATAATCAGACCCAAACAATAACACGAAAAAAACTATAAATTCTGCAGCAGTTTGGGGGAGCATACCAACTGGCATAGGTCGCCGTCAATATGGGGAATTTATGGCAATTTTAGATGTTCCCTCTATGACCACTCGATCTTTTCGGACAGAAACTGAGACTGTCAAGAAGGTATGTTGTATATAGGTTAGCTCATGGAGAACAAAAAGAAGTTAGACAAAACAGAATATGTATTAGTTCATATGATACTTGCATAGATGTATGGCAAAATTTTTATATGCTACTTTAATCAAAGGTTCAATCCTTGACAGAAACTTTACATTAGCTAATTAATAGCTACACGCATCCCAACTTCGTGATTAGTCCTTACAACTGTGAACATTTTTATATTATTTACCTAAGGAGATAAGTATTCTCATTAGAGTAATGCACTTAATAATTTTCAAAATATCTCTGTACTTTTCACGTATTGTTTTTTTTTTTAGTTTTGGCGTAACGTGAACAGCATATCATTTAGAAACAAAACAGCCAAGAACGTTTGCCAGGCTTGCTGGGTGACCTCAAAACCTGCGAGGGGGACTTTGAGCTTTCGTAATACCAAAAAGTGTCTCCGAATTGGCTAATATTCTCGGAAATTCAGCAAAGTAGCTGCAAAGGTACAAATTCTCCAAGTTGGCAATTTGACCACAAAAACATTTGATTATTTATTTTGTCGTTGTGAATGGTTATCGATCCCTAAACCTATATAGAAAAATGCTAATTAAAACGTTTACCCGATAACTCAAATGAAAGCTACAGCTAAATATTTCGTATTGCCGTTCTCAAATTACAATAATTACACTTGTAGTTGCAATTTTTTCCGAGCTCTGAAGCACGAATTTTAAAGGAAATTCTCTCCGCCACTGGGTGTCCGATTTCCTGCCGTCCGAACACTCGTCACTATTCATTACAATTTTTTCGTGTAGTCTGTGAGGACGGATTTTTCCTTTGCACGTAAAAGTGGTGAATAATGTCGGAAAATCGCAAATCTAAGAAGAGAAAGATACAAGAATTATTGCAGGATCTTTTGGAAAACTCAAGTAAGTGGATAGTGTTTTTTAATAATCTCTTTGTTTTGTAGATCCTTTGTTCGCAACATTTGGAAGTAACGAACTGCTGCAAATATACAATATTTGCATGAAATCAATTTGCCCACCGGTATTTTGTTTTCTTAATATCCCCACCGGAATATACATATATATTTTGTGCAGTTCCACCCGAGCATTTCTGAAAAAGTGAGGCCGGCCACGCCGGTTATCGCTTGTTGATAAACATCTCGCCTCATCTTACGTTTTTTGTTACTCAGCAAACGTGTCGATAAATTCCTACGAATTTATTTGTCCATAGGCGTCTCGGAGATTTCTGACGGGCCCCAACCTAGTGACGACGAGGACCCCGAAATGACCTGTCCCATTGCCGACCTTTCAAAAGCGAATCGGGTGCAACCGCCTAATTGTTTATTGGCCCTGCTAGAAAAGAAAACATCGGACAATTTAGGGCCAGAGGTGCACTCCGATATTTTAGACTTGCTATCAGTTTTCTCGTCACAGATGGACGAAAAACTACCCTGGAACAATATCCTATTTTAAAAGGTTGTGAGGCTCTGAAACCACCAGAGATAAATCCTGAAATTAAATCTTGTTTAACACAGGCAGTATTGAGGCACGATATGTGTCGATCAAAACTTCAGGGTCAATTAGCAGCAGATATAAGTGCCTTAGCTGTTCTTTCAAATACCATGAGACTTGCCCCATAGATTCTTTCCTTTTTGGACAAAATTTCACAGAAAAACTGAAATGCTCTTCTGAAGCAAAGAAGTTTGGCGCGCCTATTATAAAGAAACCTAAGACTCTACGTACAGTGACCACAGCTTCCAGTTCGTCTCGTCTCCCTTCATCATCCAAACAGATTGCTGGATCTTCACGACGAGGTTCACAGTTTTTTTACTATCGCCAAGGTTCGTTTAAACCTCGATACAAAAGGGAGGAGGAGGGGAAACACAACTAACTCAAAAGAATTGGAAGACAGTTTATCTGAACCAGTCTCTTTAGGAGCAACCTCCGCTACATGCCCACAAGTTAATCAGTTTATTGCCCCATATTTTCTCGTACCTCAACCAGTCGGCAGTTCTAGATTTATCTTAAATCTAAAAAAATTAAATACCTTCTTGAAGGTCTCCCATTTCAAGATGGAGGATTATAGGACAGTGTTACACTTAATTTATAAAGATCTTATCATTAGTAAGTCACAACAAGCAGCAATCACTGATTCTCAGTTTACTAAAAAGATCCTAGTTTCTCTAGGATTTATTATAAATATGGAAAAGAGTTGTTTTACTCCAATGAACAATTGCAAGTACTTAGGTTTTTTATACGACTCTCGAGAATTATTATTATCCTTACCAGAACAAAAGGTGTCTCTCTTGTTAAAACTTCTTTCTCATACAGTAAACAAAACGGCAATTTCTGTACAAAAATTGGTAGAGTTCATAGGAAAATTGGTAGCAGCGTGCCCAGGAAGCGTGTCCCTATGGCTGGGTCCATTTAAAGATTTTGGAACGAGAAAAATTTAACACCTTACACCGTAATAACCAAAATTACAAAAGTAAATTTACAGTCTCAAATTATATGAAAATTGATTTAGAATGGTGGATGCAATCTCTTTCACTTAATAAAGGAACGCCGATATTACCAAGTAAAAATTACGATTTAGAAATTTTTTCCGATGCCTCCCCAACTGGTTGGGGAGCGTTTTGCAGTCGTCACACTACTAATGAATTCTTTTGAGGCCTCACACCATATTAACTATTTAGAATTGGTAGCTGCACTAAATGCGGTAAAATCATTTACTCAAAACCTCTCTAATTGTTACATACTTCTTCGTGTTGACAATACAACAGCTGTATCCTGCATTAACCGCATGGGCAGTGTAACATACAGTAAGTTGAACAGTATTGTCAGACAGTTGTGGACAGGGTGTGAAGCTCGCTATATAAATACTAAACAGAATATTTTTGCGGATAGGGCATCTCGGTTACAGAATATACATTAAATTCTGAGGCTTTCTCCACCATCTGTTCTAGGTTCGGAATACCAGACATAGACTTCTTTGCAACAAAATTAAATACTAAATGTGAGCGCTACATTTCATGGAAACCTGATCCAGATTCCTTAACAGTGGATGCGTTTACTTTTTCATGGGAAAAAGATTTTTTTACGCTTTTCCACCTTTTTGCTTACTTACTAAATGTTTACAAAAAATAATTGACGAGAAAGCACAAGGAAATTTAGTAGTTCCTCGATGGGATAGTCAACCGTGGTTACGCTTTATATCAAAGGTTATTGATAACTAAGCCTGTAGTTTTTCAACCGAATTAAACTTTATTATTAGAGATTTTTTCGCGAGATCCCGTAGTGAACCGGAGCGGGAACAGATGGAATTTCCCCTTCCTCTCGAAGTTTCAAGTTACATCGGGAGTGGTTAGATGGCGCATGTTGCGCAAAAAGTTTGCTTTAAGCTCCTTGATAAACTTAGGTGCCTTGTTTGAATCTGAAATAAAAAGACCGATCGTTTTTTGTGCAATGTACGTATATATCAATAAAATCAATCATTTGATATGACAAGTGCGGTTCATATATCTTCGATTACCTTCCCCCTCGTCATTTAAAATCAGGTGGACGTGTTCCTCCATTTATGATTCAATAATTTAACTCAATCTTCGGTACAGCGAGGTCAAACTTTCAATTGAGATGCCTGTTTTTTAAATGAAATTGACATAAGACCTGTCACCCGATAGTACCTCACAGACGTTAGGCGTGTACCCGTACCACGTGATTTTTTTACATTCGGACGACGTCACATCCGTCTTCTTCTATTCCCAATACAATAGCTCCTACCCTAAGAGGTAGGGTTTTTGCATGTCAATCGCCTTATACGTATTCGTTAGATACGCTGATTTTATTTTTAACAGAACAATATAATATATACTCTAAATTCTCAATATTCTGCCTTATCCTTTGTTTTTTCGATGGGAGATAAAGATAAGAATTTTTTTCAGGCGGTTTTTGAAAGGAATATATAGACAGAAACCTCCGCAACCTAAATACCAGATAACATGGGACCCTTCCTTAGTTCTGGACTATTTAGCAAAAATGTACCCTCTACCTGAGGTATCGCTGCCTCAGTTGACCTGTAAGCTAGTAACTTTATTAGCTCTAGTAACTGATCATAGAATACATGCATTGACTAAAATTAGGACTAGAAATATTACTCGTTTTAGCAATAGACTAGAAATTAAGATACCAGATTTAATAAATGTTACAGGATAGGGCGAAATATGCTATACATTATTTTTTGATATTTTTCAACAATAAAGACATCCAGTCGTTCTACTTGTCAACCCTTGTTAGTTGTTCCATACTTTACTGACCACCCTCCGCCAGATGGCTCTCCATATATTACTGTTATCGCTGATGGTGGATGGAGTAAGAGGATCTATGGTCATGGGTATAATGCGTCTTCGGGAGTTGTAAGTTTATTGGGGGGCGAAAGCGGGACTATTTTTTGTATCGCTCTTCAATATATTTTCGGCCATCACATAAGGTAGTAAGCAAATCCTGGGGGCCTTACTCTGTTTACTAGAAAACAGAGTCAAGGCCCCAGGATAGGTTTGCTACCTTATGTGATACCCAATTATATATTGAAGAGCAAGAAAAAAATGGTCTCGCTTTCCCGTGCCGCTTTTGTCCCTCCCCCAACTCCTGCTGCATTTTTACCATTTTCGATCACACACGATCTATCCGGTTCTTCAACTACTTTCTCTAGCAGCTCACAAAGCAACATTTCCGGTGCGGTTTTTCAGCTGCTAGTGCACTTTACACGCTGTATATTAAAAATAAATCATAATTTCCCAAATCGAGTAAGGCCCAGGATTTTTTCGTAGTTATTCATCATATTCGAATGACCCATTAAGCGGTTTTCCCTAATGAAGTCCGGAAGTCCCTTGCCCGCACTTCGATCAGATTCAATCAAAATTCGATCAAACACCATTCCTCGGAAAAAAAACAGTCGCCGCAGGTATGAATGATACGCAAACATTACCATAATTCGACCTTGAATGTAATGTCTACCATCAACCCTTATTAGGTAATCTCATCTGGTAAAAATTGTTCGAGATCACTTGATTGTGCCTCGGCTCGTTGTAATTGTGTGTGGTATTTAATTTTTTAGAGCACCTGCAATTTTCCCTTTATTTTATTGACAATGCAGAATACAGTAGGTGCCCAGTGTACACTGAATGTTATACTACTTGCCTTCCGGACTTCATTGGGGTAAGCCGCTTGATGGGTCATTACAATATAATAAATAGTAACGATTTATCGGAAAAAATCCTGGACCCAACTCGATTTTGGAAAATTACGATTTTTTTTATATACACCAAAGTGCCCTACGAGTTGAAAAACTATGTTCCGAGGCACACCCACAAAACTGCTTTCTGGGCTGTTAGAGTAGTATAATTCTACGAGATACATGCAAAGAAAAGCCCTGAACCTAAATCGCTTTTCGATGTATTTAATATTAAAATTGAGGTAGGGCATTTTTGGGGGGCTGTAGGCCATGCACCACTATTTTGATTGTCATTATTTTTGATTGATTTTGATTTTTTCATATTGCTCTATAACTTTATTACTCTTGGGGAGGAGGGGTATACTCGCTCAATACATAAAATAAACAATATTTCTGTAAAACCACATCGATTCTTCGAAAATTCGTGCACTCCGCGTTTCTGATCGCGCTCGATCGATCGGTTCCTCAACCACATTTTCTAGTCGAAAATATTTTACTATAAATATACAGCTTACGTTTTAGAACTACGATAACAGTCCAGCATTCAGGAAGGTATTGAAAACTCATAGCTGCTGACCATGATATAACGAATCGAGTAATACAGTTTCTGTACAAAAAATTGCATGCAGTGACATTGAACACATGGGCCATTAGGACACTAGATCTAAGGTTCAAAACTTAGTTTTGTATTCTCACCAGGACTCAGTAAGTTCATATAGGTGAAATACGTCCTCTACGAGAGGCCAACACACCTAAGCTTTGTGGAGGAGCACGAGGCTAGAGTATCTCTATCCTATATGGCAGGGTACATGAGGCTACTGCGAGGAGGAGGTATGAAAAACAGATAGGATTATCCGTTGAGCAGTGCGGACTTTTTGTATATCAAAAATATCCTTTTTTTGCAGCTTTTCCGGATGGTCTTGTGGGCACAGAAGGCCTTATAGAAATTAAATGTTTGCCTTCTGTAATGCTACTCTGCCGAAAATAACCAGACTTTTGACACCTTCATAAGTTAACATATCACGTTCAGAAACGCCAAACTAACATTGAAATTTCTCTACTACTCATAAAGGAAAGTAATTAAAGCAACAAAGAGTTAATAAAGATTTGGTGCTTATCTCAATAACACCTGACATCCTTGTATGTCTTTCTTTCTGGTGAATATTTTTACTTTGGACTTCCATCTCGTCTTTCACCACAGTGACAACAGTTGATAAACTGTCAAATTACATTCATGTATTGGCTTCCGCATCTTTTGTTCGTTACTGTTGAGCGTCATGTCCGTATAAGTTAGAGACATAAGCGGTTTGTTTCTATTAGTAGCGCCTGAACATAAAACGAGTGACGTGTGAGAACTTGACAAAAATATCGCCCTATTACTATCTTGCCTATATTTCACGTCTTATTTCGAAATCAATGACTTGATTAGCGACAATTAGTTTGGATCCAGAAAAGGCACATGTTAAACGTCAGTTGTAGTGCAACTTGTGAAGTATGTTAAGCAGTACACGTATTTTAACAATAGTGAGTTTGCAATGGTCCTGCTGCTATCCTAAAATTTTTTGATTCTTTTATATAGAAATATATTGTCCGTGCAGCCATTTCACTACCTTACATTTTGTCTTGCTAACTTGGCCCTTTAAAAAAATAAAGTAGAAGGGTTGTTCCTTGATCATTGTACACATTTTTTACGATGGATCGTAACATATATGAAAACAAACATTAGTCAACGGAACACGTTGCACGCCACTGCAAGCGCATTATCTCCTTGAATTCGGCAGGATGCTCACGCTCCGACTTTGTCACTTCTAAAGGTGGCTACAGACACAACTGCAAGCTTGTGCAGCGTGCTTGCTCAATCTTTCTGTACAAGCACGCTTGAATGTCTGTAGGGAAATGTGGTACAAGCTTTGTGATTGTACAAGCAGCTTGAGGATCGAACTGATTTTAACTATGCATGCTTGAATTAGGCGCGCTTGCGCAAGCAAAACGGTGCTTGTGTACCCAATATTTTCAAGCTTTCACAAGTTGGCGTCCGTTGATGATCGTACCGTGCTTTTGAATCAAAGGTGATACAAGAGAGAAGAGGTTTAAATACGTCTCTTCATCCATTCTAAGATAATTATGCCAGTCAGTTAATTTTCATCAACCATTCTTTACACCACATAGCTCTTTTATTCGGGATTTTCTTCTCTTCACAAAAGCAAAGGCGGCCAAAGCGAGGACATCGTCATCCGAGGTCGACAAATTCTATTAAACTACCTCTATTTTTATCAAGCATGCTTGTACGTGTGGTGCCAAAGGCAAATTGTGCATGCTTGTAGAAAAAGATTGAATAAGTATGCTGGACAAGCTTGCAGTTGTGTGTAGCTATCTTAAGAGACGTCTCGCCTGCAGACAAGGTTAGCGAATTAAAAAGTTACACATCATATTTCCTAGAGCATTTAACAAAAAAAATCGAGGATAGCTATGCTCTGTTATTCAACGCACGAAATAAAGTCACATTATCCTTTCACAAAACCCACCAAAGATATGAAATATACAAAAAGGGATCAAGGGTAATAAAATTCAAATTGGTTTCACCATCACCATCTTAGTTTGAACTTCAAGTGACTATACAAGTCAAGGAATTATTTGGAATACGAACGATATGATGTAGGAAAATTGTTGTGTAACATATATTGAATACCAATAGGCCCCAGCCCAACACAAGTTCTAGTTACGCCACTGAAATTATGTATCATTGTTTCACCTAATCATTGACTTGTTTATAATTCTTAAGTTGTGATTCGTGGATTTATTGTTGTGACAATTTGTTTTAGACTCATTAGTCAACATATTTTTGGTATATCATGACTGAGTCATAACGACCACGCAATCAAAAGTGATTCTCTTGTTACTTTTCAACATAACTGTTTGGAATTGTGGTAATCTAACGATAGATAAAATGTATTTTTTATAGATGAATAAATTGAACTGTTGATAGCAGGTACATAATTTTCCTAAAACGCTTTTATCGATTTTTGCAGCGCTACCGGAGCTGTCGCGTCGTTGGTTTTCGTGCTTGAACAGTGAAGCATATCGTTGGCATGACCATAATACACTGGTTGCGTCTCCCTTCTCCAAGGGATGATTCCGATGCATTGTCGCCGGCCGATCGCCGGTACGCCAAGAAACAATGCATCGAAATCAACCTCGTCTGCGCTATGCGATCACGGTACGTACTAGATAACACTTTCAACATCCAAGGGTCCATCTGAACACGCCATGTACAACTGGGCGTGTACAATGCTTTTATTATCATCTCGAACCTGTCCTGAGATCTAGAGGATATTCCTGTCACCAGAGCATTGCTCCCATCGCCTTAAGGCCAAATTACGGGTAAATCTTTGATTTATTAAATATATCTAATAGGTACGTAGAATTACCTGAGTTGGAAACGTATAAATTGATAGCACAAAAACTTAACATAGACCTTCCCCCAACAACTACAACCCCAACATCAAATTCTTAAGCCCTGCAAAAATTTTTCTAGAATTGATCAGAAGCCTCTAAAACGTCAAAAAACGAAGTGTGGACGATTTTTATTCTGTTCGTTTATTCCCCTAGCCCCGCCGCCACTAGACGGCGATTTTCAAAATATGCAAACCATTTTTGTCTTTGGCATAGCAGTAACCGTGTGTGAAAATTCTAGCCAAATTCGAGTAGTACTTTTCAAGTTATAGGCGGTCCAAAGACTAGCAAACAAACAGACCGACAGACAGACGGAAATAAGTGACATGGTTTTACGTGATGTACATGTCATATAACATACAAAAAACATATCTCATTTTTTGCGGCGCCCAGTGGCGTAGAAACTAAGAATAGAGTCATCTTTTTATTATTTAAAAAAAAAAAACTATGGGAAAGTTGCATATTTAGATAACTTACAAAATGCCGCTTAGAAGGTTTCGAAAGTATGTACTTCCGTAGAGACGGAAGCCAATTCTGATGTCCAAAACTCTACAGTAAAACATTTCGCTTTGTTCCCCAAAAATCGTCTGACAATTTGATCTACCCAATAATAAATTCTACTGAGTCTGCTTTACAGAAAAATGGATTTTGAAACGTATCATTCTAGTAGATATACATAAAGGGTGTTTCAAATTCGACCCTCACCATTGGGATTTCGGAAACTGTAAGAGATACGAAGTCGCATAAACGGGACAAAGTTGGTTATTTAGGTAATCAACAAATGCCGCTTAGAAGGTATCGAAATTCAAATTACTTCCGGAGAAAGACGGAAAAAATCGAATTTTCCCAAAATCACTTCAAATTTTTCCTGACTATTTGTAGTGGGATGTCAAAATAAATTGCTCACTAATATTGCTACTTTTCCTCCTCGATAAGATGGCATAATTATAATTTCAATATGACGTTTTGTCTCTTGTCCTCCAGCATCAACTTCATTTTTTCTTATAGACGTCATATTGGTGTTTTGCGCAAATGAAAAGAGTTTTTAATTCTCATTCCAAAAATGTCATACACTGATAATGCCAAACCTCAATTATTCCAGAAAAAAAAAACAGAATTTCCTAGGTAGACTGTGAAATTATGACATTTGTTTCGCATACTAGACCAGACCTCAAATTGAACTTGGTAACAGAGTTTGGAAGGCCGAGAAAAAGGGGAAACAAATCGAACAGTGAACAATGTTCACAGGAGAGTCAGGCTTTGCCTACAAAATAATTAATATCTTGAACATTAGCTCCTATTTATATCTGCTTATTTATGACTATTATTGTTATTACCAAAAATAAAAACTTCATTTTGTGTTCGGGCTTCAACATACCTCTTATTTCCTTATAATTTTTGTTACAACAACAAATTCATGGCCAACAAAGAAAATACATCACTGAATTTAGGACTGAAAAGTCCATTTAAATTCCATTATAGCGTCCATATGAAAATACAAAGTTTGTGATGTAAGTCGAAAGAAGAAACCTCGACTTGTAGACGAGAATACATGGCAAAAAGAACATGAAATTTTTTTTGAAATTCTAACAAAAATAAAAATGATTTAGGAATACATCTAGTATGCGAAACAAATGACTGATAATTTCAACGCCTAATTAGCAAATTCTATTTTTTTTTCTGGAATCAGAATTAAAAACACTATTTAGCAAAAATCCAATATGTCGACCTCAAAAAAAATAAAGAGACGAAACATCGTATGGAAATTCTAATTATGCCAACTTGTAGAGGAGAAATGGTACTGTTTAATTTATTTTGGAATCCCACTATAAATAAAGCCAGGAAATTGATGATTTTGCGAAAAATCAGTTTTTTCCGTCTCTCTTCGGAAGAACTTTGAATTCATAAACTTGCTATGCTGCATTTTGTCAGTTACCTAAATAAGCAACTTTGCCCCTTTTAAGCGACTTCGTATCTCTTGCCGTGACCGAGACCGTAATGGTGAGGGTCGAATTTGGAACAGCCTGTATACATGGACGAGTATTGCAGAATTTTCCATGTTTCCCTGGCAATTAAATGGAACGACATAATGTAAGATTGACTGTTTACTGTGGTTTGCCTTATTCAAAGTACAAATAAAAAAAGAAAATGACAACATATTTTATATTTATTACCTTCCAGGTGTCAGTTCGTTTGTATTTTGCTGCTACTATACAGTGTGTGACTGCAATAGCCCGAACGGTCCTGTACCATGTCAAGATCTTGCGAAGCCATCATTACAACTTTAAAAATGGCACCGTACAAAACCAGCAAAGTACAGGACCCTCTGGAGTAAGCATTACTGCTTTCAAAAGACGTCCAGCCTCCCCAAGCAAAGATATAATTATAATTGATACTCAACAGGTTGACCACAAGTTTTTTCTTTCAGGTGCTTCTCTCGGTTTGTTATTAGATCCGACATGCGCATATGTTATGCTACGCCACCTCAATGCGAAACTGTTGTCTTATATTATTTTCTCAGGGGACAAATAACATGATGCCCCCGAGGTGTCAAAGTACTACTTTTCGCTCTTCGGAACCATGAACAATACAGATGCAGCATTCGTAGTCGAAGATTTTTATAGCCAACTGGTATGTTGCGACAACAGTTCTTGATGGATTTTTGCGTTCTCGAAGTTATCCAAAACAGATTCTCATGTTCGCTCGATGCTTTGGGGGTGGCAGAACGTTTATTGGGAGCGAGAAAGCCTACCCCAAGCGGACCTGGAATATGCTGGGTTTGCAAAGTGCCATTTTTAGAGTTGTAACGATTGCTTCGCGCGATCTCGTCGTGGTACAGGACCGTTCAGGAAGTTGTTGCAATACACCATCACCTGGAAGACGGATAAATATGAAATATGTATATTGTTAATGTCATTTTTGAGTTGTACTTTGAAAAAGGTTACCGAGCTGGAGGAAACGTCAATTACCAGATAATCCTACACATGTGGTATCATTTAACGGCCAGGAAGATATGGAGAATCATCAGCATGAAAACCACAAGTTTCAAGCATTAAGTTAAAATCTGGTCTGTGTTGACACTTCATGAATCGGCCGAAGTTAAACTAATGTGATATGATAAACCGGCCCTCAGTGTGGTTTTCGGAATGCACTAACCTTAACTTTCCGCTTAGGCGTAGTATCCTTCTGCTCCTGTTTCTCATTCTCAAAGCCCAGTATGCTAAGCGTCTTCTCCACCGTACCAACGAGATCCGCGCCTGAGAACATGCTGCCCTCCCTGGTCAAACGCGGATCCATCAAACACCCCAGTCCTGTGGGCGGTTGCCTAATGGAGGAAGGCGTGTCCGATAGAGACTGGATCATGCTGAACTCTTGTTTCATTTTTGCTGCACGTTCTTTCAGCACAGCGTCGGACTCCAGTGTCTGCGTGGGGCTATCGCCGTCCGCGGCGCTATACACGATCTCCACGTGACCTTCTGGACGATCCTTTTGGATGAAATAAGGTGTTGGTTATTAGTCACCAGATCAGTATGATATTCGAATTCAGATTGCAGAGAAGTGCAGGTTGCAATATTTGACAACAGGAACGTTATGCTTGACATTATTGTCACTCGTATAGCTTAAATCTGTACCTATCTGTTTGCATCATTAAAATTAGTTTCTATGAATAATCTACGATAATATAATAGCATGACCAAATTGCGTTTAATTTTGACATGCATTTCAATAAAAAAAATGTCTGATAACAATGATCGCTAGGTTACTATGGAACATTTTCGGGATTGGGTGTTAATCAAGGGTTGCGGCCTGGCCACAGGACATTCGCCATAGCGAATATTCGCGCAGTGCGAATTGCGAAGCGTCCAGCGATTGAAACAAGCGTATGGGAATGTACTTATCAAGCCACGTGCAGCGGCGTATCGCGAAGCGACCGGCGAAATGTACTGAGCGAACCGCATGGGTGACTGGCAGCGCGGCGGGCGAGTGAAACAGACATAAATCACTACGGCGCAAGAAACCGAGTTGATCGGCAGTCGCGGCGAATTGTGCAACAATCAAGTCAGTTTAATTTTTTCGCCGCAAAAAATGAACACCGAGGATTTTATTGCCGAAATAGTTGCTAGGCCAGCTATTTGGAAGTCTGGCCACCCACAGCATAAATATAAACATGTGGAGAGATTATGGGAAGAAATTAAAATAAAATTTCCAGATTCTGAAAGTAGGTAGCCATTTTTTATTCATAGGTTAGGTACAAATATTTAGTCAATAGGTTACAAAGTAGTCTCTAAAATGATTTACGTTTATAGCTTGTAACGTAGCTCTATTGTTCCGGCGAGACGTTATAACTTGATTAGATGTAGACCTAGAACTCATGTACCGTCTAAAATCGGGATCACTGATCCCATCTTTTTCTTTTCAATATTATGTAGTAGACATCGAAACTTAATAATTAATTTTGCATGTTTAGTGTGTTTCCAGCTCTTGACAATATTTTATTAAAATTTCTTTTCGAATCAGCACTGGACGGAAAGGGTTGCAAAAGATAGGTTTTCAGTGTATAGGCTTCGTAGCCAACTAGGACGTGTGGCAGTAAAATATCTGACCCCGGTAATGATCTTGGAGGTGGCATATTAAATCGTTTGTTAGCAAGCAATTCATTCAATTTTGAAAAATGAAACGTGCCTCCGTCACTTTGTCTTTCTTTCCCACCAATTTCTATTACAGAAAATTTATAATCTGCATCCGAAACTGCTTGTAGGACCAATGAAGTTTTTTTTTATAATTATAATATTGGCTACCGCTCCGCGATGGCTTCTGAATGCGAAAATGTTTACACCATATATGGCTCCTACGCAATTGGGAAATTGCCATCTATTTTTTTAATGAGTATTTTGCCTGAAATGGAAAAACTACCTACTATACAAAAAATAAGGTTAAGAGATAAAATTAACCAGGCTCTTTTAGACAAAATAAGTGCCACTGTGTACGGTGAACCTGGGCAACGTGGTGACTCTACTCAACCAAACTAACTAAATAGTTTTAATCACGAATAGAGTACCTAAGCACACAATAAACATCGAAAATACTGTCTGATAATTGGTTTGTTCGAACAGTAGTCGGTAACTTGTCGTTGACTGTCAAAATCAAAATCAGAGAGATGTTATCTGTTCGTACAGTTTCTGACTATTTGCCAACAGCTAGTCCGCTGTTCGTACAGAACCTTCAGACAGGTCAGAGAATGCTAGTCAATCAGTGACAGGTGACAGAGTGTGACGAAACTATCATGAGGACTAATATTGCGTCGCAAAAGGCATTTAGCTTTGCTCCTCAGAGCTCTCCTCAATGATGCCGCCGCGCGATGAGACTGCCAGATAGACCCGCATGACTGATAGTGTATCGAGATTGTGAGGCGGATGCTGAGGCTTTTCCCAGTTCTATTAACCTTAGGCAGTTTAAACATCGGATTAACAAAGTTACTTTAAGCTCCTCATAGCAGCCTCGCTGCCCTGGCGCTTAGGCTTTGCCTGCGCGGCTGCTTCGGAGTGAAAAAAACTATGAGCGATAAACCAAGCAGCGAATACTCCTAGAAAGAAACCCAAAAACCTGAATTTTGTGGAGGAATTAGTGCCACAATTTCAACAGAAACTATTTTTTGTAACATTTTCGAGTGAGCAATACAGTCGCAAGAAAAAATTCAGTGATATTCAGCGGCAGTAACCATTTTAAATATCAGCCAGCGCCATATGGATAGCTTACTTCCGTATAAAGAAATCTGAATATTTTTATGGTTTGCTGGATATCAAACAGCTATCTTCAGTCACGTACCTGATAGGTTCAATTTTTCGTGAGTACCCTGCAAGCAGTTATAAAATAAAATATAGTTTTCTTGGAATCGTTTGTATCATTGACAAAGCCCATATAAAGATCGAAAAAACAGAGGATGCTCTGTAATCATATATTAATAGAAAAGGATGCTACTCTATACAGGTTGGTCCAATTATGGGAATGTACCGATGCACTAAGTAAAGCTACTAATTTCTGAATATATACAGTATACCCAGAACTAGCTTAAAATAACTGTTGTATTTAGCTTCTATCGTATGTAATGATTCCTTCCATACTCTAGTTTTCATACACCTCGAAAATATGTGTTTATTTCCATGATATAACTATTTTTTCATTATAATTATTTTCATTCAGGACAAACATACATGCGATCAAGATTTGTAAATTATGAGTATGTTCAATGGTTATCCGGGCTCTGTACGTGATACTAGGGCTTTTAAAACGTCACCAGTTTTTCAAATACTGGAGCAGAAGTGTGGTACCGATCACATACTCGCATACCCCTTGTTACCCAACCTCTTAATTCCATTCCAAGACCTTGGCCAGTTATCATCCAGACAACTAAACTATGACAGGAAACATTCTTCACATCGCATTCTAGTAGAGCACTGCAATGGCCGTTTGAAGCAAAAAATGTACGAAATTCTACCACATTAAGAAGCATCAGATAGACAGTGGATTTCATGCGAGCGTGATAATTTTGTAGCGGAGCACACTGAAGATGATGATGATAATAATCACCTCAAAAATCCTCCATCAGAGCTAAGTGATGTGGCAGAGAATAGTGAAGGCACTTAAAAGAGGAACTGTTTTGTTGCGCTGTGAAGTTAATTTATACATATAATTAGCTATAAGTTGTCTCCAATTTATGTTTTTTATATGACTATAAGGTCTAATATAAAATTATCTGTTTTCAATACGCGTTTCAAATTATATTTATTCATATTTGATGTAGTCTCAAATCAGTTTAAGCTATCAAAGTGTTTCATGCTAAAAATGTTGTTTATTGGCCATGCAAAGGCAGAAATGCAATCCCTAGATTAGAACATTAGACAAAACTTTCAAGAACCATAATAATTAATATTATTTTTTAGTGAACACTAATTTTTACAAAATTTTGGTTATAGTTACAAAATGCGGAAATACGAGATTAGTTTGTTCCTGTCAGTGCGGCTAGTTGCCATGTTGATCAACCTTGCCATCTCAGATATTTATATTTATCCATATTTCTGCTTGTAGTAGGTCTCTAGGGTGAAAACGCGACTTGAATTATGATTTTTCTCTGATGAGTTTTTGTATTTTCGTAGCCTCATTTCTTTTTGTCCACGTTGGGACTCTGTGAAACTCATAGCTCTATGTGAGCAGATCTTGGTAGTTGTAGCTATGCTCAGCCGTTTTAGGTTTTTAGTGTATATTTACATTTTGTTATTAAGTCCTTGTATTATTTTTAATTCTTTCTTCCAGTGAGACTCTGCACATATAAGGAAGATATTTTTAGTAGAATATACGAAAATGCCAAGTTTGACAACCTGGCAGTCCGCCATTTCCAAAGACATTCGGCCACTCCGGTCCTCTTGAAAATAGCTGTATCACAAAATCTCCAAAATTAGCCTTTTATTTTTCGTTCAGCTTTGGGTTCGACTGGAGCTAGAATATACATACTGTTTGTGGGTACACTTCAAGGCTGGGCGACAACTGTTAGGGAACATGGAACAAAAACCATACTACCCTAGTTTTACAATAACACATTTAAAATACCTTGTGCATTTTTTATGCATAATCATCGCAGACGTTTATTCAGAATTCTTACTTTTTGCTTCATCAACTTGTCATTCGATGTGTGGAATCACATTCCTTCGAATTTATGAACATACTTTTTAATTGAAAATTGAATGGGAATTACTGAGTAAATCTATTTGACATTTATTGATGCTGTAATTTTTTATAGCAAGTGTTATCCCCTCTAGAGGAAAATTCACGCACTCCTAGATCATTCTGGTGTACAGAAAATCAAAATACCCGAACTTTTCCAAAATAGTCACCTCATGCTGAAAAATGTTAAATTCGAATAATGATTGTGCTTGATTTCAAGCTCTGACAATTTACTGGACAATAATCTGCTGACTAATTTGACAGTAATCAAACAGTCAGAAGTTTCTGTACGAACAGTGGATCAGTTGTCGGTAATCGGTCAAAGCTCCCTCAGCCAACTAGTAACGTTCTCATGTGCGCAATCTATACAGTCAGTGATGTGTCAGTGACAGCTAACTGCATAAACTAGGTCATGACTTGTCACCGACTATCAGTTTGCTGATTGTCAGCAAACAGGCTGTACGAACAAACCATATAATAATCATAATGTTTTAAGTGAACCTAAAAAAAAAACTTAAGAAATCCTCTTGTTTTAGTTGTACCAAGAATTAATGTCATGTAAATAACAAAATTATTGTGAAGTACAATAATTTCATGAAATATTAACATTCAGGGTGAAATGTAATTTAGGTAACCATATTTTGGGCAATGACAGTTCAGAAAAAATTCCGTTTGCGACCATATGTTTTTTGGAGAAAGTTGTTCATATTGATGGGTACTATCATTCCACAAAACATGCTCAGCTAATTAAATGTCATCATTTAAAGATGTGTATATACCTTAATGTCAAAAACAATTTTTCACCGGCACATAAAATTCTATCTGCAATGACTTTTTTCCAATTCTGGCTGAATATTAATTAGAATATAATCGATGGTTTCGACATTCATTCTGGTATACTCGAAAAATGTTTCTGGATACATTCTGTATTTCTCGTACTTCTTGTGGAACTCGCCATCTCTACTCCGATTCCTATTCAAATCATGTACTCCACTATCTCTTTCAAATATTATGTCTTGAACCAAAAAACTATTACTTTCTAAGCAATGTCGAGATAACGTTGACAAAGACATTTCGCTCTCGCCCTATACTGGTGGCGGCGGCGAACGTGACTGCCCGTGGCCGGTAAACTGTGCCGCGCGGAAGGTCGCCCCGCCCGCCGCATCGTCGCGTCGTTCGCGCCGCCTGACCCCGTGGCCAAGCCGTTAGGTATGGGTCAGACATATATACGGATATTATTTGATAATATCTTCGTAGATTTAGGTTAATTTCAAAATGAAATATTTAAAAGTCATAGGAAAATATATAAGCTGGAGGTTCCATGAATAACATATTAGACAGCAAACATTTTAACCATTTTAAACAGCTACATCCTTTAGCCTCTGGTGCCTTTCAAATTCTGCAAATCGAAAGATATCTGTCACAGATTGAATTAAATTCTGATATTCTGGACTCCCGTTCATGAAAACGAGCGAGTTGGGTCCCTGGGGTAGGGGGCTGCATAAAAATACTTGCTTTTGCTTCGCTATTGGCCGCTTTTTTCAAACGTCATAATATCAAAAAAAAAAAAACGATAGCATTAGTGACAAAAAAAGCCATTAACAAAAATAAAATTCCAGTGTTGCAGGGCCCCCCGGATGAACATTTATGCCATGAATTGTTTATGTGAAGCGAATAATTTGAGGTACAGTTTTGTTATACAACATTAGTAGGTGTAACATTGTATGAATTATGCATGTATTATGATGGCATCTTAAGCTTCCTGGGACACCACGTTAAAATAAATCGCATCCGGGACTTAACCCCTCTGGTAGTGATAAAACGAGTCTTCAAAAAATAAATTGGGTGGATTTGTAGAAAAAATTAAATTATTCAGAAAAGAGAGATCATGATGCAGAGTAGATATTTGCACCTAACTACATCTAAGCCATCTGTTCTCATAAGAATTCTAACTTATTTAATTACTTACATTTACAGAAGTTGTGACATCTGTTGGAGTACTTGGAGGAGAGGCATCATTTGATAATGACTCTCTTGGTAATCTTCTTTTTTTGGGCGGCGCTACCGTATCACTTATAGGTGGCGAATCTGAAGAAAATTAAAACATTATCTCATTGATTCAGATACTCTTTTGTTTCGTATAGCGGCAGGGGTATTATGTAAAAAACAAAAAGCGTCAAAAAAAAGAAATGTCTAGCAGACTAGGTAGTTTTTAGTGTTTGCTCGCTATGATCGCTGACGTTTAAGCAGCTCATACAGCTACAACACAAGTTCAGAACAAGTCTACAACAGCTTCTGCTGAGTTAACATCTTTTAGAAAAACCTATGTTATGTCACAAAAAACCTACAAAATGTAAAAAAAAAGCAGACAAAATGTCACTTTTCAGGATACGTAATACCCGTGCCGCTTTATCGCAAAATCGTTGTTGACTTCCTGGTTTCATTTAAAATGTGATTTTAAAATAAATTGCATATTAGTTAGCATTTCTACCCTTTCTCCTCTACATGAAGGCGTAGTCAAATTCTCAATTGGACGCTTTCGATTTCAATCATCAACTCTGTTTTTTCTTATGGACTCTTAACTGAAATTTTGCACAAACGATCACAATTTTTGATTCATGTAGTTACGAATATAATACATTTGTCTCGACAAATTTCACATAATTAAAATAATCTATTCTTAGTAGTATTTAAATGCACAGAATTCCAATATAGCTTCCAAATGAAAGAAAAAAAAAATGGTGATGAAAGCCAAAAGAACAAACCTCGAATTGAAAATTTGACTACGCCATCTTGTAGAGGAGAAAAAGTGGTAACATGCAATTTGCTTGTAAATCACATCTCAAAAAGAATCAGGAAGGAATAAAAACGATTTGGTAATAAATCTGGTATAAAAACAAATGAGTATCTGATAATTTCAAGGCCTACTTCGACAATTCTGTTTTTTGAAATAACTAAGTTTTGGCAATGCCATTGTATCACACGTTATATATATTTTTCAATCACAATTAAAAACTCGATTCATCTCTGCAAAAACCCAATACGAAGTCCATAAGAAAACATAAAGTTGATGCTGGAGGGCAATGAAATTCTGATTAAGCCATCTTGTAAAAGAGACAAAGTGGCAATGTTAATATGCAATTTATTTAAAAATAACACTACAAATGAAGTGAGGAGAAAACTTAAACTATTGTTATAATACTTGCATGCTAATTTTTGTGCATTTTATTACAAACATTTTCTGATGAAATATATTTTTCAAATTGTCAGATTTACAAGATAATAGCCAAATTATGAGTCAGCATGACTAGGTCATCTAGCTGGACAGCCTTATGGTAATCTGACGCACCGGAGTATTATAAAATGCCTTTTTTGCAATTTCAAAAATCAGCTTGCGTCACTTGCTTATTGTGGCAGATTATCATACCCTTGATATCAGAGATACGTGGGACATATACAATATCAATGTCTGATACGCTCTAGTATTTCTGCGTAACTATTTTTTTCAATTTTGAAAACTCATAAGACTCCCTCCATCCTTTCTGTCATTTAATATTCAAAATACAATCTCGAGTAATTCACCATTTAGTCATATTATAAGACAGCTATTAAAAAAATCGATAGGAATTTAAGCAAAGTGCCGTACTGTTTCCAATTTCCGGTATTTCGCCCTAGCTGATGTTTGATGACAATTGTTCGTATTTTAACCTTCCAAAATTACGAACTACGCTGGAATTGTTCATATGCTGTACCAATAATTAATATTTACGTTCGTGTCGTTGCCTTATCTAGAGTCAGATTTATAGACCTACCTTGAGGCTTCCTTGGAAACAATGGATCTCTCATTGGAGACAATGACACTTCCATGAGGATCGTTCAAGGGAGGATTTAAATTTTCAATTCACAGTAGGCTGTAACAGTTGACATCAGAAGTTATCATGTCAGAAAGGTTTTTCTTTGTTGTCCATATCTATTTAGCATTTTGATAATTAAGTTGTGACGATTTGGTTGATTTTTGCTAAATATATCAACTAAAGTACAAAATATTAATTTGTTTAAATCTCTGAATTACACCACAATCACAGAGAAGTAAGAAACTGAATGCAACCAGTTGCACCGAACTGCTCTGCTATCTGTTTTTATTTTCAATTATCGCTTTAAATTTCTCTAGTATCTCTATCAAATGTATCTTCTCGCTAAACTCCTTTCTTCCATAGTCACACATTAAAATTTACAATGATATAGAATTTGGGAAAGATTTTGTGTGATTGCGCTCATTCGAAGAAGCAAATAGCAAACACATTATTTTGCATTGTTCCTCAATATTCAGTGCAAATAAAAATCTGTATGACATCGATGGTAGCTTGTGATAACTGTTACAGCCTACTGTGGAATGAAAATTTAAATCCTTTGAACATTGCTCAAGGAAGAGAATTGTTTCACTGATCCCAAGAAGATATCTGATATTCATTATTTCCAACAAAACCTCAAGCCTCAAGGAAGGTCTATAAATCTAACTCCTAATTTATCATTAATAGCAATAGCTATGCCGATGCCTTGTACGCATACAGGCTTTAATTCTAGCCTATTCGAATTCGTTGGTTTCAACAACAAGCGGTAACAGGTAACAATTGAAGAACAATTATGTTAGCAGTTACCTGGCCTGCTGGAAGGACTATCGCAATGATCTTCGCTGATCGCCTGTCGCAACCATCGTTTTTTTGCACTGCCTCTCGTTGGCGTGTTATCACAGTAGGTGGCGGCCTGAGCCAAAGCCGCCAAATTCTTGTTTGGTGTGTAGAAGCCGGTCGCATCGTCCGAATTGTTGTTGATATGTGGCATCAAAGATGACGGCGATATGGAGCTTGCCGACTGTACGGGCTCAGGAGTTTTGTTCAGCCACTCGTTCATTAGGCCTTTCTTGGTTTTTGGAAACTTGAAGCCGGGTTCCAGAGGCTCAACGGCAGCTGGAAATATGAAGTTTGGTATAGGGTATTTCAGAAATGTAAGTTCTGAAAATCATTAACAAACTTGGCGCCAAGCACATCGACTCTTTACTTCCCTTCATTACAGCATACAAATAAACTAATACAATTTTGCATAAAGAATGGGCCAACTATATTTATGAAACTCAAATGAAATCATTCGCTTAAATACGATAAGTTCATATTTGTGTTACAATTATAATGTATGTACAAATCTGCGACTATTATGTCACACAGGTAGGTAGAAGCTTCTTTTTTTTTGATAGACTGAAAATCGTCAAAAAACGTAATTTCAGTTTATATTCTTTGTTTGTTCATAACGCCGTCGCCATTGGAGCTATTTCTAAAATACACAAAGCTTTTCTCCCTTCACGTAGAAGCCTTGTGTCAAAATCTTACCAAAACCTAATCGCTGCTTTCAGAGTTATAGAGGGATCAATGATTTATGAACAGGGAGAAAAGTGGAAATGGCATATTTTTACGTGGAATATATTTCTTTTATACCGAAGCAGCCGCTAAAATATCAGGGCACCCCGCGGCTGATATAAGGAGCTTAGAGAAACTTTGTTAATCCGATTTTTAAACTGTTCAATGTCAGTAGAACGCCCCCTCGGATAGATTGCTCCACAATCTCGATGCCCTATAGGGACAAAGGAGCATCGGTTCAGCCTCCTATGGATGTACAAAGTTCGACACAGGGTGACAGGCTGAAGTCTGAAAGGCACATCGCGCAGCGGCATTAAGGGGGAGAGATCTGAGAGGCAAAGCCCATTGATATAGCGGTAGAAGAGAGCTAGTTTGCCGCCTGCCCATGGGTATGAAAGGGTCCAGGGACTGTTCTTTAGTCATAGATCAGCTCTCTTCTGAACAGCTTTGGGCAAGGAAAACGTAGTGGGGGCGGCAACTCCCCAAAACACTCAGCACACAGCAGCTGTCACTATTGACGAGTTGTGTTCGTGCCAGATCAAGACCTCGGCCAGCCTAAATGCTCGGATCTTTGATAGAACTGGGCCATCCATTGAAACCAGGTGAGCGCTAGGGCGCTTCTTATTATTCAAGGTACAGTGACATGTCTTGAACGCATTAATGGCCGCCTTTATGGCATCCTTGATTTTCATAACCTTTTCTCTCCAGAAAGGTTCGGGTATTTCTTGATTTCTACTGTTCCGTGTCAGCGTCAACGCTCTCCTATTGTGACGTTATGTTTTCTTTTTGAATTGTCAGAAATTTCAGTCTGAAACAAGATAAAACCAAAAGCATGAACAATTTGATGCAAATAGACATTTGTGACATAACCTCAAAATACAGCGCTGACACGGAACAGTCGAAAACTATGAAAATCAAGGAGGCCATAAAGGCGTAATACAAGTGTAGGAACGACTGACGATACGGCCCTAAACTGTACCAGATTGTTGCGTCCCCAAGCAGTGATAACTTCCAGGTCTCTCGTCAGAGAGGAAGTTCTTCTTATCTTCAGCTCACTGGAAGAGTTCGACACTCTGAATTCCAGCATTTAGAGAGCTATCACCAGCAAAGCTGTGGATCGGATAGATCATACAGGAAAGTAGGTCGCTGAATGAAAAGAGGTACAATGCCGGAGCCAAGACCGATTCCTGGAGAGCACCCGCGTTTACATTGTGGAATAGGAGAACTCGTCAATTACGACGGATATCTTGCGGCCAGAGAGGAAGAAATGATGGATTAAAAAAACGTGCTGCTTCATTTCTGCACATTTAAGCCCATTGGAAAGATATTTCTCTTCATATTACTTACTTCATAAATTGACAAAGATAGCATTGTAATATGATTCCTGATTTTTTTTGCTGTGACCTGATCACAAGCTCCCTTAAATTACTCCCGAAAATCTTCATAAAACCTCAAGTCATACAGGGTTTGAGAAAGTTTTGTACTTTTTTTAAATACATCTGAGGTTCAGTTCTTGAACTGAGGAAGTAGAATAACAGAGAAAAAGCGCACGTGGTTCTCTTACCTTTCGAGAAACTGTATTACTCTAATTAATAGAATATTCGCCCCCAGAGTTATCTTCCGGAGAAAGACCAAGTTATCTTTATCTAACGTTTACTGATATGAAGAATCCCGGAACATATTTGTTGTCCTGTGTTGTTTGTTTATCAAATGTCACCACCTGGTACAATTTGAGATGATTCTCCAGGGAAGAGAGGATCACGCCCACTTTATCCAAGTGCTTCTACTTCCTCGTCTTCAAGAGCAGGGATCCACAAAGAAAACGTATACTGAGAGGCCTCTTAACGAGCAATATTTTTGTTGCAATATATCGCTACAATATTATAAGAATCTGACAAAAGTGTACCTGTCGCGGAAGGTTATACTTACATTACATTAAGTAGGATTCCGAACGTTCAGCAGGTAATATTAGAGGAAGCAAAGTCTATATTTACATTGCATTGTTTATGACAACAATTGCGTAGTTTTAGTGCATAGTTTTGTCTCATTAGAAAAATATCATGACCTGAAATCGTCTAGCAGCACAAACTCTTTGAAAAAATATTACTAAAAATAAAAATTTAATGACACAACTGTCAAAAGATTAACTTTATGTCAAGTCCACTTCTGCAGTAAAATATTGCCCGTTTAAATGCTCCTATAGGGAAATCGATTATTTTAAATGCTTTACGAACATAATACCTTGCACCAAAAGACAGGCCGATGACAACTGCGTCTCAGGCGACGAATGTGCCGAATTGGAGTTTGAATCCATCTCCCTGGGCGGTGACTTTTCATGCTTGCTTGTAACGTCACCGTTGGATAAAGCCAATAGCAAACCGACGGCTCTATTATCATTTCGATCCGGGTTATCCATGTGCGGCTTTTCTGGCTGTTGGTGGTCATCGTTAGGCGACAGCATGTTCTCGTCTCCGGAAGTCATGTACGAATCTGTGGAATTGAGTCGGTTCCTACGCGCCGATTGGCTCACAGTCCTCGCTCGGCCCTTTCTTCTTCTTCGTTTAGCCTTCGGTCCCTCTTGCTGTTTGTCTTCTTCTTTTGGTGTTGTCGGACCGGGCTCGGATTCCCTTCGATGAGCTTGCTTCTCCTTATGTTCTTGTTTTCTGGATTCCGCCTTTTCCATTTGTTCGATAGCCCTCAAAATTGCCTCCAATTTTCGTTCCTCGCGGCTCAACTTCTTTGATTTCATTTTTTCCTCCTTGGTATCGGACTTTTCGTCTTCCTTGTCAGATTTGTACTGGGACGATCGTCTGGTAGTGATAGGGGGTGGAAGCGGGCTTTTCACTTCTTCTTTTGCCTACGAATAATGACAAATTCTAGTACAAGCTCCCACGAATGTTGGAAACAACCCAAACTCCCAAAACTGGTACGAGAGATGTCTTTTAAGTTTTGCATATAGAAACATAGTAGGCCGCGCGGATCGAACGTCAGTACTGAATCTTAACCTCACTCTTTAGTAAACTTAAATTCAAAGTTTCACAACAATACGTGCAGTGTTCTCACTACAGTGAATTTTTAAGTGTCACCAAGTCATTAGAAACATGGAACTCAACCGAGAATGTTTTCGCGCCATAATTTATTACAACTTTCAGAGACAATTATTGCAACAAGAATGCCTTGCTGAGTTACTGTCTGTTTTCGGAAACGAAGCGCCACATCAGTCGACAATTTCCCGTTGGTATGGAGAATTCAAACGTGGACGGGTGAGTCTTAGCGATGATCCCAGGGTGGGTGCACAAAAAACGGCAGTCACCAAGGAAAACGTCGATGCTGTGCGCAAACTCATCGTTGAAGGTAGGCATGTGACATATCGTGAGATTGAGGCGTCCTTGAAGATCTCAAAGACCTCAATTCATAAAAATTGACATGAAGAATTAGGAGTACGTACGAGTAAGAAAATTAGTTTCTCGTTGGATACCCCACCTGTTGACTGAAGAGCAGAAAGCAGCCAGGGTTAATTGGTGTCAAAAAACAGTTCACCGTTTCAATTCCGGAAACTCAAAAAATGTGTACAGCATTGTTAGTGGTGATGAATCGTGGATTTACTGTTTTGAACCAGAAAATAAACGAAAGTCGGCGGTTTGGGTGTTCCAAGGTGAAGAAAAGCCAACAAAAGTCATCCGTTCTCGAAGTGTTTCGAAAAAGATGGTCGCGACATTTGTGTCAAAAGAGGGTCATCTTGCAACAATTCCTCTTAATGAGCAAAGAACTGTTCCTGCGGTTTGGTATACCACCATTTGTTTGCCAAAAGTCATCACCGAGCTTCGAAAAATCAACCCCGAAAGAAGAATCATCCTCCACCAAGACAATGCAAGCTCGCACACAGCCCAAAAAAGAAGGAAGTATTTAACGGAAGAAAACCTGGAATTATTGGACCATCCTCCATATAGTCCCGATCTAAGTCCTAACGATTTCTTTACTTTCCCGAAAATTAAAAACAGACTGCGTGGTCAAAGGTTCCAGTCACCAGAAGAAGCAGTTAACGCATTCAAAAATGCCATTTTGGATCTGCCAGCAAACGAGTGGAATAAGTGCTTCGAAAATTGGTTCGAGCGCATGCAGATGTGTATTAATCTTCGTGGAGAATACTTCGAAAAACAATAAAGTCATTTAAAACTACCTACCTTGTTTTATTTCCATATGCAAAACTTAAAAGACATCCCTCGTATAGATGACACGAGGAAACATTTTCATCTCATTTGATTTCAACAAAACAAGCCATTTTTGAGAAAACTAGTCTGATTTCAGTACTGTTTTACAAATTTCGGTGGTGCTGGATACGGATTCCGCCATTCTGATAATACGATAAATTTTATAACAGATTTGTAATCAGCGATTCGATCCCCAATTATATTTTTTTAGATCACTTAATCAAGTTTTTTCTCAAAAATAACAATAACAAAATAACTTTAGTGGGATCAAGCAATAATACATTTAGGCTTTCACGAAATCAGAATTAAGAGCTCTATTCATCTGTGCAAAATATCTAATATGGCACCCATAAGAAAAAATAAAGTTCAATGAAAACAACTCACGAAAAATAAAATTGAAATTCTAATTGTAACACTTCGTAGCGGAGAAAACTGGCATTGTTTATGTTGGAACATATTTTGAATTCTCATCTCAAAGTCAGAAAAATACGGTTTTATGGAAATTCGGTTTCGTTTCGTTTACCTTCGAAAACATTCTAAAACACCCAGTATGCATTCTAGAGATTGACATCTTCGGGAAATATATTGAAAAGTGTTTTGAAGTGTAATTATCGCCATATGATGATTCAAAAATGAAGATTCTGATGCGAAGGATCCTTCTTTCCCTTACCTTTTCTTTCTTCACTTCTGGCACATCAGCGACTTCAGCTTCCTTCTTAAATTCTACTGGCGGCGCAGGTGATGCATCCACCAATTCTTGCTTGAATTCGATTTCTTCTTTTACTTCCTCCTTTTTCACCTCAATCTCGCTGTCTTCCCTCTCCTCTCGCTTAGTATCCACAGTAGGTTCATGTTTGACAGTGACAGCCGGTGGTGGTGGATCGACTATTTCTTGCTTAACCAGCTTGACAGGTGAAGGTGTCCGGGGCTTTGAAGCAACAGCGGGGGCGGACGGCGATGGGGTTGGCGGCGGCTCCTGTTTCAGCTGCTTCGCCGTTTCCGGTTCGTGCGCGTTATTAGAAGATACCGTTCGTCTGCCTCTTCGCTTTCTGCTATGCACCTTTGATAGAACAATAAATGCGTTAGATTTATTGAAGCGCGAGTTATGGAGGAATGACGCAACGATAGTTTTTCTGTGATAATGAGTCGCATGCGATAATAGGCTTATGTCCACTATTGTAATTTAAAAAAAATAAAATTAAAAGAAATAGGCATCTAGTCACGTGACACTGGTCCTAAAGTATTACGTCAAGCAGTGTCGAACATCTTGTTGACATTTTTATACAGAGAGGCTCTCCCGCAAGAGACATTTTTAGTTTTTGCCCTTTTTGACTAGTGATTTGAATATATCTTGGAAAACAAGTTTAAATCGCTATGGAATCAGGATTCATCAAAGCAAACAGCACTCAAAATCGACGCCTTATACTGGGAAAATGTTTCGCAGCCAGCAGTGATATTTGTTCATCAGAATTCTGTAATGTCAAAAATTTTATGTAAGTACATATAAATGTAAAATATATGTTTTATACTCAAATGGTATTATTTCAGTTGTGTATAAACATAGGACATAGAGATGATGCCCTGCACACTGTGTTACTCCAATACATTTTACTTCCCGGAATTACGGGATCCCGTATAAAAACGACGAATTTTGAATCCCGAGAAATCCCGGGATTATAACCTATAATTTTTTTACACTGCTTAATCTCACCTGGCGTCCACTTGGTAGCCAACCAATTTGGTGGAGCGATCAGCACTATGCATGCTCGAAAATGTGGCGACCGTACTCTGGTGTCTCGGGTAGTGATGTGTAGTTCGCGAACGAACTAGTGCAAACGAACGATTTTTATGACTGAACTAAGTGAACTATTTCATCGTTCCTGAAAAACTCATTCACTCGTTCACCATGAATGATTGGTATTACACGATCCCTATTTTCCGTCGGATGTTTATGTTGTTTACTTGTTTACTAGAAAATGTATTATAAGTTTGCTATAGCCAATAAAAGTTAAGAAAAACATGCTTAATAATTAATTTTAAATCCCAGGACCAGTCCCGGGATTACAAGAATGGCAGTCCCGAAATCCCGGGACTCGAATATCTTACGAGATTCGATCCCCTAGTTTTGACGTATTAACATGAATTTAAAATCTGAAACATGCATTGAGGAGCATATGTGATGTAACAATACAAATTTATAAAAACAGTAAACACACCACTGTTTTGTTTGTATTTAGATTGAATATTTATTGAGATCAACATTGGCAATTTCACAAATATATCACACCATAGACCATATCTATAAGTCCACTATAAATCGTGAAGATTTTATCATATTTTACAAACAGTAAAAATGTATGGTGAACTGCCAATGCCGTCGCTCATATGTGGGTGATACTTTCTCTTGTCTTCTGTACCGATAATAGGAAAAATTACGCCATTACACTAACATTTTATATAACGGATTTATTCGAGTTATCCGTAATATCATCTTGGTCTATTGCAAATGTTACAAGTTTTCCTAATACAAGTTTTACCACCGATTTCAAAAATATTACCCCTGATCTCTTCCTCGTTTCAATCTGACGACTGAGATTAGTCAACCCCTGAATGCTGTAATCTATGAAATTCTGGGACGTGCCAAAAATGTGACGCATGTGGAGCAAACCTGAAGGGTTAGTTGATTTTTTTATATACGATATATCACATATACTCAAAAAATACCTCTGTCACTTCTCCATTCTTCTTGACAGTTCCTTTGTTCACCGTGCACTCTTCTGCATTTCCGCACGCACACGGTATCTGTGAGGTGCCGATCGCGGCAAGGTCATGAGATTCATGCTTGATAGTCAGCTCACAATTCTTCTCAACTATCTCCGTTGATACTATGTACAAATGGAGCACGCCCTTGTCAATGCAATGCCTTAGTTCGGCGTTCGGCTTGCATGATCGCCTGATAAACCTGTCAACAAAGGAAGTATTGTACAGTATTTCTCGTATGTGTACTCTCATGCATTTTGACAAAAATAAAGAATTAAGGCAGGCTTCGAATATTCTTAAATATTTTAGATGATGCCTCAATTGGTAATGATTTTTGTTTTTAAACAAAACCAATAATCTTTGAAATACAATATGCTTGTTAAGGTCAGAATATATGTAGAAGGAAATTATGTTTTATAAATAACATTCTCTAGATGTCCCCTTCAGCCGTTTCTACAGATGAGCGCTCGTCGGCTAAGATTTACTTTTTTTATATAATTGGAGCCCAATTTCACCAATATCTCAAGATATTTTTTCCTTCAGGCCATTAATTGCATATGGATTGTTTGAATCGGCTTTATCCTTGAGATATCAATACAAGAAATGTCAAGCTGTGTTAGATTACATGACCTCGCAAGTGAGTGACTATTATCATTGCGAGAAAACGTGACTGAGGCCAGTCCTATCTTGTTGAAATAATATATTGTTTATGTGCATATTAGTCAATTGGGGTTCTGAAAAGTCCATATTTCCACTATTGTAATTTTCATGAAAAAATAAGAGTAAAATTTCTTACTGTACAATTCTTATACATTCCTCCATCATGATTCTTAATTAAGGCGGGGTTTGCAGGGTAATCATTCTGGGAATTTTTGAATTAACAATTCTATTTTGACATTGAACAAAATTACGCAGGGAGATTACACGATTGAGTTTGCCGCCTTAAATTATCAGTCATCGAAATGACATCATTGTGAAATGGTGCTGATTTTTATTACGTCTGTACGTATGGAGACCCCATTTACATTTGCCGTGAATGTTTACGTTTGCATACAACACTATGAACCCCAAAGATTAATCGGGTCACAATGAGGAGTAATATTGTAATAACTGCGGATGTGAACCAAACACCATTTACTTCGTAACTGATTTATTTCTCCTTTCTAGTCAAGGTCGACCAACTGCCTGACAAAAACCATACATAAATAAATACCAGTTTATTAATAAATTCTACAACTATGGAATGCTGGAAGAAGAGAAAGCTAGTTAGATTATGCTATATCTAAGGTTATATAAGAGTTAAGTGGCACAATAGCTTCAATCTAAACTTCGCCCTTTAATAAAGAGACGTTTATTACTATTATTATATGGAGACAAATACATCAAAACGTGATGAAGCAGTGAGAAGAAGTAACCCATCATTCAAATCTCTTTCCTGTCTACTTTTGTCAGTTTGACCCCCAACCACACAAGCGCCGCCTAGCAGCATAAATAACTGTCACTACTTATTCTTCAAGATTTCTCGCAATCAACATACCTTGCGCTGTTGCCATAGGTCCTGGTATCAACACACACCTCAGTGTTATCCTTGCTCAACCTGTAGAAGAATAGGAACGGTCCTGGACGCTGCGAATGTTGCCTGGTGTTGAGTGAGCCGCCGGCGTTACGATGTTGAGTGGACAACATGTACTTTCCTCGCAGTTCGATGACTGGCGTATCAGGCGGTAAGTGTGCTGTTGCTACCAAGTACCTGAAAGACATTTGAATTTATTTGAAACGCCAATTGCCTTCTCATAAAAAAATGTTGAGAGTAATGTCAAACAAAAAATGCTTTTATCATGTAACATCTATTAAATTAGACAGAACAGAAACTGAGACAACAAATAAAAGTTCATCATTTAGTGACATTCTAAGTAATCCATATAGTCAAGTAACAGAGGCGTACTTCGTGCTGTTTCGTAGTTTCCAGCGAACCTGACGCACTGATGTGATTTGTTTCGCATAAGATAATTAGGAAAGTTTCAGGACACAATCAGAGCTAACCAATCGATAAGGCTACTCATAACTACGAGCCCCTTCCCACTTCAGTTGGCCCAACTATTGAAATCTTAGTTTCTTTCTTATCAAATACAAATAATAAAAATGTATTTATGGGTTTAAAATACTAACAATGAATATTTTGATAATATATAGTAGAAAACACCAACTTTATCACTCCCTAATCAAATTTGCATTTTCAAAATGGGTAGAGAAAAGGTTATTAGTGAGAAAATTCGGTTACTGACAATTAAATTTTTTAATTCTGGGAAATCAAACTTAGAAATTGCAACTTTGTTAGTCTTATCGAGGTACATTGTGAGAAATATTGTAAGAAGATATAACGTAACTGGTTCAGTTAATATTAAGCCACGATATGGGAAAAAAAGTAATATCACAAATGCCGACCGAAGAGCATTAAGAAGAATAATCCTGAAATACAGGCGTGCCAATTATTTACAATTAAGTGCTCTGTGGAGTGACGCTGTCAGAAGGAGAATTTCGAGGTCCAGAACTCATAGAGAGACCCACAAACTGGGATTTAAGGTAAGTTTTCTCATAAAAAAGTGAAGTAAAAACCCTAAAGTTGCACAACTTGTTTATAGGCCAAAGAAAAGCCACTATTAACTCCACTGCAAAAGAAAAATCGGCTTAGATGGGCTAAAGAACATAGACAATGGACACCTCAACAATGGTGTGCAATACAATGGAGTGATGAGGCCCGATTCGAATTTTGTGTTGGTGACAGTCGAGTAGAGTTATTCGCAAAAAAAAATGAAGCATTCCATGTTGACTGTCTATAGAGAAAAGTGAAATTTCCAGCATCCATTATGGTCTGAGGCAGTATGTCATCAAAAGGAGTAGGAAAACTTCATTTTATTGATGGAAATGTGCATACAAACAAATATTTGACATCCGGCCAAGATTTTTTGTTTCAAAGATGGTGCAGCGTGCCATACCTCAAAAAAGGCTATAAAATGGTTGGAAGAAAATAATGTACCACTTTTGAAATGGGTTTCTAGCAGTCCAGATCTGTCACCTATTGAAACTTTGTGACACGAGATGAAAAAGGTTATACGACAACATCCTGCTCGTACAATCACCGAATTGAGACAAAAGCTTCAAGAAATATGGGATTGTTATACACCAAATGTTTGCCAAAACTTGGTTAACACTATGCCCCAAAGAATTTCAGCCGTAATAAAAAATAAAGGTGATGTTACCCAATGGTAATCTTTCAATTGTTGCTTTGTTAACTTCGCGCATTTATTCGCACATTGTTTATTTGTTCAGATGTTCTATTAGTTATAGGTCTAAGTGATTGCAAATATGTATTTTTTACGACTAGAGTGTATCTAAAATGTTTTTGAGAAAATAAATTGTTTTAGAAGTAAATAGTTTCGTCATGTTTAGTTTATAAAGGCATAGTTTTGTACAAATCTTGAAGTGGGCCAACTGAAGTGGGAAGGGGCTCGTATAATTCAAGTCAGGTAGGCATTAAATTGAATATTTAATCAATAATAATCCTGGTATGCTACTGTCCAACAAAGTACACCACACAAATCCTAAGATATTTGACTACACTACCGGTCAATTTTAATGATAATAATTCATATAGTGATAGTTCATGTTATGCTGATCAAATGTTCCAATGGACCCAAAGACCAGAATTCATTTTATTAGTAATACATGAATAAAAGACGACTTAGTTGTAAAATTGTGTAGGGATAAGGCACCAATACTAATCTTTGACACCCTGTATCTCGAATAGTAATTAACTTGCATTAAAATTGACCAGTGAGCAAATAATATATATGTTGTGCCTGGTATCTTAAATAGGAAACAGTTTATCCAAAGGTCAACAGCAATGAGTTTCCATTACTTGAAAGTCCTTCAATTCAAACAAAACTTCTCATGCCTTTTTCCTCATAATAGACGTCGCGTAAAAAATGAAACTTTAAAAATAATTGAATGTGGCTTGATTAATATCCGGATGTCCAGAAAAAAATGTCTGTTTGCAAACTTCGTAACTATAGAACCTTTCGCACCGTTCTCACCAAAGCAACTCGACTTCAACCCGATTTCGACTTGTTTTGAGGTTGTGAAAAAAGTCAATAACTGTGCGCTATGTGGGTGCGATGCGGAATATATAAGCCAACGGCCGGGAGAGGGAAGCAGAGTTGAGTGAATGGCGCGTCATAATAATTCATAAATAAGTAGTCAAGACATAAATAGTGGTGTACGTAAATGTTTTAATCTAGTTAAGTTTAAGTTAGTTGTTTTGTGTTTACATCGGACGATCAGTGAAGGAAGAATAACGCGATTGGTTGATCTGAAAATTGCCGATTTAAAAAGAGAGCTGAAGGAAGATATTTTCATTTTTACCGGTGCAGGGGATATTGGTTTAATGCTGCAACCTAGAAGGAAAGCTCGTGAAAAATTGTGCCAATCTAGAAGGAAAACTCTTGGAGTTACACGAAAGTACAGCTAAATTAGAAGAGATGTTTTTCGAAAATACCGCCAATTTAAAAAAGAATTGCTGGCAAGTTTGCCGCTTTAGACCCCAAGACCATGGAAAAATCAAGTGAGGCTGGAGCTTCTGTTGGGTCAGCTGGTCATCTGCAAATGAAACGCAATTTGATGGTACAACGCCTTGGAATGTCTACCGGCGTCAGTTTGTAGCTATTCTTCAAAAAATATCACCACTTAGAAAATGTCTACCATACTCAACTAAAGAATCGGTTCCAGAAGTTAGGCGAGTCCTTGCAGGAGTTCGAAGTAATATTGCGCGGTTGGTACGATTAGCATATCCCGATGTCCAGGAAAGGATAATGGAGCGATTGGCATTTCAAGCATTTCTGGATGGACTTCGTGATGGTGAAATGGGGCAAGCAAGCCTTACTATTAGCACATCCACCTAAGCTATTAGATGCGCTAACTCGAGCCTCACAATTCGAAGCCGCTAAAAACACAAATAAAAGCCAGGTCCGAGTCCGCCAGATGGTACCAAGAGATAAACGAGTTCGAAGACTCCGTCAAGTACATTGTTACGAGGGATGACTTTATTGTTTTTCGAAGTATTCTCCACCAAGATTAATACACATCTGCATCCGCTCGAACCAATTTTCCACTCGTTTGCTGGCTGATCCAAAATGGCATTTTTGAATGCGTCAACTGCTTCTTCTGGTGACTGGAACCTTTGACTACGCAGGAACAGTTCTTTGCTCATTAAGAGGAATTGTTGCAATATGACCCTCTTTTGACACAAATGTCGCGACCATCTTGTTCGAAATACTTCGAGAACGGATGACTTTTGTTGGCTTTTCTTCACCTTGGAACACCCAAACCGCCGACTGTCGTTTATTTTCTGGTTCAAAACAGTAAATCCACGATTCATCACCACTAACAATGCTGTATGCATTTTTTGAGTTTCCGGAATTGAAACGGTCAAGCGTTTTTAGACACCAATTAACCCTGGCTGCTTTCTGCTCTTCAGTCAACAGGTGGGGTATCCAACGAGAAACTAATTTTCTTACTTCTAATTCTTCATGTAAAATTTTTTGAATTGAGATCTTTGAGATCTCGTGATATGTCACATGTCTATCTTCAATGATGAGTTTGGGCACAGCATCGACGTTTTCCTGGGTGACTGCCGTTTTTGGTGCACCCACCCTGGGATCGTCGCTAAGACTCACCCGTCCACGTTTGAATTCTCCATACCAACGGGAAATTGTCGACTGATGTGGCGCTTCGTTGCCGAAAACAGACAGTAACTCAGCAAGGCATTCTTGTTGCGATAATTGTCTCTGAAAGTTGTAATAAATTATGGCGCGAAAATTTTCTCGGTTGAGTTCCATTTTTCTAATGACTTGGTGACACTTAAAAATTCACTGTAGTGAGAACACTGCACGTATTGTTGTGAAACTTTGAATTCAAGTTTACTAAAGAGCGAGGTTAAGATTCAGTACTGACGTTCGATCCGCGAGGCCTGCTACGTTTCTATATGCAAAAGTTAAAAGACATCCCTCGTAAGGAACTTGATGGTGAACGTCGCCGCCAGAACAGCAAGTTGGAATGATGGAGATGTGGAAAAATAGGGCATGTTTGGAGACGCTGTTTAGAGGATTGTAAGCATTGCCAGCGGGCAGAGGAGAAAGCTGCCCAAGCATTAAGAAGCACTATCGTTGGTGATACTTGGCAAAATGAAGATCTCATTAAAGACCAAGAGGCCAACCCCGATCTCCAAATGATTCTAAACTGGATGAAAGAACAACGGAAACCAGCCTAGGAAGAACTTGCCAAGTATTCTCCTACCATAAAATCATATTGGACACAATGGAATTCTCTAGTTATGGCCGACGGACTCTTACTGCGTAAAATGGTGGACCACGACGGCAAAGAGGAAAGAAGGCAAATCGTTATCCCCCGATGTCAGATCCCGGAGCTGCTAGAGGAAATCCATCCCGGTGTGTAAGGAGGTCATCTCGGAGTTACAAAAATTCTGGGAAAAGTGAGGGAAAGATTTTACTGGGTCAATAGCAAGGCGGACGTAAAAGATTGGTGCAGAAAATGCATTGTGTGTGTGCGGCAAGTAATGGACCGCAAAGGAAACCAAAAGTTTCGATGTTTTGAGCCTTATAATTTATCCTCAATAACATGTATCTTACCTAACTTCACTCGGTGGTTGAGCGTGCACTCGGCACTTGTGCACCGTGGGGTCAAAAACCTGGGTTAGTTCCTGATGAGCGCCATTCACACGTAAGCTGGATATACGCGCCCTTAGTTCAGGAGAATAATGGTTCGTGACTGCCTCTTCGTACTTCTCTATCCATTGACGGAGCTGTGGCAGTTGAGAACTCCATGTATCTTGATTCTCGTCGTCCGAATGCGATTTCGCCTGCGCTTTGGTCTGAAACAATGAAATAGTACATTAGTAGATATCTAGGTGGGCAAGAAGGCCAATATATAATTTGCATGCTTTCATTATACGTTATAGTGTCATTCACCCTAACCCATACGTAAATCAATTGTGACGTTTCATAATCATTTTATTAACACTTTGGGACAACTAGTGGCTGGATGTCAAACTGACAAACTCAAAAGATTACGGCAGGGGTATCTTGCAGACTAGGTAGTTTTTAGTGTGCAAACAGTTCATTCCACGTTTGCTCGCTATGATCGCTCTTCACTGACGTTTAAGTAACACGTACAGCTACAAAGCGAGTTTACAACAAGCGTACAACAGCTTGTGCTAAGTTAAAGTCTTGTAGGAAAACCTACGTTATGTCACATAAGGGCTAGGAAATGTCAAAAAAAAAAGACAAATTGTCACTTAATAAGTTACATAATTAGGAAAAAAAAATCAATGCATACTATTAGTTTTGTATACGCACTATTTCGGATACATAGCTTGCAGCCTTCAGATTTGTTCTGAAATTAATCTCACCTTGCACACCTTTTTCCGGACGATTTTCCTGTCTTTGCGCTTCTGCCGTCTCTGAGCAGCTTCTTTAGCAACTTCTCGTCTTTGTCTAGCACTGTTCTTGATTTCTTTGTTGTCCTTCCTTTTGTTTTGCAAACGGCTTTTGCTTGGATGGTTGTTATGCACTGCAAAAATGGAGCTTTAAGAAACTTAATAAACAGAATTTTGTTATAACACCATCAAAAGAAAACTGAACAATTTTATGACCGTAGATGTTAGGGAAAACTGATTCACTACCGTTTCGATTACAACTGCAGCCCTTTCTAACGTGCCATTTTCTTTTCTATATTCTTCAACATCAGTGGCTTACATACTAAAAAAGGGCAACGGGTAATTTGTCGTTTTTCATGCAGACAACAATGAATTGCATTTTTCTTGTCAAGGTTGCAACTGTGAAAGACTCGACAAAAGGTTAACTAAAATGGTACGCCCTTGACCAGTGAGTTGTCATACTGGCAGTGAAAAGATTGTAGAAAGCCATACGAGAAAATTTTCTAAACGGTTTTCGTGATGTGCATATAATGTAACATCCAGAAAACATAATCTCATTTTAGAAATTTTGCACGAATACAATACTTCCTCACTATTGGCGTTGGAAGTAAAAGGGAATTATTCTCTTCGCCTACTGAATTTTAAACATTAGCGCATTTTTAAAAGATATTCAGTTCTATATGATTCGCTTCTCCTTTTATCAGTCCACCTGTTCAGGTGAAACATTGATCTATATTTGAAACATAATTAGACTTCACTTGCATTCTGACGCTCGATTTGTATTTTTATTGTTTAGGCCCGATTTCACTAACAAGAGATCAAAATGGACCAATGAGAAGGCACCTTTCTAGTGATGGATCTAATAAATATAGTCGATTTTGTCTCAAATTTCTCTCAAACTAGCGAAAAAAATATAAGATTTGTGCAAGAAGGACCTCTAATCCTCATACTAAATCAAGAAATTCTTTATATCACCTGGTTTAGCTACAAAAACATGTTTTTTCACTTGATCCTGAGATCAAAACATATGATTCGGATCAACAATGACCAATTAGAAAGCGTTTTAGTAAAACTGGTTCAAAAATTGGCCAATTGGAGAAGGACCCTTCAACCCATGCTCAAATCGTGGACCAAGTCTGATAAAACGCCAAGACTGATATGACATCAATTATTGAAAAGAACAGTATTATAGTTGTAGTCACCGTTCTTGGGTCTACGTCATCAACGCCATATGAAATAAGTAAACAGATCGAGTCTCGTACCATAGGCGGAACACTCCGCAGACTAATATTCAGCGCATCTGCTACTCTCTCCAGTACGCATGAAGTGGGTAACGGGGACCTCTGTTTTCATTCACTTCATGGAAATACTCTAATAAATTGAAACAGCGAACGAGCTGTCGGCCTTCATTGATCGTATTTGCGGGCATTGTACAATTTTATACTGAAGACTGATAACAGGACAACTCGAATTGCACGCTGATGTCAAGTATTTCATTAGGATGATTTAACGCCATGAGGAATATGTTAATCAATCCATAAACACAGTGTTTACACTGAATCTTGCTCAATTTGTTACAAGCTTGAAAGAAATCTGTGGTTGTTTATGTACACCAAGTTCGATAGCTCGATCTCTCGATGCACATAACAGGTGGGCTGAAAAGTCCGTATCGTTTCTATGAGATGGCGCCACCAGAATAAAATCCATACGCTTCTTAGCTAGTACCAACCTTCAAAAGATGCCTGTCAAAATTTGACAGCTGTCGGATCATTAGTTTTTGAGTTATCGTATCGAGAGTGACGCTACTTTTGTTATTTTTGAAAACCATGGAAAGTCAAGAGTTTCGTGTGTTAATGAAACATTATTTTTTGATGAAAAAAAGTGCCGTCGAATGCAAGAAATGGCTTGATGAGTGTTATCCGGACTCTGCCCCGGGCGAAGCAACCATTTGCAAGTGGTTTGCTAAATTTCGTACCGGTCACATGTCAACTGAAGACGACGCACGCAGTGGACGCCCAAAAGAGGTCGTTACGGACGAAAACGTGAAAAAAATCCACAAAATAATTTTGGGAGACCGCCAAATACGGTTGATTGACATAGCTGAGGCCTTAAACATATCAAAAGAACGTGTCAGTCACATCATTCATGAATATTTGGATATGCGAAAGCTCTGTGCGAAATGGGTGCCGCGCAATCTCACATTTGACCAAAAGCAACAACGCATCGACGACTCTGAGGCCTGTTTGGAGGTGATTTTGCGCAATAAAACCGATTTTTTTCGCCGATACGTCACCATGGATGAAACATGGCTCCACCACTACACACCGGAGTCAAATCGCCAGTCGGCCGAGTGGACGGCTGCATCCGAACCACCTCCGAAACGTGGAAAGACGCAACAGTCAGCAGGCAAGGTTATGGCCTCTGTTTTCTGGGACGTGCAAGGAATTATTTTCATCGACTATCTTCAAAAGGGCCAAACTATCAACAGCGACTATTATATAGTGTTACTGGAGCGTTTGAAGGCCGAAATCGCCAAGAAACGGCCACAAATGAAGAAAAAAAAAATCTTGTTTCACCAGGACAATGCGCCGTGCCACAAGTCCATGAAAACGATGTCGAAATTGCATGAATTGGGCTTCGATTTGCTCCCCCATCCACCGTATTCTCCGGACCTTGCTCCAAGCGACTATTTCCTCTTCTCAGACCTTAAGAGAATGCTCACCGGAAAAAAATTTCACAGCAACGAAGAAATCATCGCCGAAACTGAAGCCTATTTTGAGGACAAGCCGAAGGATTACTACCGGAAGGGTATCGAAAAACTTGAAGAACGTTATAATCGCTGTATAGCCCTTGAAGGCAACTATGTTGAATAATAAAAGCGAATTTTGACGAAAAAAATATTTTTTCATTGAAACGATACGGAATTTTCAGCCCACCTGTTAAAATTACATCTCGCCCCTGGATTGGTTTTTAGTTTTAAGGCTTTTTTATTATGTAACCGGGTAAGTACAGCCATCTAGAGGATGCATTCTGTTTGTTTGTCATTTTAAGAGTTTTCTATATAATCAATTTTATCGTTCACCTGTAGATGGCGGTACATACATAGCCTTATGTTAACTGAAGTTATAAGTGGCTATGTAATAAAATGTAAAAACCACGAAGCTCGCCATAAGCAAATTTTGTCTGCTATTGATTTAAATAAAAATGAATAGGTGTCAAAGTGGCGATCCCCGTTATCAATAACGTAGCACAAGGCGAATGTCATACGATCAGTATTTACTATGATCCAAATCATCAGTATTTACTGAGGATTCCATCAATGACAGCAAATTTCGACGAAGTCTGATGCAACAATAATTATTGATGTCCTGACTACACAGTCAATAAATATCACATTCCATTATAAATATCGATGGATCACAGTAAATACTGAGAGTCTGACAGTGACTGGATATCTTAATACTGAAAGAAAATTTGAGGTTCAGTCGTATAGTCCTTTGAAAGCTAACCTGGATGCTCTGCATCTGAAGAATCCGTATCGCTGACTGTCTCCTTGACCGCAGCAGCTGTTGTTTTAGTCTCCTTAGTCACCCCCTTCTCCTTCCTCTTTCCAACTGCGCCTCCGCCCACGCCACCTATAGCTTCACCTTGCTGGTGTACCCCTAGCACACTTTGCTGCTGCTGTTGCTGCGCAGCAACGATCAGGTGCCGTTCGCGCAGCCACTGTTGCTGAACGGTGCGCGCGCGTTGTCGGTCGATCGGCTTCCGAGGGTCACACACCTCGCACAGGTACTCGTCTGGTACTTGGCGGTTCTTCACTACGCACTGCACGTGCTGCCATACCTTGCACCGGTCGCATTCGACCATGTAGCCATCATCGTGTAGATAGCCACTGTAAAGTGCATGAAATTAAGAATCTGGAGCCTTTATTCCATAAATATAAATACATAAAAAATACACATTAAAATAGTTTGAATTTTTTATCATAAACATATTTTATTACTATGGAATGCAACTCGGCTTTTTTCGAGACTAAATTACACACGAAACGGATTTTTTAACATTTAAATCAGATAATATATCAATTATTCTTAAAAGAAAGGCATCAAGTAGATTGACTCTGCACTTCCCACGCAACGCCGTCATCAGCCCATGAAACACTATGTTCGGTACAAGTTGGCTAATATTAAAAAAAATAGGTTAACTATGAACATGTGTAACAGAGGGATTAAATAGTCCAATCATTCTAATAGGCCCATACATTAGTGATGTTCATCGATGTCCTACGATGCTGATAACCTCGAGAAAATAAAGTGCAAAATTTGTTTTGAGCCTGCGGACAAACGCCCTGTGAAATGCAGTGAATCCAAATGTTATGTATGTCTCCATAACAAGTGTGCTATGATATTGTTATGAACGTTTTTGTTGTGGATGTCAAAAAGTGGCGTTGCCGCAGTTACTGTGAGGATAGTAAGGCGAAGAAATGTGACAGGAGCCTTAGTACAGGCGATCCCGTTTGTGATACTGATATAGTTTTGAAATGGAAATTGATTGTCTGAATAGGGAGGAGCTGTTCAGTGACCGTGAATATACAATAAATATGCAGAAGAAAAGGATAGCTGACCTCGAAGCGAAGCGTCTTCTAAATGTGAGTGACAAAAACCTAATTTTACCTGTCGAGCAAAAAGTGGGCTCTGTTTTATACAGCCAAGCAGTAAAAATAAATAAACTGAATGATCTTCCTTCTGTAATAATAAAATAAAGTTGTGGTTTCAGTATAGTCCGTGTGAATCTAATATTTTTAGATACAAGCCAGTCAAACATTACTTGTTTCCGAGCGTTGCAGTTTGGTGCAGGATCCACTTGTATGTTGTGATAAGTTGCACTATCAGTAACTATCACATAATTTGGTGGCAAATTTGGAATAAGCTGCTGCTTCAACTATTTCTCAAAATGTATGTAGGACTCATCTAGGTATATAAGTTTGCGGCCTTGTTCTCGGAAGTACTTGATTTTCTGTAGATAGCTGATTCTTAGTTGACGAATGTCCCATTTCTCGATGAGTAGTTTTCTATTATTCTGTGTTTTTTCCATTTGAGAAGCCGAGTTGTTTACCGATTCTTTTCAAAGATCTTTCGCTACCATGCCATTCGAAATCTCCTAGTTTCTTGCGAAGCGGTCCGATTGTTACTAGAGACAAATTTGTTAAATGGAAATTATAGATAATGTTTCTTATATCTGCAGTAGTGAAATTCTCGTTTGACATATCTGTCACGGGAAATTTGGGCTTTCGTGGATTACTAATTTCACCAGAAGACGCTGCGAGTTCTTGTCCATTGCTTTCGGCATCCTTAACCTTTTTAACAATGCGAGTAATACTGGCAATGATACTCCTGTTGCTTTAGCTACTTCGACTTTAATATCTGCCATATTTTGGAAAACGTCACTTCCAGTTTTCAAATTGAGGATGTATCGGTATATTATATTGTATACCACCTCAGTCGTCTGGTCGGACAAAACTTTATTTCTACCCAGATTACTCAAAATAGAAATATTATCACTATTCTATAAACAAAATGTGCGCTTTAACTTCAGCTGTAGGCGTCAGTCGGTACTCGGTACGCTACTGGAATAACGGCGGACGAGGTACCATGCAGTATTGCCGCCGTTCCGTGGGACGCGCTTGTTACAACGCACCATATGATCAAATCTTGGTACGTGCCAGCAACTATAGCATTTCTATTGTACAAGTCTTTGAAGATGGAGATATCCAAAGCTAAATCAATAAAAAATGGATCTCTTATAAGTTGCAATAACACAAATGATTTAAATGGCCTTCTACTTCTACTTTACAGTCTGAAGTAGGAAATAAATAAGTGAAGAATGTCCTCAAAGATTGGGTAAAAAATATGGGAGTCCGTAATAGATTAGAACTAATAGATAGTTTCATTGATACGTATTTGACAACAACCTTGATTGTGAATCAAGTTGCATAAAAATTTGTAGCATATTTATTAGGCATGAATTTATAAATGTTATTATGGAGCTTGAGCCGTCTACTTTCAAAATATTGTTTGCTAAGTCTTTTGTGTTTTCGGTTGGACCAAATGTAATGTAATGGAGCATTCAAATGTAAGTCGTTGTTTCAAATGTAATAAGTTTGGTCACGAGAAGAAAAGTTGTCGTAATGATACATCTATATGTGTATCTCCAAAATGTTCAGAGCAGCACGAGATTAAAAATTGTAAATCCAATGTATTGTGTTGTCCCAATTGCAAGAATCATAATGATGAATTTAAATCTCGATTATCAACTAATCAATCAATCAATAGTAACGGCTGTGCTTGCCTCAAGTTCAAAATACATGAACAAAATAATAATATTCAATATGAATAATCACTGTAGCCCCCTTAAGCTTGATCACCTTTTATTGTTTACTTCATTTGACAATCTTGTTGATTTAGTCTTCTGACAACTATGATGTGATGTGCGTTACTGAGACTTGGATAAACGATGATCAAACAGTTGTTGAGATACCCGGTTTCAAGTTCATACATATGTACCGTGTATGTAGAAGGGGAGGGGTTGGGATATACATTTGTGAACAATTCCCAGTAAACGGGTATTTGATGACTGTTCCATCTGATAGGATTGAGCATTTGTTTGTAGAGTTGTCCATATCTAGATAAAAAATCTTACTTTGGGTAATTTACAGAGCATCTTCTAGTAGTGTAGTCTTATTTATTGATTATCTGGACAGTGTTCTTTCTTTTAAATATACGTGATAATCTTTTTGAGAACTGTATATCGGCTTATGATTCTATTTCACATATTGGTAAATTTGTACTACTACTTATTTAGCTGATCTTTTGACAAATATTGGTGTAAATCCCACTGATGATATCTCGGATCACTGCGTTGTTTTCTAAATTGGCCGTCCATAAATTTGAGCCCAAGTTCGTACAATACCAGGACCTCAAACATTTCTCAAGAACTGTATTTATTTGCGATCTAAATATAAGAGTGGAGTCAAATTTACTATATGAACAATATACACGACAAAATACATTTTTTTAACAAACAAATATTTTTGAATTCCATGCTCCAATGGTAATTGGTACGTGTTACGAAGCCTTATGATCCATGGTTGACGCCAAATGTCAGACTTTTGATGGAAAAACGTGATGCCGCGCTCTATACCTATAAAAAAACGCGTAAGATAAAAGACTTGTCTCATTACCGTGTTTTGAGAAACAGTGTTCTTAATGCAGTTTGGAAAGGAAAACGTGGTTTTTTGTCCTTCCATGCTTCGCAGTCGAATACCAGAGACCTCTGGAAGGCCATTAAATCTGTTGGCACCAATTCTAATACCAGCATAAAAATTCTAGACCATTTGAAGGATTTTAACGCTATCAATAATTACTTTTCATCTGTGTTTACTCCTCCACACAATTGTCCTGCTGTTTAGACCTATATACGAACAGGCTGTAATTCACATTTTGATGTTCATTAAATAGAATGCAGCTGGTAGTGACTACATCTCAGCTGATATGCTCAAAGATTTGCCTTCCCAATATGGCATTGCCAGTCACTCATCTCATAAACTGCTGATTAGAAGTTGGATATTTTCCAAGTGCATGGATACTTTCTATAGTGAAACCTTTACCGAAAGGTAGTGAACCTCAAAACTTTTCAGATCTTAAGCCAATCGTCTGTATACCTGTATTTTCTAAAATTTTGAAGAAAGCTATTAAAACTTAAATATGCGATTAGCGATTATTTTATGACCAATAATATACTCCCTGAAAGCCAATCGGGATTTAGAGCGGGTTATAGCACTACAACAGCTCTGGCTCCTGTCTCAGATGACATTATCAGAGAACAAGATGACGGTAAAGCTATGTACTTCTCTCATTTTATTAGATTTCTCAAGCTTTTGACACCATAGACCACTCGCTTTTATGTTCTAAATTATATTACTATGGATTCAATAATATAGCATTAAATTTCTTTAAAATAAATCTTGCTGAACGTGTTCAGCAAGTGGTGCACTTGGATAACCAATACTCTAATGCTTGCCTTGTTACATCTGGTGTTCCTCAAGGCTCAGTACTTGGCCCAATATTGTTTTTACTGTACACAGCTGATATTCATACCGTTATATCTGACTCTTCTTTAGTAACTTAGGTCAATGATATGCAACTGTATAAGTCTTTTAGCCCCTAATCTACACATCAAGCAGTTCGTGAAACTAATATGGATCTTGAAGAAATTGTGAGATATTCTAAAGGTAATAATCTTAAGTTGAATCCTGATAACTGTAATCTTATGCTGTTTTGTTCTAATAGTATCTGTCCAACTTTATACCATTCCTTAAATATACAGATTCCAGTGGGGGGACAAAGCAAAGAATTTAGGACTAATATTTGTTGAATCTTTTTAAGGAACATGTTGCAACTATTCTGAAAAAAGGTTATATTGTTCTTGAACGTCTTTCTAATACATATATATTGAATTTTAAAACTAGGAAAAAACTTTGTGAGACACTAATCTTTTCCTATACTCTCTTACTGCTGCGTAGTTTATTACTCGCACCTCGATGCTGCAACTAAGAACAGGATGCAAACACTGCAAAACAGTTGTAAATTTGTTTTTAGTTTAAAGAAGTATAATCATATTTCATGTTACGTCAGTGATCTGGGTTGGTTATGTATGGACGAAACTTACTAATATGCTCACTCTTACACATAAAATATTGATTTCTAACTTTATAAAAAGTTTGTAGCTCGCCGTAGTACGATGAATTTCAACTTCAGATATAAGAATTGCCTAGATATCCCTCTTTACAGTAGTACATTTTCCGTCGGTCGTTTATCTATAACTCTATTAAAATATACAATGATTCAAGTGAACATTTGAAAACTGTCCGTGAATAGTATGAAAAAACAAGCCAAACAGCTTCTTCTACATCGTTAGCGTTAGCTTGGCAGATTGTTTCAGTTTATTCTTATTATTTATCTTGCTGTATTTTGTTTTTCATTCATGTATTGTGTTTAATTTCAAATCTTCCTCTATCTCTAACATATTTATAGAATTTTTGGGTGTATTTTTTGTATGCTGCACAATATTCATATGTTGCAATAATCTCGCTAGTTACCGATATTGTTATTGGAGTAGGTGGAGTGGAATAGATTTATCTAGATTCCGCCTATCAGGAATAAAATGTTATTCCAATAAAGACCTTTTATTATTATTATTAGGCAAAGTTTCCATCTAATCACACTCCGCAACAGGCAAGTTGCATTAAGGTCAATTTCTATCTTTAATGTGATTATTCGACTGATATCACCAATGTTGGCTCAGGGTGGGTATTGGAAAGCTGGTAATTTTCTTTGTTGAAATGGCCATTTTGACACTGATCTTCGGAACACCTAGATGGTTATTTTTGTTCAAAGTATCTCAAATATGCATCCATTTGATAATAGCTTCAGGAAAAAGTTGATCTAATGCCAAACTTATTTATTTATTTATTTACTAGTATATACACTATCCGAACGGTTTATTGCACCATTTAACGGATAGGAACACAGGAATCAATTTTAAGACAAAATTGTTCAAAAATAACTTAAAATTGCCAAATGACTTAACCTACTGTTATGTAAAATCTTTTTAAGCTACGCAAATTACAAAAGAACAAATTTACTGCGTTTCTTGCACGTTCATAGTTGTTACATACCACATATATCGGAGAGGAAAGCAAGGCATTGGTTCTAGCTACGTTTAAGTAAAAGTATTTTGAATTGGATCGCGTCTTAGCATTAGGTACATGAATAAGAATCTTACCGAGTAAATATTCCAATCTATGGCATTATTAAGCATTTTATATAAAAATACACAAGCAGCGTAGTTTCTGCGCTTCTCCAAGTTACAGAGGTTATATCTGCTAAGTAATACATCATGCCTGAAGCCAACTTCTGGATACGTACCATCTTCCTTGTGCCACAAATATTTCACAAACCGCCTCTGAATACGTTCAATTTTATTCGAGTGAACTTTATGAACAGGATACCATATTATAGAGCAGTATTCAATTTTGGATCGAACAAATGAATTATATAACGAGATCATGGTATGCACATTATTGAAATACCTACAATTTCTGATAATGAAGCCCAAACTTTTATAGGCCTTGCTAACAACAGCATCAATATGCGAAACAAATGTAAGTTTGGTATCAAAGGATATACCTAAGTCATGAAACTCTTCACACATGTTAAGTTGCGAATTATCAGTGTTATATATGAATCTGATTGGAACAAGTTTGCGCGTAATAGACATAGTGTAGCATTTATCAGCATTAAGGTACAGCTTGTTACGGTGACACCACTTATTTAGGTTTTGCAATATATTACAGTCGTCCATGTTTTCAATTTTACAAAAAATCTTCAAGTCATCTGCATATAAAAGGCAGCTACTGTGTAGCTCCCCAACGACGTCATCAATGAAAATTTGGAAAAGCAGAGGGCCAAGATCAGTGACTTTCAAGTATCTGTTTGTGAGATAAGATTTGAAAAACTTCAAGAATTGATAGGTCAACCCTCGCGTAGCTAATTTCTTTAACAAAATACCGTGATCTAGCTTATCAAAAGCCTTCGAAAAGTCAACGTAAGCAACATCTACTTGCCCCCCTTCATCAACAACTTCAGAGCAAAACTGTTTAAAACACACTAGATTAGTTAAAGTAGATCTGACTTGGAAAAAACCATGTTGATTTGGAGAAATTTCGCGCTTAACATGGGAGAAAATTATATCATGCAGTATACATTCGAAAACCTTACCGACGTTGCTTATAATCGCAACAGCTCTATAATTCTCAATGACATATCGTTCGTCTTTTTTAAATATGGGAGCAATCCTAGATGTTTTCCAAGCCATGGGAAATGTAGTATTAAGAGATATGTTATACAGATAAGTTAAAGGTTCAGCTAAAACAAAAGCACAGTCTTTCAGTAAACATGCAGGGATTAGATCTGGAGTGGAAGATACCTTGGGTTTAATCTTTTTCAGTTTTTCAGTAATCATTGGTATATTCAACGGTAATGAGGCGCAGTCAAGTGAGTCTGCGGGTGCAAAGTTTGTGGAAGGTGAGTATGTGGACTTGAAAAAATCTTCAAAAGCGTTGACAATATCTTACGGTTCGTTAAGTTGAGTTTTATCAAACATCATGTTATCAAGGATATGGGAAGTATTTCTCAAAGAATCAATAAAACACCAGTAGCTATGCCCTGTTCAATTTTAGCGGTATACCTTTGAAATGCAATATCAATGCTAATTTTTATGTTTCTTCGAAGATTTCGAATAGCGTCGCAGTCAACAGGATTACAAGTTCTTTTACACCGTTTCCATAGCCTTCGCTTTTTCTTGATTTTAGAAATAATAGTATTGTTGAACCAAGCAGGGTAAGAAGTGTTCTTTGGCAGTGTTCGGGGTACATTCAGATTGATTGCCGAGAATAGTATTTCATAGAATTGATCACACGCTTCGGTGATGCTACCAAGGGAATATAGAAGAGTGAAGTCTAGAGCAGCGATATCGTTATACAATGTGTGCATGTTAGCTCTTCTATAATTGTACTCAGGACTTATACTTATTGCGATACACATTTTGAACAGTATAAACTAAAAAGATATTTTTAAAATATTTTAAATCACAATTAAAATAAATTGGTTCAATTACCATGAAACTAGAATACTTTCTTAATAGTGTAAGCACTTACTGAACAATTTTAAGAAATATAACCATATTTTCAAAACGTTGAAACAAAAAAAAATAAATAAAATATTCTGATTTGAAACTTATTGTATCAGTTTTTCACGAGATTAGTGTCGCATGAATGAAAATCAAATGATTTTTCTTTCTGATTGAAGTGTTTCAAAATTTAGTTTTGTAGGTATCCAATGATTAAAACAAAAAGCCAAACCACATACCGTTAGTAACGAAATATCTATATGAAAAAAAAAATGATTTTTATGCATCTTTTCATGACTTACAGGTATATTCCTGTGGGGTATGACGCATTTACACCGAATAATTTGACGAACGATTGATAAAAGCAACTCACCATATACATCTAGTAACATAATCCCCATATCCGTCAAAATTGTCATTGTTGACTGCCTCGGCCTCTGGAGCGGTGTCGGTTTCCTCGCCTTCAGTGTCATGCTTCCTATCAGAACCGTCGGAAATGTCGGATCCAGCATCGTCATCGTCAATTTCGGTTGGGTTCTTCGTTGATAAATTTACGTTAGTAGCACCACCGCCACACGCTATAGAAGATAAAGTTGATATATTGGCGGTAGAAGAGTTTGAAGAGACCAAAGGTCGACCTGAAAGTGTCACATATTTTTATCTAATTTAGAAATAAGAAGCTATTTTTAGCCTTCGTAAAATATTACCCACTTACAGATAATGGCAACAGTGGTTTCGTGCTGCCGTAGCTAGTGTTACCCTCTCAAATAAGGATATTGTAGTCAAATTTATTTTTGCATTTCGAAAATGTTCAGTTTATATTATAGATATATTGAATCAGTACTAAATAATATAAAATGAATCTTTAAATAAATGACAACACTGGCTTGATGCCAATAGATCCGACATGCACCTTTACTGCCTATCCTCATTTTAACAAATAAGCCAGCATTCGGAGTGGTAACACCACTATTAACATATCCTTACCAAATAACATCAAACATATAATGACTTGTAATATTCTGAATATAAGGTGGTTATCCAGTAAACCCGCTACCACTTAAACCTTATTTCACGAGTATCCACCACGCATTGAGGTGAACAGCTGATCACAAAAGCGACATCTTTGTATTAATTCGTAACGTTGGCAATAATAAATTACGGGGCCGTATTCAGAGCTGTTGTTCACATATCAGGATTATATTTTTAAGTGGATGGGAAATGTGACAATAAGATGTATAAGTACAGATATAGGAAAGTTTATTAGAAAATTATTATGATACATCTGTAGTAAAGCTGTAAATTTACCTGTAAAAATAATATAGACACGTGTTTCTGGTTTATTTTACGTCATCAGTGTAACGTAATTCATCAAAAGCACATAACAAATCACATCACAAGTAATACATTCACCCAAAATTACGAAAACGACCCACCAGCATGCCGTATTATTGTGATACATCAAATTCATCATACCACTCAAATAGCAAAATAAAAATAAAATATACTTCCCGGAATTTCCGATTTCCTCGATATGTGATGATGGCATAGCATCAATTTGCCGACTTGGTATATCATGAATATCTTACTTTCTTTGAAAAAATTATAAACTACGTTTGCGTTTCCTTTGGATTTTTGAAGAGTTTTCAACATTTGGCCCATGCCTGTATTCACGAACACTGCATTGTCCCAGTTGTGTACATTTCATGACTTCCTGCAATAGTTACTTACATTTTTCTATTTTATTAATTGTTAGAATTATCTGAGTAATGTTCAGACCTGATTGAGGAAATCGAAACTTTATCAACCCGGTCATATACTGTGACACATTCTGAACCAAATGTATGGCTCTTTTAATGTCCTTCAAGATCATATGGTGTTTCAATTTCTAAAAAGTTGTTCCCCAGTAATAAAAATCTAACGGATTCAAATCTGGTGACCGGGCTGGCCACGGTATTGTACCAGACCGCCCTATCCATCTGCCTGGAGAGTTTTGATCGAGATACTCTCTCACTGAGAGTGCATAGTGCGCTGGGCAGCCATCATGCTGAAACCACATGTCCCTGTAAATACTCAGTGGCACGTCCTCCAATAAATTTTCTAAATGATTTTGCAAAAAACCTAAATAAACCTCAGCAGTCAAAGTCTCTGGGAACTCAAACGGACCGATTATTTTACCATTTAAAATTCCTGTCCAATGGTTTATCTTGAAGCGATATTGAGATTTATCTTCTCTCATCAAATGTGGGTTTGCTACGTGCCACTCGTGTAAGTTATGCAGGTTCATGTACCCGTCTTTCTTAAATGTGGTCTCATCTGACCATAATATTTTTTCAAAGAACCGTGGATCTTCCCTGTGTCTTTATAACATTGTGCGACAAAAAGCAACTCGGGGCTCATAATCCCGGGGCAGAAGAGCTTGAACACGCTGTACGTGGTATGGATGGAGCACGTTTTTTTGCAAGATTCTATGGGCTGTTCTTTTGGGCACACCTGTTTTTAGTTCTATTGCACGCACTGAAGTACTCGGGTCTTCTTCGACAGCTCATAGCACCACGTCTTCGTAAGGAAGGAAAGATCTTCCCTCACCGTGTGATTGGTTTGGTAGTTGGCCCTCTGAGAACAGTAAGCGGTGCACATTTGTGAACACTCGATGATCTGGATGACGAGCTGCATTCGGGTACCTCTCACAGTAAAGTCTCGCTGCAGCACTAGCGTTGTATCTGCATTCCCCATAAATGAGGTGCATGTTAGCATATTCTTGTACGGTGTACACGGACATAGCGTTACTGCACAATCACACTATCAAAGATAGTCTAAGGAAAGCAAATGTTGTTTTGAAGAGCAATTAAACAGTCCAAATCCAAATCACAAGCGATCAACGGTCCAGTTCACGAATCCAAAATTAGTAACAGTACGAAATCAACAAGCACGAACATGTAAAGATGCGCAGTAAACGAAGGAGTACTGATCGGTATCAAAGTGTGCAATAGCAAGTAAGTGATGTGCTTCATCCATAACACATACAGCGTGTTCATCCTCTCCTGCCCCGGGATTATGAGCCCCGAGTTGCTTTTTGTCGCACAATGTTAGAAAGACACAGGAAAGATCCACAGTTCTTTGAAAAAAAATTATGGTCGGATGAGATCACATTTAAGAAAGATGGGTACATGAACCTGCATAACTTACATGAGTGGCACGTAGCAAACCCACATTTGATGAGAGAAGATAAATCTCAATATCGCTTCAAGATAAACCATTGGACAGGAATTTTAAATGGTAAAATAATCGGTCCGTTTGAGTGCCCAGAGACTTTGACTGCTGAAGTTTATTTGGATTTTTTGAAAAATCATGTACAAAATTTATTGGTGGACGTGCCACTGAGTATTTACAGGGACATGTGGTTTCAGCATGATGGCTGCCCAGCGCACTATGCACTCTCAGTGAGACAGTATCTCGATCAAAACTTTCCAGGCAGATGGATAAGGCGGTCTGGTACAATACCGTGGCCAGCCCGATCACCTGATTTGAATCCTTTAAATCTTTTTACTGAGGAACTGCAAAAGAAAAAGTGTATTTCAAGCCGATTCAAAATGTAGCTGAGCTACGGCAAAGACTATTGGAAGCAGCTGAGTTTGTTAATAACCGTGGATTCCCTCGTTTAATAACCCGATCTTTTTTAAGATGTCGAGCGTGTATTGCGGCTGAAGGAAAACAGTTTGAGCATTTGCTGTAAAGGTAAATCATCATCAGCAGCATTTTGACGCCCACTGTTGTGCAAACAGTTATCCTTAAGGGTCCTTGTGCGTTTTCATAATCGCTGTTTAATTAGTAAATTTTGAAAAATTTTCATCAGTTTTTTTTCAAATAAAAATTGTGCATAAGTTAACGAGTAATCTTCTAAGTGTTATACCATTTTGGAATCGTTATTAAATGCGCCAACTTTTAAGGTTACTTGCCAAACTCTCGTAGTACATTTTTTTCCAGTACAGCCAGTTAAAGTTGAGCAAAGTTTTACTTTGGAATACTTGGTTGGGAGATAAGTGGCAATTTTTCCTGAACGAGAAGAGTTGGCAGTAAGGTTGAGACACCAGTTTGAAGATGCATTCATCATTATATTGTAAAAATAGAATCCAAAAAAAGTTAATATTTGTAGTAACAGGAGTTGTCAGACTGCCGTAGGGTGTGGAATTTCTATATCTTTTTCAAAGACCTATAATTTTCAAAACACATACATAAATTTTTTTCTGTTAGCTGTTATACTTTGCCTATCACCCGGTTTCGGCTTGGCGTCGACCTCTGGGGCACCCTGTATATATATATATATATATATATATATAAATAAACAAGAAGTAAAATAAAATGTAAAGTTTAAATGAGTGAGCAGCTAAAACATCCTATTATTTCATGGAATTAAGCGAAACAATATTTGTTAATCTTGATGCAAAATCTCAAATCTCAAGTTAAACGTATCCATAAACTGCGTGTTACTGAATCTGCAGATCGATCCAGCTAAGCTATTCTGTTGGTTATAACTTCATTACTGACAAATTCAATTAATTGTGGTAATGTAAGAAACCATTAGAAGACAAGTAAATCGCCTATGAACTGGTGCTCATCCCAGAAGACCAGTAAGCTGCAATGGGAAAGAGATGAAGGGCTAAAAGCCAGTTCGTCAGTTCCTTGAATGACAAAACTAGCACACAGGCAACTTTTGAGCCCGAGTCGCAGTTTGATATCGTATCGATTTAACGCAACTGCCTGAGTGAAAGGACGATCAGTCCATGGACATGAAAATAGGTCAGGTGTCAAAATAAATTGGAAAAGCTTTTGTGAGAGTTATTCTGCATTCATACGATTTATTTATTCTTAAACTGGTTCTCTATCTTGTTTAATTCAGTATGTGGTGATGGGAAAATCCAGCGAAGAACATTTAATAAGACGATGAAGTGACAATTGTGCTGGAATAATCATTTTCTGATATTTGGCTGTAAGAATAGATTGGCAGTTAATGGACTGATCTTTCCTAGATTTTGCGCAATGTCGTTTTTCGATCACAGCCAATTTTCCTTATGTTAGTGGACATCATTATAATCCCTGTGCTTGAGTTGTGTAATATTACCAGTTACCCACTGTATTTTAAACTTACGTTTAACATTGCCAGCTGAATAAACTGAAGTTGTAGAGAGTCCGTTTACTTGGGATGTCATGTTGACAGGAGGTGATGGGCGAGTTGGTGATTCTGGTGGTAGAGTTGCATTGTAGTTATGGTCGAGCAGCACCGCTTGGCATATTAGCGACAGTGCATCAAGTCCCGATTTGTTTTTATCCTCCATTGGTTTGTGTAGTTCACTGAAAAGAAATAAAATTGATTCCATATAGCAATTCAACAATGTTTCGTTTTATAATGTTTTTGCAAAGTATGATGGGATTCATATGCAAACTCAGATAGCATTTTGGTAATATTATAAACAGTAGCCAAAAATTCCATAAGACACTCATCATTTGGCAACATCCTTTCTTAATATCCTAATCTGACAATTCAAGGCGGGAGCTTATAGGTGGTGTTTATGAACTTTTGAATTTGCCTTTGAGGCGAATAAATGGCATTATCATTAAACTGTGTAACAATACTTTTTATAATTTTCTTTTTTTTCTATGAAAACATTTAATTGCAAAATATATTGTAAAGGATGAAATAATAATGATAATAATAATAATAAAAATACTTATTCCAACAACGTTACACAGTATATTACATAATATGTCTTCAAGTCTACATATTTTTCTACAAAATTTCACTTCTATGAATTCTGGTTTCTATAAAATATTTTTTCAATTTCTCTTAAAGCATTTTCAAACTGGCACACATCTTGATATAGTTCCTTAATTTATTAAACTCTTATAATCCTATTTGAGATACTGATTTGTTTGTTATACTGCTTCAACAATTTTGTAAATGAAAGTCTATACTCCCTCTAGTAGAATAACTATGGTACAAAAATGTTTCAATTCAATAAAAGTTTCTAAGGGATTTATTTGGTAGAAGATGATTTTTTTAACTTGAATATGAAAATTAAAACCAAGTATGTTTTGAAATTTTGGAACAGTATAAAAGACAAAATGAAAACAATAAATAAATATTCATTAACCACGTAAGACACATGCTGTGTATATAGAAAGTCAGAAATTAAGATAAATTTAGATAAATCACCACATTACGGACATGTATTCGCTTGAATTATAAAAACACCGCTCAGTCAGCATCAGCTTAACTCTTTTTTTAAACATTTTATATCAGCCAGAGATCGTACATCATGGGGCAACTTATTGTAAAGTACAACACAGTTGTAAAATGGTACCAACAATAAATCGGTATTCCGAGTCACATAACTGCTACGTCTGTTAATCTATGTTAAAGTTACTAGGGTAAAGTTTGACCAAACACACACTTTAAAATATATATGCACGTCACAGTTAAAATTTTGTTATGAATAAAAATCTCTCTGCAGCTGTCTACGGTGTCTTATTAAAAACTAACTTCAACATTCTTTTCTGCGATAAAAATACCCTTTTCAGTCCTAGCATTGTCTTTTAACTGGAGTAAAGCATAGAACGCCCAGTTCAACCGACCTCAGACATAATCGGCATGTTCGGCAAACGACCACTTTGCATCAAAGATCGTGCCTAATAGCTTGGTCGACGAGGCGAGTTGATGATTATTGTATTGTATTATATTTAGGGGTAGTTGCTTTTGCAAGTTGTAATTGATGAATACCGTTTTTTCTTGGTTTAGCATAAGTCGGTTCCTCTGACACCAGGCACTAAACTCATTTGTAACTGTTTTAATATTATCCAGTAATTCAGAGGTAAATACCAATTACAGGGATAATACAATTAGAACTAATAAAATAAAGTCATCAGATATAATATATGTGGCATAAAACGCAATGAAGTAAATACAAAAAAAAAAAGAAAAGAAAAAGAGACACAATATAATAAAACGTACAATTTAGTAAAACATTATATACGGTTACATAGTAACTTTATAAAAGACAAATAAAGAAAACGGATAAATACCAATTTCCGAATAGTTTAAGAATCACCTTGCAATATACACCTCAACGTCCCAACACAGCATAATTAGATCTAAGACTGTTAGAATTACATCGAGATTATCACAATTAATATCACAACCCATGCGAAATATATTAAAAGAACTGCACATTCTACTTACAAGTGCCATATTTGAAATATTTGTCTTGCCATTTGTGTGTTAAAAATAAACGCGTGTAATTCTTTCAGGTACGGCAAACTTAATTTTATTTGGTTTGAATTATCATGGAAACCATGTGACGCCCCACCCCTCCTTTTCTCGTCCGATGAACGAATGAAAGCTATATGACTAGTTTCTCCAATGTCGAGTAAGCTGTATCTATTATAGCACCAGAATCGGCGGCACCTAGCGGCCACAGTGCTGACAATGCGAAGTGGCATACAGTTCCTGTTGTGCTGTATCATGTCGAAAGACATTATTACAGTGTTATGTATTGGCTATCTGCAATTGTCTATGCTCGAAACGATTCCGAAATCGTTTCATACATTTTAACCTTGAAACTACTCTAAAATCGTGATTAATCGGCGCATTCGTATAAACGCGTATCGGGAATCGAACGGTTCTGGTAAGATAACAGGACTCAGGGTTTGAACAAAACTTATAGTACCTTCGAACAACTTACCTAATCTGCTTCGGCTCCGGGCAGCTGAATGCGTTATGATACCTGGTGGGCATGATCTCGTAATGATTCTGCGCATTTCCGCTGAGTGGCCCGCCGCCAGAAATCCCCCCACCTGCACCAGCGCTGCCGCTTCCACTGCTTAGCGTCTCGATGATTTGGGCGGTCAGCGCCTGATTGAAGGTCATCTCGGCGATGTGGGGTTTATCGCCCGGAGGCGGCGGAGAACCGTACGCATTGAGAGGCATCGGTCCAGCTGAAGATGTCGCCCCCGTCGGCTGCTGACCGCCCACCGTCTTTAGCTTGTGCGACTGGTGGTGATGATGGGGCGCGTGCTGAGGACGACAACCTGAGGCTTTATGCGCCTGCACGGCGTGCTTGCCGATATAGTTGGGCTTTGCGGTGGAGGATGAGGCTGCTTTGGCAGGTCGTTGCGGAGGGATAGTACGTAGACCCGTGCCTGTTCTCTGAATCTGTTGAGAGATGGGAAATGTAATGCGATAGTGATCTTAAAAGTAGAGTTGTTTTTTTTCCCAAGATTGTCTGTAGGAGCTAACAATTTGTGTTCGGAGCCAGGTCCTTGAGGAACCACCGAAGCCATCGAGATCTAGAAAGATGCTATTACCAGCTCTTTTGGTGTAATCCTTGAATAGAACATTAGCACCTCAGAGTTGCAAATAGAAGTAAACTATGTATACCTCTTCAGTAAAAATCCATGCGTTAAATGGCAATGCTCCCCTCAAAAAGCTTAAAATCCTTCAAAAATGCGAAACATTAAGGTTAAAACTTGAAATCTATATTTTTACTGTTTTTCCAAACAGAAATTATTAAATTGCTTACCTGTGCGGGTATACCCTTGTGTTGAGGAGAGAGCGTCTTGATACCCTGTTGATTCTTTTGGATATAGTTATTCACTGGAGGAATCGTTTTAATCTGTCCTTTGTGTGTTGGATACACCATTCTCGTAGAAGATCTCTCTTGAACCAACTTCAGGGTAGTAGGATTTGGCGAGCTCGGATTCTATAACAAATCATCAATGCATTGCTGAAGTATGTGGATAAATATAGAAAAATAGACATTGACCGCAACGATATGTATATCAGAAATATAGGCATAAATGACCTTCTTTGAGGAGCTGAGCAGTGACTTTGGATCAATATCTTATTGAAAGAGATACTAGATTTTTTTATACTAACCATGTAGAAAAGCATCTTTGCCTTATAAACAATTAGAAAAAGTATGTTGTGTTTTGACAGTCGGAATTAAATTTTTTGTATATCTCGTCGACGAGGTGCCTTTCCGAATACCCTCAACAATATAATTCCGTTGTGAAACAGCTTATAACAATTTTATTTTCTCAAATTCTAGATATCCCGGTCTATGAACCGAAAAGCACATAACATCAGACCAGTTTGACATATAAACGTAATATTTTGTAGACGTAGCTTACTAACGTCAGTTATTTTATGGTCAACAACATAGGAGGATCGGTATCAACTCTCGGAACTGTTATGTAGGTCATTATTTTGTCACACCCAACAAATTCAGACTAGGTTGAAGGAGCAAGCTAATGATTTGTTTGTCTGCAAAATTTCATAGTTTGTAGCCTGGATGAATGTGCGTACTACAAGTGGACTTGATATAAGTACAGTTTTTTTGGACAGTTCTGACATTAAATTCGCGTGTTCAGTATTATAAAAGTGCCAGTGTTTTTAGATAATTGTGGTGTTAGACCACTTCAGGAGATGATTACTTCTTGCATGATTTCCAAAGAGCGACACAAGCCTAACGAAGGAAACAGGAAAATAATTTAGGATATTCATTTGTGTTGTGAAAGGGAATTTACCTCAAAGTTGTGCTTTCACTTGGGAATTTATTAGGCATTTCTAATTTCTTTTATTACATTGCTAAAGTGTTGAGACCATCTGATGTTTCTAACAAAAATTCACAACTCAACATTGGGAAAACAAAAATTGCAGGTTATATGGTTTTATATTTACTTTCATTTTGAGGATCTTAGAAACACTTCCTTGGAACGCCTCTACATTTTTCAATTTTTTGCAAACCTGCTTTGCGAATTTCGGTTCGCAGACGTTAACAGGCTGCAAATGGTTTATTGGGATACATCCATAAATAACAGTAATTAATCTACAATATTAATCTAGACGACGTCGAGGAGCTTAAAACTATGGTTCAAAATATTTGACCAAGAGAACAGGCCTATGGCCAACAATTTTAGAAATCTCCACAGAGCCGAGTAACCTTATACAGAAAAGCAGTACTTTGTACTGTATAAATTTAAGTTATCCCTTAATTATATGAAATATTTCTATTGAACATGAGTACAGTCAAACTTTCAAGTTGGTTGTGATCCCATTTTTATCTTTGCGCGGGCATTGTATTCCTCATCCCACACACGGATCCAATGACCATAAATAGCAGAATGACAGTGTGGTCTAGCAAAAGAATGCGACGCTGATGAAGCAGCTCCTGATATTTAGTCTGTTTTTCCTCCTCTTTCGAAACGGTGGCACTTCGGCCGGAACCGAAAATTCAAAAACGAATATCGCCTTCTGTTCGTGATCGAGGAGATGTCGGGGGGAACGCGTAATTCCAGTAAATCCGGCATCTCTCGTCCTCCACAATGGACTCAATATCCCCAGGAGCATAGCGCAGCACAGCTGTTTCATCTATACCACAGGAGTGTCTCAAATGACAGAACAGCACTCGCAGAGCTCCGTTGTGACGTTAGCGGTGCCAGCGTATACTTGGGGGACCTCGGTTGGCCGGGTGGGTCAGAGTGTCGTGCTACTGATCAGCCGGCCGGCCGGGCAGCGAGTTCGAATCTCGCCTTCGGAAATTACATTCCGAAGCCATGGATGTTGTGGCGTCATGTGTTAATACATATTTATAAGAAACCTAGTGACTGGCTGCATGGACTCCTAGTCCTAAAGCAAAAAAAAATACGCTGACAAAAGATGCATAAGCGTGTCTGGCGCCTGTCGACATGCTCTGCAGTTGGCATCGGGTACCCATAACCCTACTACGGTATATCATGGAATTAAAGTCCACCATCTTGGCAAGCCATAATGGAGCCCTCAGTCGCAGGCTACTCAGGCCACTAAACCTTAGCAATGAGAAGGTCAACTGTTTGGACAAGCCATGCTCTTATATGTGTCTATAGATGATTCCATTGATAGGCTTGTGACTATGAAACTTTAATAATTTGCTTCAGCAGTTTTCAGGTGTCTTTTCAGATGAGCAGGAGCCAGTTTTGTAATAGACTGCTGGCATTCCTTGTTCAAGTCAAATATGAGACAGAGATCCCCGGCTGCTGTAAAGAGAAAAGCTCCTTAACCCGAATTGTCGTGCTCCTTCATGTCCTGGAAGGTATATACGTGCGACTGATGACTGTATGCAAACTTCTATGCATGTTTATCCTTTGACGGGTTTTAGCGTCAAGTTGTCTCAACTCGTCCACTGTCCAGTAGATGACCAAGTTGTACAATAACAATGAGAGCGCAAGAATATTTGTCGCAGCGACTTTGTTCTTACCAGACAGCTCTGATGACCAGGTATGCTTGAGTCGATGCAGGTACTTGCGTCAGAGAGACCTTTTGACCACGTTAACCTCCTGGATATGGCGCTGCCATGGTATTGTCCTTTCTTAAGATGAACCATAGCACATTTGTCTATCTTAAACTCCATTCCATTATTATTATTATTATTAATATCGGTAACAATGTTTATCCGTTTCCTGTTTAATTGAGGATTGCCATACTGTTTAAGATGAAAATAATAGTACACGCACAAGCATTTGCTTCTTGTGGTGTTTATTGCAGGATATGCTTCTTCGTTTCTTTTGCTCCTAAATTGTATTTTTTCCTCAATAAACATTATTATTAGTTATTTGTATCATATATATATGATAATAATATATATATATATATATATATATATATGAGCAGTAGTCATTGCCAAAGCCAACGACCAGTTGGACACAAAATAGAATTAGTTATTAATTGGGAAATTGGCAAATTTTTAGGCGTAAGTTGACTCTTTTGACGATAAAATCAAGCTTTCGGCATTCTCTATGGAGCCTTCATCAGGATTTCGTCGTTGAGGTTGCAGCCACGAGGTGTTTCAAAACGATCGTAGAGAAGATAGAACTTGTAATCAGTATAAAAACAAAAGGACGGGGACATTGGGCTTGTTGAAAACGACAGATACCTTCGTTCCATGTTAAAAATGTCAATCCACCCGAACAAATTAAAAATTGTTTCACTAAAATGTCTTCTCACGTGTGACAGCATGGGTAACACACACATAATATTTATGATTAATTGGCCAGTCTAAGCTTTACTTGAGTACATCTGAATATTAGATACACCACCATGAATTGTGGTCGATTTCTGGTATTTTTCACCTCTTAAAGGTATCCAAATATCATTGTGCTGTTAATAAAAATTTGTTTTCATTGTTAGTATCGTTTAATCCATTCCTGTTTTAACCATGATTCACAAACATAACATAAATAGTATTTCTATACCTGTACCAGTGTAGACCCAGTACAGTTAGCTACTTGAATATACTTTGTATAAGAGTCAAAACTATGCACTTAAACTACACAATTGTGGCGACAAACAATGTAAACATATAGGCTTGGCTCCTTCTAATCTATTCGAATTCGTTGCTTCCACCATTCTATTTATCGCGGAAGAATTATTTTGAGGTGGATATTTTACCTTTATGGGATTGATGTTTGATCCCGACTTATTCAGATACTTGGCTTGCGGTGCTCCATTTGGTCCAATCATTTTCGGTCTGGGCATGTACCGTTGTTGTAATGGCTGTGGAGGAGCGGGTATAGGAACTATGGACTGAGCTGGACCAGCAGCCAGAGATGTTACTGTTGTCGGTTTACTGACCATCACATTGTTTGACAAATGCGACGTGCCAGGTACCACCACGTTGCTCAGAATCTTGAGTTTGCTACGTTGACCATTCACTGTCTTTTGCTGTGTATTCAAGCTTGTCAGAACCTGAAGTAAAATTAATGTTAATGCATATCATTTGGCGCCAATACACAATCTATGGGAATATCCTTGGAAATCGCATACTTTTAAAAATTGCGTGTGCCACCTATTGCTGTAGAAGTTATTTGATATTTAAAGAAACAGTGTCTATTTAAGAATGTTGGCAAGCTGAAAGGGACCGGGAGTGTACTGATTAGGTACATGCATCAAGCCTGAGATCAGAAACCTCATGCATAATTTAGGGGAAGCACTGTGGAGAACATAATGCTCAAGATTTAGAGAACCTAGCAGAAGACAGTGAGACTGATGACTCTGAAGAAAAAATCTGTTAGTATTGTAGCTGGTAGCCTACACTCTGGAGGCAGAGCAAAAGCTATTGTGGCCAATAAATCCGAGAACAAGCGGAAGATTTTCCAGGATACCTTATAGCCTAAAGATCACAAGATCTGCTGCTAAGGCTACTGCATGATTCCAATTTTTCTGCGAGCGTTTTTTGTGTATTATCCATTTGACATTTAATGTTCGATTTTTCCATTTACTAGATAAGCATTATGATATATGGGGTGATTCATAAGTCGTGACCAAAAATGAAACATCATTTCATCAATTACAATAATTATAATAATAATACCGCAGTACCGCATTTTAAGGGGGAGTCTTATATTATGTAACATTTTTTCCTCGAGGGCTCCACTAAAAAGATACTGGGTGTTGAAGTTTAAAAATAAAAAACAACAATTTTTTCAATATCTTCAAAACCGTCAAATGGAATGAACTAAAATTTGGTATGTGGATTTACCTAAGTATTGTCCACATTCAAAAGTCTTTACTTAAAATTAACCTGCACCAGTGGCGGAGATACAGGGGATTAGTGGCATTATTTTCCCAAATAATAAATAGTAGGCCACTGATTTTTTTTTCGAGGCGCGCAATTTTTCGAATTTTACCTTGTTACTCTTGTTTTTTTCCTAGAGTGCATTGTTTTCGTAAAAATAAAACAAATTAGATAATCAATGCTTTATTTCAATAAATATTCCAAAAGACCATCATTTTGGCGGTTACAAATGAATCATTTTTTTAATAAAAAAAAACCTTAACGCAAAATCTGTTCTGGCTTGAATTTGATGCATTATCTATTCTTTCTTGTAACTGATCAACCGTATTAATTTGTGGAGCATACACTAGTTGTTAAAAAGTGCCCCAAAAATAAATCCAAGGGGTTCAAATCAGGAGACCTCGCAGGGCAATGTGCGGGTCCGTTTCTGTCAATCCATCGTTGTCTAAAATGATTATTTTACCATGGGATTACGACACGACGAACATGCTTTGGTGCACCGTCGTGCTGATACCACATTCGTACTCTCGTTGCTAACGGAACATCATCTAATACATTTTCTATGTAATTCTCTAGAAAAGCTAAGTATGAGTTTGCAAACGTTGTGGCAATACGTGCATGAAAAATTGGCCATTGAAAATGCAGCACCAGACATTTCTAGAAAATCTGTGTTGAAACGAGTGGATTCTTACAGAACAGGGATTTTCTAACGACCAAATATGTTCATTCATCTGACCACAAAACCAAATCAATAAAATCTGCATTTTGATTATGCATTTGCAATAACCACTCACAAAAATTTCGCCGTTGCACTTCGTCGCCCGGTTGCAGACATTGCACATTTTGCCAATGGTAGGAATGTAACACTTCCCGATTTAAAATTATCCACGCAAGACTTTGCGAACATGGTAACTGGGCTGCAGTCTGTCTAGTACTTTTACTAAGATCATCCAACGCCAAATCAATCACTTCCAGTTCCTCTTGAAGAGCATGCCGGACAAAATGGCCTCTAACTCCGGGAAGTTTGGCAATTCCATATTGCCGAAGTCTTAGAAATCAACACGTAACAAACTTTGGGGAATGTTGGCATGTTAGGAAATTACGTTGATACTCCCAGAAGCCGCTAAAGCATTTCCATTACAGAACCCATACACATTAGTAAATAATATCGGCGTACTCATCATTGCTAAATTCCATTTCACAACACTCAAAAATGAAAAAGACTTGGCAAAAAAAAAGGTAGTAGTAACGATAACAACCGTATAACACATAACTTTATCAAACTATCTCCCAAGAAATGCCACGTTGGTATCAAGGCCTCCTATTTTATTTTGAAACTAAATGTATCTCGGCTCTACATGAACGATCTAATTTGTTTTATTTTTATTTTTACGAAAACAGTTCACTCTAGGAAAACAACACTAGCAAAAGGCCCGGCGCATATTGAACCCCTGCCACGCGTAGCACACGCACAGCCCACGCGTGGGTGATTTTGTAAAACACTGTTGTAGACGAACTGACGCATATTGCACCCATCCCACGCCTAGCACAGTCCCAGCCTATTCCCACGTGGTTTGATTTGTGTGAGCAACACAGTTTCGTGGAATCGTGGGTCACTTTGTTTACGTTTTTCAATTCAAAATGGAGAAATTGATCGAACTCGTTCGGGAGAATCCTGTGTTGTATGACACTTCACATGAGGATTATATGAGAACAAAATTAAAAAATGAGTTGTGGGAGAAGATAACCAGAGATTTAAATTATACAAGTGGTGAGTAATTTTGAAATATGTATATTTTGGGTTATAAGAACGAACACGTGAGTATGCACTTCCTCGAGTACTCATCGTAAGTACATATTTATTTTTTTTAATAATAATAATAATTAATAATACTTTTCATTTTTGTATGTATATATCCTAAAATTGTCCTCTTTCTATCGCTCTTCGTTGCCATTCAACAGATCCATCTGCAGAATTGAAACACTCAGTAAACTTCTGCCTAATATTAAATGCTTCAGTAGAATTGCGAGTTCGGTTTAGTGCTAAAGGAATGAAATGATTTTCATGAGAATTAGTCAACACTTCATCATTTTCTTCCTGGCCAGTGGCAATCGAGAGAATCTTAGTTCTCAAATAATTATGAAGCACAATTGTGGCTAGCACTATTTTATCGATGGTATCCAATTTACATTCAAATGGTCTCTTGTACACCCGGAATCTAGCTGCTAATATAGCGAAGGCACTTTCTACTGTTTGTCTAGCCCGAGGTAGTCTATAATTAAAAACCTTGTTTTGGTAACTACCAGCAACTCTCGCTTTAGGATAGGGACGCATTAAATTTCTCATTAGCGGGAACGCTTCGTCTCTAACAAATACATATGGAGTTGGTGTATTTTGTCCAGGTAAAGGCTTTGGTTCTGGCAAATCCAGTGAACCGTTGTATAACATTTTTCCTAAAGGAGAATTGGCAAAAATATTTCCGTCACTAAACCGACCCATAGAACCTACATTCACAGAAGTAAATCGATAATTTGCATCGACAGTCGCCATTAAAACAACAGAAAAATATTGTTTGTAGTTGAAGAAAGAAGAGCCACTCAGAAGTGGTTTTCGAATGGCGACATGCTTCCCATCGACAGCTCCTAAACAGTTATAAAACTGCCATTTTCTTTCATACTCTAATGCAATGTTCTTCCAAATTTCCACCGTTGGTTCGGGCATATAAATGGGCTGTAAACGTCGCCATATCGCTTCACAGACTTGACAAACAATGTTCGATACGGTTCTCTGTCCCATTCTATAGCTCAGTCCTATAGTTTTATACATGTCACCAGTGGCCAAATACCTGAAAAAAATCTACTTTAAGGCTGAAAAACGAAGAAAGATCAGATGCCATTTTTATTGTTTATCAATTTATTGTTTATTCTGTTACAGGCAAGGATGCTAAAGAACAATGGCGGAAGCTAAGAGAGTGTCATCGTGAAGCTATCCGAAGGCAACAAAAGAAAAGTGGACAACAAACAACCACTACGAAACCATGGACCTATCAAAAACAAATGGAGTTTTTAAAACCATACATGAAAAACAGACTCACTGCTGGATGTCCCAGCACCTTAGCTCCTGATGACAGCCAGGTAGAAGAAGAAGATGTACTCTCTGCTGATCCACCAAGTGTTCAATCAAATTTTGAAACAGATCAATCCATGGATACACCCACTTCAAAAAAAGCGAAAAAATCTGGTGATCCTCTATTGAGAAAATACATCGAAGATGGTGAGAAAAGAGCTAAGAGTCGGGAAGAATTACGTCAAAAACTAATAGCTCAATCTCAGCAAGAAGCAGTGTTACAAAATGATGCTCTACATCTTTTTTTTGTCAATGTACAATGTAACAAAAAATCTTCCTACCAAATTTCAAAGGCAAGTCAGAAGAAAAGTTTTTGATGTCGTCTCACAAGCAGAAGATGATGCTGAGCAAGAGATAGAGAATCAGAAAATTCATTCATCAACCTCCAGTACTAGTGGACTATCTGTGGTGACACAACAATACCCTGAATTCTTTACTCTACATCAGAATCCATCATTGATTCGTCCTGTAGAAGCAAATGAAGAGGATCTAGAAACAAACATTGGGGAAGAAGAAGATAATTTACCAAGAGCATTCCTTACTTTGTAAATGCATAATTTATATCTTGATAACATAAAATATTTTCTGAATAAAATTACCTTAGACATACGGCTACTTTTTCTTCACTTCCAATAGGTTTTTGTGCATTGCACCCTTTACCCGTAATATCGTTCTTTATCAATTCATGGATTTCGTTGAACTGTGTTCTGTTCACTCTAAATGTCTCTTTGAATATGCTGTCTGGAACTTCTCTAGATAAGTTGAACTCTCCATGACTTTGTCTTTTTCGCAGATACGCATTTTTCTCGCTTTTTGTTCTTCTTCGATTAAATAGATACATTAAAATAGATCTTTCCTCGTCTTCCGACTCAGACTCTAGATCGAGGAGCTGACAGATATTCGCTGCCATCGTGGAAGTGGACTGGATATGGGATGGGTTCAATATGCGCTTCCGAACGCGAAACATGGGCTAGGCTGGGTCTGTACGTAACGTGGGCTGTGCGTGTGCTACGCGTGGCATGGGTTCAATATGCGCCGGGCCTAATTATTTGTAGAAAATTGAAGGTAAAATTTTAAAAATTGCGCGTTTCAAAAAAAAAACAGTGACGTACTATTTTTATTTTGAAAAATAATGCCACTAATCTCCTGTATTTCCGCCACTGGTGCACGCTGATTTCAAGTCAAGACTTTTGAATGTGGACAATACTTGGGTAAATCCACACACCAAATTTTAGTTCATTCCAGTTGACGGTTTTGAAGGTATTAATTATTTTTTTTTTATTTTTAAACTTCAACACCCAGTATCTTTTTAATGAAACCCTCGAGGAAAACATGTTACATAGAAGATCTCCCTTAATTCATTTTTGGCCACGACTTGTGAATCACCCTGTTTGCATATGATCTTGGTAACTAAAAGTCAAAGCTGGTGAAAAATCATCTATTTGGCTTTTCTATTTTGGTATTACTGGTTATCTATTATTATCAATGATAAAACTAGAATGTATAAAACTGAATATCTAAATATCAGATCTTTGTTGCCATCAATTAATGAAATTAGATATGTCGTCCTAAAACAACATTTTGATTTGTTGTGTACCAGATACATGCCTCAACAGTAGGATAAAAAATAAAAAGTAGTAATAAATAAAAATATTTTTTTACATCATATATAGATTACATACTTTGTGTTGGTGACTTGAACATAAATCTATGTTATATTAAAAATAATAATGTTGTTAAATACGACCGCCGACGACGACGCTTGTCCTTCCCGGGGACCACGTTGCACGTATCGACACTCCACTGTAAGCGAAATTTCTAAGTTTGAGTAAATATACGGGGGACATCTATGATGAAAGAAATATACCGAATATGTGCGTAAAATTACTGGGGTTGGAGACGTATAAATGCACCAATGCCAAGAAATTGAGCGTATATCCTCCCGAACCCTGCAACACCTAATCCCCAATGTTTAACTCCTACAGAAATTTTTCCGAAAATGATCAGGATAGCCTGAAACGTCAAAAATGGAATGGAATGGTTTTTATTCCTTTTTCGTTTTTGGCTTTTTTCTTCGCCGCCACTGTACCGATGTTCAAAAACTACAAAGCCTTTCCGTCCATGGCATAGTAGCAACATTGAATACAAATTTCTACGAAATCCGAGCGGTATTTCTCAAGTTATTGGCTGTTATAAGATTAATGGGCAGACAGACACGGTCAGATAGACCGACCGACCGAAATGAGAGACATGGTATTTCATGATATACCTACATGTCATACGACATTCAAAAAACATAATATTACATTTTCGAAAATTTTCGCGAGTAAAACACTTCCTCGTCATGCGAAGTAAAGACATATAGGTCAATCTCGACCCATGACCACTTTAATAAATATACTGGATTAGTTGCATTTTTATATTGAATCTCCAAATTTCGTTGGACTAAAACCACCTCAAAATCAGTATCTTCTACAGCATATACTTCAAAATGAACAAAGAAATCACACTGTTCACCTGAATTAATGTTTTGGCATGGGAAGAGACATATCCAATGGTCTACCACAGATTGCCCATTCTCATTTTTTATAAGCCGATTCCAGTATATCTTTATTCATTTTGCTAGCATTTGAAGTAATTTATTGAACAGTATTTAGTATTTCCGATGCAGTATATTGTTTTGATAACATACTGTTTGACCTTTCAGTGACTCCAATCATTCATTTATTTCCACAACAATATTTTCAACGCGCGAATATGTAAATTCATAAATTCAATAGACGGTTTGTTTTTACATATCACTAATAAATAATTGTTGAATTCATTCCACTTTGGAGGACGATCGCTCATTTTAAATCATTTGTTTCTGCTTCACAAAAATGCAAGGAAAAGGTTAATTAAGTTCAATACATATCTAGTTCAAGTCTCATCGTAAACAGAGATATCCATCTATCGCAAATAAGAAAAATTGAGCGATGAAATTAGTCAAATAAATAATACTCTCAATACTTTCAACCAACGACAGGATCTTACATCTAATTTTATATACAGGGTGTCCCAGAAATAACACGCCAGAGTGACACGGGAGGTAGATTGGCTGCAGGTCAGATAAAATCAACAAGACCCGTATCGTCAATCGTCCCTACAATTGTAGGGCGCCTTTATGGCCTCCTTGATTGTCATAGTTTTCTACTTCTTCGTGTCAGAACTCTATTTTGAGGTTATGTCACAAACATCTATTTGCATCAAATTGTGCTTGCTTTTGAGTTATATCATGTTTTATCAACCTGAAATTTCCTACAATTTAAAAAGAGAACATATCTTCACAATAGGAGAGCGCTGACGCTGACACGGGACAAGTGTAATCTAGAAATTTTTGAAGGAGAGAAAGGAGTATGACAATCAAGGAGGCCATAAACGCGCCCTACAATTGTAGGGACGACTGACGATACGGGCCTTAGTTACAGTTTTCTAGTTATTGCCATTTTTAAGCTTTTTCAAAAAATCCATACTATTGGCTCCTTTTTTGCCTGTTATGCCTATAAAGAACTTCTAACTCATGTTTTTTGTTCCTGGACTACCATTAATAGTTGGTTGAGACAACCGAGTATTCATTTCATTGGAACCAGCATGGTATGCTAACAAAAATTAATACATTTTGTTTCAATGTGAAAACCTTTAACAAAGTTTGACTTATTACTGTGGAAAAGAATGTACCAGACTGAATCGGCAAATGATCTTAAATATTGCATAAGGGAGTATCTTGATGATTATTCGATTTTAGTGAAAAGAACCTACAAATGTTATACTACTTTTGAAAGAGCACTAAATTGCTAGTTTTTAAGGTCATTTGCTGATTCAGTCTCATTTTTTTCGCAGTAATTAGTCAACCTTTAGTAAATGTTTTTGCATTGAAACCAAATGTAGTATTATTTTTTTTTAGTATGCCGTTCTAGTTTTCAATGAAATGAATACTTGGTTGTCTCAACCAACTATTAATTGCAGCCCAAGAAAAAAATCACAAGGTAGAAGTTCTTTATAGGAAAAAAAGGAGCAAAATGTAGTGATTTTTTGAAAAAACTTAAAAGTGGTAATATCTCGAAAACTAGAACCTCAACCCAATCTACCTCCCGTGTCACTCTGGCGTGTTACTTCTGGGACATCCTATATATATATATATATATATATATATATATATATATAATGTGTGTATGTATATGCTGGGTGGAGGTCTGTGTTGTGACCAAAAGCAACCCGACGGCAACTACTGTATATTTCAGAAGATCTCATTTACTCACCGTCAAAACAAACATCCGCGCGCGGTGTTCAAATTCGCGCGCTCCTATTGGCTAACGAACCACAAGGGCCTGGGCAGGCAGCGACAAACGAAAGGAAGCAATGATCGACTGCTCATATTTGTTTTGGCGCACAGTAAATGAGGAATGAATGAACACTTCAACCCCATTGCGATTTGTTTTGAGGTTGTGAAAAAGTCTCTTACTAGTAAGAATGTGGAATACAAATATGTTTTTATTCTTAAAAAAAAAACGATAGAACAAGTTCCCGATACATATATATATATATATACGTATTTCAATTGATTGCTAAAAATGCAGGATATGAACATAATTATGTCCTAAACCTCCTAACTTTTGGGCTACAGGGTGCTACAGTTTTAAAAAAAATCGTTTTCTTACCATAACTTTAATACTGTTCTAGATATTTTCATGACATTTGACATGCACCTACTAAGCACCAATAGGCATTTTTTCATGTACTGTATACTGGACATTTTTCAAAAAATGGAACGGCGTTCCTTTTTAAGAAAAATATTTTTTTTTGAAATTCTGATTTATTTAGCAATAAATTTGACCTCTTGACTTGTTTCCGTCCGATGTACCGTTTTCGTAAAAGAAAACGTGTTCATGCATTTGTAGTATAACGAAATTATTTTGAACTAGTAGGCTGGTCCCCTATTTTGTTTGTAAAATAATGACATCTGATCGATTACGTTGTGGTCTTACTTTGACAAGTATTCATAAACTTGATAGTTTTTTACATTGTGAAAGTTTCCTTCAACAATAATAAAGAGAAAATAAGTAAACTATGGCAAGATTTACAAAATCCGAGTTAGCAGATATGCATTTTACCTACGGACTTGCTGATCGGAATGCGTTTATGGCTAGGCGAGTATAACAAGAGCGGTATCCCGGTATCTTTCTCGATGCCTGAATGTTTTCTAGAATACACAGAAGTATACATAAAAATTGAAGTTTTGGCATTTGCTCCAAAGGGGCACATCGCACGATGAGAACACCTGAATTAGAGGAACCTGTTTTAACCACAGTTGAGAAATATCCAAGTACTAGGAAAATCAGTAGGTTCATGTCAAATCTCATGAAAATATCGAGAAAATCATTAAAGTTATGATGAGAAAACGATTTTTTTCTTAAAATTTCAACACCCTGTAGCTCAAAAGTTAAGAGGCTTAGGACATATATTCATATAAACTTTTCTTCCTAAAATGAGCTAAGGAATCATCAAATATCCTGTATTTTTAACCATCAATTAAATGACATCTTATATATAATATGCAATGAACGATTTGCGGAAAGTAACACCGCAGCTTAGATAACAATGAGCTGTGAAGCTATCCTGTCAGTGTCAAAAACGGCCACCACATTCCGGCAGAGAAAGTCGAATGTAAATTCCCCAGTACAATGATAAAAGAGGTTTTAGTGCTCAGCAGCAGCCGGTGTTGCATCGTATCACGCCAGCGGCCGCAGATACTCTTTGCAATCTTAAAATGGTAATATTTCGATACGATATAGTGTACCAGCTACTGCTGAACACTAAAAACTCTTCCATATTTTTACTGTGGGAATTTACATCCGACTTTCTCCGCCGAAACGGCGGCCGTTTTCTACACTTTCATTCAGCTTCACAGCTCATTGTTATCTAAGCTGTGGTAATAACCTTGAACGCAAACATACTTGTCGAGTCTGATGATCATTCTTGCAACTATCAACTGGCGTGTCACACCACTTGTGTCAACTGTAGGTCTCCTTGAAGGTTTTCAACACTGCTACTGCAACTAAATCACGTCAAAGATACCCGATTTTTCATCAACGACTTTTTAGGATATGGTCGGAACTCTAGCTGAAGTGCCACAAGTCGAAATCGGGTTGAAGTTGAGTTGCTTTTGAACAGTAATGGATATCATTGATTGAGAATAAAATTTTCAAATATCAAATCGATACCTACGTTAGTCTGTGGAAAATTCGTTGCAGTCAGCAATTTGTGACTTTGAGGCATCTCAGGAACGGGAGAAGTATCTGAGCAGGTGTTCTTCACGAAAACGTTGTGTCCTCGGTTCTCTATAATAGCAGGTACACTTGTAACGGTACTATTCAAGTTTGCCGGCTCAGCACCATTCTTCTCTACTCCCTCTGTTACTGGTTGAGCAGTGGTGATAGCTTTAACCACAGTAACGGGAGCATTTAATAAGGTGATGGTTGGTGATTTTCCCATAGCAGCATTTGTGACAGAGTTAACAAGCGTGAATTGTGGAGCACTAGACACTCCAGATGTGACGCAAAGAGACTTGACGACGGTTAGAGGTCCAGTAGGGTTGAGAACGGTGATCAAGGGAGGGTTCACTACCTTTTGTAGGCCCAAACCACATGATGTTACTGAAGGATGATTGGCGACTACAAGTTTTGCAATGCCTTTTGTTGCAGGAATCTGGAAAAGGAATTAAAAACAAATCAAACAGAACCATCAACAGTGTTTCAGAACTCAACTAGGCTCTAGCCACAATAGGGAATATGCATGATTTTTTTGTATTTTCTGTTGATTATTTACGTTGATATAATACAGTAAATACACAGTCCATTCATGGAAACATCTATATTTATCTTTAATTAAGCATTAGAAACTGGACCAAAGACGTTTGATTTAAACACACCGTTTTTGGAGCATATCACAGTGACGTCATAACTCATGATTTGTAATTCCATTGTACTTTTGTGAAGGTTACTGTCGAATTTTTGACATCCCATGTGATTACGAAGTGTTTATAGGTTATGTTTATTAAAACAAATTAGAGTGAGAACAAACGCTTGCCATTTTAAAACCAGCCTGATCAATCAACAAAGGGGTGGCTGATCACAAGTCGCAAACGACAGAGTCATCCCAATAGCGTTTTATTTCTAGATTTTAAATTTACCGCGTATTTTTTCCATTTTTATTAATTAATACTCGTAATTTCACAGCGTTCAGTAGCAAGAACTGTAAATAAATATAATTAAAATATATCTGAATCTCATGCCTATTTCCGCACTGTTTTGAAAAACAACAAATGTCGTGCATGAAAAGTGAGTGAGAAAGCTGTGACCAAAAGACCGCGCAGGGGATTAGCTTTTGAGAAAATTTGGTTGTTTTTTTTAAATTCAGTATGCCATAAGATATCAACACGTAGAGCAGAAGTGTATGTGGAGACCATACTTTTTCTACGAGTTGTGACCAACATACAGGACGTCCGGTCTGGAAATCTGTACCAAATTACAGCATATTGTGGGTTCGGTATGCGCTATATAATATGTAGTTGTTTTATATTTATTTACATTCTTATCATCTCTATTCGCTACCACTGCAATTTTATCACGTGCAAAGGGTGGCCCATGGCAACATTGATCGGGAAAATATACTTTCTAAAAAATTGATGAACTGCATATCATAGTTGTTATTTATAGATACCCATAGTTTTTATTACAGATTTGGGTAAACCTAAAAACTTCTGCGTTTTGTCAAGTTTTTTGACATACATATTTTGTCTAAAAAATGGCATCAAGTAGGTTGACTCTACACTTCCCACGCAGTAAATAAAGGAATATGTCAGTCAAACAGGTCCTTACAAATTAGTCCACCTAATAGGTGCGTAGAGTTAACAAGGTTGGGAGCGTATAAATGTACCAGCATAAAAAAGTGAATATTTGGAAATAACTTTAAAACTTTGAAAATACACCATGTCCAGCATACCCCTACGAGAGCCCCAACGTACTGCCTTAGTTATGGGAACCCAGGATGAAGAGAAAAGTAGGGTTCCACCATATGTTGTCAGGGAGACATCGCATCATTTCACTTTAAGAAAAAAACTGCGTAAAACGAAGCTCAAAAGGTTTTATTCTCATCACACTCTATGTGAGTGCTCTACACACTAGGTATCCTATTTGATGTTTTGAGAAACAATGATTTATGCGTTTTTAAAAACCCTGTATACCTAATTGACTCGAATAATTCAAAGACCGGATGAACTAGGTATAAACTCGAGACTTTACAAGGTCACCACCCGGCCCGCATAGGCCCTTTATCCGACCCGCGAGCCAGTTACAATTCTCATCCAAAGTTCAAAAATACTTCCAGGCCCAACCGTGTCACCTTACAACGAGTCGAATATGTTACAAATGGTTACCCGCCTCAACAGGACCTACAGTTAGAATTAAATGAATTACAAACTTGTTCTCATCTAAAAACGGCATACAAAGGTTGTCTTACAAACAAATTAATTGGATTTTGAAAAAAGTACAGTACAACCCAACCAATACCCAAACTTTACTAAATTAGCTCTTCAAAGCATTCCTTCATTTGGTAGTACGAGGGCGGTTCGATAAGTACCCGTGTTAGAAATGAAGACACCATTTTTTCCAAAAAAATTCTTTTTATTTTTCAACATAATCCCCTTTTAGGAAGATATACTTCGAAGCGGTCCAATAACTCACTGTAGTATTGTCCAGTGATCGTTTTTTTTTTTCTAAAGAATCCACGGGGATGTCGCCGTTCGCATCCCAAAAAATCATCGCCATGACCTTTCCGGCCGATGGGACCGTCTTCGCCTTCTTCGGAGCAGATTCAAATCCATTGTTTTGATTGTTGCTTAGTTTCTGGTGTGTAATGATGAATCCAGGTTTCATCGACGGTGACAACTCGACGCAAAAACTCCTTCGGATTTCGCTTAAATTGCTCCAAACACTGCCTTGAAGTTAACAGCCGCATCCGCTTGTTGTCAACGGTGAGCAATCGCGGCACCCATCGGATCGACAATAGCCAACTTATCATGTAAAAAATTGATTGCCGTTCCGGCCGACACACCTACGGCCTCTGCTACTTTGCGCACTTTCGTTCGTCGATCATCGAGAATCATGTCGTGGACTTTTTGAATGATTTCCTCGGTAACCACGTCTGCCGAGCGTCCTGGTCGATCCTCATCAAAAACGGATGTTCGCCCACGTTTAAATTCGTTGAACCAATATCTAACTGTGGTCATAGATGGCCCCATAAACAGCATCCAACTTTGCTTTCATCTCCTCGCATTTTTTCCCATGTAACGGTTTCACCGTCCGATCGTATTTATTAAATCACTTCTCAATTATCATTTCATTAATCCTATCTCTAGCTTTTCTACTTGGAAAATTTTCCGCTTGGAGCGCTTGATGCGGAGTTCCTGATCTGCGATCTTCCTCGCGCTTCCTTTTCACTTGAGCCGCCGATCGAACAACGGCTAGAAATTTCTTCTCAGTAGCACAAGGTTATATAGCACCATGTGCTAGATTTCTAGAATGTGTGTCCGTATAGGACAAAAATGGTGAGTTTTATAATACTATACAGTTTTATTTCTGGATCAGCCTGTAGTTTATAGATAATCGATATGTAAGTGATTTATTTCTTGTACGATTTTAAAATATCCATCGAACGTCATTTTCGACTACTTCGATCATTCGCCATAACTTTAATCAAATCGAGGTGGAAATCGATCCACATCGATTTTACCTCTGTGCGCGTATATATATTCATAGTTCAGTGAAATTATAAGTACGTTGATTATGAATATTCGATGATTATGTTTTTATATCAGAAGCATGTGGAGAAATTTTTGATGACCACCATCTTGTTCTACGCTTTTTTTTTGCTGTTTCATGATTTTATTTTATGAAAGGCATTTCCAATTTTCGGTTTGATTTTATCAAACTATATAATGTAATTCTAACCTAGAAAATCGTTGGTTCTTTTTTGAGGCAGACTGAGATTGGAAATGCCTTGGCCATTAGGGCAGGTTGCTAATGCACACGGTTCTTTTTCAGATTGGGGCCACCCCCTTTCTCTTTCCCTTTCACTTTGCCTAGCCTTGGCCAATATTTTCACCCATGCATGTACCTTGGCAGCGCCATCGCCTTTAACTTCGCCTACAACTGGTTGTGAAGCCACTATATGGAGGTCACCCCTCATAACTGGGACCTCCCCTTCAAGCCCCTGGCCATCCTGGCTTCAGTCGAGTAAAAATGGACCAGCGAAAGATAAGTCGATAGCGTTATAGCAGCGCCAAAGATGTAAAACTTATTTTGTTATTTTTGTAAAATTGTAATGTAATGAAAATGCCTTTTTTTTTTTGTTAAATAAAATCTGTTAAATTTTTGTGTTCTGTTTGTTCTTCTATCCTCTAGCCATGCCATGGTCGACACACAGCTACACGCCTGTAGATGTTTTCATGCCACCGACTGAGCTACCGGAAGCTAATTGTAACCCCCTTTCTGTGATTGTGCAGAAAAGTTGGAATCTTCATTGCATTCCATCTTTTCTGGACTTTTTGTGGAAAGGAAGAGTTACATAAATTGGCGCCCAACGTGGGGCTTCGATAGGTGTTTGGCTTTGTCGACAAGTGGTTTGCTAATGGAAGATTGGCAGACAGAACATTTCAAAATTCTTTACAATCTTTGGCAGCATTTCTATTTTTAATTGCTTTTGGTACTCAAATTTCTAATTCCTTAATCATCCTTACTTTTTGCTTAATGTTTAAAATTTTTATCAAAAGATTAAAATTTTTCCACCTGTTTATTTCATAGGCATACTATTAACTTTTAAATTGTCTTGTTTAGTAGTCAGCGAGATCATTGCCAGAATTTTTTTTCTCACATACTACTATAGTTTTTATTTACTGCTGGGGACAGTTATAACTTTTTTCTCATTGTACTTTTGAGATTGATGATATTTTGATATTTTTTTTGTTGTTGAATATTGATAGCCTGGGGACTTCAGGTTTCCCAGCATTTTTGTCGAATATCATCAAACTTTTGATTGAGGTTGTGACTATTGTTGTTGATAGTTTACATATTCTTATATGCTTTTCATTTTTGATCACTAACCTCTTAGTTTTTGAAAGTATTTCTTCATGTGCAGTTTTTTTGATTTCTTGAGACTTTTCATGTACGCATATATAGCCTAATTGTTGGATCTCTGGTGTACTGATATAGCTCTCATGATGTTTGGTACGTAGGAAATTTACTTTCAAAATTATTTTTGCCTTCCCCAAATGTATTTACTTTTTGAATTTTTGACTGTACTTGAACTTTTGATCATTCGTTTTCATTCTGATGGCAATAATCTACTGACTAGAGTTATCTGGAGTAAATCATTTTGCGATTTATCCATTTTTCTGAATTATATGAAATTGATATTCATAATTTTTCGTATATTTTGGGCGGTTTACTTTTTTTCAAGTATTGACACTTGGACATAGTACTTTGATACTTACCTTTCTTTTTTTTCAAGAAACAAATGATGTTTTTCTTGACTATATTTTTGCTACTTTTCAATGAGGGGGTGACTCCTAAATCATTTTTACCTATACAAAGACACACATACTCATTTATGATAATTAAACTTCAACTTGTTGTTGAAATAGTATACGTTCCTCAGTAACTATTGTAGTAATTTTGTCTCTTGTTTGGAGCAAAAGTTTTCATAATTTTAATGTTTTATAGTTTTATCTGGCATATTCTTTGGGGGAAATTAGAACATTAGTGTCTGATTTTCCATTGGATTAACAGGACTTGAACGTCTCTGTACTCTTTTAATGTATGTCAGATATAAAATAATTTTTTTTAAGATTCGGCTGCTCCTGTTTTTGTATTGAAACTTTTTGTTTGTATTGTTAGTTTTTTTATAGTGTTTTAGATCCCTGTCATTTCTTGACGTATTCAGGTTTTTAACTTTAATTTTTTTCTTTCAAGTGTTTCTTTGAGGTTTATTTCTCAATCATGGTTCAGTCTAGACTAAGCCCAAATGACTTATTAAGTCATGAACTCCACTACGAGATTCATATCAGAGGTTTGGAAGTCCCTAATACCGTGGAGGATAAACGTAAAGTTTTACGTGGCTTATTAGCACAGGAATTTCAAGGGCGTAGTTTCTCAGAAACTTCTGTGACTATTCCTTTTGATGAGGATGAGACTGAGATAAGACTCTCATTCAATAAACTCACTGAGATGATCTCTAGATTTACTGGTGCATCTGATTCTGTTGAACATCGCAGAATTTGTGTGCGCTTATTGCATCTATCTGGTAGGATAGATCGAATGTCTCCTACTTGTGATGAGGAGATAAGTACAAAATCTAGATTAAAGACACAACTTGTTGTGTGTGAATCGGATCTTTTAGAGAAGCTTGAGATGCCATCTGCTCAATCATCTCCTCCATCAGTTTCATCTCGTCCTATTCCATTAGCATCAAATCCGCCTGTGACTGTTGCTAATCCTCAAGTATTTCCTCCAGTACATACACAGCCACTCTCTCCTATAAATTTTGCTCCACATAAAAAGATACCAGTTTTCAAATGGGGAATCAAAAACTTTTCTGGAAATAGCTCAGTTATTGAATTTCTAGAAATTGTCGAATCTCTAACGTCTTCCCGTGGTTGCAATGAGATGGATCTCTTTGCATCTGCAGGTGATCTCTTTGAAGATGTAGCCTGGACATGGTGGCATAATGGCCATCTAAGAAATAGCTTTCATGATTGGCAGGACTTGATTAAACAACTCAAGGATGCTTTCCTACGTGACAATTATGATATGAATCTAATTGATGAGATTCGTAGACGCAAACAAGGTCAGCATGAACATGTTACGATCTTCATTTCGTTCATGGAATCACAATTCAATAGATTAACCTACAATACATTTACAGAAAAGGACATGGTCAATATTGTCCGTAGAAATTTATTGCCTGACTTCATAAAGTCACTTGCTCTTCATGAAATTTCCACTTTTCCTGAACTAACATCACTTTGTAGGAAATTAGAGGATTCCTTCTTGACTTGTCAACCCCACAATAGACTTTCCACTTCCAGCTTGGTTACTTCTGATAGTACTCCATCATCTCACAGAAAAGCTCCTGTATGTTGGAACTGCGAGAAACTAGGACATTCTGTTCGAGACTGTAGAGCTCCTAAGGCTGTTTATTGCTATACCTGTGGTATGAAAAATGTCACACGCTCTAATTGTCCTTCCTGTTCAAAAAACGTGAGGCAAGAAGTTTCCAATCCGACTCCCGGAACTTCTTTCGCCCAGACTCGAGGAGTCATAGACGTAAAGGGCAAAGCAACTCCAGGTCTCATTCTGAAGTCCAACAAATAGCCAAGTTAAGACAACCTTCAGCAATTAATCCCGATTTTGACATTAATCATTCACAACTTGCAGGTATGCCATCAAATGATCATTCAGAACCATTTATTCAAAAACCAAATGACAATCGTCCACATCTTTCAATATCCATTGGTGATGAAAACATTTTAGCTTTGCTTGATACTGGAAGCAATGCCAACATTCTAGGTTCATCTGGCTTATACTTATTACGTAAATTAAATCTCAACATCGATTACAGTAGTACCTTGCAAATAACAACTGCTGATGGCCAGATGCAGAATACTTTAGGTTTTGCTTTGCTGCCAGTAGGTTTTAATGGCAAAGTTCATGTTATTAAATTCATAATAGTTCCTTCCATTACACACACATTACTTTTAGGCATGGATTTCATCCTAAAATTCAATTTCAACCTTGATTTTCATACTTTTTCATATCAATCTTGTGCTGTAAATTGTATTCAAGGTGTGGAGAAGCTATCTAATATGGAAAAGGAACAATTATTTGAAATTGTTGAACTTTTTAATAGCATTGCACCTACTGACAGTATTGGTTGTACACATTTATATACACATCACATTGACACAGGTGATGCAAAGCCCATCAGGCAAAGACAATATCCGCTTTCTCATGTAATGGAAAAAGCTCTTATTAAGCAAGTTGATGAAATGTTGGACATGGGTATTATAGAACCTTGCAGCAGTGCCTGGTGTTCAGCGCTCTGGCTGGTTTCCAAGAAAGACGGTTCATATAGAGTTTGTTTTGATGGTAGAAAACTAAATTCAGTAACAATTCCTGACGCGTATCCTCCTCCTTTAATAGACTCTGTAATTTCTAAAATCAGAGATGCCAGATATCTATCATCCATTGATTTAAAATCAGCATTTTTCCAGATTCCACTTGATGAAGAATCTAAATTAAAAACAGCTTTCATAGTTCGTGGTAAAGGAATGTATTGCTTTCGAAGACTTCCTTTTGGCCTTTCTAATAGTTCAAGTGCAATGTGTCGATTATTAGACATGGTTATCGGTCCTGATCTGGAACCATATGTTTTTTATTATCTGGATGATATAATTGTGGCAACTCCTGATTTTGAAACTCACCTAAGGATACTGAAAGAAGTTTATAATCGATTGAAAGATGCTAACTTGACTGTAAATTTTGATAAATGTCATTTTGCTCGCTCATCTTTGACTTTCTTAGGCTATGTTGTTGATGAGAAAGGACTTAGAACAAACCCCGAAAAAGTATCTGCACTCTTATCATATCCTCAACCAACTAATACTACTCAGATTCGAAGGTTGATTGGAATGTTTGGATATTATCGTCGTTTCCTTAACAATTTTAGTGGTGTATGTTCTCCAATTTCAGACTTGCTTAAAAATCGGAAGAAGGGCGAACCTATCACTTGGACTCCTGATGCTGACAATGCTTTTAAGGAAATTAAGAATTTGCTAACCAGCGCTCCAATTCTTGCTAGTCCAGACTTCTCCAAGCCCTTCTATATTTGTTGTGACAGCTCAAATACTGGTGTGGGAGGCACTCTTTATCAAGAAGAAAATGGTTTGGAACATCCCATAGCTTATTTCAGTAAATCTCTCAACAAGTGCCAAAGAAAATACTCTACAACTGGAAAAGAACTGCTTGCAGTCATTCTTAGTATTGAACATTTCCGTTGTTACATAGAGCACACACATTTTTTCGTTATTTCTGATCATTCAAGTTTGCAGTGTTGAGATCTCAAAAAACACCTTCACCTAGACTATGCAGATGGTTATGTCGTCTCTCCCCTTATGATTTTAAAATTATTCATCGTAAAGGCAAAGATATACCTGTAGCAGATGCTCTTTCGCGTTTGCATGAAAATGAGGTTAATGTGTCAGTTTTAGATCTTGCGGAATTATCTCCTGACAAGTGGTATCGTAAAATGATACGTAAGGTTGAAAACAACCCTGAATTGTATCCATCTTTTAAAGTAGAAAATAATATTCTATACAAACATATTCTTTCTGATAATCCACTTGCAGAAACTTATACTGACTGGAAAATCGTTGTTCCAGCTCCAAATAGATCTAAATTGCTCAAAATGTATCATGATGATCCTACTTCTGGTCATTTAGGAGTATTTAAAACACTATCTCGCATATCAGCTATTTATTATTGGCCTAAAATGAAGCAATCTGTTCAGTTCTATGTACACTCTTGCAAAGTTTGCTCACAATGCAAACCTAGTAATTTACCTCAAGCTGGTTTAATGGGTAAATATAGAGACATCAAGTATCCATTTCAAATGATTTCAGCAGATCTTTTAGGACCATATCCTCGTTCTAAAAAAGGAAATCGTTTTCTTTTAGTAGTTTGTGACTGGTTCACTAAACTTGTACTAGTTCATCCAATGCCTAAGGCAACTTCAAGCTCAATTGTAAAATTTTTAGAAAATCAAGTTTTCCTTATATTTGGAGTTCCTCAAATCATCGTTGTAGATAATGGTCCACAGTTCATTTCTAAAGAATTTAAAGCGCTTGCAGATTCATATAAAGTGCAGAAGATCTGGTATTCAGCAAGATACACCCCTCAGGTAAATCCTACTGAGCGAGTTAACAGAACCATCGTTACTGCAATTAGGTCCTATATCAAAGACTCTCATAAAACTTGGGATGAGTCTATTCATCAAATAGCTCAAGCAATCAGACTTGCTAAACATGAAGTCACAGGATACTCGCCCAGCTTTCTAAATTTTTACAGAAATGTACCAGTTGATGGGTCATTCTATGGAAAGATTGCACCTGTTGCCAATAATCCAGTCAATATCGACCAGAACGTCATAGATCCAAATTTTGTTCAGCAAATTCCAGAATTTTACCTTAAAGTCCAGCACAGAATGCGGCATTCCTACGAACTTAATAGAAATAGGTATAATCTGCGTAGACGACATCTGCAATTTAATAAAGGTGATAGAGTTCTCAAACGCAATTTCTTTCAATCAAGTGCTGCAGACAACTTTTGTGCCAAACTAAGTCCAAAATTCCTTCCTTGTATTATTCATATAGTAAAATCTCCGTTAGTATACACATTGAAAGATCTCCATGGTAATATCTTGGGAGATTTTCATGTTAAAGACTTGAAACCTGATAATACGTTGAATGTTGATCATGGCAATGGTATTGATGTTTTGCGTAATGATGTAATGAGTGAGAGTTCTGATTCGGACAGCGATTAACTTTTGCTTTTGTGTATTATTATGCTTTATATACTCTCATATTCTAAAATTCAGATAAATTATTCTTGCTTAATCATTATCATTTGTAATAATACCCATATTTCCGCTCAATCGAAGGGGGCGAGTTTTTCGATCTGTAGGTACATTGGAGCGAGTAGGTTTTCCTATGTTCATTTCCAAGTACAGATGCGAACGGAGAAGAATTTCCTTTGATAATGATTAAACTTATTTGCTGTAAGAGGCAGCTGAATGTTTACTTTGGACATTTAACATCGTTGATCCTTCAACCTTTTGAAATATTACAATCAGTCCAATACTCATATTTCCGCTCAATCGAAGGGGGCGAGTTTTTCGATCTGTACATTGGAGCGAGTAGGTTTTCCTATATTTATTTCCAAGTACAGATGCGAACGGACAAGAATTTCCTTTGATAATTGTTAAGCTAATTTCCTGTAAAAGGCAGGTGAATGTTTACTTTGGACATTAGTCATCGTTGTTCCTTCAACCTTTTGAACCATTACGTCAGTCCACCATGTACAAAACTTACAAGTAATCATTATTTTTATGATTCCAATTTATTGTGTATACTTCATCTTTTGAATATTTCATTTTTCTGAGTGTACTCAAAATTTAAATTGCATTCCCGATCTAAATCATGTGACAAATACTGTGTATAATATTTTATAATGTTTTTATGCGTATATTTTCTGAATTTCCTTTACATACTTACGTACTTCTATTTTTGAAGTCTATTACTTTTGAAGTTTTTGATAGTATCCTCTTTTTGAATTCATTATAACTTTCTTCGAGAGCACAGACTTACATTGATTTTTGGTTCAAACTTTTGATGTTTGTTTACATATTTTTGAGTGGTTTTGAACTTTGACAGTATTTTGTAGTCTGGATAGTTACATATATTCGTTGCGATGTATGCCTTGAGGGTCTTGTACTATCCACAGTTTCTTTAATTGAAAGTGTTTTCTTCATATGCATTTTATTTTCTTCTTGAGACTTGTCATATATGCTTTCCGCCTAGTTGCAAATCTGTGCGTATTGATAAACTCTTGAAACCTCTGGCGTATAAGTAAAACTCACTTTTGATATAGTAATTTATGTCTCAGTTCAATTCAATCAGTTCAATTTGATTTGAAGTAATTGTCAATTCCTTCTTGAGATTTTTCATATATGCTTTCCGCCTTTGTGCACATTTGTGCGTATTGCTAAGTCTTGAGCTTGGTTGCGACATAGCTTTCATGTTTCGCTATAGATTTTGAAATATCTGGTGATTTTGCTTTTGCATTATTGCATTTGTTTTGATAGTCTGCTCTCATAATTTTTTTTCCGACTTCTTATTTCTTTCAATTTCTGTCTTGACTTGAAGTAATCGCCAATTCTTATAGATTCAGTATAGTAATTCTCTTTCCATACTTTACACTGGTAAATTATTATAGTTTTTCTAATTTTGTAATATTTCATATTTGAACTTAACTTTCATTTTACAATTTTATGGTTATTCTCAGTGTAGACTTTGAAGTGCGCTGATGATATCAGTGATCTACATGAAAATATTCCATAGACTATAGACATTCTTGTCTAGGGCTTTGGAATGCACCTATGGTGACCCTAGAAAGTTGTCTTTCTCTCATATTTTTGCTTTAAATCAAAATTCGAATTCTTACCTGTCATATTTATTTCTATTTCTTGTTCACTAGATTGTTTTTTTTTATAACTCCAATTTTGCACCTACATATATCGTAGACTTTTGCATACAATTTTTGCTTGCGGCATTACTCTCATGTATCATGATTTAATAAAATATCTTGTGAGTTTCGTTTCGCTACTTTGCATTTTACATATGCTCACTTCGTTTCTCATTTATTACTCATGAAACTTTTAATATTTTGCTTACTTTTAAATTTTTTTGAGAACCCTTTATAAAATCATGCTCATATAGCTTTAATATTTCCTTTCACTTTATGATTTTAACACTATTAGATTTACAGTTGCACTTGTGTTGCACTTAGTTTTTTTGGAAATTTATTTTGCTCTTTTCTATATTGTACTTCAAATTTTTTTTTTTTTGGTCTGGTTCTTATGTTGTCACATGACCCGAAAATTTTGATTGAACTTACTCTTGAATTTTAGTTCATTGATTGAACTTAAGCTATATTTTGACTTTGAAAATCTTACTTCAATATTTCATGAATGTCCCTTATATACTTTAATTCTCTGAAAACATTTTGAATTATTTTGTAGTCTTACAGACTGCTGGCGCCCGACAATTTTTTTGTGGAATCAGAACTGCACTTAGTTAACATCTTTTTTGATTAAAATACCTTCGTGATCAAGTTTTCATTGGTTTAGTACTTGTAAATTGTTTTGTTATATGACTTGAATTCCTAATGGAATTTGTTAATTTCTTTTGATTTTCATATTTTGAAAATAATAATGCACTGTTTTTTTTCAATATTGGATATTGGTTTAAAATATCACTGTATATGATATTCTTTTTGGGTTTGGAGTATTGCGAGATAATCTGGCAATTGTTTTGAGAAAGATTATTATTTTTTTAGTACCTCTTATGGTTTAGGTACTTACTTAGTTTTGAAGTTTTTAGTAGTCAGTCGTGCATTTTGGATGCCATTGTGATTCGTCCTTGGACTACTTCTGAAGCTTTTGGTTTATTATTTTTCTAGTCTTAGGTATGACGATGTTTTATGTTTTGGGTTTTTCATCATATGATGATAGTTTTTTTAAGTGCAACTTCACTGTACTTTTCAGCGAGTTGGTGCTATAACCATCCCTCTTGTTTGGTAGACTTGAGGCTATCCCTTTCTCTTCCAATTCTCTTCTAACATTTTTGTTTCTACCTTACTTTTGCTACTTGTTATCTGGTCGAATGGTTGTACATTTGTCCTTCCGTGATAACTTTCAATTTCCATGTCAAATAAAAAAAAAATTCTTGAATGCTTCTTCGAATTTTTTTTCTGGTTAAGTTGGGGCGAGTGTAACGGTTTCACCGTCCGATCGTATTTATTAAATCACTTCTCAATTATCATTTCATTAATCCTATCTCTAGCTTTTCTACTTGGAAAATTTTCCGCTTGGAGCGCTTGATGCGGAGTTCCTGATCTGCGATCTTCCTCGCGCTTCCTTTTCACTTGAGCCGCCGATCGAACAACGGCTAGAAATTTCTTCTCAGTAGCACAAGGTTATATAGCACCATGTGCTAGATTTCTAGAATGTGTGTCCGTATAGGACAAAAATGGTGAGTTTTATAATACTATACAGTTTTATTTCTGGATCAGCCTGTAGTTTATAGATAATCGATATGTAAGTGATTTATTTCTTGTACGATTTTAAAATATCCATCGAACGTCATTTTCGACTACTTCGATCATTCGCCATAACTTTAATCAAATCGAGGTGGAAATCGATCCACATCGATTTTACCTCTGTGCGCGTATATATATTCATAGTTCAGTGAAATTATAAGTACGTTGATTATGAATATTCGATGATTATGTTTTTATATCAGAAGCATGTGGAGAAATTTTTGATGACCACCATCTTGTTCTACGCTTTTTTTTTGCTGTTTCATGATTTTATTTTATGAAAGGCATTTCCAATTTTCGGTTTGATTTTATCAAACTATATAATGTAATTCTAACCTAGAAAATCGTTGGTTCTTTTTTGAGGCAGACTGAGATTGGAAATGCCTTGGCCATTAGGGCAGGTTGCTAATGCACACGGTTCTTTTTCAGATTGGGGCCACCCCCTTTCTCTTTCCCTTTCACTTTGCCTAGCCTTGGCCAATATTTTCACCCATGCATGTACCTTGGCAGCGCCATCGCCTTTAACTTCGCCTACAACTGGTTGTGAAGCCACTATATGGAGGTCACCCCTCATAACTGGGACCTCCCCTTCAAGCCCCTGGCCATCCTGGCTTCAGTCGAGTAAAAATGGACCAGCGAAAGATAAGTCGATAGCGTTATAGCAGCGCCAAAGATGTAAAACTTATTTTGTTATTTTTGTAAAATTGTAATGTAATGAAAATGCCTTTTTTTTTTTGTTAAATAAAATCTGTTAAATTTTTGTGTTCTGTTTGTTCTTCTATCCTCTAGCCATGCCATGGTCGACACACAGCTACACGCCTGTAGATGTTTTCATGCCACCGACTGAGCTACCGGAAGCTAATTGTAACCCCCTTTCTGTGATTGTGCAGAAAAGTTGGAATCTTCATTGCATTCCATCTTTTCTGGACTTTTTGTGGAAAGGAAGAGTTACACCCATCCAAAAACAAAGAGCAAGTTACCGAACGATGCTGTGGTCTTTTTCCATCTTAGCAAAAATCACGAAACACTAACCTATCAATCAGTCTAAAATTTGTTGTGCCGTCGTCTGATAGATGACAGCACACGATGATAACATTAACTTCCCTCAGGAACGCCCTCTGTCTTCAAACACGGGTACTTATTGAACCGCCTTCGTACATATATTTGAGATCAGCTGTTTTTCCGCATGAAATATAACAAATCAAAAACGAGATCAGCTAACAAATTCTCTGTGCAAACAGAAAAATTGTCAGACATCTCATTGATTAGAAAATATAAATAATGATACTAAACATGGCCCTCCACAAAATTATGTTGGACAGGCCTGTATTAAAGGGATCGTGGTACTGATTATAACACGATATCTTAGATAAAATAGATAAGTAATATCCCAACAACTACTGAACTTGAAAAACTTTAAAAAATACATATGACAGAATTGCAATGTTGCTAAACCGGTGAACAGGGATACTGATAATAACGTAAACAATATCAAAAATCTATTATACATCTTGTACTGAGCTCACAATTCACTGCAACAGAGTATGGACTACCCACATTAGATGCCCTGTATCTCGGAAGCTACTTGTGGAAACATTTAGGGTCCATGGACACTTTTGTTCTACGTGTTAAGATTTACAATATTATAGTCTTTTATAAAAATTAGCTGATAACCATTGCCCGTAAGGTTTCTGTAGGGTCTTGTGTATGATACATTAACCCACGTACCTAAATGTTTATTTTTGCTTAATATGTGTAAACAATTTGCTAACCATTCAAAACAACGCACTGACAAAGTATGAAGGTTTATGATTGTGATGCAATATATTATTACAATTTTTCATCAAATGTGAAAAAAATGTTTACTTAAGATTACTTAAACTGAATTTGGGGACCTCGGTTGGCCGCGTGGGTCAGAGTGTCGTGCTACTGACTGACATTCTATATCAGTAGATTATAAGGATTATCATGGTGCCTCAGAATACCCGACCGTTCTCTAGAATTCGTATAGAAATTAAATATAATTATAATAACAGGTAATCATTTTACAGTATATGATGCACTGCAAAGTTACAATGCTACTTTTGACAAATACGTAAATGGCAACACAGCGTAAATTGACCACCTCGTAACTTTCTCTAAGACTAGGAAAAAATTGCAAATAGTGTCTCACGTACACAGGGTGTCGCAGAAAAGCGTTGTAGAATTGAACATCCATTATATTTTTAGAAAAAATGATAGTCGTTTTTTTGTTTTAAATATACATGTTGATTCAGAAAACAGTGGCACTGTTTCTAAAAGTAGAGGAACACATAATAATAAAGATTCATATAAACATGAGTCCTAAAATGAACTCTCACCGCGTTACAGGTTTGAGTTATAATTTTGGAATTGGAAATAAATTATATCTCTAGAGGGATTAAGATATCGTTTTGAAATTTTGCATATATATATATATTACGTGAGAAGTAGTCATTGCCACAGCCAACGACCAGTTGAGTACAAAATACAATTACTTGTTAATTGGGAAAATTGGCAAAACTTTTAGGCTAAAGTTGACTCTTTTGACGATAAAATCAAGCTTTCGGCATTCTCTATGGAGCCATCATCAGGATTTCGTCGGTGAGGTTGCAGCCACAAGGTGTTTCAGAAAGAACGTAGAGAAGATCGAACTTGTCTTCAGTATAAAAACAAAAGGACGGGGACATTGGGCTTGTTAAAAACGACAGATACCTTCGTTAAAAGTTAAGAAAAATAAAAATTTTTATCAATAAACCCGAACAAGCTAAAAATACTGCACGTGGGGAGACATTTAGGTTTGTTTCAACAAGTAATTATATATATATATATATATATATATATAGCTTCCGCCTTTTGTTGGGTACTTCGACAAAATCTAAGCAAAGAGGACTCTTTATACTTTTTTTAATTCTCTCTAGCTTGGACTTTGCCATCATCATCAGGAGCTGCAATTACAATGATAACAGTAGCAACAAAAGTGTAAAATGAATTTAAATTGACTCAACTTACAGTAGTATGTGAGGATGTTGCTAATTGTTGTTTACGTATAGGATGAGGGAAACGTCCAGTAACATGGTGAGAGCTGGATAGATGGTACAATGGTCAAAATTATATAAAATATGACAAGAACCAGTTAAAAACAGATTAAAAATTATTTAAAAAACATTAGAGCATTACATCGTGAAGCCACTTGATGAATGCACAAAATGGTGGTCATGGAATAATGAGTGAGATGAACCCTTTGACAGAAGGCCGAAGGTAGTCAATGTCTGTGTTGAAAGATGGAACGAATTGTGGGCGTGTGCCACACGTTGCCAAATCACTTCAGATGATGTGATTTTCAGAATGTTATGTAAGAAATTGTTAAACCGACCAGAGGCAGTTGAATAAACTATATTTTAATTAATGGGAATTTGAATTAACAATTATTAATAAATCGTGAGAAGAGAATTATTAGATTTTGAGTGGAATGAAATTTACTGGTGGAATCGGCCAAAACACAGATTCTATTTATGGTTGTGAAGAGTCGAAATTTGGGGAGATATGTAAGTTCTCCAATTTTTCGCAGTTTAGCAAATATGAGTAAATCAGTTGTTTAACATCTGTCTTTTTGTTGATACAGTTGTTATTCATGAAAATGTGGGACATTTCCAGGAATAAACGTTTGGAAAGGTGTTTTTCTTTATCAAGAACTTTGATACTTGTGTAATTCATAGAATGCCCTGTTGTGTTAACATGAGATGCTAGAGCACATCTTTCAGGATGAAGCCTAGCATCACTTTTGTGTGATGTAATCCTTCCTTTAAGCGATCTGGAGGTCTGACCTATGTAGAGAGAATTAAAAAAAGTATAACGAGTCATCTTTGCTTAAATTTTGTCGAAGTACCCAACAAAAGGCGGAAGCCTTAATTTTTCACCTAACTGGTCTAGACGACAATGACCACGTCTCAAGTTATATATATATATATATATATGTGTGCAGGGTGTCCCGCGAGGTAAGGGACACAATTTTTCTGCATGTTCCCCAGGTCATTCGAGTCAAAAAAGTCGTATGAACATGGGTCCGGAAATGCTTCCTTATCGAGATATGATTTTTTTATTTTCAGTGGGCGAAAACGACAATATTGTTGGAAAATTGATTTTATTTAACAAAAAATTTAACACTGTCCATATGAAAACAACTGTTTACAATAATTAAAGTCCAGATTCACTATGTACTGCCCGATTAATACATTGGTGTTTGTTTGTTTGTTGACGGAGTAGTTGTGTCAGTTTGATTGAACTTTGCAAAAAGTATTTAAATAACACTTTTCCTGGACGTTGGATTGGACGAGGGGGCGCAGTTTCCTGGTCACCCCGCTCGCCCGATTTAAATCGCTTGGATTATTACTTGTGGGGACATATGAAGGCTTTGGTGTATGCAGAGAATTCGCATATCAGGCCTGAACTGCTCCATAAAATTACTGATGTCGCTGACGACATACATACGAGGGATGTCTTTTAAGTTTTGCATATGGAAATAAAACAACACGGTAGGTAGTTTTAAATGACTTTATTGTTTTTAGAAGTATTCTCCACCAAGATTAATACACATCTGCATGCGCTCGAACCAATTTTCGAAGCACTTATTCCACTCGTTTGCTGGCAGATCCAAAACGGCATTTTTGAATGCGTCAACTGCTTCTTCTGGTGACTGGAACCTTTGACCACGCAGTCTGTTTTTAATTTTTGGGAAAGTAAAGAAATTGTTAGGACTTACATCGGGACTATATGGAGGATGGTCCAATAATTCCACGTTTTCTTCCGTTAAATACTGCCTTGTTTTTTGGGCTGTGTGCGAGCTTGCATTGTCTTGGTCGAGGATGATTCTTTTTTCGGGGTTGATTTTTCCAAGCTCGGTGATGACTTTTGGCGAACAAATGGTGGTATACTAATCCGCAGTAACAGTTCCTTGCTCATTAAGAGAAATTGTTGCAATATGACCCGCTTTTGACACAAATGTCGAGACACTTCGAGAACGGATGACTTTTGTTGGCTTTTCTTCACCTTGGAACACCCAAACAGCCGACTGTCGTTTATATTCTCGTTCATAATAGTAAATCCACGATTCATCACCACTAACAATGCTGTACACATTTTTGAGTTTCCGGAACTGAAACGGTCAAGCGTTTTTTGACACCAATTAACCCTGGCTGCTTTCTGCTGTTCAGTCAACAGATGGGGTATTCAACTCCTAATTCATGTAAAATTTTTTGGATTGAGGTCTGAGATCTTCAAGGACGCCTCAATCTCGCGATATGTCACAAGTCTATCTTCAACGATGAGTTTGCGCACAGCATCGACGTTTTCCTGGCTGACTGCCGTTTTTGGGACACCCACCCTGGGATCGTCGCTAAGACTCACCCGTCCACGTTTGAATTCTCCATACCAACGGGAAATTGTCGACTGATGTGGCGCTTCGTTGCCGAAAACAGACAGTAACTCAGCAAGGCATTCTTGTTGCGATAATTGTCTCTGAAAGTTGTAATAAATTATGGCGCGAAAATGTTCTCGGTTGAGTTCCATTTTTCTAATGACTTGGTGACACTTAAAAATTCACTGTAGTGAGAACACTGCACGTATTGTTTTGAAACTTTCAATTTAAGTTTACTAAAGAGTGAGGTTAAGATTCAGTACTGTCGTTCGATCCGCGCGGCCTACTATATTTCTATATGCAAAACAGACATCCCTCGTAAGTATTAATCGTCTTGTTATTGGGAAAGCCACCAGTCACATTATTAAACCGGCTAGACTATGTTTACAGTGTGAAGGTGGACACTTTGAATAACTATTGTGAATAGTTATTTTTATTGTACCTAGTAATTTTGTCTTAAATAAAAGTAATTTTCCAACAATATTGTGGTTTTCCCACCATTAGCACCCTAAAAATAAAAAAATCATTATCTCGATAAGGAAGTATTTGCAGACTCATGTTCATTGGACTTTTTCCACTCGAATTGACCTGAGGAACACGTAGAAAAATTTTGTCCCTTACCTCGCAGGATATGGGGAGACAGAGAGAAAATTATCATGTGGAGAAAGGTATATAACAAAAAATATGAAAATAATGGGCAAAATCCGCAAAAAGAAGGAAAGTGGATTCGAGCAGAAAATATGATAGGTAACCCGAGCGATACGTATTTCTGCTGGTTGGCTTCATCAGGCTCGAAATGAATGCACATATGCAACTACAAAAGTAGATACACATGCCCATACATCCGGATACGGGTGTAACCTGAGGAAACGAAGAGGGAGAGGAAAAAAATGACACACGAAGTCCACAACACAAGCCAACCTACATATTGTAGTATAAAATGGCTAGAAGACCTCGAATTTTCAACTAACCACAACCACGCGGCCGGTTATAGCCACTTGCTGTGATACTTCAAGCCCTACAAAGAGATCCTTTCACTTTCCTTCTTTTTGCAGAGTTTGCCCATTATTTTCCTATTATATATATATATAAAAAGCACAAGCAATATAAAAAAATGTTCTGCCTGAAAATTGTGAAATTTTAAGCCCTACGGGAAAAAAGTTCTATGTCAATGATTATAAATGAAACGTCTGTTTCATTTTTGAGCAAGGTGCTCAATTTTACATGAATCGCCTCGCTTGACAAATTTTTGTCAGATTACTCCTGTTGAAGAAAAACAAGTTTGAATATATTAAGAGAAATTCAGATAAAAAACTTTAAGCTGTTCTACTTTGAAAATACACTGAGGTTAGTGAAGTTTGACAATGGAAGTTGTATGTAGGACAGTAATCCTATCTCACCATAGTGTTATTTGAACAATTTTCATGTTTTGTCCTTATTCAATCTGATCAGTGGCTTAGAAATTTACATGGGAATGGAACACTTCAAGACACATGTTCATAGGAACTTCTGTTATTTTTGGATGAATTCACGGTAACAGTTGTTGCTAAATTTATTGAAGTTTTTGCAATAAAAAAGTATAAAAGAAATTGTTATGATCACTCCACCATGTTAGCAAGAGCAGCTGTGCACATGGTACATTATTAGTCGATCTCTTTATTCATTTCGTATGACATTCATATCTGTCACGATACAAAACTTTGTGCTGAATTTAGTATGCTAAATTAATGCCCAATTAAGTACAAAATTTTATATCGTGGTGGACGGCCTTGAGCGCCAAACCCTATGAAAAAAAAATGGAAATAGACCAAATCCTGGTTGTCATACCTGCTCAGGTTTCGTCTCGGTCACAATACCCCCAACAGAATGGTGCACAGCAGCTACTGTGGTGGTTTGCATTATAGGCGTTTGCTGCTGCACAACAATCCTCGGTTGCTGAACAACCTGCGCCGTCGTCTGATTGACAACTACGCCGCCGTCTTCCTCCAATGACGATCCTTTGGACTCTTCGTCCATGCAATCTTCATCAATCTCCGCTTCCATTTCATGTTGCTCTTCTTCGCTGGCACTAGCAGCTCCATCGATTTGTTGCGACTCCTCCGTGATAGTTGGAGGGGCATCTTGGGGTTGGTCCGTGCCCGCTGAGGTGAATAATGGCACCAGGTGGACAGGGGAGGAGGTAGCGGCAGCTCCCGATAAGGAGACCACCTCCTCGCCACCAACCACCCCTGTCGGTTGCTGGTCGTGGGGATCCAGGTCACTGGTTTATGCTGAAACAATACACATTTCTATTTAACCCTTTTTGTTCTACTGGTCTCCAGGTGGTATACTCTTGAACACGGTACAATTGAATGTTTACTGTCGAATGCTCCCCAATTCGGACAGCTGTTGTGTGAGGGAGAGAGAGAGAGAGTCACCTTTCTCTCAGTTATTCTACTCCATTGTTTTAAGAACTAACCCCCTGGGATGACCACCAATTTATAAGTTGGCTCCTGATGGTGTTCTGACGATACCACGAGCATTACAGGTTGCGTATGGTTTAGAATTTTTATCTACAAGGAATAAAAGCAAATGCTCTGATTTGTGTGATTTGGCTAGTCTGGGGATAGAAAATCAAGTTACAAGTCAAATTTCTTCATTAAACAGGCATCATAAACCCATTCATTCTACCTAAGGTAATTGGCTGTGTAATACTAGTGGCAACATACTGTATAAAATTTGAAGAGTAAATATCATATGCATTACTAATCTAAACATATCTATAGTATAAAATGAACAAATTTTTGACGTTAACATTTTTTATAGCGACACTTTCCGAATTTTATACCAGCGGCAGAAACAAATAAACTACCATCTAGGCGACAAGGCCCAGGCTAGCTAAAGGCGGGTCCAGACATATGTAATGTATCGTGTAATGTAACATGTAATGTAATGCGAATTCATTTGGACGCTACCTGAGCATAGAATGAATGCAACCAGAATACTTACCGCGAATTGTTTATCCATTTAGTATTCGCGAACATGTCGAGGGACGTAGTAGTTGCGGGAGCTGCATTTATAGCTATGTATTTACTCGTGGAGGAAAATGAAGATGAAAATAAACCACGCCGTCGTCGCCGTTGGTGGAAAACACAATTATATAAAAAAAGAGCCGGTTCGGAATTGATGATTGATTTAAAATCTCAGGAATTAAGTGGGCAATACAAAAACTTCACACGTATGTCACCTATCGATTTTGAATATTTAATTACTTTAGTCGGACCAAAAGTAGGAAAATATGATACCCCAATGAGAGCTGCTATATCAGTTCAAGATTGATTAGCACTTACAGTGAGATTTTTAGCAACGGGGGATTCTTACACAAGTCTACAATACATTTTCAGAATTTCAAAGCAATCTATTCCCTTGATTGTCCCAGAAGTTTGCTTGGCAATTATTGAAGCCATAAAAGAAAATATACGGGTAAGTTTTTAATACTTATTTATTACCTTTTATTTAAATTTAAATTTAGTTTTAAATTTAGATAGTAATGTTAGTATAAGAAACATATGTTTGTTAATTTTACACCAAATCTTGAATGTCGAAAGATTCTTGAGATAGTTGTGAATAGGCGGGAGATGGCTCAGAAAACGTTCCATATGGGGAAATAGCGGGTACCTCCACACGTACGGGAGGTGCGGGCGTTTGAGAGGTAGTGCATGTCGTATTGTTGCTAGGCCATTGCTGTAACTGCTGTGGGTACTGTTTAGGATAAAAATTATAATATCCTTCATCAGCTTTAAATAATACATCTGTTATAGCACGCTCTACAGCATTCCGAACATTTGGTGGATACCTCATCATTTTGCTGCCAATGAAATTAATAAAGTGAAGATTTTCGTTATCTAATGAAACATTTGATGCAGGTTGAGTCTGAGTGGTCGTTGTCTTTAGTATGTCGAGGGCTTCAGCTAGCATTTCAATTTTTTTGTTGATTTCTCTAGGTTCCGTGTAACTTCTCTTCTTTTTTGGTGGTTGCGAATGTGAAATGGACTCTCTTGGCATGTCTGATTCCTTCACACTATCATTTTGATCATTTCTAGAAACACTGTTACTTACGACGTCGATGTCTACTGCCTGCAACAAAATATAATTTTTAAATTTTCAGGTTCCAACTACTCCAGCGGGGTGGAAAGAAATCTCAAAAAAGTTTGAAGAACTATGGAATTTTCCCCATTGCATTGGTTCTATGGATGGAAAACATGTTATTATCGATGCTCCAATTCACAGTGGAACTGAATATCGTAACTACAAGTCATTTTTCAGCATTGTTATGTTTGCCGTAGTGGATGCGGAATATAATTTTTTATTTGTGGATGCCGGATGTCAAGGCAGAATATCAGATGGTGGGGTATTTAAGGATACAATTTTTTTCAAAAAATTGGAAGCTGATAACTTGGTTTACCGCTAGCAGAAACTTTAGTTGGAAGAAATAAAGAAGTGCCTTATGTTCTTGTAAGTGACTCTGCATTTCCACTAGCTGAACATATAATGAAACCATATCCAGGAGATTTTCCTAAAGGTTCAAAGCAAATAATTTTCAATTACCGTTTAAGTAGAGCGCGGAGAATTGTTGAAAATGTTTTCGGAATCATAGCTTCAGTTTTTAGAGTTTTACGTAGACCAATACTTCTCCAACCCCAAAACGCTGAGATTGTAGTCATGACCATTGCACATCTACATAACTTTTTAAGAAAAAATTCTGAATCACAAAGATATTACACACCGCTTGGATCTTTCGATCGTGAAGAAGCGGGACAAATTGTTGAAGGATCTTGGAGAAATGAACCAAACACAGGTTCATTACTTCCACTTAGGAATGTACCACGAAGAGCTCCTTTGATAGCAAAACACATCAGAGAAGAATTTTCTGATTATTTCTGCAATGAGGGAAAAGTTCCATGGCAAGATCGATACTGTTAAATAGTATATACCATATGTATAGTTTATAAACTGTATTTATTATTGCATTTATAAAAAATACTTACCATAGAATTAAGTCTTTTTCTTGGATTGTCCCTGTCTCCCAAAAATGCCAGTGCTTCATAGGCAAACCATGTGCTTTGATATATTTCTTGACTGCCTGCAAAAAATAAAAATAAATGGTATAAAAATGGTAACAAAGCACAGTATACTGTCTACTCCACAACTAATTTAATTTTTAAGGGTATATTATTACCCAATTGTCTATTATCTATAGTATTGTCAATGTGAATAATTTCGAATTAATAACGTAGTAAATTTAAAAAAAAAGATAATAGCCAAGTTTAAAAAATCGGATTAAGATTTTACCGTAGGTACTAAGTATTTAATTAAGGGATAAACATACCTTTTCCGGTTCCTAGGTGCTTCTTTACTTTCGCCTTCTCTCTGCGATAGGATGCAAATAAACTAATCATTTTATGTTTGCACTCTTCTGCTTCTATCCCCAGAGAGTCTGCAATTTTTCGCCAAGCATCATTTTTTAATGGTTTTTTAAAATATGTAGGGTCTTTCGGATTCCATAAGACTGACTGATTTTTGTACAGTTCAATTAACTCTAGTGACTTTTCTTCACTCCACATTTTAAAAATAACACCTCAACTAACACTAAATACGATTTATAGACGTTATTAATTTATCCCGAACTAGGGCTCGATGTCGCAATAACACATACAACTCGAATCACGTCCAAACGTAGACTGCGAGCTCAGCGCGAGCGCCTTTGTGGTCGGGCAAAAAACCGACATCCGATGGATTCCCTCGAACCATTCGGCGAGCGTTACACGTAATGCTCGCAGTTCCGTCCAAACGGAGAATTCGCGTTACATTACACGATGCATTACACATGTCTGGACGCGCCTTAAGACTAATATTGTTCAACATCTGTGGTTTTAATGATCGAAATAGCATCTCGTCGATTCATGACCATATATCAAAGAAAAAATGTCACACAAATATAACTCGTCTAAATCTAAAAGTATCAATAGGATTCTTTTAGAAAGAGATAAAGATCATCCATGTTTGTCTGGCCGATAAATGAAACCACATATGTTTGAAATACTGTTTACCAATGATGACGTTTTGGCCACAAAGGTCGCCTTTTTAAAGTACAATATTATAATTCTGACAAAATATTTTGTTCATCTTCCTTCCAGGTGACACTTTGTGGTGTTTGTTTTTCCTTTCTTTCTCACGTTCCTATACAGTGTGTCATTATAACGGTTCTGTAACATGCTGAGATTGCGCGAATACATCACTGCAGTTATAAGATCTATACCTGGCCGGATTTAATAATATTTGCATCACTTAAGACCATCACAAAAAGCTAAGCAACCACAAAAAAAATAGATTCTAAAACATGGTCAACGACCTTAATAGTGTTTCACTATTACATGTTTTCAAATAGTAGATATTACTGTTGCATCTTCATTACAGGGGCATAACAGTAACCAGATATTGATAAAGTCTCTGAACGAAATGATTGAGTGCGTGGAATATTCCAACGTGACTATATCCGTTTTTCTTCAATATACTATATCTTGTTTACATAAACAGTTATGCACACTATAATGAAATTTTTATCTGTAGTTTTTAGATATAGAAGAACTTTAAACTCTCATGCTTCCTCATCTGTAATTATAATCTTTTGGACAACACTCTGATTCAGTTTCCAACATTCACATTACTACCAAGATTTTAAGTCCATTGTAAACACGATGGACATCCCAAAATTATCTGAACACTCAAATATTTAAAAAAAAATGGCGTCAGGTCGACTCTGCACTTCCCACGCAAGGCTGTCATCAGTTCATAAATTATTAGGGCACAAGATAACCCCTCTGAGGTAAAAGCTACGAACATGTATAATATAAAATTAAGTCGATTCAGTCAGCCACACTGACCTATACAGTTTGACCATAGTCCTCAACCATTCGACAACACTAGGAACTTCCCTGCCCTACCGAAAGTATCGGCCATCTCGCTCGTTACTGAACCACATCAGTCAGCCATGTCAGCGGTCGCAGACAGGATTTTGTGCTCATACGTAGAGGTTTGTAGCGGCGGCGCCCGCGACGCGTCTATTGAAAACATTTTTCAATAGCAATGATGTGTGAAATATGTACTAACAAGAGCGTATATTTATTTATTTCCTCTCGACAAAAAACACTGTATAGGAATTGCCATACATTTTCAAATCTTAAAAAAACTATATCTAACAAAAAACAGTCAAATAGTAAAAAATAAGATTTAACGGCATATATCACAATATTCTTCCACACTAAAAAAACTATATCTAACAAAAAACAGTCAAATGGTAAAAAATTACATTTAACGGCATATATCACAATATTCTTCCAAGTGATTCTTAAATTTTTTTGTGTGGCAATTCTTTATTTCCAAAGGAAGTAGGTTAAACATTTTTAGGCCATTAAGCTACTTCACTCATACATACTTTTATTATCCCCTGTAGGCTTTTCGCAATTAGATCACTATGTTTCGTTTTTTCTTTCTCCTTTGCGACAACATCCAGGAGCTGTTCAAAATTATCAACTTTGTTATTCAGTTCAACTATCTGATCATCTTTCTTTATCAGCTTCCACCTTCTTCAGCCTTTTTTTTTACTCCAATTTGAGCTTTTTTCAAGTATTCAAGATTATTAGCTTTTTGTCTTGGATGGTATACATTCTTGAACATTTTATCAATGCAATCTGGACAGAACAGGAATCACTGATGATGGAGACGTGTAAACATCGAGACGTACCCGCAACGACCAATTTTTAACACCCAAAAAAATTTTGCGAAAATGATCAGGAGCCTGTGAAACGTCACAAAACGAAATTTGAGTTATTTTTATCGTCTCTTGTCCATAGCTCTGGCGCCATAACTTTTTTTCATTGACACAATAGTAACCTTGTGTGAAAATTTCATCAAAATCGTATTGCGTATTTTGAAAAGTGACATTTCTTCGTTTTTTTGCGGCATAACGTAGGTTTTTTTACAAGATGTTAACTTAGCACAAGCTGAGGTACACTTGTGAACTCGTTTTGTAGTTGTACGTGTTGCGTGGAATGAACTATTTGCACACTAAAAACTACCTAGTCTGCAAGATAACATTTAGTGGTTTTTTTAAGGTTTTTTACATACTGGTATTACATCTTGAAAAATGACATATTCTCTTTTTTTGACATTTTCTCCCCTTTTTCTTATTCACTCTGGAAATTACATAAGTAAATTTGTTAAAATTCAAAAATGAGAGAGATAAGAAAAGGGAATTCCTGGTTGGTGAAATATATATTCCAAGAAAAATGAGAAAATAACTACAAGCAGGAATATCTATGGAACGTAAAAAAATTATTACATTATTGGCTCGAGTGTAGATAACACAATTTGCACATAAGATAAAATAATTATTTATTTATATTATAGATTTCCATGTGTATAAATAGTGTGTCTAGGTATTTTGGGGTAACATCAAGAGTAGAATATTTTGATATTTACATATTACTACATATTTCTTAGACATAGTTACGGACAGTGTCATTCTATGTAGTGACAGCAATACAGATACTACCGCCACTTTTATTAATTCGTGAATGTCTTTATTAAATTCATAATAAATATTCAAACTGCCTTCCTTCAGCAGCAATGCAAGCTTGACGTTCACAATCTTACGTTAAGGTGGGATTACAGAGGCAACAGTGAACGACACGTGGCATGCTACTTGTTTCCTAGTGTTGCCTCTTGTTGACATTCGACACTGTTGCCCAAAATTCTATTAATGCCGCATGCGGATTCTGTTCCCCCATGTGGCATGCGCTTTGTCGTACAGTGAAGCATGCATCTTCACGATTCAATTCAGGCAACTTCAGTTTAGTACGTCATGTCATAACAAACAGTCGCGGTGGCTGATTCTTTAGTAATTTCTTTGGATCGGAAAAAAAAAAGAAAAACGCCAGAATATTGGATAATACGAGGGTGGTCCCACAAGTACCCGACCCAACGAAGAAAACACAAAAATTTTGTAAAAAAATGTATTTATTTTTCACCATAACCTCCTTTGAGCTCTATACACTTTTCCCAGCGATGTTCAATAAGTGCGATACCCTTTTTATAATAAGAACTGTCTTGCTCCTCGAAATAGCCATTAACTGCCGACATGACTTCTTCATCGTTGGAAAATCTTTGACCGCATTGTCTTGATGAAACAACACTTTCTTCTTAACCAAATGGGGCCCTTTTTGCTTGATTTCATCGCTCAAACGTTGCAATAAGTTCGCATAATAATCGCCGTTCATAGTTTTACCCCTTTCAATATAGTCAATGAAAATTATCCCACGCGCATCCCAAAAAACCGACGCCATAACCTTGCCTGCAGATGAAACGGTCGTCGCTTTCTTTGGAGCCGGTTGTCCCTTTTGAGTCCATTGTTTTGATTGTTCTTTTGTCGCGGTTGTAAGTGTTGGAGCCAGGTTTCATCTTCACGGCACTGTTTTTGCTCGATTGTGAGCAAGCGCGGCACCCATCTCGGCCTTGTTTAAACTCTGCTACCCAATATTTTACTGTTATAAACGAAGGGGCAGACTCACCCAGAGTAGAATCCAGTTCAGCTTTTATATTGGTTGACCAACTTTCTCTATTTTCACAAAATCACTGAAAACGTTCAGTACTGATGGCTGCCAAACAAATACTAAACAACGTGGCGTCTTCAAACTTGACCCATATGCTTTATAGGTTGGATAGTTTCTAATACAATGATATTTTTCAAACAACTATCGCCATATCTAGGTCAGGCCGGCTACTTCTGAGACCACTCTCGTATATACCCCTTTCTTGAAGATGATCCACTCTTTTTTTCACGTATTTTTTTTTTTTTTCGTTCCCGATGGAACGCCGAACGCAAATTCTTATTTTTTTTTCAATTTCCAATACTGAACAGTTGTATTTTCATATTTATAGAACTTAACCATTAATAAATAAGCCAACTATGTTTGCCTCATCATCGTACATGGGCTGCCAGAATTATATTTACATGACAATTCCCGTAATTTATCCTGCTTTAGTCTTTATATCTTTCGGATTTATTGTTCCATAATTCACCCGAATTATGGTAATCTTCAATTAATCATAATATTTTCTCATTGGTCCACTCCATTTTGTCACCTGCTCCAAGCCGCACCGATCCGAACGGGTTTGGATAGCCGGCGACACTGATCATGTCGCTGACTGCGCTCTCAAGAGGCAACAACGGGCATGCGACAAGGAGATATATTTTTTGTCGTTTTGTCTTGCCTCTATGGAAAGACAGTGTCTACATGCGTCAATGCCGTATACTACATGTTGTCCAGTGGAATCATGTAAAAAACCTATAAAACGTCAAAAAAAACCTATAAGATCTCATCTTGCAAACTATATAGTTTTTAGGGCGCAAACAGTCATTCCACGTTTGATCACTAGGATCGTTGTGAACGTCCATCTAAGGAGGAATCACTCGAATAAACTACACGCATTATTGGTTGCATATGTCTTGTGAGGCCAAATGGTCATTGTCTGTAGTTTTTTTCTCTGAGAAGAAAGTTGGTTGAATAGCAAGATCGCATCTGGCTGATTATGTGTATTGGTCTGCATGTGAATAAAATCAGTGATATTTGCTGTGTGAGAACATTATTACTGAATATGCTGCCAATGAAGTATATCTATTGGCTGTGCCCGACGGGTTATTTTTGTTGTGCTTTCTGGAGAGACGTTATGTTCAAAGTTATAAATTACGAAAAACTGAGGAGAATTACGGGAAATGATCACCGCACCCGCGTTGTGTGTAATTACTGTTAGCATGTATATGGCTTGTAATTCGACAGTGTACAGTGAATATAATTATTTCTTATCTCTCTCATTTTTGAAATTCATTAAATTTATATATGTAATTTCCAGAATGGATAAGGAAAAGTGGATACGCAAATAATTTCTAGCTTTGAATCTCAATTAAGTGTACTTGAGACAAGAACCCAATGTAATTATCATCAACACATACAACTTACAGCTTAGACCTCCAGTAATTCCATCTCAGAAGCAGATTTTACATCACATCAGAGCCAAAGATTGATAAGCCTCATGACGTTTAGGCAACACGTACAACAAGTGCTAAGTTAACATCTTGTTGAAAAACATACACAATGTCAAAAAAAAACGCCATAATGTCAAAAAAAAAAATCGGCATAATGTCACTATACACAGACATGGTAGCACCACACAATCATCTATTAATAAAAGTGGCGTTACTATCTGTCTTGCTGTCACTACGTAGAATGACACTGCCTGTCACTCAGTCCAAGAAAAAATGTGTAGTATGGGAACTGAAAGATTATCACGGTGGATTTTTCCGATTTTTTTAAAAGCCTATATTTTAAAAAGTACACGACGTTTTTTTCATATTTTTCTGATAACTATTATGACTTGGCATATCCTCCGTTTACGGCTTGACGTCGATGTATATAGGAAACTATCAAGTTTGGAGAAAAGTTCATTAGAACCTTTTCTGTTTAGAACAAAAAAAAATTGTACGATGCAAAAAAACAATTTTCGAAATTTAGAAAAATTGTTTAGATCATTTTTAACGCAGCTTTGGTTCTCGTAACGTGCATATCGTCGGTCTCCGCACGTATAGGCGTAATTGACAAAAAAAATTTAAAATCGAGTTACGCCGTAATTTCATATGTTTTGTAGTCTCTCACCTCATGAAGTGACCAAACTGTATATCAGTTCGTTGCTTAGAAATAAAATTCTTAAAAAATTGCGTAAGTGATAAAATTTCGAAAACAATTTTCACCTACCGGCTTAATTAGATTTACGCCCCTGCGTTAAAACTTGTTTTCTGAATTTGACCGATAACTATATCGCAGGTGTCTCTAATAATATGTAAACATAACATATAAATATTGTTGTGTTGTGAATGTCGACTTAAACAAAATGTTTATTTTTCTAGTCATTTACTTTTGTTTGTACTTATAATATTATGTAGAGAATAAAACAAATTTTATTTTTAATACAGTATTTTCGATACTTTGATACCCATGTCCAGTTTCAAATTGTTGGCGTAACTACACAATAAAAGAAACAAGAGTCGTCACGGAGTAGCGTAAATGTACAAAAAATATTTTTTAAAACTCTTTAACTTTTACAAAATTAAACCATCCCAAAACAAAGTTCTACATAATCTTAGTCTAAAAAAAAAACAGCAACGTGCAGACTAAAAAATCAGTATGTCATTTTCAATCTTATTTATTGCTTATTTTCGTTTTCTAGCTCTCCTGTAAAATTTGTAAAATGTTAGTTACGCCGGTACGTGCGGAGACCGACGATATACACTAAAAAAAAAGGCATCCTTTTCGAGTAGGATTATGCAAGAAAACTGGAACCTTTTCTGTTCAGTACGGCCCAAAAAACTTTAAAAAACTTGTCCGTTGCGAAAAAAAAACCTCAATTTTCGGAATTTGGAACATCATTTAAATCATTGTTATTGCTGGGAATCCTTTTTGAGTAAGATTATGCAAGAAAACCAAATCGAAATATTTTTCCGGCATCTGCAAATACTTCCCCGACTTTTAACATAGGAAGTAATAACTGCCCCGCTAGTTGATCTGAACGATCCGTTGTTTATAAACGTCCCGCTACAGTAGCGGCAGCGCATAATATACTGCACGGAACACCGTCACCGCGCCGCACCGAATCGGTCAGCAAATAAGGCGCGTACACATCTGGCGAACGCATGTGGCCGAAGCTCTTCGATCGAATTCATTCGATGATTTCGACGTTCGATGGAAAATTTGCTCTGCCGTCCACATTACGGTGAACGAATTCGTTTGCAGTCATTCGTCGAGGTTCGCGGGTATTTTTGTAAATGGTAAAAAATGGCGTCCGATGATGAGGATATAATTATTGCAAGTGCGTTGTATACTATTATTAGTGAGGCGGAGACCGAAGCATTGAAAGAGCCCCCCAAGAAACGACGAAAACGGCGCTGGTGGACATCATTGTTCAAAAGCAGAAGTCGGTATAGAGGGATGGACTTAATTAGTGATCTAAAAGCTGAAATGGAATACGGACTTTTTGTAAATTTTTGTAGAATGAAGTCTACTGATTTTGAATGGTTATTAAATGAAATCGGTCCAAAAATCGCGAAACAAGATACAAAGTTTAGTGTCTTTTGGTATAAACTTGTCCATCAAGAAAAGCATTTGTTTGAAAGCGAACCAGCTAGATTTAAAAATTGTGTCGGTTCCTGAGCCAGTTTTAAACGAGCTATCTTGTTTTTGTCTCTCACGTCGGAATGATGTTAATAAAGATTCCATTTTCTTTTTGACCTCCCCTGTATCGCCTTTCATAATTTTGCTGATGTCGTTCCAGGCATCCATTTTCTTTATTTTATTTTTGTAATCTTTATGCACTGGATTCCATAAAACTTCCCGTTCTCGATATAAACCAATAAGTTTTAAACAAGAGGAATTAGTCCACTCCATTATCGCTAAATCGAAACTCAAAACAAAATGACCACGATGAGACACTTAAAAACTGAAAAGCGTACACACTAAACACAGCCAAACGAATTCGTTCTTCAATTTTCTTTTGATGTACCGCCCAGTGACCGAACTCTCGCGAAGGCAAACACATGCGTTTGTTAGGTCGTACACATTTACCGACGGCGTTCGGTCGAAAGGCTTCGGCCACATGCGTTCGCCAGATGTGTACGCGACTTAAGACAAAGTGCGACAACCTTTGCCTACCGTCGGTGCATTTCGTCGCTGCATCTGCGATCGGCAGCGCAGCAGTATTGCCACATCTGACACACAAATCCGCCAATCGCTCCCGGTACCGAATCGTGAGAATTGATTTTTTTCCAGTCGACTACAACTCGATTCCCTACCGCTACAGGCTACAGTAGTAATTACCGATGGCTGTATTAGCAGAGGTGACGAGAGAAAATACATGTCTTGAAAATTAACTTCATATGACAGCATGAGAATTGTCATGTTACCGGTACCGGAAATAATCTGAACAAATATAATAGGGAGGGAAGCATAGAGTACCGGGTAGTCGAAAAAATTAGGGTACTCGATGGAGTGATTTGCGGGGGTCATTTCAGCTACTGTTAGTGACATTAATAATAAAATCTTTATTTTAGTGCATCATTACTGTATATATTTAGATTATACAAGTATTTGCGCTTTTGAAAGGTCTCTTTGATTAACTTTTGCAAGAAAATGACGCACCACAAAAAGGTATAGTTGTGCTGCAAGTTGGTGTATTTTGGGTATTTTCAGAAGGTTTGTTTTTTGTTAGCCAGGTCTCATGCTACGTAGTCATGCCATAAGTTCTGTCCCTCGTTTTCAAACAAGTGTAGACCTGTTAATACTTGTCCGATTGTTTACATTGTGGTGTCAGTTGATTAAGCGCTTTTCGGGTAATTACATATACCTCAGTTTGTATTGATCTCTCGAAGCATAACGATGGAGTGGGGCAAGGCAGAGAACCGTATTGCAGTGATAGCTTTACATAAGTGTAATCACAGTGCTAGTCAGATTTTTGAACTCTTACGCGGCCTTCAAATATCGCGTAAATTTGTGTCTAGGACCATTCAGCGGTACAATGAGACGTCCTCTGTTGATGACAGGCCAAGAAGCGGAAGACCTCGTCAAGTAAGGACTCCAGCAGCCATCAAAGCCGTAAAAGCCAGGATTCAAAGGAATCCACTCCGGAAGCAGAAGATCCTATCCAGGGAAATGAAGATTCCTGTCCGGACGATGTCGCGCATCATTAAACAAGACCTAGGGCTAGGGGCTTACCGGAGACGTACGGGCCAGCGACTTACGGCCACCTTGCGACACATCAGGGCGACAAGATCCAAGAAGCTCTTGGAGAGGTACGCAGCTGGGGGATTCCGAAAGATTTTGTTCACGGATGAGAAAATCTTCACCATAGAAGAAAAATTCAACCGACAAAATGACAAAGTGTATGCAAGGAGTTCACAGGAAGCTTCGGAGATCATTCCGAGAGTTGAGAGAGGCCACCACCCTGCGTCAGTCATGGTTTGGTGGGGGGTGTCCTACGAAGGGGTCACTCAGCTCCATTTCTGTAAACAGGGCGTGAAAACAAAAGCGGCAAACTATCAGAGCGACATACTGGATCCTATCGTCAAGCCTTTAAGTGGTACATTGTTTGCCAACCAACACTGGGTCTACCAGCAGGATTCCGCCCCCGCTCACAAGGCTAAGAGTACGCAGCGCTGGCTGGAAAGCAATGTGCCAGAGTTCATTGCTGCGGAAGATTGGCCCTCAGGGAGTCCGGACCTCAATCCTTTAGACTACAAGTTGTGGGACCTGCTAGAGCAGTTGGCCTGCTCCAAAGCCCACCGTAATATCGAGTCCCTGAAAGCGGATTTGATCCGATCAGCGGCAGCTATTCCTTTGGAAGCTGTGCGTGCAGTGATAGATGAGTGGCCCGCGAGATTGAAGCAGTGTGTGAAGGCCAAGGGGGACATTTTGAATAAAACTGTTTGATTATGAATTCTAAAAATGTTGTCGAATAAATAATATCTTTCATATAAATATATCTTATCTTGTTTCATTTTTATCATGAGATTATCATGGGACAGAACTTATGGCACGACTACGTACTCAAATTCTAAAAAAATATCTAATTAAATTGCTGCAATGTCATGATCATCACGAACAATGTATTTTAAACCTATAGATTTCTGAGCTGCCTTTGGTAGAAGGTTGCGAAAGAAACACAAATTTAGATTGGGACTAAAACTAAATTGCTTACTTACTTACATTTCGACTTTTATATGGAATTTAAAAAGAGCAAACGCAGAATGAAAGAATGCAAAAAGGCAATACTACAATTTGGTTTCAATATAAACTGCTATAGCAGCTACTCTATGGTCTATCGTATTTTTTACCAAACCAAAACATGTAATATCAAATCGAGAAACTGATTCTAACAAAAATATGCTGTAACTTTTGCTACTTTTTTTGATGGTGCGTTATTTCCAAGAGAACAAACGAAGACATAAGGAAGGTTTGAGAAAGGCATATATGAGATCAGACTTTGCGCTTCTTGCGATTCTTTGATTTACACAAGTAGTGCGTCTTGGGTTCAGATCGAGAATGATTCGGCTGATTAAGTTAATAATCGGCGAAACTGAGTACTCGGTAAATTTAGCCGAGTACCGGGTACAGACGACTCTTCGCAAATGCTTCGATGCCAATGTAAGAATTTCCAGATATCTAGCGACATCTAAATCTACGTACTTATAACCTTATAACTACTTCTATCATCAAAATCGGTACAGAGGTTACCGAGATCGTGAGGAGACATTTAGAGTCGATCTAATTAGGCGATTCAGGCGTCATTACATTAAAAATGTAAATCTACATACAAACAATTACTCAGTAGCATTGATACTATAGTTGTGAAAAAACGGTTTTTATTCAGAGATGAAAAAAAAAACTGTGAAAAAACAATGCAAAACGTTTTTTTCTAATTCGTGTATTTTTCAAAAGTTCGAAAATGCAATTAAACATGAATATCTTCAAACTATGGGTTGGTTTCATCTTGAGATGTGTAACTATCATTTATTGTAATTAAACAGCATAGGCAACTATATTTAATTGGCAACATCCATTGATTGATAAGAGTCTTTTAGATGTTATAAATAAAGTGCATGCATTAAAATCAAATATTTTGAGAGATGAATTCTGGGACAAAGTTACTGGGTTCGATTTACTGAAGCCCATATCAGATACAATTACAATTGTGGAAAATGACACGCCACAGATGTCACATGTTTTAAATTTATATAAAAAAGTGGAAGACATTTTAGACAGGAGTCCCCTTTTAAAAAGCGGGAAAAAGAACGTAACAGATATTGAAAACTAGAAAAGAGTTTGCAATATATCAGGTCCACAAAATTGCTAACTTACTGGATCCTCGTTTCAAAAGTTGCGACTTAACAGCTGAAGCCACTGCTACACAGCAAATTTATAATGCTGCACTGAAGATTCCCGATATCAACGAGGATAAACTATTAGCAGAGCTTACAATCTACATTTCAAAACAAGGTTTTTTCTAAAAATTTGTTGTGGACATCGATAAATTAGTTGACATTGTTTGGTGGGCAGGGCCTTGTAAATTAACAGATGTATCTAAATTTCTTTCACTACCCACAACATCGACAGCTTGCTAGAGAACATTTAGCACCTAGCGATATTCATACCAGCAAACGAAATACATAGATTGACAAGCGACAGAGCCAAAAAGATTGTGTACATTACTGTCAGAATCTACCTTAGAATATTCGGTCAGTTCATATTCACAATCACTAACAATTAATCAAGATCCAGACGACATGGACATAACAAACTCAGAAACCAACTCTGATAGTAATGCAAGTGACAGTGACAATACTGACAATACGGATGATGAAGATTAAAGTGTTTTGAGTAACTAAACTCACTTTTACTTTTTTATAACAATACTTTAAAGGATGAAGTGTTTTAAGTTACTAAAATTTCCTTTACTTGTTTATATGCATATATACAGTGAAAGCTCTCATAAGCGGGCAGTATGGTTCCAGCTTTTTTGCCCTCTTATTGGAGGTGACCACTTAAAAGAAAACTAAGAAATATAGGAATTACACAGTTTTTTATTCATAAGGGACATGAAATGATAACATATATGTATGTACATACATACTATTACATATATGAATTTATAAAGTATAATATGATAATTACATATATTAAATTAAGTCTTATAAGACATGTATGTACACATAGTAAATAAAATTATAATTTATAATTACATATAGTGTATGTATGATTTTTTTGTAGTCTCTTACTTCATGAAGTGACGTAGCTGTATATCAGTTCGCTGCTAAGAATTAAAATTTGCAGAAAATTGAATAAGCTATAAAATTCCGATAACAATTTTCACGTACCGGCTTAAATAGATTTACGCCTCTGCGTTAAAACTGGTTCTAAATCACTTTAGTCTAACAAAAAGAAACAGCAACGTTCAGACTAAAAATCAGTGTGTCACTTTCAATCTTATTTATTGCTGATTTTCGTCTTCTAGCTCTCCTGTAAAATTTGTAAAATGTTAGTTACGCCGGTACGTGCGGAGACCGACGATATGTATTGATGACATGTGAAAACAATGTTTTCAAATAACAACAAAAGGACAGAAAACTTATTTGAAAAAATGTTAGAATAGTCGCCTGCCTAAGTTTTTTTGCTTCGCACCATCACATTTCTGAAAATGACATTACAAACTTTTAATTTGTTCAAAGACAACATAGTCATCTTTTGCGAAATTTTTCAGTTCTTTTACATAAATTAAGGCTTCATCATAGCTTTTTACTTTATTTTCCTCTTCTTGAATCTCCCCAATTTCGTCATCCGTCTCATTTTCTTGATTAGATTCACCACCTAGTTCTACGACTAAATGTTCAAGCTCAGCATCTTCTTCAGTTGGAGTGTTTTGATCCATGCTAACATATTCATCTAAATTTTGATCGTTGGTAATGTTCAGCTCATCCACAGCTCGGACCATCGTTGCGAAAACAGATAATGGCAAGTCATCCTCGGGATCAAAATGAGGAACCTCTTGCCCAGCTTTTCAGAACCCAGCTTTTCGGAAACAATTTTGTATTGTTGTCTCATCAACATTCTGCCATGCTATTTTTATAAAGTACAATGCCTCCAAAACAATTTTTTTGATAATTCGGAGGATGATTTAACAGCATCCATATTCAATTAAGTATGTTTTAAAATCTGATTACGATAATAAAACTTAACATTTTTAATGATGCCCTGATCCAGTGGCTGGCACATGCTTGTTGTGTTTGAAGGCAAAAAGATAATTTTAACATTTTTTAGATGTAAGTCTCGAGGATGAGATGCAGCATTGTCTAAAAATTGCAGAATTTTTCTATTTTTAATTCCCATTTTTCGATCCAACTCGGCTAACTACTCACCCATTATTTCGCGTGTCATCCAGGCTTTTTTATTTGACTTCCACATAACAGGTAAATCCTTAATGTTTACATTTTCCAGAGCTCCAGGGCGTGCAGATTTGCCAATCACTAACAGTTTTCCTTTTTGTCCAGTCATGCTTGCACAGAATAACACGGTTAGTCTTTCTTTCGATAATTTCCCCCACGAACACATTTCAGACTTTAAAGCCAGTGTCTTATCCGCAAGCGCACGAAAATATAGACCGCTTGCGTCAGCATTGTAAATGTCTTCACATTGGTATCCCAAAAGCAATGAAGGAAGTTTCTCTATAAATGCATCGACTGTATCTTGATTTACATCGGCCGCTTCACCAGAAATGCATTTAAAACTAACATTATTTCTTTTACGCCACTTTTGAAGCCACCCATCGGATGCAACCATATTTTTGTGCAATTTTCTTTGCTTTTTCTTTTACAAGCCACCCAGATATGGGTATTCTTCGATTTCTAGCACCAATAAACCACTCAAAACATGCTTTATCGATGTTTAAGCCTTCAGTCCTACAAAAACTTCTTTTTTGTTGTTATTTACTCCAGACTGCCACAAACGTCGGATATCCTCCTTATTTTTTGAAATCAACGTCGCTTGTGTCTTTAGTATATTAAATCGCAATGCTATAGCCCGAGTTGATAATTTTTCCTTATCAATAACATTCACAATTTCCATCTTTTCTTTTAGCGTCAACATTCGCTTTTTCGGCGGCATATTATAACTTAAAAGTGCACACTAAAACACAAACAACACTACTAACACTGCTAAACCGCTAACTCTAATCTTTAACACAGCTTGTGATCGTGTAATACTGTAAATCCCTCAAAACATCGCGGGGAATCACCGAATGGTCATATTAAAGTGATGGTTAAACTTCATTTGCTCGATTATTAGAGCTACGCGATCGCTTATAGGAGATATTATTCCGTCCTATGTGCAAAAATTGCTGCCTCTTAAGGAAGATGGTCGCTGATTAGAGCTGCCCGTTCAGAGAGCTTTCACTGTATATATATATATATATATAGGGTGGCACATCCATGTGTGGACGGAATATTACTCATAAACAAATACATTTTGGGAAAATCTATTTATGGGATGTTATACATGACATTTGAGGGCACATTTATAAAATATTGGCCACTACACAAGGTGTCCCAATTTCGACCTACATATCAAAGTTGGGGTTATGGATTATTATTGGGGGGCTATGGGGTTTTGGTAATTAGCTACTGAGATATAAGGTGTTTTGTCTAGAAAAACCCCCCACATCGACAACCCCTCAGTTCGCCATTTTGAAATTTGGAGTGCTGAATTCTGTATCAAAAGAAACTTACGCACCTCAGATTTTTCTTATTTGTTCCTTTTTCGAATTTTAATTTTTGCTCATACAGGGTGGTCAAAAACGCAAATTGTAGTTTTTCTCAAAAATTTTAAATGTATATTTGTGCAAGTTTGAATTCAAGTTTTTATAAGCTTATTTTTTATACTAGACACAAGTGTTTTTACGGCTATTTTTTCGGTTATTAGCTCGTCTTTTATGGAACTGCTGAATTTCCCAAAATACCGCATCATCCTTGGAAACAAATAAATTGTTGATTAGTTGCAAACTGTCAAAATTAGCTTTGTGAGCATTATAATAAAAACGTGTTTAAAAATGAATTTTTCTAAGGAAGAAATGGTGAATATGGTGTTCGTTCTGGTCGAAGCCCAAAGAAATAGTCTCCTAGCATCTCGCATTTATAAGTAACGGTACCCTAATATGCGACATCCAAGGCCGGAAATATTTTCCACACTACGAGAACGTTTTGAATCAAGTGGAGCAGTGGAATATAGTAAAAAATGTATAAATAATCCAAGTGTCACCAATGAGACGAATCAGTTGGAGGTTCTATTAAAGTTGCAGGAAAATCCCCATTTAGGCGCACGGTAAATTGGAGCAGAAACTGATATGTGCAGAACCTCTGTCCAAAGATATCATCCATATTATCTATGCTTGCATCAAGGCCTTCGTCCTCAGGATTTCGCAGCTCGAATAAAGTTTAGTAGATTAATGCTAAATAAAGTGAGTGAAGACACTACTTTCCTGGATAACGTTATTTTTAACAGCATAGGTGTTGTCAACAGGCACAACATGCGCTATTATGCGACGGAAAACCCTTACTGGGTTAGGCAAATAGATTTCCAAAATAGAGGGAGCTTGAACGTTTGGGGAGGAGATAGTGGCAGACAAGTTATCGGGCCTTTCTTTTTCGACAACAGATTAACAGGTACAGAATACTTGAATTTTTTGATCGAGCATTTGCCTTTGCTTTTGGAGGAACTTGCAAACTCGGATGCATATATGTACTTCCAACATGACGGCGCACCTGCGCATTATCATAATCGTGTGCGTAACTATTTGGACACGTGGAGCAACAATCGTTGGAACGGTCGTGATGGGCCTATATCTTGGTCTCCTAGATCACCAGATATGACACCGATGAACTTCTTTCTATGGGGCTACGTTAAGCAAGAGGTTTATAGATATCCACCACCGGAAAACATGAAGGAAAGGATTAAGAATGCTTTTCTGAACATAAGGGAACACATGCTGAGGGATGTGCAACGGTCATTTATCCAAAAACTACGGCTGTGTATTCAGCATGGTGGAGATACTTTCGATCAGTTTTTGTAGATTGTCTTGAGTAATGATAGTTGTTTGTTCATGTTGTTGTTATATGTAGTTGATTTTCTCTATTATGCTTGAAGTTGATTTATACTGTTCTGTTTGTTATAAGTTTTTATGTCAAATCTGTACTCTTAGTGGCAATATGGAACTAGCCCACTGTTTGTCTTTTGTTTCCATGGATGATGTGACTTTTTTCCTTAATTTTGGCGTGTTGTTCTATTAAAAGCTTAGTAACTCAAAATCTAGTGATTTTATCTGAATCAAACCTAATACCAAAAAAAAAGCTTATAAAAATTGAATCCAAACTTGCACAAACATGCAGGGTGATGCATTTGAAATTTTTGAAAAAAAGTACAATTCGCGTTTTTGACAACCCTGTATGAGCATAAAAGAAAATTAGAAAAAGTAACAAATAAGATAAAAGCTGAGGTGTGTAAGTTTTTTTGATACAAAATTCAGCACTGCAGATTTCAAAATGGCGGATTGAGGGGTTGCCGAAGTGGACGGTTTTTCTGGACAAAACACCTTGCATCTCAGTATCTAATTATCAAAACCCGATAGTATATCAGTCTTCTTCTTTTGAATTGGTTTATTCAAATATGCAATAAAATTTGAGGCATTCCATTTAAAAAATCACAACTATATATATTTATGTCAATATTGGGACACCCTGTATAATGGCCAATATTTTAGAAATGTCCTCAAATGTCATGTACAACATGTCATAAACAGATTTTCCCAAAATGTATTTGTTTATGAGTAATATTCCGTCCACACCATGGATGGGCCGCCCTATATATATATATATATATATTTAATAAATTATGGTGATGATTAAAACTGCTTTTTAACCAATCCTATTGAGTGACTTATTTTTAGAATATCCTATTTCGCTTTATCTGAAACAAAAAAATAGAAAAAAAGGAGACTTCAAGTTTTTTCAAGATATCTAAAAAATAGGTTTTATTTTTTCAATTTACATCACCCTTCAGTATCCCTATTCTTGAACGATGGATATTCTCTCGGTGATTTTTTAATCACTGAGAGAAAGTAGGCGTGGTTCTCTTGCCTGAGGAATGATTTCAAATTCCAACAACTGCTGACACTTGTCAAACAATTTTTGAATACATACATTTTCGGCAAAATAATGTTCAAGGGTTCCACAAATCATTAAATGTTCACTGAAAAAGTTAACTTCGTCTATAAAGATGACACTGGCGGGACGAAGCCAGACTTCTGCACTTTTTCCCCGGAGGATGACTCGGTGAACGGCTGTTTAATCAGTACTCAGGAATATAGTACTCCACAAAGGGAAAGAACCACGTCCACTTTTACTTATTCTATTCCCTCATTTCAAGAATATGTGCTCCCTATGGAATAATCCCGAAGCGTGACATCTGTTTACACAAAATATGTTTACATTTATAGCTTTGTTATGTCAGTAAAGGTTCCATTACAGTTATATTCGTCTTTAAATATGAAATTGGCGATCGACAGTGAAGGAAGCGACTCTTCAACCAGTTTTCACGAAGAAAACCACGCCAATTTTCTATGCTATTCTACTCCCTCATTTCAAGAATTCACCCCCGGTGTTTAGGTAGATTATCAACTTTTATCAATCCAGAAGTTACCACCACCACCTAATGAACAGTAATGGAAATAATGCATCTCAAAGAATTTCCAACATAATCCTTGAAGTTATTTTTAATGTTAAAAAATAGAAGTGTTATTAAAGAGTGTATCTATTTTCTACTGTGTAAAAAATAGCCTCAACAGTGTTGTCGCTTGGACCGCGAGAAATGTTGCCTGCATTTCCAGATTATTCGACTTCCGAGACATTTGGCGTCGCTGTATCACTGAGGATTCAGTCGATCCTGGTGAAGTATTAAGAAAAAGTAGTAGTAGTAGTACACGATTGGCCGAAATATGGGGTTGTCCAAAAAGGACGCAGGAAAGTAAACGCATATTAAAACAAGAAAGATTGATATTCAAATCAAGTTGGGTACTTTATTTTGAAGGTTCATTTATACCATTTATGTATGAAAAATAATATCGCTCAAATGTTCACCACGACTGGATTTACAGACGTCCACGCGATGGTCGAAATTTTTAATGACATTTTGCAACATGGTCGGTTCTATGGCATTTTCTCGGCAATGATGTTGTTTTTGAGTTCTTGGAGGGTGGCTGGTTTGTTGACGTAGACTTTGCTTTTCAAATATCCCCATAAAAAGAAGTCCAAGGGAGTCAAATCGCACGATCTTGGTGGCCATGGCACATTTCCTCTGAGCGAAATCACGCGATCACCGAAGAAGGACTGCAATCGATGGATATTGACGTTGGTTGTGTGGCATGTTGCACCGTCTTGTTGGAAATAAACATCGTCCATATCCATTCCTTCAAGTTGCGGCAAAAAATAGTCCTCTATCATCACGTGATATCGCTCAGAATTGACGGTAACGGCGTCCCCGGCCGCATTTTCGAAAAAGTAAGGTCCGATGATGCCTTTTGACCACAATGCACACCACACAGTCACTTTTTGAGGATGCATCGGCTGCTCTTGATACTCACGGGGATTTTCGTTTGCCCAGATGCGGCAGTTTTGCTTGTTTACCGTCCCATTCAAAGTGAAATGCGCTTCGTCGCTGAACATGATTTTTGATGAAAAATTGGCATCAATTTGGCGGTGTTCAAGGAGCCAATCTGAGAACGTTCGGCGCGAAAAATGGTCGGCCCGGCGCAGCTCTTGCGTCAGTTGGATCTTGTAGGCGTGTACATTCAAATCCTTGTGGAGAATGCGGAGCAAACTGGTTCTCGAAATGCCCAATTCTTGGGATCGACGCGTTGTTGATTGTTTCGGATCGTCTCTCACACTCTCCTTCACAACAGCAATATTTTCCGGTGTGCGAACGCTCCTTGGCCGGCCAGAGCCTGGCAGATTTGCCACAGAGCCTGTTGCCTCGAATTTACGCACCAGACGACCGATGGTTGTTTCGTTTGGGCGGTTGTTGCGACCGAAATGTTCACGAAGCGCGCGAAACGTGTTTTTTATTTTTGCACCATTTTTGTAGTGCTCTTGAATAACTTTAATGCGGTCTTCAATCGAATACGACTCCATAGCGATCAATGGTAAACATTCAACTAACAAAATGACATGTCGGTGATAGAAAACAAAGATGGCGTCTATGTCAAATTGACGTTTACTTTCCTGCGTCCCTATTGGACAACCCTTTATGTGCTATTTTAACATCACGAATCAGGCATATTTATGAAAAACATTACCTGATGCGAATATTCAAGTGTAATGTAATGTATTTGAATGGTAATAAATTATAGTTTAAAAACCTAAAGAACACGCTTTTATAGCTAACCGAACTAAAAAGAAGAAAATCATTTTTAATTACAAAGAGTTTATATTACAGTAGTAGATGGTCGAACAATCAATCATAATTAATGACCTCAAAATAAAATTGCAATAAAATTAAGTTATCAACAGAATAATTCAATTCAGAGTGAAACGCGTGGGGTGCTTGATATATTAAATGTTACAATCATTCTATTGGCAACTATCTATGAAAGGAGAGTTTTGAAAATGTAGTAAAATGCACCCCACGCTTTTTACTCTGAATTCTGTTAGTAACTTGAATTTTATTTTGAGGTCATTAATTATGATTGATTGTTCGACCATCTACTACTTAAATTTTTATAATTAAAAATGATTTTCTTCTTTTTATTTCGGTTAGCTATAAAAGTGTTTTCTGTTTTTTCAAACTACTATTTATTTTTCATTTTTTATTTCAGTTTATCAATTATTTTTTTGTAGACATGCCATGGTATTGCACTGTCATCGGTCCTTGATACGTGTGCGAAGTTTCGGATTAATCAAACTTCTGGAAATTGGTGAAAATTACGCTCAAAGATACCGTTACATACATACATATATGTATATAGATTCAAGTCAAGCTAATAAAAGCATGCTAGAAAAAAAAGTATACCACACAATCTGCCTCCTGTGAGGATTGAACTCACCACTCCTGGTTTACAAGACCAGTGCTCTGCCACTTGACCTACTCAGGCTTGTAATTTCAATATTCGTGGAGCAGCATATGAAATCCGTGGGTTTTTATTAACAAATCTGCTTTTAAATAAATTTTCCTCATAAAGATAATGGAAAACTGTTATCAAATTATTGCATGGTCATCGGTCAAAATTATGCTCAAAGATTCCGTTAGATACATACAGGCCAAGCTAATATAAGCGTGTTAAAAATTAGTGAATGAAGAAAGACTTTAAATCCATGCCAGTGTCAGCTTTCAAAAGAAATTTTAAGAAATTTCTTTTGGAGCAACAATAGTTGAGTCACTCCTGTGTTGCCCTCATCTGGGTATGAGTTTCAAGTTAAAGTTTGATTACAGAAACATATTGTGCTATTTTTTCTCGTTTCATTTTGGAATGAATTGGTTAGAAATGTTTATCCGTAGACAGCTATAAAAATGCTATTCAATTTTGTCTCTGGGCCAGTACTTTGATCAGTCCTAGACTGTTTGCTGGTCCATTTTGCAGTAAGTGTAATTTGTTGTTTTTCCCTATTTTGTATCCTATGTATTTTTTTCAACTGCACATAAACGCTATTATTATTATTATTTCTTCAAGAAAAGAATTTATATTGCGGATTCATAAAGAACGGCTACTAATGAAGAATTAATTCATACATTTTATTGGTGCAATTTTTCATCTCTGTCCTAAACGACGCCTGCAAGTACACTGTCGTATACTCGAAATCTACGAAATTTAGGTATTCATGAAATTGAAAATCTATATAAAAAATTATGTATACAGTGCTATATAAAATAAGTAAACAGATTGAGTCTTCGTACCATGGGCGGATCTTAATCTTCCGCGCATCTGCTACTCTCTCTAGTACGCATAAAGGAGGTAACAGGAGACCGCTGTTTTCATTCTCTTCCAGGAGATACTCTAACAAATTTAGCACGAGCTGTTGGCCTCCTCCAATGATCGTATTTCCGGACATTGTACAATTTTATATTGACACAGTTTTCGCGATGGAGACACATAACTAAAAAACGTATGCCTTTGAGCTTACCGAAATAAAGGTTCACATACAGGGGTAGATTGCATGTGTATGTATAAGGGAAATGGAGATATATAAAGCGATACTAGTAGTCTTACTTTGACCCGCCAAGAACGGCGACTACAACTATACCACTGACGTCGTATTGTATACAAGAAAGAAGCGTGCAATACGTGGTTAGAAAGAGATAGAAGCACCTGGTTTTCTAGCAATCCGAGTGACGAGGATTCGAACGCAGCTGCGGCTTGCCGCGTTGCCATCGGCGCACTCTTTCTATCATACATATTGCACTCTTCTCTCTTGTACACATTACGTCAGCCAAATTTGAACCTCACCTTATATTATTGTCATGAATTAATAGAGTCAATTAGATTATATTATATTTCCCACGCAATTTTAGACAAATTGACTATGCAGCAATAAAGAATCTACGTCGACTTTTACTCTGATATCTTTATTATTCAATGGCTATGAAAATCCTTGTACCTTGACATAACGCCACAGAATACGTAGAATCAGTATTTGTTAAAAACAGCATTGTTCGATAACGCTGCGGCACCGTCGGTGTTGCTGAAATCGTATCGGACCCACCGCGGGTAAACGATTTCGAGGTAGCTGGGGTTGCTGGAGACACAGACGTAAATATTATGCGACATATGTGTGATATTGTATGTAACAGATGGATAATCTCACATTTTTGAATGATAACACATATTTCATTGATACCAAAGAGGTATCATTTACAGCCCCCCAACCCCCATTTTCAACCTCTACAGATGTTTTTCCCAAAAGGATCAGGAACATCCGACAAGTTTAAGTGATTTTTACCTACCTCCGCCGCCATTGGACCGCTTTTCGAAAACTGAAAAGCTTCGACCTTTGCATACCTACATAGTGTGAAAATTTCATCAGTATTCGACCGGTACTTTCGAGGTTATAGCTTTCTATGATATATGTATCATATAACATCCAAAACACAATATCTCATTTTATAATTTTTTTGTATTCTCGGCAGTAGCTATTTTAAAATTATTTCATTTGTTACTTATCGGGCTGTCCACTCTGAATTCAAAAAAATGCTCGGCATTTCTACCTCAATCAAAACTTTTATCGGGAGGTTCTTGAAAAGCTTCGAAAATGTGTCATTCAAGTGAGACCAAACGTCAAGAACAAATGGGTGTTGCATCACGATAATGCTCCTTGTCCCACAGCAATGTCAATAAACGAGTTTTTAGCCAGTAAAAACATTCCTGTGGCTCCTCCGCCTTCTGACTTGACTCCTTGTAACTTTTTTCCTCCCAAGGTTGAAAATCACCTCAAGAGGTCAGTCGAAAACATTCGAACGGCTGTAACCCACCAGCTGAAGGCTATTGTAGTTCCAGAACTGCTATGAGGAGTGGAAGAACCGTCTCCAGCGCTGCTTCAGAAGGAAGTTATTTTGAGGGTGACAATTTTATATTATAATTATATTTGGATGAAAAAAAAATCAAAATCAGCCCCATTACTTAATTTACAGACCTCGTAGAGGTTTCTTTTGGTATTAGGACATAATGACCTACAACTGAGAAACATTTTTATACTGAACATTCTTACATTGATAAGAAAGGCAAAAATGACATGAGCATGCTAATATACGATGGATATCTAATTTAAAAATGTGTGAAAAAATGAAACCCAATCAATTGTCACTGACTTTTGATATTATCTGACAATTCCCGTATCCTTTTTTTCCCTGACTTGTCTCCGACTTCCCCTAAACTGACGGCTCACAACATCTTCAGAGACCATTTTCTAATTAAAAATGTTTCTATCATGACACTAAGATTGCATTATAAATTGTTGTTCCGAATAACAACTCTGACTGAACAACGAACTTTTTGATGGAACATCTGACTCTTCAGAACAATTTTGCGCGATAGTAATCCAAAAGCCTAGTGCTCTTCATACACAATATAACGTACAGTCGGAAACAATAGTAATTGCACAACTTTGTTTCCTTCTTAGAGAAGCTGGAGGCATGTCTGTACTTTGGCGTTACCAAAACGATTTTGGATTGACAAGGCACGACTCGCTACTAAAATGCGTAGTTTACAATTGTTTTCCCATAACTTAAACACTATTTCACGAGTATCCATCACGTTTTGACGTCTACTGAGGCGAACAGCTGATCAGCTAGTGACATATTTGCATTAGTCTGCAACGTTGGGAATAATGAATCGGGTGTAAATTTACTAAAACATGCTTGTAGCGTTTTCTATTTGTATGCAAATGAACTTTAAAAAAAGAGTTGTTAGCAAGTGCAAAATGAATCTGTAGTGTACAGTGTACAGAAAACCAAAACAAAATATGACTGTCTACCTGGAGTTGACGTATCTGTCAGAAATATGTGTAATTTGCTGCTTAAGAATTGTACTGATTGTGCTGTATAATAAGGCGTATTTTTTAATTCACCGGTTGAGCCACCGGTGCAACCAAAATTTCCGTCTGAGCGACCGGTTGTACACCAAACTTGTCTATATAGTTTATAGACAAGTTTGGTGTACAACCGGTCGCTCAGACGGAAATTAAAAGAAGAAAAATTGGTTAATTGCTTGCACCGGTGGCTAAACCGGTGAATTAAAGAATACGCCAATATAGATAACCTCAAGAAAGCACCGATATTTCAGTCAAGTGGCTGAAAAGCAGATGGGATATTTGGCAACCGCGTAGTATTGCGCTGAATAGATTAATGCATTCCGCCAGAGCGAGGTCGACCGATTTTCAGGAAAAAGGTCGGTCACTCCTCGCGATCCCTCCACAACTGGTTATGTGTGGCCGCACATCGGCTACAGATATGTTGTAACAATCATCTTTCTTTCTCTTTCTGAACTGGCTCGGTTTTATTAATAAAAATAATTGTGATTCTAATAAACATCGGTGCTGTATCAAATAGCAACTGTCAACACTCAAACCTATAAATTTTCCTGAAACTCCAGGCAACACCTTATACGCACTTAATTCCTTGAGGCAAACCAAAATAAAATAATTTGTGGACATTAAAAAACTATTTAAACATGTGCGTATGTATCAATTTGATTACCGCAAGTCAAAAGATCGGTGTCAATGATCATTTTTGACTATTTTCTTCAGCTTCAGGATTTTGCACGAATGCAAAGTCTAACTCATCCCCTGCTTTGTTTTTTATTCATCTACCTTAATAATGTCCAACAGATAAAACCACAGATGGTGAACTGATGGCTGATATTGCTTTGGCTGCCACAGCAGCGCGTATCAAAGTTTGGTTTTCCATCATCAAAATTCATGTTAATTTATTTGATTAAAATAAAATGATGGATTCCTCTGTATTCTTTATTTGTTGGACAGACAGTGAAAGATTGAGCTTTTTCGTATGTATAATATACTATGTAATGATATATTGATCTTTTTGTGAAAACCATATACATTATTCGGTACTTCCCATTCAAATGGAGGGTAATCTGGAAAGCTCGAAGTAGATGGCGCGAAGCTGGGTTGACGGTGATGTCTACGGTTATAAACAACTTAAGGCGAGGTTTGCAGGGTATTTGAGGAGAAAGAATTGTCAGTCTGATATTCAAATCGTTCCTAACCTCAAATGATTCTCTTCAATCTATGAACCCCCCCCCCCCTTCTTCACTGATAAACATTCCCGCGGGCACCATAGGTCCTTTCTAATAATAATAATCCAAGTCTATGATAACATCAAAACAATACTGTTAGTGAAAGAGACTACAGCAAAATTTCTACCTGAAAATATATATCAAAGATTTTTGTAACACAAAAAGTTGTGTTTCTTCCCAGATATCATTTTCGGGATCCTTGAGGCAAAATGACTTAAAACTAGGTAGTGATGTGAAAATCAATGTTGATGTATGATACACCTTCGAACATATTTTCGCGATGATTTCCCGACACAATGTATGCGTCATTATTATTTATTGATTGGCGCAGTTTGTACAAACATAGAGATTCATTTATTAATAATTTATAATTAAAATTTAAACCAGATACTATAGCCCTGTTAGCGCGGCAACGCCGCAAAAGCTGTTTCAAAGAGACAGAGAGAAATTACAAGCGTTCGGAGGTCGCGCATGCGGGAAAGCATCGCATTTGTGACTGAGGGGCCCGTGAAAGGAGACAAACGAAAAACCAAACACAACACAGACGCATAAGATTTTTCATGCATAGCCATCTTATTGACATGTGAGCCCCTGGGATACAGAATAATCGATGGTTGACTGATGCGTAGAAACCTAGGTATAAATGGAAAAACTAAAATCACTAGATTTTATGCAGACCGCGCTTCGGACAGCGTAAAATCACCAAAGCGCGAACTTACATCAAAAATAGAATTACGTAACTACCTATACCATATATTTATGAAACACGAAAACAAAATCATCTTTCAGTGTGAGTACTTGGGCCATGCACAAACTTAATACCATAATGGTCTCAAAACTGGTGTAAATAGATAAAGAGATGGAAATAATTCTTCAGAAGAAAAAATAGTGTAACTGACCATCCTAAATACGTTTGGTGTGCTACTTATACAACTATCATAATCTAAGGCTATGTTGGGACAACTAAATTTTGTAATTCGGAAAACGAAATTACATGATTTAATGAAATTGCCACAATGATTGAGACGCTAGTTAACATTGGCCGTTTTTCTATTTCAAAAGATATTTTTAGAAAGTAGTGTATCCTTTAACCAACTCCAATATTTATCAGAATAGTCTCAGATGAGTAAATATTTTTATTTGTGAAGCACAGATGAATCTGTGGGTGTGCAAGCCTATATTGCAATCTGTGTATACCTATACTTTTGCATGTAGACCCACGATGGGGAAAATTATAATATAATAGATCCAACATGAGATTTCACGACTATGGTATATGATATACTTAACTGTGCGGGACTTCAAGATGTAGTAAAGGCATAGTTTTTGAGCGAAAGTCCAATATATTATCACAGAGGCTTACACTATGTCGTGCAAAATTATTCTTGCAGATGCGCCTATTGAAACTCTATGGAAAATCTCGGTTGATCAACAATTCACGTCAAACGAAAGTGTTGCTAATTATAAAGTAAATACAACGAATTAAAAGTATCAAAACAAAAACTTACCTAAAACTGACGAAAATTAAAACGAAGTCTTCAGCCACTGATGTAAACAGAAGCATTTTTCAACAAAACTCTAACGGCATTAACCCATGTATTGTTTTTAATATTGCTAACACATCTTTATTCTTATCTGCACTGAATACGGAATATTTCGCTATAATATTACCGCATTTTTTGCACAAAATATACAAGACTTTTGAAAACAGACATCTAAACTAAATATGGCAGCCATATTCTGTACAAAACAAAGGAAACGAAGCTACGAACCCCCTGCGTTAATCTCGAACCAATGCTCATCTTCCGGTTTGAAGCTTCTCAATTAGATTACTACGTGTGCTGGCTACAAAAATTGACAGCCACAGAAGCATCTACTGTCAATTGTCACTTAAGTGAACATAAAGTTGACAGTCGGAGAAGCACATTAGAGGATTGCTCAAACTCCTAACTGTTTTTATTTCTCATTCCTCGACCATTATTCGTTTAATAACCTTAAAATAAAAAGTAGATAAAAAGTTAATTTTTATTCAACATTATACTATTTTAAACAACAGCTAAATAATTCAATGTTTTGGATTCGATTGAGCAGGTGGCCAAGTCCATTGCTCTATTGGAGGCTGTTTCAACAAAGGCTCCCATGGTCTCCAGTTTAACATTTTACGTGCAAGGATGAGCTCATTTTCTGCCTGTACAATTACTTCTTCGATTTGCCCGCATCCAATTTGTCTTTCTACAACGTCTACGTCTTTATTTGCTTTCAATACATTAGCTCTTTCATTGATAATCTCTTCTGTATATTTTCTATATGCTGCATCTTCAGGCATTTTCTGTAGAGTTCGCAATATTTTGCTGTACAAAATCCCCAGTGTATGATGGGGATTGTTTGCTACTGCTAATCCTGTTAGTCCAGTAGTCATTTTTATTATTCCAGACATTTTTGCCTAATTATTTGCTTTTACGTAATATTTTTCTTTTGGGAATTGGGATTTGGATACTACCACCACCTAACAACACAAATTGACAAAAGAATTATGTTAACACTTGACACTTGGAGGAGGCTTGACATGACAGATATGATCATTAATTGTTTCGTGACAAAAGATCGACCAAACATCGACTTTCGTCTTAAACCGGTCTCAGACGATGTGGCGAATGCCTTACAATGTTGGACACATGGCCATTACATGTGTCCAGCGTTCGCCACATGGCACGTTCGGGCTCTTGTCGGTAAATTTGACCCGCGTCAAAGGACGTCATAACGTTGGAAGCATGGTTCGTTAACTTCCACACGAGATGTCATGTGTTAGATGGTTTTAGATTAGAGCCAGTAGCGATGAAAAACATTTATTTACTTGTTTGCTTTGATTGTGGTGAAGTAGTGATATGTGGAAAGTATTTTGATTTGAATACCTACCTATTTATAAGAATGTATGCTCCGTAACTAACTTTTGAGGAGAATTAATTAAATTAGCATACATAAAAAGCATAGGCTTCCATAACAACACTTTTTTCATATTGCTAATATTTTGAACGTCTCGCAGGTGAGTTATGGCTGGCCTAAGGATATGTATTTTAGTAAATTATAAATTAACAAGTGCTTACATTTGTTTCATTATAATGTCCTGTTGCAATGCAAGACTAGTTGAGAAATATATTGATTTGCATTTCATATCTAACGAAAACGATTAAATAAATGATAACTCTGAAAGTACCGTACTTGAAAATAGCGGGGTACCTTGAAAATGAACGCAGTCAACTTTTTAATCAAGTGCTGCCACCGAATGGTTCGTCCGATGAACAAGAATCCGGAGTCATCTGACAAAGCATACCTGCCCGCTACTTATCAAAGTTGTTCTGATTTCGTTCTTCTAACTTATTTCAATCCCTAATCACGAATCTAACATCAATATAGGCCAATTTTAAATTCTGATGCCAGTGGCGGCGACTTTATATTTTAATATCATTTTAGGGGCTATTTGAAAATGGTGAGGAGTTATAAAAGAAAAGTCGGGAGTAGATCCTATCGGAATTATAGTCAAGAGGACTTGAATAATGCCGTGCAAAGTTATGAAAAACGAAAGTTAATGCAACTCAGCGAACAATACAATATACCATATGTGACTTTATATAGAAAAATTAACAAATTGCATTCCCAAAATCCCCCCAGAATGGGGTTTCCCTTTTGAGTCTTCCGACATACAAAGTTTGGATGAAACCTATTTAAATAGAAATGGCGCGCTAGTAAAAGCCTTTAAAAATAATGGACCTGGTAATAGACTGGATGGAGAAGTTCCTAAAACGGCACAAAGAACAGCTGTCGAAGAGAATGTCGCAGTCGATTAAACAAAGTAGAGCGAAAGTCGACCATAAAAACATTAATATATATTTTGACAATTTTCAAGAGTCCGAGAAAACGTGGCTCCCGAAGCCGTCGTCAATTACGACGAGACAAACTTCTCGGACGATCCCGACCGCTTCAAAGTTATTGTCAAAAAACACTCAAAAAGAGCTGAAAAAATCATGGACACATCTAAATCGTGAATTTCAGTGATGTTTGCGTGTTCTGCGTCGGGTGCTATGCTACCGCCATACCTGGTTTATAAAGCAGATCATCTGTGGAGCACCTGGACAGAACGTGGGCCTGCAAATACCAGATATAATAGAAGCCCGTCTGGTTGGTGTGATGGCCATATCTTTGAAGACTGATTTTTAAATATTTCCCTTACCTATTTCAAAACCTTACCTCCTGGCCGCAAAGTCTTAATAGGCGACAATTTGGCAAGTCATATTTCCTTAAAAGTGATACGGAAATGCGAAGAGAATGACACCTGCTTTGTTTTGTTGCCGCCTAACAGCACCCATTTAACGCATTAAAGTCAAGTGGCGGCAAGTCCTGAAAGATTGGAAGGCTAAAATTAAGGGCACTATAAGAAAGGATGTATTTCCTAGGCTGTTAAAGCAATGCTTAAATAGTATTGGTGCTAGTACTGAGCAGAATATTAGATCTGGCTTTGAGGCGACTGGTATTGTACCAATCAATCGACAAAAAATCCTAATTAAACTTTTCAAAGGAGATGATCCAAAAGAAACAGCAGAAGCAGAAAATATTTTAGGAGAATCTTTAAAACAGGTGTATCAAGAGGCGAGATTTGGAAAGGCAGGTCCCTTCAGTACAGGAAGAAGAAATAAATTAGACGTTGGACCGGGGAAAACCATTTGCTGAAACTGCTGAAAAATCGAAAAATAAACCAAATAAAAAGCTAAAATTGAAACTAAAACATAAGACAAAGAGGAAGAAAGCTCACCCAACTCTCTCAAGCTCCGATAGCAGCGACGAAGATCTAGTGCTACCACTCCATTTACAGAAATCTTACACTGGGCGTGATGATAGTGATGACGACCCGGAAACATTTTCGGATCTAGAAAACAATATCCTTTATAATGAAACCTTTGAAGACGAAAACACTCCAGAAAACGCATTGGAAAATGAACTTCGAAGCAATGAAGCAAATGAAATGTCGGATGGTGTACCCTCTGAAAATGAAGAATTCATATGTCATGATTACATTTTCGTCAATCTGAAAACAGAAAATGGAAGCACTAAAGAGTTCAAGAGTTGCGAAAATTATATCCAGCTATTGAAGATATCGGCTTGGTGGAAAAACTCGAAATAAAACGGAAATTAACCATCATGGAAACGCTTAGAAGAGGGCAAATTAGATTTAAGGAAATGTAAATGGTGCCTTTCAAACAACCTTCCTATTTTGTATTAAAGAATATTTTTTCTGTAAAATAGAGGTCAAATAAGGTTCTCAAGTTTATGTATGAATTATAGAATGATTTTTTATATAGATGTGTTTTTATGTTTTGTTATTAATAATAATGGACCTTACCTACTTATCATTTATTTTATTTTGTAAAAACCGTTTTTTATCGATTTTATTGAAACTATAACATAATAGGTTTATTTTTTAATTCTGCTACTTTCTAGTAGCCTTTAAAAATGGTTTATTTGCAATACTACGTTTTTAAAGGCAAACTTTCAAATAGCCCCATCGAGGGGCTACTTGAAAATGACCACTTCATATTTTTTTTGCAAAAATGGTGAGTCTAAAAAGTTTTCTAATAAGGAAAAATCATCTATAGACTATTTCGACCAACACAGTCATTTTTACTTTCAAAAATACCTTTAACTTATTTGTTGGCAGAACGAAGTTTCGAAATGGTTTTATCAAGTTTTACGGTACTATCAGGATTTTGATGAAATTTTGACCGTATGTTATTAGTATGAAAATTACGAAAAAGCTTTGCAGTTTTTGAAAATCGGTACAGTGGCGGAGAAGTTATCGTCGAAAAACAAACAAAAAACGGTCAAACTTCTGGCAGACTTAAGTTTTAGTCGCTGAAGACAGATCTGAAATAATTTTTTGGCGCTCGGAAAAATTGTTTCATCGTTCATTTTGTATAATTTTTCCTTCAGTTGTAAGCGCGACACTGACACCGATAATAGACGTTGGTGCCACCATGCGTCGAACGTCCTAGACTAAAAAGTTCATCCCATCGTATAGGAGAAGCACTTGCCAATTGTGGGGTGTCGAACGTTGTAAACAACGTTGGAAGCATCGTGTGGGACCCGCATTACGCATCTCGTCATTTGTTGTCTCATCTCTAGCAAAATTAAACACCCAAGCCTGTGTTCGTTTTGTGATAAGGATAACCAAATGTTTTGTGACCAAAACAAAAAACAAGTATTATTACCTGTTTTGTAGACCAAAGTGATAACGGTAAAAATATTACGGCACGGCAAATATTTGTGGAGTCTCGAGAAGTGAGAAGCCTGAACTCGAGTTATACTTTTGTTAATCATACAGGATGAAAACAGCAAAAAAAGTTATCATCAAAATAGCTTCTGATGATCAAATTACGGTAGATAAAATTGGCGGTAAGCGTGACCACTACTAAACAGCTTTTTTATATTTTAATAGGATAATTCGAGGAGGGGTATAAGAACTCTGAGAGACATACAGCAGCCAGCTATTGATAAGGAAAATCTTGGCAGATACACATCTATGAAGGACGTAAAAATAAAGTGAGTGCAAGACATAAAAATAAAATAAAATGAAGTATCTACCGAGTTATATACCCTCTTTAGTAATACCTTCACTTGATTGTGCACATGATGTTCATCCAAGCTTTCATCAATTCCTTGCATCATGTTTTGTTGAGGATCTCTAATCTGAAGCCTACCAAAGCCTAGCATGAGCCTCTCATAATGATGTAACACACACATAATTCCCATTTTATATGTTTACCCAATTTTTACAGTAAGATAGAGAAAACAGAAACAAGAAAGCCAAAGTTGTTGATGCAACATAAATGTATACAAGTTGGAGATAGTCTAATAACTGCTGAAGATTTAACATCAGATGAACCTAGTGCAGATTATTGGAAAAAATTAGCAGAAACAACACAAGATGCATTGAACAGCAGCATCCAAGAAAATGAAAAGCTGAAAGAAGATATTGCAATATTACAGGAAGAAAACAAAGTTTGTAAAGAAATGTTGGAAGAGAGTAAACATCTTGTTGAAGTCTTACAGGTATCTATTACCCAATTTGATGAATTCAGTTTTAATGAGAAATTTCTTTTGTATGATTTTGGTGTATATTTGTACTGCTCCCAACTATCACTATTAAAGTGTTAAACTTTGTAGATGGGGCAACTAACTAAAAACTGAGTCTGTTCTAGAAAAAAATGTATTGACAGATTTTACCACAGAATTATTTTTAGGCCTAAAACCTAAAGATACAAAACATTTTGGGTCTGACTAGATTTTAACTCCATCTTCGGCCAATATCAACTTTTTGGTTAATAAAAATGTGGGTTGTGTTATAAGAATAAAGTGGTAAAATAAGAAATGTTTGTGCTCCTGGTAATAACTTGTTAAAATTAGGCAAAATATGCTAAAATGGATAATTATAGATATCTAACTTTAGTCAAATTGATTTTAGATCATATTAATATAAAACTCTTTGTAATTATAAACATTGAGATTTTATGACCTCAATTGAAATAATAGGATTTTCAAAAATAATACAAAATGGTGCTGTTGAGTCTTGTAGAATTTCTGATTTCACTGTTTTTTCTCTTAAAACTTTTAGAGGGCAGTCAGATATATTATTTAGAAACAAAAAAGTGTGGATGAAGCACACTTTTCATGAAAAATTTTTCACAAAACATTGTATTTTTAGCTGTTCTTCCATCATTATTTTCACCACCATCTATCTGCCATATGATGTAAGATCATGTGCATATGTCATATATGAGAGGCGCTTGTCTGTGGTGTTGCCGGATTGGGCTCTGCATTTAGGGAAAAATATGAAAAGTTGAACATTTATATTCATATGTATATTAATTAATGAATCACAAAAATGAAAAACTGAAACAAATAACAGTACCAAAATAAAAGGCCATTCCTAATAAGTATAAATCAAAAAATAACAGTAGTAAGCTAAAAAAAGATAAATTATATATAATTATAAAAAACAGAAAATAAAAACAGTAGTAAAACAAAAACTAATTCCATGAAATTATAAAAATCAAAAAACAACAAACAGCAGTAAAATAAAAAAAAATCCATGTTGAATAAAAAGCAATTCTAAGTGACAACACAAAACAAAAAGTAAAAACAGTAATAAACGAACAACAATTTCATTCCAGCCAAATTGCTTTTTATTTTACTGCTGTTTGTTATTTTTTGTTTTATACTTAGTAAGAATCACTTTTAATTTTACTACTGTTGTTTGTTTCAGTTTTTTGTTTTTGTGTTTCATTAATATAAATATATAAATTTTCCACTTTGCATATTTTCCCCTAAATACGGAGCCCAATCCGGCAACACCGCAGACAATCGCCTCTCATATATGATATATCCACAGACGTCAGCGTCATATGGTAGATGGCGGCGGAAATAATGGGGGACATAACTGCTAAAAAATACAGTGTTTTGGGAAAAAAATTCCATAAAAAGTGTGCTTCATCCACACCTTTTATGATGTAAAATAATATATCAGACTACCCTCTATAAGTTTCAAGTGAAAAAACAGCGAAATCCAAAGTCCCACAAGACGCAACAGTACCGAAACTTTTTTGTAATAGAAAGTCAGACACATCTGCACATTTATAAAACACAAATATTTTTTGGTGCTGGCAATTTATATCTTTCCAATCACAGTAATTCTACCCACCTACTAGACATATTTCATACATCATAGATTTCTCCATACATTTGTCCTTAAAACTTGAATAATGGGGATAATATATGCGTGCTTGACTTTTTTTTACGTAGTCGTGCCATAAGTTCTGTCCCATGATAATCTCATGATAAAAATGAAACAAGATAAGATATATTTATATGAAAGATATTATTTATTCGACAACATTTTTAGAATTCATAATGAAACAGTTTTATTCAAAATGTCCCCCCTTGGCCTTCACACACTGCTTCAATCTCGCGGGCCACTCATCTATCACTGCACGCACAGCTTCCAAAGGAATAGCTGCCGCTGATCGGATCAAATCCGCTTTCAGGGACTCGATATTACGGTGGGCTTTGGAGCAGGCCAACTGCTCTAGCAGGTCCCACAACTTGTAGTCTAAAGGATTGAGGTCCGGACTCCCTGCGGGCCAATCTTCCGCAGCAATGAACTCTGGCACATTGCTTTCCAGTCAGCGCTGCGTACTCTTAGCCTTGTGAGCGGGGGCGGAATCCTGCTGGTAGACCCAGTGTTGGTTGGCAAACAATGTACCACTTAAAGGCTTGACGATAGGATCCAGTATGTCGCTCTGATAGTTTGCCGCTTTTGTTTTCACGCCCTGTTTACAGAAATGGAGCTGAGTGACCCCTTCGTAGGACACCCCCCACCAAACCATGACTGACGCAGGGTGGTGGCCTCTCTCAACTCTCGGAATGATCTCCGAAGCTTCCTGTGAACTCCTTGCATACACTTTGTCATTTTGTCGGTTGAATTTTTCTTCTATGGTGAAGATTTTCTCATCTGTGAACAAAATCTTTCGGAATCCCCCAGCTGCGTACCTCTCCAAGAGCTTCTTGGATCTTGTACGTCTCCGGTAAGCCCCTAGCCCTAGGTCTTGTTTAATGATGCGCGACATCGTCCGGACAGGAATCTTCATTTCCCTGGATAGGATCTTCTGCTTCCGGAGTGGATTCCTTTGAATCCTGGCTTTTACGGCTTTGATGGCTGCTGGAGTCCTTACTTGACGAGGTCTTCCGCTTCTTGGCCTGTCATCAACAGAGGACGTCTCATTGTACCGCTGAATGGTCCTAGACACAAATTTACGCGATATTTGAAGGCCGCGTAAGAGTTCAAAAATCTGACTAGCACTGTGATTACACTTATGTAAAGCTATCACTGCAATACGGTTCTCTGCCTTGCCCCACTCCATCGTTATGCTTCGAGAGATCAATACAAACTGAGGTATATGTAATTACCCGAAAAGCGCTTAATCAACTGACACCACAATGTAAACAATCGGACAAGTATTAACAGGTCTACACTTGTTTGAAAACGAGGGACAGAACTTATGGCATGACTACGTATACTTGAGCCACCATGAAGGCCTAAGGCCTAAACACTGATAGGTACTGTAGGGCTATAGGTGGATACAAGGTAAAGGGGGTTGCCACATGCACTCTAGCGAGGCTACATGTGTGAATGCAACATGCACACATTCTGGGCCTGCTGTAGACCCGTATCGTCAATCGTCCCTACAATTGTAGGGCACCTTTATGGCCTCCTTGATTGTCATAGTTTTCTATTTCTCCATGTCAGTGCTCTACTTTGAGATTATGTCACAAACATCTGTTTGCATCAAATTGTGCTTGCTTTTGAGTTATATCATGTTTTATCATCCTGAAATTTCCTACAATTTAAAAGGACAACATATTTTCACAATAGGAGAGCGCTGACGCTAGATTACAAGTGTAATCTAGAAATTTTTGAAGGAGAGAAAGGAGTATGACAATCAAGGAGGCCATAAACGCGCCCTACAATTGTAGGGACGACTGACAATACGGGCCTTAGAGATCCACCAGGTTTTACCTCCTCATTTGACAGTCAGAGACTGTTCACCACCTATGGACAATCATAAAATCTATACCCAAGAGAAAAATTGGGGCCAGATTCGAGCTCTCTCAGTGCATGCTGATTAGTAGACCCATAATGTCTACCACTAAGCCACCCCTGCTGCCTTAGTTATCGAGCATATGTCTAACTGCATCGAATGCTGAAGGATAACTGAGCGATGATAGGTGTATCTGTGTATGCAATGCTGTGGTGAGTTTGCGAGTGCTGTGACATGTAGAGGTGCCACGTGGCTGGGTGACCAGTAGGCTCGATCACAATGTTGTCAAATCCCTCGAGTAACTGTATGAGCCTGTTTGAATGACATGATCCATTTATTGTAACTATTATGTTATAAGAGTATGTTAGAATGATATCCACACACAAAGATATTTTCCTTTTGTGGCATATAATTTTATTCAAAATTTCTAATTAAGGTGAATAAATATTACTATTATTATTATTTAGTTCCTTTGTTATACATGTTCGTAGCAAACTTTTTTTAAGACTGACTAACTTGTGCTGAATATAATCCTTTATGAATTGATAACAGCATTGCATAGCATACAAGCCCCAACAACTAAATGTTCAGACAACTTTACTTTTTGTACAAGTGGACCCATACCCAATTAACTGCCGCCTTCTAAAAATGTTTGGCAATCAATTTGTATTGATAGATAAGCATAATAAACAGATATTTTTAATAGCGGCACCTCTGCTTTCAAATTTATTACTTTAAGACAAACAAAATCACTAAAATATCGTGAAATATAGTGACAACTAAATGTTCGCACAGGTTAAGAAGCATAACATTAGAGATAAGCAGAGACTAGCAGGCTATGCAAAAACAATTGAGGGCGCTACCAATGTCAAAATACGATTTATGTCAACGTCGTTAGAAATTGTATTTAGTATCTAATTGTATTTTCTTGTTGTAATTTATATTCATGCAAAAATGGTGCGAGGCGTAGCCACTAACCAGAAAGTGAGGCAAATTATTATTCAGCAGTTTTGCAAAGGCAAGTCAATATGCAAAATATCAAGTGATCATGTTATCCCTAAGTCTACAGTTTTGGACATTATAAAAAATTATGGCGAAACCGCCAGTACTGATGTGCGCGGTAAATGTCCAGGTCGACCGAGGATTGCGACTGAACAGAATCGAAGAGCTTTGGTCAAAATCTGCAAATCAGGTAAACGAAACACTTTAAGGGCAGTTACCGCTCAGTGGAACATAAAGTGTCGAATGCAGGTTTCACGAGAATGCTGTCGAAAATACATTCATAAATCTGGACTCAAATTTTATAAGGTATGCATTATAAAATTATTATTCCAAAATAATTTGAAATGTTTTTTCATTAATTAGGCTAAAGAAAAGCCGCTTCTAACTGAAGTCCAAAACCAAAGGCGCTTAAAGGTCTATTCATCCTCAGCCAGTGATTCTTGCTAACGTGAGCTCACAGTGTTTTCAATTTACACCAGTCAGTATTTTTCTCCGTGCTCTGACAGTGCAGTTGTGTTCACGTGTTAGGTCGAGATGGCAAAATGTTCAGAGGATGAACTGCAATTATTGCATTAATTCTGGATTTTTTTTATACTCCAACTACCACGAAGGCCTAAGTCCTAAACACCCATGGGGTACCGTGTTTCTATAGGGGGAAACACAGGGGAAAGGGGGGACGCCACAGGGACTCTGGCGAGGTAACACGTGTGCATGCAACATGCACACATTCTGGTCCCGCCTAGGAGATCCGCCGGGTGGTACCTCCGCGTTCGACAGTCAGAGACCGTCTACCACATACGAAAGATGAAGAAGAAACGAGAAAAAAACGGAAGTCCATGAATTTTGAATTGGAGTGGTTCTACAGCACGGGATGTACGCGTAAAAATTCAATTAGTTTTTCATCATTCATGTTTTTGACCAATTATACCAAAATATTCACGAAATTACATAGAAACACGGCCGTGAAAATCGAAAAATATCGTTCCAAAACAATGCGATGATCACAGTACGGCGTCGTCGACGGCCCTGAGAACACGGCCACTTGCACGTGCCGGTCTAGTGTGAATCAGTTCATCCAAATTCAAGGAAGAATGTTTTTAGTTTGTCGGACGGATCACGTGCCGGTCACCGCACTGTCACGTCATGGGTGAGTATCAGTAGGCCTTATTTTCTGCAAAATCAAAGTGCTCTTGGACGTATGAGAACTGGAGCAAGATCATACTCAGTGACGAAGCCAAATTTGACGTATGCGTAGGCGATCATCGGAAAAGGGTCATCAGAAGCAAAACTGAAACCTTCCATAAAGACTTCATTAAACGTATAGTGAAATTTCCCAAAGGTATTATGGTGTGTTGCTGTGTGTCTGCAGTTGGAATGGGACGTCTTCATTTTGTAGATGGCACAGTAAATGCAGCTAAATGCCAAGAAATCCTTGAGAACACATTATTACCTACCATAGCAGACTTATATCCTGACGGAGATTGCATTTATCAGCAGGACGGCGGATCATTCCACACTGCCAAAAGCACAAAACAATGGTTTGGGGATCATGACGTACATGTCTCTCTTGGCCCGCTAGTAGTCCCGATTTAAATGTGATAGAAACGGCCTGACACAAAATGAAACAACATTTGAGAAACCATCCTCGGAGAACAATCCCTGAACTGCGTGTGAAATTGCAAGAAATTTGGAATTAGTTTACACAAGAAAACTGTCAAGCATTAGTTAAGACCACAGACTACTAAAGAATGCTTTAGTAGTCTGTGGTTAAGACCATGCCTGCAAGAATTCAGGCGGTAATTAAGGCAAAAGGCGACGTAACAAGTTATTAGTTAAGTTACATTTTGTAGTGTCCGAATATTTAGTTGCCACATATTTTTGAGAAGTTTAGTTTTTTTTGTTAATTTAAATTACTTATCAAGAAAAACAAATATTATCGAAAAAAGGTCACATTTTGTATAAACTATTAATAAAAGTTTTCGGTACAAGTTTACTATCATGTTTTGTTATTTTATAGAATTTGCACATAATTTAAGTGTCCGAATATTAAGTTGTTTGGGCTCGTAGCGCACAGTCAACTAACACAAACTGACCAATCAAAACGTTTTATTTTTTGAGAGTGGAACAAATATATATAGGGTGTCTCAAAAGTCATGGAGGAAACGACAGATCACGCATGGCCAACCATGAATAGTTGTTTCATGCTATTTGGTGTAGGCTTAGTATTTGTGTACAATGAATGAAACCAGCAATTTCTCTATTCTGAGTATAAGGCCTAACGAAATAAGGCACCACAAAGTGCCATCTATTACAGAAAACAGCTGTCCATTGTTGGCTATCTGTGGTCGGACGAACGAAGAAGTTATAATACTAGTTTGTTCAATGGCAAGTAGATCATATCCACTATAAGACTAGAATCGACGGCATCTAGTGGCCATAGTGGAGACCCGATTGACAGTATGAACATACAGTTCTAACATACAGCTTGCTGTTTTCACTTTCGCACTGGTGGATTCTGGTAGTAGACGGCACTTTGTGCTGTCTTATTTTGACAGTACTTAATAGGCTGCTTTACACGTACGTTCCAATCTGTCGGGTTTGGAGCGTAGTCTGGCGCGTTCAGAGTGGCGTGCGTGCTTGGAGCGTATGCGCTTGGCACGTTGTACAAGACAACATTCCTGTAGCGCGCTCCAACTCTGTGCGTTTGGAGCGTACATGCCAAAACCGTACGTCTAAACACAAAACCCCACAGTTTTGTGTTTACCATAGCTTGTGCTGGAATATACGTGTATTTTAACACGGAAATCAAAATAAAAGGTTTTGGGTAAAAAGTGGCGCGAAGATTCTTTGGAAAATTGCACTAATTCTTGATAAGCAGTGTTTTTTAAGTTTTTGTTTTTATAGTCTTCACTGTTTACCTTCTATAAGCAAGGATGGCCCCATATATATCAATAATTACCCCCGGACGTAAACTCACTCCACTCTCGGAATGTCCGGGTGGAGGGTGGGCTCGAGGGAACAACATCGAAGATAAAATTTGTTTTTCGAACATCTGCGGGATCAACAGCAACATTGATGCTGTTCATCACTACCTGCAATCCAATCGTCCCGCCGTGCTTTTCTTGGCGGAGACAAAAATCTCAGAGACTGCACCGATTAACCATCTCAACTTCCCAAATTACGAGGTGCACTCCAATCTGAGAAAGAACGGGGGAGTTGTGGCTTTTGTCCGCAGCAGTCTTTCCTGCTCCAGGGATCTTTCTTTGGAATCAGACCGGAAGGACATTCTGTGGCTTCGCCTCAACTCCAAAACATCACCCAAATTTATTTGCTGCCTTTATCGCTCTCCCTCGAACCATAACTGGGATGACCTACTCGAATACCTCGCCGTCCAGATCGACTTCCTGAACATCAATCACCCCGCTTCAGAGGTAGTTCTTCTCGGTGATTTCAATGCCCATAATGAGCTTTGGTTGGGCTCAAATAAGACCGATGCAGCAGGTCGTGCAGTCGAAGCGTTCGCTCTTACTCAAGGGCTGACCCAGCTGGTGACGAGCCCTACTTTTTTCCCCCGCGTCTCGTCACACGCCAGTAGCCTGCTAGATCTCTTTCTGACCACGCATCCTGCCCCTTACAGCACTGCTGTCCTGTCCCCCCTGGGTAATTCAGATCACGGTGTTGTGGAGGTTAGGTTTCGGTCAGAAGCCGCTGTGGCAGCAGAAACTCGCACAGGCCGCAAAACTTGGCATTACGGACATGCCGACTGGGAGGGGCTCAGAGACTTCTTCTCTAGCTTTCCTTGGAGAGATGTCTGTTTCACTGACGCGGATGCGTCGACTGTCTGTTCTTCAATAACCGAAATTATCCACGTCGGAATGGAGGAATACATCCCTCACACAGTGAAAGTTCCTAAACCAGGGTCCAACGGCTGGTTCAACAAATCGTGTGACACTGCTCGCCAGCAGAAGATCAAGGCCCACAGAACCTACTTACAAAACCCCACTGTAGAGAACAGACAAGCCGACGTCGAGTCCAGAAACAAATATAACGAAGCGGTTCGCAATGCCAAAAACCAGCATGATATAAAAGTTAGGCACAGGGTAATGTCGCAGCGCAATGGCAGTCGGTCTTTCTGGACGCTGGCCAAGCAGATTCAAAAGAACTTCTCACACAGTAGCCTTCCACCACTTACGTGTCAGGATGGAACTATTGTATTCGACTCAAAGGCCAAGACGGAAGTGCTAGCCAAGATCTTTGCTGCCAACTCCACCATGGACGTCCCCACCAACGCCCAAGTGCCGTCAATTCAAAGGGTTCCCCACACTATGCGGGAAGTAACATTCAGGCATAAGACCGTAAGACGAGTGCTCTTGTCGCTCGACATCAACAAAGCTTCTGGTCCGGACTTGATTCCTGCCATTGTACTGAAGAGATGTGCAGCGGAGCTTGCTCCAGTTCTTTCGCGTCTCTTCCAGATATCTTATGAATCCGGCACCTTCCCAGAAAACTGGAAATTTGCTCATGTACAGCCCATCCCAAAAAAATGATCTAAAACCGACCCTTACAACTACAGGCCTATAGCTCTGCTTTCTGTTATAAGTAAAGTGATGGAGAGGTGCATAAATCGCGAGCTTCTGGACTACCTCGAACGTCACAGCTTGATTAGCGACAGGCAGTACGGTTTCCGGCACCAACGATCCACAGGGGACCTCCTAGCTTACGTCACGCAACTGTGGAGTAAACTCATCCAGTCTCATGGTGAGGCTCATGTCGTTGCTCTTGACATCACGAAAGCGTTCGATCAGCTGTGGCACGCTGCCCTCTTAAGCAAACTTCCATCCTACGGCCTCCCAGAAAAGCTTTGCAGATGGGTGGCTGACTTTATCTCTGGCCGCAAGATATCCGTCGTAATTGACGGATTCTCCTCTTCATCCCACAACGTCAACGCGGGTGTTCCCCAGGGATCGGTCTTGGCTCCAACACTGTTTCTCTTACATATCAACGACCTCCTTTCCTGCACGATCAACCCAATCCACAGCTTCGCTGATGACAGCACTCTACATGCAGGAATTCAGAGTGACAAGCCGATCTCTGCCGCTGAGCTGGAAAAAAGAAGACTAACGACGACTTCTTCTCTGACAAGACCTGGAGGCTATCACTGCTTGGGGACGCAACAATCTTGTACAGTTCAATGCTTCCAAAACACAGTACTGTACCTTGACGAACAAAAAGCGTCCTAGCGCTCATACAGTTTCGATGGACGGTCGAGTTCTACCAAAGAGCCATTCATTTCGGCTGGTCGGAGTCCAGATCACCGAGGACCTGATCTGGCACGAACACATCTCTTCAATAGCTGCAGCTGCTGGGAAAAAGCTAGGCTATTTGTTTAGGGCTAAGAAGTACTTTTCTCCGCATGACCTTCTCACTCTATACAAGGCCCAGATAAGGCCTAGCCTCGAGTATTGCTCACACATTTGGGGTGCTGCCGCCCAGACTACATTGTCCATGCTCGATGCTGTCCAGAGGAGGGCGGTCCGACTGATCGATGACTCTTCTCTAACAGACAGTCTCGGGACTCTTTCGCACCGGCGGGCCGTCGGCGATCTAGCTCTTTTCTATCGCTACACCAACGGGCTTTGCTCCTCAGAGCTCTCTTCCATGATGCCGCCGCGCGATGCGCCTGCCAGACAGACCCGCCTGACTTCGGCATCCCATCCTAACCGTGTCAAACTTCGTACATCCAGAACTGGCCGATACGACCGCTCCTTTGTCCCGAGGGTGTCTAGATTGTGGAACAATCTACGGGAGGAAGCTTTTCCCAGTTCTACTAACCTTAGGCAGTTCAAAAATCGTATTAACAAAATTTCTTTGGGATCATCCTAGCAGCCGCGGTGTTCCGGCATTTAGGCTTCTGCCTGCGCGGCTGTTTCGATATAAAAAAAAATTTTTTTTTTCTTCTTCTTTTTGTTCTTCGTCCACGCCATTATATTTCAAATTTCAACAGAGAATCCACCAGAAACTCTGGCGCCGGGCTTGCGAGTCCAGACGTGACTGCCTAAATGCTGACCGACGCGCGCTCCACGTCTGCGTTGGTTTGTAGAGGTCCACGCGACGTCCCACGCACCAGCGGCCGAGATTTACACGGAAGTGTTGGACCGAGATAATTGACGCGTATGCGCCAAAAACCGTACGTGTAAAGCGCCCTAAATCAACAGGTCAAGTGTTCTGGCCAAATGTGGCTGAAGCTTCGGTCGGACCCTCTGTTGAATTAAAAAACTGTAAAGTCAAATAAACTACAGAAGAGATGTAGAGGATGAAAAGACCTTATGTAACTAATTTGCCGCAGCGGCTAGATCTCTGGACAGCTTGTAAAAATGATCGTTAAACTCAAAAAATCAGCACAAAGGATTTAAGTTTTCATATTTACCGTTGTGCAATTTTTGGTAAAGAATAAGTTTGAAATATTTTTGGAATAAAAAAATACAGGAACAACCAAACATATAAGGCCTCATCATGAAGGTATTTTCATGCTCTACAACTTCTCTGAAGTAATTTTACAAATACTTCGTAGTTTTTTGAATTCATGGGAAAAAGTTATTTATTCACCTTTGACGAAAAGTGACCCACTAAAGTTTTATCTCTAGTTAAGAAAACTTTTTCAATTATGTATTCTGTTGAAAAATCCCAAATATTTCAACATGTTTAAGAGTAATAACAAATAACAGCTGATCATTCAGTGATATTTAAAATATTTCATCAAGTGATCAAAATGTTCCTTGTTCTGCTTCATATGTCCTAGTTTTGCAGATGCTTTAATTTAAATAAGGTTTTGGTATACAGTCAGAATGAAACAATTGACCAAGTCAGCTGAGAATTGAACAAATTCAAATAATATCTTAACACAGTACAAAATCAACACTAGGAAGCATTTAAATACACCCAAGCATGTGTTCATGTCTGATTTAACCCTCCCTACATTTGAATCTCCATTCTGCCTTGTCTACAGTATATTCAGATAAGAGATAGACCGGACATAAACAAGACCACGTGATCATCGAACGCTGTAACATTCGGCAGGGACGTATTAAGAGTCACGCAGTACATATTTTAGATAGTAGATGCTGCTTTGCGTAACTTTGTAGTAAATTTGCACAATTCGATGTGTATACGATTGGTGATGGATACAGGATCATGTGGGGGTGGGGTAAGAAATAAATAATGATGTAAATATACATAAGGGTTTCAAAATTTTCGCTTCGATTTCCAGCTTCGGATGCCGCCTGATGTTTGGTGAAATACAGTCGAATATAATCTCAAAATGGCGTTTAAATTAGCCTAAATTAAAAATAATCGTATATCTCTTAAAATTGCTTTTAGAATATTGATTAGTATATTTTTTGATTTCTAGGTAAATATGTAACCAAATTAAAACGTTCAAAACGTAAAAAAATGTGTATGGTTGAACATTGTCAAAAAGTAGATTCTTGAATAGGTTTTGCCAAAATGGGTTCAAAAATGTCAATAATTAATTAAAAAATACAGTAGCTTTATAATTACTTATAACTTACCGAATTTGATGAACGACATCTTTTATTGGAAAGATGAGATTGATGAGCTTTCATCATCGCTACTGCCTGAAGCACCAACGTCAATAATGAATGGCTCGACTTGTTCCTCTAAAATATTGTCCAGTTCCCACATTCCCTTTTCAACTTTGTCTTTCACGTGCTTAATACAGTTTTCCCGTTTTTGCGCTGTTATTAATTCTAGTGCTTCTTTGAAAAGTCCTTTGAGGTCACAAAATTTAAAAGTTGTATTGTGCTTAGCTATATAATTTTTAACCTCTGCCCATATGAGCTCAATGGGATTGAGCTCGCAATGGTATGGAGGTAAACGGAGCACAGTTTTATTTTGACTTGCTGCCATTTCGTCAATGGCGTATTTTTGATATTCCGCCTTGTGATTCTTGACAATTCTTAATAATTGTACTTTCAGCATTGCTTCTTCAAAGTTGATATTTTTCGAGCGGAGCCAATTTTGAACATCAACTTTCCTTGAAGCCGTTGTTGGGACCTTCTCCATTCTTCGAGAATGATAAGGCGCATTATCCAACACAATTACTGCGTTTTCCTCTAAGTTCGGTAAAATTTTTGAAAACCACTGTTCAAACGATTCGCCATTCATTTCCTCGTGGTAATCTCCAGTTTTCTTAGACTCAAAGCACCACAGACCGTCAACAACAAATCCATCCTCACTGCCAATATGGCAGATAATGAGCCTTTTCCCTTTACCTGGAAATCGAAGTACTAACTGGTGTAGATTTATTTCAATAAGCGAACCTTTTTCAAATGTTTTCATCACATTCATCGAAAAAACATTGAGACATGAGTATCAGATTGCTATAATTGGGATTATTTAGTCATATTGAAAGAAAGAATATTGAACGTCGTATGATTACTCAGCGCTTCACAATTTAACGGTACACAATATAAAACTTAGTAACTTTTTTTAAGTTTATAATATTCGACATATTTTAAGATTATATTAAAAAATTATTGAAATATCGAAAACACATAAAAACATGGCTTAAAAAAGTTCTAACAAGTGAAAATGACAATAAAACATCCACGCATTTTATCGAAAGTTATAAAAGTTTTGTTACTTGTAATATGTTTTATCTGCCCCCTGGAATTAATGTTTAGAACCTTGTTCCCAAGGTTTGAAAAACATCCGATTGTTGTCTATTACTCCTATTTACCTGCTGGATTTTTTAATCCGGTGGACAGTCCATCTAGAAAGGCCCTCCTGGATGAAGTTACAGAATCATCAACCCATACTTTACTTGTAGTGTGTCCTGCGTTTACCCACGTTTCATCAAGGTAATAAATCTTCCTGTTTTGATTTCTCTATTTCCCAATTTTTGTTAAATAATCCCTCCTCCATAGCACAATTTCTTCTCTAATCAGTAGTAAACTATTACGACCCCGTTTTTTCCATTTGAAATTTAAATGCTTCAGTAACGCATGGAAAGTTGATCGTTTGAAATTTGGCAACGTTGTATCTCCATTTACCTCCTGCAGTACTTTATCTATAGTAGGTATTTCATTCCTAAAGAAGAATTCATGCACTTTCCTCCTAATCGCATGCTTATCAGCTTCATCCAATGATTTAACAATACTTTTGCGATGTTTACTGGTCATTGGCTCAGAAAAGGTGTGATTTTTTTTGTATTGTCTTAACACATTAAACACTGATGCGCGACACACCCAACCAACTTTGTGAGAAACCTTGACAACAATTTCTTTGATGGTTGATGCCTCGTTCTCGCGCTCGATCTTATATATATATATATTCAAAATGACCTCTTTCATTTCTGCACTCAGGTGTCTTTTTTTAGAGCGTTTCCTAGGTGGACTACAGGAGTTTACAACTTCATCGGCAGTATCTGTACTACTGGGCATTTTGCGCAAGCAGTTGATAACAATAACAATCAATAACAAGGTATAACAATAACAACGACAAACTCAACAACTTAATAAGATAACAAACGAAAACGTCCAAAGAAATATCAAATTGCAATGATGCACACGACATACGTAACACGCCTGAACCTGAATGTGACTCTGCCTTGATACGACTGCTCTGCCGCTCGGCATAGGCATTTAATTGCGAATTGACCAATGAGGGCTCCTGTTTTACGTCGAGACGGCGGCGTTAGCGTGAAAATCACCCGAACCTTTTGTTTACATCCGGTCTATCTCTTATCTGAATATACCTTAGAATAAAATTTTTGTTTGTCGAAGATTTATTTAGCATTAATGCTACAATGTAAATTTTGTATAATTACTCTTTAAAACAATTTTTGAATCAATTTTCTGTAATTTTACATTCTTGTCTGCCTGTATTATGGGATATTTTGTATTTTTGCAGGAAATGATCAGTGAGAAAGATGATGATGAGCAAGATACTGAAGAAAATGCAGACTGATGGTGACAATGCCAGGTCACATTAGGTTATAAGTGACATCACTTAGATATAGTTTAAACTTGTTATACATATTTGTAGTGTCTACCTGAACAAATTCTAACTGGTAGTTACCGGTTGGTTACTCTATTCAAGAATAATTATTAGTAGATACTAAATTTGAAAGTTATGAGTTTAACTATTTTTCCGATATAAAATATATTAATATTGAAACTAATTTTCAAACTGCCGATTTATATAAATCCAAGATTATTTTTTTATATAATAAAGGTCTAATACGCTAAAAACTGTTTTTTTACTTCCCACGCCGCTGACAAGTAACTATTGTAATCGCGAAAAATATCGTCAGTGAAATATTGTTTTGGATGTTGCATGACTACTGATATTGTTATATGGCATGTAAATCACGAAAATCCATGTCACTCATTTCCCTCGGTCTGTTTGCTAATCCTTGGCGCGTCTATAACTTGGAAAGTACCGCCCGGACTTTGATGAAATTTTCACACAAGGTTACTACTATGCCAAGGACAAAAAAGCTTTTTGAAAGTAGGTCCAGCGGCGGCGGAGCTAAGGGCAAAATCACAACAAAAAACACGCCAGTTTTTTGACGTTTTAGAGGCATTTCAGAAAAATCTTTGTAGCGGTTACAAATTGAAGGTTGTACGAGGGTACGTCTCAATTATTTGGCGTTAGTGTATTTAAACCGATGTGATATATGAATAAAGTATTTTACTTTCCACGCTGGCGAGGAAGTACTGAAATTGCTAAAAATTTAGATGAGATGTTATGTTTTTTGGATGTTATACAATGTGTACATCATGCTTCTAACCCTGGTAATTCTACCCATCTATTAAATATATTTCACATATAGATTTTTCCGTACATGTGCCCTTAAAACTTAGATTGATAGATGATATGTCCAATATGCATCTCTGGGTAGACCCGCGTCGCTCTCTCTGGTGACTGTCATGCCGTGAGTGCTGATGCTGACGAGTGGTTGTGATGAGATATGTACCGAGGTTAGCCATAGCAACATAACCAAAAGGTATTGTAAGTAGAGTATGGAAACATTCTATGGACTAATTGTTTGGGCCTGTTTGACTAACTTGATCCGATTGATTTCTTTAATATACATTTTCATAGCTAACTGTTTTTTAGGGGGCCTAAATTGTGCCTTACATAATCCTCCAACAGTGCTGCATCAGAAGAGCAGTCAACCTACAGAAATAACAAGTAACCAGATCAGAATAAAAATTCACTTCAAGGATAACAAAAATATGGTTTATTAATTTAAAATCAAACTACCACGAACCAGTACTTTATTTTATACACTTTGTACATCTTATAAATGCTGTAATAACTCAGAATGTAACAGGCATAAATATGTAAGGAATAAGTAACTACATTCCACTAAAAGAAAGCTAATATAAAATGTCATTTTAAAGTACAATATACCGAACAAAATTGAAGCTGTTTTAGTAATAAAATAATGTTACATCATAAAAAGCTGAACGAAATTATAAAATCTACAAACTGGATCGAAGTTCTTTCACAATAATCCTATACAAGATTTGTACAAAAAATATGGTCAATAGATAAAGCTTAGAGAAAGCTTTTGGGTACTTTTTTAAATGAAGTAATACTTAAATGTAGAAGTACTGTGGTAATTTGTAAGTTGGAATAATCTTTGGTATCAATCCACGAAAGATAAACTTAATACTAGAAGTATGTGATTGTCAAGAAGTTGGAAAAAATAAATATCATAAAGTGGACATAAACCCTATTCAAAAAGAAACTTAAACTTCTGCAAGATATTTTTAAAAACGTCATGGCTAAACCGAGATCATGTCTAATGGTGCTTCAAAAATCAAATACCTAATTCCCCGAAATTGGCGTCATGCATCAATTCCAAGATCAGGAGTCTGAATCATAACTGCACTTCCACCCTTGAAATCCACTTCAATTTTTGAGACCTAATTCTGATTGTGTCCAAATTATCATAGCGGATCATATGTGATATCATCGAACACTGGTTTCAAATTACAAAATTACATATACCTATTGACACAACCTGGCTTTTTCATATTTGGCAGAATGTATGCAAGATACATAAATAAAATAGTTACCTGCATAATGTTTGAATTTTCATTTACCAATACAGTGATGAATATGGCCAAAATAACGAGCAACGAGCAGTTCTTTTCAAGTAGGGTAATAATAATAACTACCAACACGTATTCATCTATGTAGAATAGTTAATTTTTTTATTCACTCACAATAATTCTTTCATGTCTTTGCTTTGATTTTAATATCACTCGAATTATTCTTATTGTCATATCTTTGTGCTAAAGAATTTACATAAGATTTTGATGGCTCTTGTATCTCTGATGTTGTCTTTCCAACTTCAGAGTTCGAAACGTTTTGCTTATTTGCAACTTGCCCCTTATGATTGACCATGCCTGTCTTTTTATCGGAAGCTGCACCACTGCCAAACTTTGCTGTAGGTTTCAGAGATGGCTTAGATAAATTACTGGTAACAGGCTTCACAGTTGCAATTGCCGGTTTCTTCAACACTGTGCTGTTACCCAGTACATCTGGCTGTTTAGTGGTGTTAGTGTTGCAACTAGTTACCAAATCAGGACTATTTGTCGTGGACCTATTCAACTTTGTAGCCGGAGTTGTAGGTCTAGCAGGCAGTGGTCTTTTAGAGTTGATATTTGCAACCGCTGGTTTTGTCGCTGTAGGTTTACCTAATACTTTATTTGAATTTGGAGATGAACTAGTTTTCGATTTATTCACTCTGCTTGGAGATGCATCCACTTTATTAGTAAAACTTGGAGGAGTAGTTTTAGGGATAGTTTCCTTAGAGCTTGGCATTGTAGTTACCGTTAATGCTATAGGTTTTATGACATCCGACTTAAATGTTGACAATGTAGCTGTAGACTTTTCATCTTTCGTATCGCGCTTTGCAGTAGGTCCCTTGACAGCTGATGGCAAAATATACCCGCTGTATGTGGAACTAGCACTAGATTTTACATTGCCACTCATATCACTATACTCACCTCCTTGAAAAACGGAGGTATTTTCATATCTATTAGATGAATATGATTTGGACACATTTTCGTCTAATTTAGCTTCAGCCTCCTCCTTCTTTTTTCTAGCTAAGGTAGATGTTGAATAGATCGAGTCAGATGTGCGATTTTCTATCTCAGACACGATTTCCCCTAGCAACCCCATACTTTCACTGGAACCTGATTTGCAACACTCCTCTGCAGGTGAAAAAGGTGTCTTTGGCGATTCTTCAATCACTGCATAGATATTGTCACTGCTACTGCAGCTGCCAGGACTGACCTTATTGAGACAGTCATCATACTGGCTTGTTTCAGTTTTTGTGTTATCTTTCTCGTTGCTTTCATTAGGTCTAGGCGGCGGAGGACTTTTTGGTCTAGCACCAAAAGGTATACTTAAAGGTCGTTTATACCCAGCAGGTTGCCTCATTGAGCCAAAAGTTTGTATATTTGGTTTTGGCGCGGCTTTGTTAACTCGCATGCTCTGTGCTCTCATCACTACTGCTTTGTGTGGTTTATCGTCTCCTGGTACAGTTTGGGGTATCGGATTTGAAATCTCAATGTTTCTCAAAGTGTCTCTGTCTAATGGCTTGATTAGTTTATGAGCTGCAGGTTTCTTATCGCTTGGTTTGAGGAACGACGCTATTCTGTTTAATGTGCTCATATGCACGTTATCATTTTTCGTGTTATTTTCTTCATGAATCACTACGTGACTATGTGGTGCTTTAACAGAAGAGGTTGATAGAGGTCTTTCATTATTTGTTATTACTGGTGCCGGTCTCAACGGTACTAATGGAGTAGTTCCTTTCAGAGGAGAGTTTAACTCTTTGGCAGTACAAGTAGAGTTTTTCAATACTGGCTGTGAAATAACAGGTCTAGCACTATTATTTCTTGAAACAGACGGAGCTGCAACACTAGCCCCTGTTGGGTTACTTGCAGATGTATTGACATTTTGTGAGAATGATATATGATTCTTAAACAACCCTTTAGAAATAGTGCTCACGTTGGATTTCTTTGCAGTCAGTGGTTTTGTCGCCTCACTCGATGTCGGTGCTGAAGAAGCAGAAATTACGGCAGGCTCAGGGGGTGGGGGTGCAACTCTTACAGGTTCTGCTGCCTCATTTTTCAAAGGGGTAATTATGAATCCTTGAAAGTGACCGAAAAATGAGTTCTGTAGGCCAGTAGGAGGTGGTGACTCTTCATGCAGTAGGGAGTGGTTGTCTTCTGTTTTCTTATGGATATCTGAGGCGAAGGGTTGCGCTCTCGTCTTAGTAGGCGATTTTGACCTGAAAAAAAAAACAAAAAACAATAATAGAAACTTACAAACTTCAGACATGATAATTTAACCTAGGGTTGATAAGTGAAAATTATGGTGTCGCACTGAAGGCAAAGAAAGTCTGATTGATGAGAAAAACATGCAACAAACTTTTTTGCTCTATATAGTACCTTTTGCCGGAATACTGTAATTTTATTCGTAGGTATCAAGATATTGAAAGTATAAATCGTTGTGTCGAGATTTTACAGTTATGCAACCCGTCATCTCCAAAGCAACATTGCTGTTTCAGATAAAAATCACCAATGTGTGACAAATATCAACGGAGGTGGTATCGTGCTGTTCAGGTCTCGTACTTTTCTGTTCGAAAATCGGACGATTCATTTGATTTAATTGTTTCGTTATGATTATAATCGCCAACAAGTAGAAACAATTAGCATATCAACCATAGCATCATAAACCGATTTCCAACACCAGAAAGTACACTTACTAGTTTCAGATTTTCTATATCTGATTGGTAACATATTTTTTCAGCAGTTCATTACAACACAAAAACGTAAATTTCTGATGTATCTTGTTCGGAAATCTCTCCAGATATCAAGTGCAAACAGTTTCAAATGTAAAGACTTTTTTATTACTACTTCTATGTTCTTTCATAAAACTGCTTATATTATCTAGGTACACAATTACAATGTTGAAAAGATAAGGGTATGCAAAAGCAACAAAAAAAATAGCTTACTAGTGGTGGCGCAAAAAGCCAAAACGTTCTTTAAAAACATTTTGACGTGAAAGTGTGAGAAAGCTCATGTTCACACCGTAGTCATTGGAGTTGCGCGAAGCTCTTGTATCCCGCAAATTACTCAGCGAAAGCGGGCACAGGGCGGTAAAAGAACGGACTACGGAACAACACAATGGTGTAATGTTCTATGGCTTTACTAGGGATATCTACATGTGGGTTGCTAACTACAGGACTGCGGGATCCCGTGTGTTAACACCGCCCCATAGTAAGCGATGGGCGCAACACTAGATCATTTGCATAGTGCAGTGCTGTACAAGGCCTCACGCAGTATTAATGATCACGGTATAAATGGTCGCTGGAATTACATTGAAGGTTTAGCTTAGCGTGCAATTTAGAAATGCTGGTGCTGAGCCATCTCTTGAAACGGTGTAAACTTGGCCAATGCTAATGAGATAAGAAATTTCATGATTGATTAACATGAATGAATATTTGCACAGGTACTGAACTTTTAGGGCTGGTACTCCATGTTTTTCTATGTAACTTTTGAAACTTATTCTGTGGTTTTCATCTTCATAGGACTACATTGTCTTGCAGAATCAAAACGACATAGATTTTTGTTTATTGTACGACGTTTCAACCGTTACTGTGGGATTTTTCAAGTACAAAGACAATTTGTGACAATATATTTTGTTTTCTGTCTGCCGAATAACTACTTTGTGCCGCCTCAGTATCACTCAAAAAAAAAAACGTTTTCTTATATAGAAGATCAAGATTATTAGTTCTGAAATACAGTAACCTTATTTCAATAATGAAATTTAAATTGGATGGAAAAAATGTTTTGATTTTGAAACACTTCAGGTTCGCTAGTTAAAAAAGTGTACTTTTACGTTAAATTAGATAGCGATATCTGAACAGGAAACTCATATTCGCTTTCAGTTCCTCTCTATTATTGGCAACAGTGACTGTTATCAGTTACACCTACCAGTTGTCGTCGACACTGCCTTGATAAAATTTTTATTCCACTGACGAGGCTGATACTCCTCAGTAGCGAAAACGCTCTCCAATGTGATTGGCAGATAATTTGTCAGCCAAAGATTCTGGATGCTAAAGTTCCGGAATATATTACGAAATTGTCTTAAACTTCCCAATTTACGACAAAACTGACTAATAATCCTATTCCTAGTTCTTAACGGTCTTGTGAAACCATCTAATTAATCGTTGAAAAACAACAAGTATTTTACTTTCACATGAAATTTTACAGTTACAAATTTCCAACAGTCTTAGTTTACCTTCCTTGGAAATGAAAACGAACAAAAATCTTCGTTTGTGATGTTCAAACCGATGCGCAGTCAAAGTATCTTTTGCAGCAGCAGAGGCTATTCATAAAATTTCTTCTATATTTTCGTACGTTTTTGCGAGTTCATACAGGACATAGTGAAGATAGTGAATAACTCGTAATAGTTTTCTAACTCCGTTAAATCAATGTTAAACATTGTTAATTTCATCTTACCTTTGCTTTATGCTGCCATAATACAAATGTCTACATTGTTGATGAAATGACGACCTATGCTCGATATTACTTTGACAAATATAAATGTATATGTTTTATAAACATCGTCTACAGCTCCAACAGGTACCTACTTTCGGCCGCGTATTGAAGACATGCGTATATTATCAAACACAAAGTTTTGGGTGTTTCATTATTTTAAGTTAATAATAAAGGGTGTTCAGATAAGGACGCTCGAAAGTTAAAATGGAAAAAAAAGGAAAAAAATTTAAGTCAGCACTAAAAGTCTATATTGATCGTAAATAGCATTCGACGACATTATGTATGGAAGATTATATCGTTTAAATGGCCACCGCGACTGCGCTGTACAGCGTGCATTCGCATGGTCCAATTTTCGAGCACTTTTCCGCACATTTCAGCGTCTACCTGTCCGAGGACGCGAATGATGTTGGCCCTTAATGCTGCAATTGTTTGTGGCTTATCCGCATACACTTGAGACTTCACGTAGCCCCACAGGAAAAAGTCTAAAGGCGTTATATCGCACGATCTTGGTGGCCAGTGCACATCGCCGCCGCGCGAAATAATGAAACCGTTGAACTTTTCATGCAGTAAATCCAGCGTTGCGCGTGCGGTGTGGCACGTAGCGCCGTCCTACTGGAACCAGATGTCTGTTAGATCCATATCGTCCAGTTGAGGCCACAGGAAATCATTAATCATGGCGCGATACCGATCTCCATTGACCGTAAGTGCGTTGCCCATACCGTCCTCAAAAAAATATGGACCGATTACGCCGCCAGCCCAGAAACCGCACCATACAGTCACTTTAGCAGGATGCATAGCAATTGAGCAAGTCAGTTCAGGATTTTGGTCAGCCCATATACGGCAATTCTGTTTATTGACATACCCATTCATCCAGAAATGCGCCTCGTCGCTGAAGATGATTTTTCGTGCAAATGCAGGGTCGACTTGCAACTGCTCTAGAGCCCATGCGGCAAATGTACGGCGCTGTCCATGGTCTTGCGGTTTCAATTCTTGCGTCAATTGAATTTTGTACGCGTGCAATTTCAAGTCTCGACGCATAATTGCCCATGTTGAGGTCTTTGGAAGGGCAAGTTCTTGTGCACGTCGCCGCAATGACTGATTCGGGTCTTGACGCACGCTCTCTCGCACAGCAGCAATATTCTCGATTGTTCTTACTGTTCGTTGCCGTACGGGTGTTGTTTGGTCTGCCACTGAGCCAGTTCTCTCAAATTTATTGAGCAGACGTCGAATAGTGGACTCAGCAAGACGGCCATGCGCACCATAAATTGGACGCAATGCGCGGAACGTTTCACGAACCGAACATCTGTTTTGATGATAAATTTTCACAATTTCCACGCGTTGTTGAATCGTGTACTGCTCCATGATTAAATGTCAAGACTAACTTAATAACCTCACAAAATTTGACAGCTGTATCCCCACCGGTTTGGGCGTGCGCGCCGTTCAAACATCGAGCGTCCCTATCTGAACACCCTTTATAAACATCTGAAATACGTGTTTAGCACAATTATCTGCAACTATCCGGATTATTGTTCTCAAATTTTATCAAAATAATGTCCATAAATTTATAGACAATCATACGTATACTGCGCGCTTCCTATTTGCAAACTTTCATTGTCTATTGTGCGCAAAAACTGTTTGATCACAATAAAAGTGCACATAATGTTCAAATAGTTTTCCTAGCCTAGTTAATAAAAACAAGAGACGAAAAAGGTTCCTTGTCAGTTCGCTACAATTGGTTGATACGATTAAGATTATCGGAAGAGTTCGATAATTGCATGCCCTAGTGTTAATGGTGACATGATCTATAAACAAAAGTATGCTATATTAGAGCTTTTAGAAAAAAGTCCACAGAAATATAAAAAGAAACTGCATTACGTGACCTACTTATTTGACAAAGTCAAGCAGTCATCATTCTTAGCACATACTCAATACTATCAGTTTGAAATATAATTATTCTTCAGTCCGGTCCACTAGAACACATATTGTAGAATGCGATTCGGTAACGAAGCGGGCCACCTGTGAAAAGTAACATGGATCCCCATCTCCAGACCCTGAGCTATACGAATATCTCATTATGCTTTTTGGTGCGAAGGAGTGTGGTCGCCTCTTGTTTACCTTTTTTGCGTGTTCACAATGTCGTCAAATAGGAAACGTGTGATTATAATTAAAGAAAAGTTGAAGAAATTAGAGGAAATCTCTACAAGTAAGTACGATGTTTATTATTGTTTTGTGTATCAGGGAAACGCGGTTATGGTGAAAATGGCCTTAGGCGTCATCTACCGACATGAAGAATTTGTTTTTAAATGATTTGTAGGCGAAATTTAGCATTCTACTCCTTGAAGGTTAATTTCTCGTACAAAACGGCCTTACTCGCCGTTTGATTCATCATGATAAAAATATGTTATTATCTAAAATGGCTTTACTCGCCATACATATGTATATGTATAACTAAAAAACAGCCTTGCTCGCTGTTTTTTGTAAGTTACTGCTTTTAGTAAATATCCCACATACCATTATGAGTCGAGGTAATTTGCTGTCTTTGCAAAATTACTAAGCAGAGTTTGAATAGCCTTTCTCGCTATTTAGACATATTGAATTAAAAATGAAAAACTGGCATTCTTGTTTCTTAGGTGGGAGTGACCAGGATATAGAACCCCGTACTTTCGGCCGCGTATTGAAGACATGCGTATATTATCAAACACAAAGTTTTGGGTGTTTCATTATTTTAAGTTAATAATATAAACATCTGAAATACGTGTTTAGCACAATTATCTGCAACTATCCGGATTATTGTTCTCAAATTTTATCAAAATAATGTCCATAAATTTATAGACAATCATACGTATACTGCGCGCTTCCTATTTGCAAACTTTCATTGTCTATTGTGCGCAAAAACTGTTTGATCACAATAAAAGTGCACATAATGTTCAAATAGTTTTCCTAGCCTAGTTAATAAAAACAAGAGACGAAAAAGGTTCCTTGTCAGTTCGCTACAATTGGTTGATACGATTAAGATTATCGGAAGAGTTCGATAATTGCATGCCCTAGTGTTAATGGTGACATGATCTATAAACAAAAGTATGCTATATTAGAGCTTTTAGAAAAAAGTCCACAGAAATATAAAAAGAAACTGCAAGCAGAGTTTGAATAGCCTTTCTCGCTATTTAGACATATTGAATTAAAAATGAAAAACTGGCATTCTTGTTTCTTAGGTGGGAGTGACCAGGATATAGAACCCCGTAGAAAGAGAATTCGCCGCATAAGTGTTTCCTCATCAGATTCGGTTCACAGCGATGTTAATCAGGGTAATATCGTAGAGGTCGATGTTCACAGAGAAGCAGAACTTTCTCCAATACTCTCTGATAAAATAGATAGTATAAATAAAATACTGGGAACTGATCCATCCATGCCTAAGGTTATGGGCAAGCCAGTGAGTGATCAGGTGGCCTCTAGGCTAAATTATTACGCAACCAATGGGATGACTAGCGATGAAAAAGAAAAAATAAGACTCGAGTGGCCAACACCTGAAAACTGCCTCTCTTTCAACTCACCTACCTTAAATCCAGAGATTTTAGCACTTCTTTCGCCTACCGATCAGAAATAAGATTCGTTTATGTGTCATATTCAAAATGACATAGCTGGAAGCTTAAGTGCTTTATCATCAGTGATAAGCAAACTGTTAGATATAGCAGACCTCAGTAATGTTGTAAAAGAAATAATACCTGATCTAATGACAGCAGGAAAACTTCAGTGCAACGCCCATTTTCAGTTATCAATGCATCGCAGACATCAAGTCTATCCTCTTTTAAAATCTGACATGCAAAAACTAGCCAAAGAATCTAAAATGGATAATTTTCTCTTTGGTAAAACATTCATGGAGAAATGTAAAATTAATCAAACTATAAATAAATCTGCAGTAGATCTGCAGGTGAGTAAAGTTCCTGCTAGCAGCCAAATCTTTAATAGGAGCCATTTAAACTGGCAGCGCCCCAAAACATCTGTACGTTTTCGGAAAAGTCAGTTTGTACTAAACAAGAGAAAGGAGCCTCGAATACAAGAGAGAAACAGAAATCAATGGAGATCATCGAGAGGGAACCTAGCCAGATACAATTACCGAAACCGACAAATTCAGTAGAGGTAAATGTTAACAATATTGCTTTATTTGCCGGTAGACTAAAGTATTTTCAAAAATCTTGGAAATCTATAAGGAATGACAGATTTATTCTGAGCTGTATAACTGGCTACCGTTTACCATTTTTTCATACTCCTAAACAGTTAGTCCTGCCAAAAACCAAAAGTTACAGTAAAATAGAATTTAAGAACCTTAAAGAAACAATCAATAAATTAGAAGCAATAGGCGCAATCAATAAATGCCAACCGTGTAAAAATCAATTTCTATCTTCATATTTTTTAGTACAGAAACCAGACGGAAATCAGAGATTTGTTATAAATCTAAAACAATTAAACAAATATGTAACAATCCAACACTTTAAAATGGAAAATTATAAAATTGTTAAAAATATAATTACCAACAGAGTATATATGGCCTCTCTAGACTTAAAGGACGCCTATTTCTGTATACCGATTTACAAAAAACATAGGAAATATTTAAGATTTACGTTTAACAAGGTTTTGTACGAATTCTCTTGCTTACCATTCGGCCTCTGCTCTGCCCCTTGTATTTTTACCAAACTATTAAAACCAGTTATTTTATTCTTACGAAACAAAGGTTTTTATTCAGTTAATTATTTAGACGATTTATTATTGTTAGGGCATAGTATAGATCAGTGTCGGACGAATATAACCGTAACCACTTCACTCTTAGAACCCTTGGGTTTTGTTGTATATTACAAAAAGAGCCAATTAATACCCAGTAATATTTGCAAATTTTTAGGTTTTCTTTATGATAGCATAAACATGTGCATGACACTGCCAGCTAGCAAAAGACATGATACCTTGTTGAAAATTGACACATTTGTTAAGTTTAATAGTTGTAAAATAAGAGAGTTTGCAAGACTTTTAGGATACCTTATCTCGATTTGTCCTGCTATAAAATACGGTCTTATGCACACAAAATTCTTAGAAAGATATAAATATCTAGCATTGAAAAATTCGAATAACAATTATAACTCGCAAATGATAATAACAGTCAAAATAAAAAGAGAATTAAATTGGTGGATGACAGCAATTCCAAAATCACTTGTCTCGCTTAGGCCTCAGGATTATAAAGTGGTAATTTACTCCGACGCTTCAAATGTCGGATGGGGAGCCTCGGCAGGTCCAGAATCTACCCAGGGTTTTTGGAGTTTACAGGAATCTAAATTTCATATTAATTACCTTGAATTGCTAGCAGCCTATAATGCTCTAAGATGTTTTGCAAGAGACCTTAAAGACTGCTCCATTTTGTTAAAAGTTGACAATACCACCGCCATATCCTACATTAATCGTATGGGAGGTGTAAAATATAAGAAATTGTCTGAGTTGTCGAAAGCAATCTGGCAGTGGTGTGAGTCTAAAAATATATATATTTTTGCAACTTATATTGAATCTCTCGTAATGTGGTAGCTGATTTTCAATCAAGATCGCTTAATTCAGAAACTGAATACGAGTTAAACTCTTTAGCTTTTAAGAAAATTGGCCTTTTGGCCTTCCTAACATCGATCTGTTCGCATCCCAGCTAAACAATAAATGTAAACAATTTATTTCCTGGAAAAAAGATCTGAAATCAATAGCTGTTGATGCTTTTACGATAAGTTGGTCAAATATATTTTTCTATGCATTCCCTCCTTTTTCTTTGATAATGAGAACGTTGAATAAAATTATCAAAGATGAGGGGGAGGCGATAATGGAGGGCACAACCTTGGTACCCAATTTTCAATAAGATTCTCAAGTCAAAATTGGTTTATTTAACTCCTAATAGAAATCTTTTATTATCTCCAAATAGGGAACCACATCCGCTTTGGCCAAAGCTTACCCTGGTGTCAGGAATTTTACCAGGGAAGCTCTTGCTCCAAGAAGACTGACGGAATCAGCTTTAGAAGTAGTTATCTCTTCATTAAATCCTAATACACTGAAACAATACAATACCGCCTATAAAAAATGGTGGGAATTTTGCATCCGTAGAGCAGTAGACTGCTTTAATCCCTCAACAGCAGATTTCGTTGATTTTCTAGATAATAGTTTTAAGGAGGGTGCTAGTTATACAACACTGAATACGTTTAGGTCATCTCTTAATTTAATTATAAATAAGGAAGTTGATGAGAAAGTTATTAGTAGGTACTTGAAAGGTGTTCCCAAAATATCAAGCAACTTGGGACCCAAATCCCGTAATTGCATATTTGTCATCTTTACATCCCTTTTCTTCCCTAAGCTTTGCAGACCTAACCTATAAGCTGGTTATGCTGTTCGCCTTAGGCACAGCACAAAGATTACAAACTTTTTCAAAAATTAAAATAGATAATATTTATCAAAGAACTGACTTCATAGAGATTTTAATACCGGATATCCTAAAAACATCAGGCCCCGGTAGGATCCAACCTAGACCGAGACTCCCCTTCTTTAGAGAGACCCCAGAGCTATGTCTATCTAGCACATTGATAGAATATTTAAGTAGAAGTCAGAACATAAGAAATAATATACGGGAGTTATTTTTGACCATTAAAAAACCGTACCATCCAGCCTCGACTCAAACTCTTTCCAGGTGGTTAAAGAAAATTCTAGGCCTGGCTGGAATAAATACTGGTACATTCTCTGGATACAGTACTAGGCATGCAGCTGTTTCTGCAGCCTACAGATCAGGTACTAACATTGAAACTATAAGAGCCACAGTAGGCTGGTCAGAACGGTCCAACGTGTTTTTTAAGTTTTATAACAGGCCGTTAGATAGCAGTTTTTTCATAAATAGCGTACTAGCTGGTACGGAAAACAAACAACTCAGGTCGTGCAGGGATTAATTACATTACTACCTACTAAAATATTGTGTTAGACTCTAGTTACGTTTGTTGGTCTATAACATATAGGTTTAGAATAAGGACGTTTCTATATCGTATGTTCTATTTCTTGTTACGTTGTTGTTATTGTATATAAACTAATTGTTAGTTGTTCTGCCATAATTAATATATATATAAAAAAAAAAGTTAAGGAAATATATGAAAAATTTTTGTTCTCAAAATTTGTATTAAAATACTTTATATTCAATGCATATCTAATAATTTTATTATTCCTTAATTCCTCTTTATGTTATTACACAATGACATTTGCTAGCTCCTTTAGTACTTTAAACATCTACAATATGTGTTCTAGTGGACCGGACTGAAGAATAATTTGAGATTAAACGACTTACCTAGTAAGGAAGTTCAATCGGAATTATTCGAGGTCCGGTCCACTAGAACACATCCCACCCCATCCTAGACGCGTAGTACCGCATACCCAAAAAATAAAATGACTAGCAAATAAAAAGCATAATGAGATATTCGTATAGCTCAGGGTCTGGAGATGGGGATCCATGTTACTTTTCACAGGTGGCCCGCTTCGTTACCGAATCGCATTCTACAATATGTGTTCTAGTGGACCGGACCTCGAATAATTCCGATTGAACTTCCTTACTAGGTAAGTCGTTTAATCTCAAATTATTGTATATTCAGTAAGAGTGCTAACTTTTTAAACAATTGAATATGACATATAAAATATATATAAACTTTGAAGCTCATCTCTGACCGCCGTGACATTTGGATTTCTTTATACGTAGTCATGCCATAAGTTCTGTCCCTCGTTTTCAAACAAGTGTAGACCTGTTAATACTTGTCCGATTGTTTACATTGTGGTGTCAGTTGATTAAGCGCTTTTCGGGTAATTACATATACCTCAGTTTGTATTGATCTCTCGAAGCATAACGATGGAGTGGGGCAAGACAGAGAACCGTATTGCAGTGATAGCTTTACATAAGTGTAATCACAGTGCTAGTCAGATTTTTGAACTCTTACGCGGCCTTCAAATATCGCGTAAATTTGTGTCTAGGACCATTCAGCGGTACAATGAGACGTCCTCTGTTGATGACAGGCCAAGAAGCGGAAGACCTCGTCAAGTAAGGACTCCAGCAGCCATCAAAGCCGTAAAAGCCAGGATTCAAAGGAATCCACTCCGGAAGCAGAAGATCCTATCCAGGGAAATGAAGATTCCTGTCCGGACGATGTCGCGCATCATTAAACAAGACCTAGGGCTAGGGGCTTACCGGAGACGTACGGGCCAGCGACTTACGGCCACCTTGCGACACATCAGGGCGACAAGATCCAAGAAGCTCTTGGAGAGGTACGCAGCTGGGGGATTCCGAAAGATTTTGTTCACGGATGAGAAAATCTTCACCATAGAAGAAAAATTCAACCGACAAAATGACAAAGTGTATGCAAGGAGTTCACAGAAAGCTTCGGAGATCATTCCGAGAGTTGAGAGAGGCCACCACCCTGCGTCAGTCATGGTTTGGTGGGGGGTGTCCTACGAAGGGGTCACTCAGCTCCATTTCTGTAAACAGGGCGTGAAAACAAAAGCGGCAAACTATCAGAGCGACATACTGGATCCTATCGTCAAGCCTTTAAGTGGTACATTGTTTGCCAACCAACACTGGGTCTACCAGCAGGATTCCGCCCCCGCTCACAAGGCTAAGAGTACGCAGCGCTGGCTGGAAAGCAATGTGCCAGAGTTCATTGCTGCGGAAGATTGGCCCTCAGGGAGTCCGGACCTCAATCCTTTAGACTACAAGTTGTGGGACCTGCTAGAGCAGTTGGCCTGCTCCAAAGCCCACCGTAATATCGAGTCCCTGAAAGCGGATTTGATCCGATCATCGGCAGCTATTCCTTTGGAAGCTGTGCGTGCAGTGATGGATGAGTGGCCCGCGAGATTGAAGCAGTGTGTGAAGGCCAAGGGGGGACATTTTGAATAAAACTGTTTGATTATGAATTCTAAAAATGTTGTCGAATAAATAATATCTTTCATATAAATATATCTTATCTTGTTTCATTTTTATCATGAGATTATCATGGGACAGAACTTATGGCACGACTACGTATATGGAAACATTTTGAAAGACATTTTTTTTGCAACAGAAAGTAGTAGCCATCTGTTTTTTTTAAATGTGTAAAATAACGTACGTTCTTCGAACACCGTAACCCATCTGTTCGGTTAATCTCAAAGATGAAATGCTTGTTTATGAAAAAAAACGTAACCCTTTGTTTTCATAATAATAAATGATATTCAACTTGCGAAAAGATTTGTGATTCATATCGGCGAGGTAAATTGGTGTGTTTTGCTATAAAATGCTTGTTGAAGGAACCTTTCCTTAGGAACCCATGTTGATAGCAAATTATGCTATATTCACCTCACTAACAATATAATCATATGGGGACAGGCAGCAAGGATTAATAGATCATTCATTTTGCAGAAAATAAAGAAATCAGAAAATACCATCACAACTTTTTGCCAGACGATAAAGAAACTTCCGCATCAAAATTCAGTGAAGAAGAATAGATGAAAATATTTTAAGATTTTATCAAAAGTTGTATTAAGCCATACGTTTATTTCATTCAGTAACTAACAAAAAATATATTTTTTAACGTCAAAGTTTGTTTTATTTTAACCCTTAAAAAATCAAAAAACTTTGCACAAACCAGCCAAGGCTATTAATCTTTCACTCATAGCTCACTTATTTTAAAAATGTTTGTTTATGTTTCCTCGACTTCTTTTCTCATGTGACTTGACTGATTTATGCATTGGATCCCTCAATTGCTGATGTATTTATTTTATATTTATACGCATTTTTTCGGCATGCTTGCTCCAACGCATATACATATAACCTTTAGCTTCACATTGACAAGTCTTATAACATGATCTACAATAAACTATCTATCCCAACATTTCCAATATCGGGTGGTCCGCCAATGCTACTGTTTGATGAAGACAATTTTTCGTATTGTTCATCTTCCAAAATCAAGAATCAAACAAAATTGTTTATATGCTATACCGTTAATAAATATTTACTTTCGTTTCCTTGCCTTATTTAATTTATCCCTGCTTATTAACAATAAATGAGCGATTCGCATTGCAACGCAAACAGTAATTATTTCTGCCCTGCTTACGTGAGTACGCATCCAGTACGATTGACTACCTGAATATTTTCTCCAGAGAAAAAACATGTAGGCAAATTAGCATTTGTATACACAAAAATTACGACAATGCAACGTATATTCGAATTCGTTGATAAAAACAGATTTCATTTTCCCTTTTAAGGAAAATTGTTTATTCTCAAAGATGGTATTAAGCTTCCAAGGAGAGATTCCTAACTCATTGTTCTCTTCAAAAGCAACTCTACTTCAACCAGATTTCAACTTGTGATGCCAATGTGGCACTCCAGCTAGCATTGTTAATCCCATAATGCCACGTTTCCATCGCGTTTCAGTGTTCCTTGGAATGATTCAGTTGGAGCAGCAGCAGTGAAAACCAGCCAGGAGAGCTGTTAACTTGCTTGTACAACAAGTGTGACAAGCAAGTTAATAGTGTACTAGCGATCATCAGACTCAGAAGAATGTTTGCTTACAAGATGTTACTCTCTGCAGAGTATTCAATGCACATTATATTTTGGTAAATAAAAAAATACCATGGATTAGAAAAGATCATCTCAAACTTGAATCGTGTTATGAATGAAAAAATATAATCACCACGTAAATATACTTGAAATAATCCACATTCATTTATTTTGATGCAAACTTTCAATGTAATTATCTGTTCTGAACGATAAATAGGATGTAAACCTTAGTACATAGATGTCTCCAGAAAATGTCGCTCATCTCTTTAATGGTAGTGGTGGCTGGTTATTTTTTACAATCTTATTCAAGAGACTATGCTTATTTCTAAATAATCAGACACAGTAAACAGTTTTGCAAAAGAAAAAATGTGTGGCTGTACGAGGGTTGTTTCAAAAATAAGGTTCCAAACGCTGTAGCTTTGCCGCGCATGATGCTATGTGAAATCTGGCAACACCGTCGTCTTTGTCGGCTCCCCTACCACCGATCCTAATTAGAAGCGCCTATTGGCTACGCTCAGTACCGGCCGGACAGCCATGCGTAATGGAGCTCTTCATTGCCAGGTGCAAAATTCGTGCGGAAATCCGATTTATGCACGCATAAACGTGACCACCCATAGAAATCAATCGCCAGTTGAGTGAAGTATATGGGAAATGTGCATAAGCATCCAACATGTCTTCAAATGGCGCAGAATTATTTGACGGTCGCATGGACATCCAGGATGAACAACGAAGCGGGAGGCCGTCGATCTCAGAGGAAGTTGTGGCTAAGTTGAACAAATCTTGTTCGAAGATCGGCGAATCACGATCCGGGAACAGGTGCTTGAAATTGCTGAGGCTTCTGAAAAAGCTGAGACGGGTAATCTGAAATCATTGTAGTCACTACAAACGGAGGACTGAATCGAGCGATTAGACTGGAAAGTCATTGCCCATCCCCCTTACAGCACTGACATAGCGTTTCCGAAATTGAAGGAGCACGTATGCGGTCAACAGTTCGTGACGGACGATGAGTTGCAAGGAGCAGTTACCAAGTATCCAAGCGGCTGTCGGCTTCCTAGAGACGGGACTGAAAGAGTGGATACTACGTCTAAAACATGCTAAGAAAAATATTGACTACATAGAAAAATAGCTTAAGAATCAATGTTTCCAATAGAAAATTCGTTTTTCAAATAAAAAATTCCTTGTGTCTGAAAAAATGTGGGAACCATATTTTTGAGACAACTCTCGTACAATAAACAAAATAATGAGGAAAATCGTTGTTAAAATATATCAAGAAAAGAATCAACATTCAGCTACTTCTAAAATGATAAGATAAAACGCATGTTAATATCCTACACCAATTAAATATTAACCCAATGTTAGTCGCCTTGAGGGCGTTTTACCGATTTTGGCGGTATCAGTGCCATACGCAATATGTAAACATAAATTATGTACGCATCGCGAGTGTATGGCCCGCTTATGCGTGAGAGAGATTGATATATTAAAGTGATGCTCGTATTTTTATCGCCAAAATCGCTAAAAAGACCTATACATAACTACAAAATGTATTCGAAACACAAGTGCTACATGCTTAGCCAAAAGCTGGCATGAACAGTCGGTATTTTTAAACGAGAAAAAATACCTAATAGAGAACATGCGATAATTTTGAATCTGATTTGAAAGAATTCCATGCAGAATAGATCGTAGTACATGTCTGAAATAAATTAAAGATTTAAAGAACTGCTATTTCAAGCTAACTTTTACCGCGAAAGTAGTTGTCTCTCATCACTAAATTAAAGATTATCAATTAGAATCGCTGGTTCATAGTTGACTACAACCTCATACGACTATCGTAAACAGAAGTACTGGTTGGTTCAGTTTTAAGTCGCTTTCATCTCCTGTTTACGGATATGAAGCATTGTTGAATAAGTGTCGAATGACACGATATGAGATTTGCCAAGAAAAAATTTACGACAACTGGCAACCTAGCAAAAGTAAGCGGGGACCTAAAATGTCAATAGGGGTTATTAGATCTATACTACTACCGCTTTCTTACTGTGATCAGGTGAGCATCCGGCTACCCAGAATATGGATACTCAAATACAGTCAGAATTTAGGTTGAGAGTGAAAGTTGCTGTAAAAATTGTTCATGTCAAATTTCATATTGTGCCATGCAGCCCTATAATAAAGACATTACAGATACACTTCTTTCATATTTTTTTAACATTCGATCTGATATTTTTACACCTCCCCCTATTTTTTCTGACAAATGTACCGTTACTTTTCGAATACATATCACGCTAGTCAAATACTACACTGATGTTAGTTAACTACTTATGTTATAATGGTGTATTAGTTTCATTACGAGACACACTAACAGGTTTTCTGTACAATGCACACGTTTTAAATGATAAAATGGGTATGCGAGTAGTGAGTTCATGCAAAAACCGGCTCCCCTTCCATGCAGTCACATTTACATACATTGCAGGCATTTTGGATTTCCAACCCAGCTTCACGTTGTGGTGAGCATAGTAAGAGAGGAGGAAGATGATTGCCACAACTGGGAAGATACCGAGGAAAACGACAAAGAGCGCAGTGACGATTCCATTGCGTGCTGCAAAAAAAAAATTCAATAATCATCTCAGTTGGGCTCTTTAACTTTTCTGTGTTTAGCAGTAAAGACGCAAATACGAAAAACTCTCCGAATTCTAGTTAAATTTTTTTTCTGATGTTTCATAACGAAATTCGGGTTTGTAGCAGGTCTGTTTTTCTAACCGCGCAACTTAAAAACGGAGGTATTGATACCTAGACTTGAGAAAAGTCAGAAAGCCCAAAATTTATATGCGTTAAATTTACATTGGATATAGGTGGATTCAAATAAGGGTCTACTGAAACATCGTGTAACTCGAAATTCTAGTATACAATGGTCATCAAATATAAATATTTTGAAATATTCTTCATATATAGTTTCATTATGCTTTTACAACTAATGATTAACTTTTAAACTATCGAAATACACTGGCCGACAAAAGCGAACCGACCCTCTTACCCAGAAACCAGTGTATACTTGTCCGAAGGTTTTTGATGAGCTGAATCCGTCCAAATCTTTCAATTGGATCTAGTTTCCAAGATATCCTAACGTAAAGGTACAAAAATAGTGATTTTTGACTATCTTTTAGGTTATGTAGTACGGAGTTTTTTTTTTCAAAAATCCATAGACATTATTTCAAAATACGAGCTTTGCCCTTTCAAATGGCGTTGAGTTACCTTATATAACTTTTTCTTTCGTTGAAATATGGCACTTTGACATTTTCATTTCTTTGAATTTCAAGTTGTTGTTTGGATTATCATATACCAAAAATTTAATAACAAGTTAACGTATTTTGATGAATATCCACATAACCCACTCTACCCTATCAGGACCCAGTTTAACGTTCTTATTTTCAATTGCATACACTTTTTTAAGATAAAAAAATACTTTCTTCACTTTATCTACTTATCTGTCTATCTATCCATCTATCTGTCTGTATATCTATTCAAGTATACTAGATCAATTAAAAGATTTGGACCACGGATTTGGATTTAGCGCATCAAAAACCTTTTGGAAAGTATACTCTGGTTTCTGGGTAAAAATCTTGTCGGCCCCTGTTAAATCGATGTCGATCACATCATAATTATTAATATAAATATCTCTGACATTTTAGAACACTTCAAAATATTTGCGGACGATACATTGATATATATATATATATATATATATATATATATATATATATATATATATATGATTATAAGTTCGATCTTCTCTACGTTCGTTCTGAAACACCTTGTGCAACCTCACCGACGAGTAAGTTATCTGACAATTTAAATCTGTCCTGTTTTTTTGCTAGCATCACAATTGTGTTTTCAGAATGCTGATGAAGGCTCCATAGAGAATGCCGAAAGCTTGATTTTATCGTCATAAGAGTCAACTTAAGCCTAAGAGTTTTGCCAATTTCCCAATTAACAATTGATTGTATTTTGTACCCAACTGGTCGTTGGCTTTGGCAATGACTACCGCGCATATATATATATAACAAAAAGGAAGGAAAATAATGGGCAAAATCCGCAAAAAGGAGGAAAGTGGATTCGAGCATAAAATAGGATAGGTAACCCGAGCGATACGTATTTCTGCTGGTTGGCTTCATCAGGCCCGAAATGAATGCACATATGAAACTACAAAAGTAGATACACATGTCCACACATCCGGATACGGGTGTAACCTGAGGAAACGAAGTTGGAGGGGGAAAAAACGACACACGAAGTCCACAACAAGAGCCAACCTACACATTGTAGTATAAAATAGCTAGACGACCTAGAATTTTCAAGGAGACATCTAACCACAACCACGCGGCCGGTTATAGCCATTTGCTGTGGTACTTCAAGCCCGAAGGATCTACAAAGAGAATATGATCATGCGGAGAAAGGTATATAACAAAAAGTTTGCGGTTTTATTTTTTTATGCAAAAATGGTGCATCCAGGGAAAACAATTCAAGAGAGATCATTTGTTTTAAATTGAACGGGGAATTCAAAAATAATTTTTATTTGGCATAAAATCATTGTCGTACCATTTTTTCCTTAAAAAATATCGAAGTCAATACCCGTACGCACGCCACTGTTAAAGCTAAAAATTATTTTTGCATTGAAAAATATGCAACTTTATTAACTTTCGCTACGCACTAAATATCAACACTCCGAGTTTTTGTAAGGAAACATTTATAAAGCAAACTAACATTAATTTTTCATGTAGATTCACACCCTTAAATATTCGCATATCATTAAGGAACACCCTGTATATAGCACATAAACATTTGGATAATGCTTTAGAACTGTTAAATAGTGATAAAATATGAATTGGCTAAATGTTAACCAACTTAAACACTAATAAAACAAAATATATGTCAATAGGCAAACATTTAGGTGACAATACAATTATCTTGAGTACAGAAAATGAAAACATATTTTAAAAATTACAAATTCTACACAATAAAGCAAGTCATTTTAAATACACGCAAATATGCTAGGATTAAGTATATGTTAGAAGAACTACATGTTATTTAGTTCTCATTTTCATATTCAAATTAAAAAGATCATTTATTGCCACCACTTTTAGAAAACTTCACAAAATTAAATAGTCATTATCATAACTACGAAACCAGAGGCAGTATACATTTTCATCTCCAAAATGGTAATAGTATAGTGGGATAACTGGCAAATCTCTATTTCAAAAGGGAGTATTTGAATTTAATAAATTGAACGATGATATAAAACAGTGTTTAAATTTAAAAATGTTTAAGGTGAAATTAAAAAAACCACTTTATCGATACTCAAAATGCATAGTGATGTAATTTTAATAGACAAAAATGTAAAATTACAGAAGATGGATTAAAAAAATGTGTAAATGAATAATTATATAAAATTGACATTGTCAACAAACAAACAAAGCGGTTTTAGCAGCTGTGATCAACTATAGTTCCAAGAAACAAAAGAGACTTTTAGAGGTAATAGCTATACAAAATTTGATATATGATAGTTGTAACCCAATAAACTGACATGATTGCTTCCTTACTAGCTATCCCTTTCTAACATTTTATGAACATGTAAATATTTTTCTTGAAAGCTTCCTATACAGAAAAATTAAAACTTACAGCAAAACAACGTGGATCACAATGGGATTGAAAATATATTGAATTGGAGATCCTTATACTATATCAAGAAATTTATAAAAAATGAAAGTTTCAACAACTACCGTATGACATATCATAGAATATATAAACATGTTTTAGCTTCGGTAAAAAATGATTATTCTAAACAGAAAATAATAATTAAATTAAACCAATGAGGCATGGAAAGTCTTAAATGAATTAAGAGGCAAACCTGCTGCTTCCACCAACATACCACCTATAAATACCGACGTAATAAGTGATTGATTACTACTGTACAATAGCAGAAAAACTAAAAATGTTATACAAAATACTGAGACCTGTTCACAAATCTAAATCATGTAATATTGATTAGGAACCCTTAATTTATCCAACGGATCTTTAAAAAAAATCATGGTACTGATTAGACTTCTTTGAATGCCTTTAAATATTTAGGTCAAAGATGCAATACATTTAACCATAAATGGTAAATTCATAGTTTTTGATGGTGTTACCATAATAATTTGGCAAGACACAGACATAAATGAAATTAAGACCAAAATTAACAGTAAAAAATGGTGTGATAATTACATAACTTTCAATGTTAATACAATAAAATGCATGACATATTTAAAAGAGTGCTTTTATAAATTTAAATAATGAATTGATATACAAAATAGACACCACCAAATTTTTAGGACTTACCATTGAACATAAATTAGATTCTACTAATTATGTAAACCTCAACTAGTAAAGATTACTTTTATTATAAAAACAATTAGTTACAACGTAGGGGAAGCCACAGCTTTAAGCAGTTACTTTGCCTTAGTTGAAAGTAGATAGAGATATCTCTTTTTGGTGTTTCTGCTCCCAAAATTGTTTAAAAAAGTGCTTATTCTACAAAAACGTACTATTGGGTGCACCATCTTTTATGTCGGTATTGAAACATCGAATGACTTTGATATTTGCTCAACGAGTGATTTGGTTATACGTATTTCTGAAACGTCAATTTACTACAATTTTAGTCATGAATCGTTTTACACCGAAACAACGCGCCGAAATAGTCACAATGTACATTGCAAATCGCCGTTCAGTTGTGTTAACGCAACGTGCATATCGTCGAAAATATCGTGGCAAACAGGCACCGTCTGACAACACTATCCGTCGTTTGGTTTCGAATTTTCTTGAGTAAGAGACAGTGGGAGATCGTCAACATACCGTTCATCAACGACCAAGATGTTCCAATGAATTGGTTGAAGCGGTCAGAGACAGCGTTGCCCAGAACCCAAAAGTGTCGTATCGTCACCGCGCTCAGCATTTTGACATCAGTGAAAACACGTTGCGGCGCATTTTGAAGGATGACTTGCATTTGTTTCCATATGAGGTGCAGTTAACACAAAAAATATTGCCAACTGACCGTCCACGTCGCTTGGAATATGCCCAAACAGTCGCTTGCATGGTTGATGCTGAACCGGATTTTTGGAAGCAAATTGTGATGACAGACGAGGCCCATTTCACGCTCTCTGGCGGCATTAATAAGCAAAACTGCCCCATTTGGGAGACGGAAAATCCACATGAGATCCACGAAAAGCCGTTGCATGATCGGAAAGTGACTGTCTGGGCCGGCGTTTCCACCAAAACCATCATGGAGCCATTTCTCTTCAACGAAAACGAAACTGTCGATGGAAATCGATATCGGTGGATGTTGGCTTATTATGTCTGCCCACAAAATGCGTGAACAAGGTCTTGATGGTTACTGATTTCAACAAGACGGTGCGCCATGCCACACTGCAAATGAACCAATCCAGTTTCTGCAACGAAAATTCCCTGGACGTCTGATATAAAAAAGAGGTGACATTCACTGGCTCTTCTTGTGGGGTTATTAAAAGTCAAGTATATGCCAGCAAGCCCCAGTTCACTGAAGAACTCAAGGCACACATTCGTACCGCAATCGCTGCTATACCACGAGAGATGCTCGAAAAAGTAATGGAAACGCAGCAAAACGGGCACATTTTGTTTTGGCCAATAAAGGTGGCCATTTGATAGATGTTGTGTTCAAAAACTAGTCCCAATAAATTGCAAAGGACCATATTTAATAAAAATACCCGATATATAGAAATCAGTTTTCAAAGTTATTTCATGTTTACATACTGACACCCTGTATATCTCTTATTTTTAAAAATAAATCTCAATTTCAAACATTAAATATAAGTTACGATATTAGACGAAAAGAAGTAGTAGTAGAAGTAGTGTACCTACTTGAAAGTCTCAATAATTTATAATGGTCTGAAAATTTACATAAAAACCTCCCTAATGCTATCAAAATGATGAACAATTTAAAGATGTTCCTCCGTGAAATTAGAAACTTTCTAATATCTAAGCCATATTATACCATGCGCGAATTCTACAATTCATACATTTAAGATCCCCATATGTTATGTAATTTTGTTATAGTTTAGTTTTAAGTTTACTTTGTCATTAAGTATGATTTATTTTTCAGACAATATAGCATATTTATCTATCTATCCCTTACCGTTTGGATCAGTGGCTGGTCCACTATCTACAGACCCTCCAGGGCCTGGATAGTCGCAATATGGTGGCGCAAATCCATCCTTACAGTGGCAGTGCCCTCTACTATTACACCATCCATTACCATTGCAATCTTGAGGGCAAGAAGGTATCTGTTTTCTCAAATTAGCCACAGCGGTACATTTCTGTTTAACACAAATCTAAAAGTTTCAAAAATATCAATGCGTGCTCTGTTCTAAGAAGAATGAAAAACGATTTCACCAGTAGAGAAAGGCGCGTAAACGTTTTTCGCGATTTCTAAACTGATTCTCAATCCATATACAAACGTGTCATCAAACTTTGTTTTCTTACAATAATTCAGACAAAGCACACTTTACCGAGAAAATTTTGCATTTTCAATAGATTCGTTACGCCCACTTTCAAGGGTCATCATATTCCCGCATTTGTGTAGGAAAAAACAAATTGAATTTTGAATAAATTACATGTCAAACTGTCAACATTAGATTATAAAGGTTACTTCCCTCACACCGTTATATTCAACTTTGTTCTCAGGTCTAGGGTGCCCTCTAAATAAAGTTATCCATACTGAATGTATTAAACATGCATGGTGGTATCACTCTTTGGAATATCAAGAGCATTATTGTTACTTTTAAAGAGTCAAATCGTCAAAGAACACCGGAACAACCGTTTTCAAAAACAGAAACATCATGTAGCTGTTGTAGTATGTGTAGAAGTGGTGAAAGAGTATCAGGCAAGACTTGTGTAAGAAATTAAGAGAAGATAGTGTTATTTTGTGTATGGAAGAATTAGGTGTAACGAGGAGTAGACTACAGTTTCTTAACACTAAGGTACTATACTTCTTTATTGTGCATTGGTATCTATGACTATATATCAAGAGCAGAGGAAGAAGAGGTAGAAAGTGGTGGCTACGGACGCCTGCGATTGGAAGGTTGGTTGGAAGCGATAGTGATCACGTCTAATACTGGAGGAGAAGCGCTGGATGTCCAGAGTTCAAATAGCAATGCTCAAGTGATAATCTATATATATACTCGTATATATCTTGAGACGTGGCCATTGTCGTCTAGACCAGTTAGGTGAAAAATTAAAGCTTCCGCCTTTTGTTGGGTACTTCGACAAAATTTAAGCAAAGAGGACTCTTTATACTTTTTTTAATTCTCTCTAGCTTTCAATGGACTTTGCCATCATCATCAGGAGCTGCAATTACAATGATAACAGTAGCAACAAAAGTGTAAAATGACTTTAAATTGAATCAACTTACAGTAGTATGTGAGGATGTTGCTAATTGTTGTTTTCGTATAGGATGAGGGAAACGTACAGTAACAATTAACAATTAGCAACATCCTCACATACTACTGTAAGTTGATTCAATTTAAATTCATTTTACACTTTTGTTGCTACTGTTATCATTGTAATTGCAGCTCCTGATGATGATGGCAAAGTCCATTGAAAGCTAGAGAGAATTAAAAAAAGTATAAAGAGTCCTCTTTGCTTAAATTTTGTCGAAGTACCCAACAAAAGGCGGAAGCTTTAATTTTTCATGAAGCTCTGGCGAGTAGGAGAATCACCCAATAGATGGCGCCAATAGTACTATTTGTTATCGTCACACTGCCCCCTCCCAAAAGTCATTCCGTCCCGGAATGATCTTACTGGCGGTTGCTGTCGATATCGGCACGACTGCCTTTTCTTGCAGTAGGAGTTCTTGAAGAAGTAACAATCCACACTCTTTCCAGGAGGTAGCCGTCTAGGACTGTATACCAGAAATCAAATGCCTGTATTCCGGAAGACTACCTCCAGCATGCTTTGGATGATGCTCCAGTCCAGGTTGTCCAGTCCACATGCCAGCTTAGGTATTGCCAGTTTTCACAGATCCTCGGCCAGCAACACTTCTCTAAGAGAACACAAACCGTTCCAGACAACCTCGTAATTTCGTTTCTGATACGAAGCTTTCTTAGTAATCAGGTAGAAGATCTTTCGGTTGGTACCCTCTTCAGCTATCTGGAGTACTTCTCTGACTTCCGGGTTAGATTGTCGCAGCTCGTGTACTCTTCCAAACTTCCTGAGAAGGACCTTTGCTATACCTCTCACCATTCGCACGTCTTGAGCCACACAGTGTGCCAGAGCATAGTCTGGTGAAGTGGTAAACAGATATTGCTGTACTTCACATGTCACGCCATACCGACTCTTATGGCCATTAACATGGCGAGCTAAAATTGGTCAAATGCAATGACCGGTTTTGGTTGGATTTGCAGCACCGCCGCATCTTCGTTGTTTCCATGATAAGGTGCAAAGCGATTGAAATGTACAATTCGGGCTTTATCGCGTGGTGCCTGTTGAGAACATCGTTGATGGCTTCCAGAACTTTATATGGCCCGGCCCAGGATGATTGAAGTTTAGGCGACAGCCCTTTTCGCCTCTTTGGGTCGTAAAGCCAAACCGTATCACCGTTGTCATAGCTCTCGTCTTTGGCATTATGTCCCACGGTACCCAATGGGTGTTTATTTAGGCCTTGAGCCTTCGTGGTAGTTGGAGTAAAAAAAAAACGTCATAAGCTCCTTCATCCGGTCGCTGGCACCTTGAGTTGAAACACGAACCTGGCTATGGATGGCGTCCATTCCTTTACGCAGCTCACTTACGTAGTCTTCTCCGGCAATATCATGGGAGACGAAGTTCTCTTCACATAACTGTTCGAGCCTGTGCTTTCATGAATCGACGATCGGTGAGCCAATAAAAAGAGGTGAAGAAAACTATCCCATTCTCTTTGATGACTAGAGACTATCTTAACCAAATACCGGTTAATGGTCCTATTCATGCGCTCCACCATTCCAACTGACTGCGGGGTAAGGAGGTAGTTCTGGTCTTCTTAATCCCAAGGATTTAACAGATACTTTGACCCTTGACCAGACTATTGCAAAAAGATGCAGTATTCGATTTCTACTCAATTTCTCGAAAATGAATTTGATGTATTTGCCCGCCTTTATAAAACCACCTCTTTAATAGACTATGCCAAAATTCAATTTTCTAACTCCCAACTTCTAGACAAAAGCCACAAACACATAGTCACATTTTTCAGACAAAACACCCTTTCTGATCTTCATGAAAAAATCATCGAAGACATATTCGAAACCAATCTAGAATTTTCTGCAGACAAAATTAACATCGCTTCTAGTCAGACTGTCAAAGATAGGAAATATTATATAATTCCCGTGCCGTACGATCCTGCGACTTGCGTACATCTATTCACCCTTATTTTAAACAACAAAGGTATATTCGATTTGTTCCAACAAACCTACGTCGAAAATAACCTAGATCTGCCCATCCAAGAAATATTTTCTTTCATATTTTCCGACGAAAATATCAAAATTGTCAGTTGTCAGAATGAAACTAAAATCCCAAGCTCTGATGAAATTCCAATCATTTTAGACCAATACCATTGTGGTAAGAAAAATATCCACAGAGGTATTAACAAAACTAAGTATCAGACGTATCCGTGAACGATACAATTGGCCCAGTTTGACTAAGGATGTCGAACATTTCATCAAGAAATGTGAAATTTGTCAGAAAACTAAAATCTGCCGGAAAAACCTCAGTACCCCTTTGGTTGTTACAGAAACTCCAAAAGCTCCATTTGAACGCATCAATATTGACTTTCTAGAAGTCGCGCCTCAGTGCTATGCTCTTACAATCCGAGATGAACTTACACAATTTTCCCAAGCCTATCCTATTAACGACAAGTCTGCTAAATCTGTCGTGAATACACTTCTTTTTTATTTCCAACATTACGGTACACCCCTTCGAATACATTGCGACTATGGCAAAGAATTCGACAACGCTCTTATTAAAGATCTCTGTAGTCTTTATGATATCAAAATGTCATTCTCTAGCGTCAGTCACCCCCAGTCCAATGGATCGATCGAACGATTCCATGCCACTTTATTGGAAATGATTAGAACGCACGTATCTGAAAATCCGAACGAACACCGCTTTAATATCCTACCATATGCTGTTCAGTGCTATAATAGCACAAGGAACAAAACCACAGGCTTTACTCCCTACGAACTTGTCTTCGGACATACATCTGGTGGATCTGATGGTGAATATTATAACGACTGCATTAACAAAATTTCCAAAGACGAACATGAGCTTGAAAACCTTATGAAAAATCAGATCTCAGTAATCATGACGGTTATTAAGAACTTCAATAATACTATTCAGAAACTGCAAATTGGCGAAGCCACTTTTAACGAAGGCATAAAGGTTATTCAAAATAGAATTTATGAAATTTCAGATGATCTTGCCTTTTATGAAGCTAGATTTCAATTTTTGGAACTTTGCGAACAACTAATGGAAAGTTATATGTTTCTAGAAGAGACAATTAACGATATTCTCGATTCCATTACTTTTGCACGTTTGCAAATTATTCATCCTTCGATAATTACTCCTCAAGATTTAGTAAATTCTCTTCAAGAAATCTCTCATTCCTTATCAAAAAGCAATTTACCTATGCCAGTCAATTTGGCAATAGTATCAGAATATCTCAATTTAATGGAACTCAAACAAAAACAAAAGTGGTTTTCGTCCTTCGCATCCCCTTGTTAGAACCTGAAGTTTACACTTTATAGAAGGCGATTCCTCTACCCATTTTAGATGAACGTACAGGTCTATTTCATGTAATTTCTGCCTTACAGAGATACGTTGCCAAAGATAGCGATTCTCTTTTGTACGTCTCCTTTCAAAATTTGGATAGTCGCAAAATTCTCCAATCACAGGTTAAGATCTGTTTTAACCTCTTACCATATCCAATAGACAACAATGCGAAGCACAATTGTTGCGAAATCCGGTCGATCTGCCAGCAACATGTCAAATAGCCATTGTGGCTCTGCAGGATTATAAAATCCAGGAATTAGTACCAATTTTTGGTTGATTACCATATCTAGCCCGCTGCCCATCACAATGAAATGCGGACAACTTGAGACAACTACAAAGGTGATCAAAGCTAATACACTTTTGAAAATGCAGCCAGAATGCAGTGGATTCATAGGCACTACAAGGCTTCATGCCAGATATTCTGTTAACGCTTATAAGAATATCACTTATAAAAGCCACCCTGTAGAGATACCCTACGAATGCTGCAATCATCTCCCTGATAAACAAAATTTGCCGAACCTGAAACCGATCAAGCTAAACAAGATCGATACAGAAGAGCTAGAGATCGCCAACCACAAGTTGAACCAGTATTCTGAACAACTTGATAAACTTATTAATGAGCCTTTTGTTTCACGACATATCTCCTGGCTTACGTACGTCGTCATAACCTTGCTAGCCGTCATCTTAGCCCTCTACATCTTCTGCAAGTGGAGAAAACGCCGACCACTCAGTATTTGTGCACCAAATTACCCAACTGATGGACCGTCACCAGGAACGTCGAAAGTCAGGTACATCCCCAGGCTTTTTCCACGTCGAAGATCGACCATCCAACCCCACGAAGAAGAAATTGAACTACAATAGTGTTCAGTGAGTGAAAAGTTCCAATTGTGAAAAATCAATTTTCCTTTTCATTTTTAATGACATTTTTGTACGCCTTGCTTTTAACGTTTTGTTTCAGCATTTACTCGTGAAGCATTGCCTATATATCATATTTTTATGCTAACAATTTTATTTTTCAGAATCTATATTTTCTGATGTTATTTTGCAATTTGTATTTCGCAATTTTATTACTCCTACTTTTATATTTTACAATGTTTACAATTTTACATTTCTACTTTTTTACATCTTTTACACTTTTATAATTTTGTCAAAAGTTGTCCCATGAATTATGCAGGGGAATAGTTATTGTGCTTGTATGCCTGATGGTTCTATTGATTAGAGGTTCAGATGTAAGCATTAATTTGTGGATGAAAATAAGATAAATAAACTGCACTAAATAGGGCATTTTCAACCAGACCAAAGATGAACCTTATGCAGCTGTTCTGAACAACCTAGCAGTCTGTTTTTAGCTATGCCATCGAGGCAAGGATACAATAAAATATTACAGTAAGTACAAGTTACAATCAGGTAAACTTTGAGCTGGTGATCGATAAATTACACATATTGCAATGTCACAACCATTTATCTTAAGTTTAACCCACAGCTGCTCAAGATGCGGAGTCGCATCATGAACATGTTCAATGAGTTTAGCTTTATAACATGATCTAACATATAGACCACAACCCCCCCCCCCCCGACTATGTCTATCCTTCCGAAAAAAATAAAATCTTCCACAGAGATGGTATCTGAAGAAATGTCCTCGTGAAGCCAGGTTTCAGTTATCGCCAACATATCAAATAAATAAACTTCAAGAATATTTGCGAACGCATCAAAATTTGACTTCAGCGAACGGACATTCAGGTGGTCAATTGTAATCGCTTTTTCCAGCAGTCTGCTCATAAAGAGGAATATATGACATAATATAATTATTATGTAATCACAGTAATCTGTGATAAAGCAATCAAGTACTGTCTGGGACTTACATATGACGTCAACGTTGCGCGCCCAAAAATTTTTACTAACAATGCATATGATATACAGGGTGGCCCATAAGTCTTTTGAGCTGGAAAAAAAGGAATAAAACCAAACTAGTTACATTATGAAGAATTATTATATTTTGTTATCATCTTTATTGAATGGGAATTATGTTTTAAAAATCACATCGTCTAAATGCAATCCATTACGATCACGGCACTCATATAAACGACGTCTAAAATTGTCGATGACTGCGCGGCAAGTCAACACTGTAATGCTTGCCATTTCTCTTCGGATATTTTCTTTCAGGACATCAAATGATCGCGGAGTGGTGTCGTACACTTTACTCTTGAGGTAGCCCCATAAAAAGAAGTCCATTGGGGTCAAATCTGGACTACGTGGTGGCCAGGAAATGTCTCCTCTTCGAGAAATTACTTTGCTGGGAAAAAGTTGACAGACGACGGGCATAGAAGTGTTGGGGGTGTGGGCAGTTGCTCCGTCCTGTTGAAACCAGGTCTGCGTATTATAGCCTGGAAAATTCTGCAACGCTGGTGTCAAAAACTCTTCTATTATTGCTACATACCGCTCCGAAGTAACAGTTAATGCGCGACCTCTGTCGTCCTCAAAAAAATAAGGGCCTACGATGCCGTGCGCTGACATAGCAGCCCAAACTGTAACTTTAGGGCTGTGTAAGGGCTTCTGATGCTTACGCCTTGGATTTTCGGGGCTCCAATAACGGCAATTTCGTTTATTTACATGCCAGTTTAAATGGAAGTGAGCCTCGTCCGAGAACAACACATTATTGAGCGAAGAAAATCGATTCAACATTTCATTCGCAAAGTTTAGTCTCTGAATAGCGTCATTATCTTTTAATTCCTGCACTAACTGAATTTTGTAAGCGTGCAGACGTAAATCTTTCCTTAAAATCCGCTGTAAAGATGTTCTGGGTACGTTTAGTGCACTGGAACGCTTACGAGTAGACTGGGTAGGATTTTGACGAACAGACTGTGCCACAATGTTGATGTTTTCTTCAATACGAGTTGTCCTTGGTCGACCCCACCGCTGTTTATCTAACGTCGAACCAGTCTCTTCGAACTTAGCAACCCAGTTCTTAATCGTTTGAGCTGTTGGACACTTTGTAAAATTGTGTAAATTGTGGTATTCTCGATATTTACGCCGCGCAATGGTTGCCGAATCATGATAAAACGCGCGCACACAAAAAGCACGATCCGCTCCAGTGAAACACTCCATGACGACTGAATTCCCAGACACTGAAGATACTGCCCCCACCTCGCCCGCGCCGCTCACGCTCACCCGTTAAACTTTATTCAAATTTGAAATTTCAAAGGACTTATGGACCACCCTGTATAATAGGCAAAATCCGTATTCATTCGAGAATGAGAAATTATATGAGCCACGTTTGGTGATAACAGAATTACATATCTATTTGTATACAGAATATTATCCCCAAGGGACATTTCACAAATCAGCATAAAAATCCTTAAACAGGAAATACTTAAAAACTCGTTATTTTAACGAAAATGATTCTATACAGGAAGTACAGTACAAAAACTCAAAATTATATTATGATCAGAAATGTCTAAACGCCAGCTTATGATGCTGTCATTAGCAATTTCCATAGCAAGCTGAACAGATTGATCAAAAGGTGTGAAAAGAGATCTGGAGTTCAGATACTCACTCTTTTAGTTATTATTCATATTAAATTCCAGATTTGAGTTGATCTAATTTGTAAGTAAGTAATAAGAACATTGTAACCTATTAGTGGAATGGTCAGTAGGGTTATTCATTTTCAAGTTATTACTCAAATCTTTACAACTGATGCAGAGAACAGATGCGTTACGATTACAGTTTCGCTTTTCATGCTGGCCAGAGCAATTAAGGTAAATGACACATGGAGTTGTGTAGTCCTTTTTGTAGTGACCAAATTGTTGCATATAAAACACTTAACAATATTAAAATATTCTTTAACACTACATCTTTTCCATGCAACATACAAAAAACCTCTGCCAATATTGTAAACAGATGGGAAACTTCCGAAACAACATTAATTCTTTATATTAAGTTTTGTAACAACACGAACGTCACTTGAAGGAACAGCGAGATCATTGTCTTCAAATATGAACTCAGAAATCTGAGTGCTATCAGCAGCAGATTTATCCACAGTATGAACAATAATCCTTGGGCTCTTAAATACTGTAGGCATTATCAACTTCTCGCTTAACGCCATTTTTCAAATTCTGGAGAGATTTGACATCAGCTAAATTAATTAATAAACCATCCCTAATCAGTGTTGTACCAGTAACATTGACTTTCATAGTACTTGGCCTGAGTTTGGACTTCACCTCTTGTTCTAATTCTGCGATTCGCTTATGGTCAGTTGATTTGATAAGCAGCACAGCTGCATTCTTTTTTACTGCTCGAGAGTAAGAAGCTGATGAAGAGCAACGCGGCAAAAAACGGGCAGCAGATGACTCAGCAGCCCAGAATGCATTAGTTTGAGTTTTCAATAAATATTAGAAAATTCAAGTTCGCTTAAATATTTTTCTAATAACTGTTTTTCTCTCAAAAGGCAGTCAACTTCCTTCTGCAGAAGACGAGTGTTTAAGGTGTTACCAGATTCTTTATTGTCTTCAGAACATTTTTTTGGAACGGAAATCTTTTTTCAATATGACGATTCTAGCAATTGCATCAAAACATTTTCCATGAAGCTCTGTATCACAAGTAGCATTAGCACATTTCACTTCACTAGGGGAACAATACTTGGCAGAAAATTTACATTTATTATCATTAGGTCTGGTCGGTTCGACCGACTGGGTCGACATCTCGGTATCGATATCAGTATCATGCAACAGCTTTAGGATTTCATGTCTAAACTTTGGAGGGAAAATTTCGTCATTTCTCATTCATAGAAAAAGTGAAAACAATCAAGATATACATATAGATAACTTTCTCACCTTTCCTTCTCCACATAATGCACCATCTGGAGTGAGACCAGGGTCGATTTGGTTAATACCTAAATCAACCAAAGCCGTTCTGCATGGTATGATCGAACCCTTTTTGTTAATGAAGGAATGCGACAAAATCGCGACAGACTCCATTCCAAACTCAAGTCTTTCATTGAGGTGCTTGCAATGTAGCATCCCGCAAAGTACACTCCTGGAAATGCACGAAATTTAGTTTCTTTTACCTGTTTTTTTTTTCGTAAGTTTTATAAAAATGACATTTTTATTCTAGAATCAAGAGTTAGCGGATATTCATTTTGTGTATGGCTTTGTAAATGGAAACGCAGCAGAAGCAGCCAGAGAATACGCACGAAGATTTCCAAACAGACGACATCCAACTCGCTCAGTATTTGTAAGAGTGCATCGCCAAATAATTGAAAATGAAAATGGTCTTGGAAATCTCCAAAGGGACCAAAACATAAATGTTCGTCAGCGCAGATTTACCCGTATGATTCTGCGTGAGTTTGATAGAGATCCGACCACAAGTGTTAGGAGAGTTTCTGGTGCCTTGGGAATTTCAGCAAGCCATGTTCACCGTGTTCTTAGAAATGACCATAGACGTCCTTGCGATTTGCAACCTACTGTGCAAGGACTACAGCCAGGGGACGGAGAACGAAGAATCACATTTTGTCAGGGGATTCTTGCTAGAACTGATAATAATAGGGAGTTTTTAAGTAACGTTTTATGGACCGATGAGTCATGCTTCACTAGACGTGGAGTGGTAAATTTTCATAATCAACATATTTGGTCGCATGGAAATCCGCATGCAGTTCGGGAAAGTATTGAACAATTGGGTTTACATTTCGAGCAACTACTTTAGATTTTGTATGTTTGTCCTAACTATCCAATAGCATTTTAGTTGTAAATAATTCATTTAATTTGTTAAAAATAATATTGGAAAATTAAATAAATTAATATTCTGTTTTTTTGTGTTTATTGGAGTTAGGAATTATTGCTGTGTTTAAAGATACAATCTAATCACCTTAATTACTTGTAATGCCCAAATCGAAAATGTAAAAAAAAATATTAATTTCCCATAAATAATTAAAAATGCATCGAAGCTTAAAAATCGAAATATCTCAAAAATGGCTAACTATAACGAAAACTCACAAGAGAGCTTTTCTATGTTGAAAAGTGCGAAGAATCACTTTTTTATTCAAAAAGCAAAAAATTGCACTAAGAAAAAATTTTCGGTCATTTTAATACACTACAGGTACAGTAGAGAGCGCCTTCTAGCGGCTACAGTAAAACTATGCCCATGGTTCGTTTTGTCGTACCAAAAAACCCTTGTATACCAATTTTCACTGTTATACATCAAATATTGTTCGAAATATTTAAAAAAACTATTTTAGAAAGTAAATTTAAACACCCTGTATTTCGGAAGCCACGCATTTTTCGACCCATGTTTATATAGACTTTATGCATTAATTTTAAAAGTTCTGTCGAATCTTAAAGTTATGCAACAATAAACTGAAACACCCTGTATACGTGGGACTGAGGACTTAGTATGCAAACTTCTATTCATGTTTATCTTTTGACGGGTTTTAATGTTAAGTTGTCCCAGCTCGTCCACTTTCCAGTAGATGGCCCTGAAGGTGTACAATAACAATGGGACCCCAAGCATAGTTGTCGCAGCGACTTTGTTATTACCAGACAACTCTAATGACCAGATCTGTCCGAGTCGATGCACGTACTTGAGGTGAAAAGACTCTTTGACCACGCTAACCTCCTGGATATGGTACTGCGCCACTCCAATATATGTAGGTATCTGTCTCTCCGACATGTAGATGATGCAAAATGCTTCCATCCATGAGCTGTTCCTCCTCTTCATCATGACCATATCGTTTTTTCTTGAGATGAACCATAGCGCATTTGTCTATCCCGAATTCCAATAGCGCGACTATCATCTTGCGCTACCCTGAGCGATTGCTGTAAATCGCGTTGTCTTGAGGCATGAAGCTTTAAGTCATACATATAAAATGGTCTCTCTCACATTTCTCAGCGCAACAAACACCGGGAGAAGCGAGATTCAGAAGAGCAGGGAACTGAAAGAGTCCCCTTGGAAGACCCCTCTTTCTGAATGATACCAACTGGACAAGTCTTGTTGAAAATTACTGGATCGTCCACCATACAGTTCTGACTTAGCACCATCAGACATTCACCTCTTCCCAAAACTTAGGGAATTTCTTGGTGGAGCGTCACCAACTGAAGATGGTGTCACGAATTGACAAATGTTCATGGAGACTATGTTGAAAAATGGAAAAACAAATTTTTAGTTTGTGGTATAATCTACGTTAGTAAAAGTGTCTCTGAATCCACTACAAAATGGTTCTTACTTAAAAAATGGCCCTCGTACGTATACTTACTCATTATCACATTTATAGTAGGATTGGGTCAACTTATCATAGCCACAATTTCCGTGTCTTGTGCCCTTAGTATTCATCATATAACACTGATCGTCACTAGACTTCCCAGTTTCTCCTATAAAATAAATGATAGTCATCAGTAAAATGAATTTATTTCAAGAACATTGTAAAACAAATATTTGATACCCAATGCAGTTTGTACAATATAATGTTGGGAACACAACCACTCATGCTTTATGATCTATGATCTACACCTTAGATGGTAGAGAAGACAACATAACAAAAGCGCGCATTTTTAGTAAAATCAACTTTTATCGAAATATAGACCAAATGAACCTCCATGGAATTATATTAACAAAAAACAAGCGACATTATCCGATAACCAATAAATCAACAATTCAACCTACGCCAATTCGACTGCTTGGTTTCCATTCAATAGCCATCAGATGATGAGTCAGACCACTTTCGTATAAATCCCAAACATTATAGCAACTACTGAATGGCAAATAATTTATTTGGTTATTAAAGGAGAAGGATGTCTCTTCCATCAGTAAATCTTTTTAAGGCTTAACAAAAATGTCATATCAATATGTCAGCCTTACCCCATAGCAATTTGCACTGGTCAGTTCGGGTTCTACAAAATCCATGGTAACAGTAAGATTTTCCACCATCACACTGTTCTGTATCTAACTTATGAACATCCTTTGGGCAGTACTCGTTATCTCCTGTACAGTATTCTGGTAAATCACATTCGTAGTCTGCAGGTCTGCATAGTGTACCAGCTTGTTTTGGGGTGCAGGTCTAGATTAGACATTGTGAAAACATTATAAAGCCATACTTGAATTTTTCATAAAAAGTTGATATGATCATGTATTTTTGGTTATATATATATATAGACAACCGGAATTAGACAAAAATCTGACGTTTGTGGAAAAATTATAGTTTTCGTACTTAAACAACACTGAATTTGTAGAACCCTATCCGGTTGGAAAATTTTTTTCTTATGTAGATTGTTTTCTTCAAAGTGTACTTTTTGTACTTTAAAATGTAATTGTCAACTTGAATGTGAAATAGGGTATGTATTTCCTAAGCTAACAATGTGAGAACCTTTGGGCCCATAAACACGTTTCCACTGCATGCTGATATAGGTATGCACACATTTTGTAGCAAAATTAGCGGAAAATCAAGATCGAGAAGTTCTTCTCAAAAATTGTATTTTCTAGTTCCATAATAAACGCACTCAAGAAGATTATTAAAACTATTTATACGGAGGTAAATTGATTATTTGATTCCCTATTTCTGTAAGTATTTCGAAAATTCACAAAAACTTGATTTACAAAATCGCATCATAGTCAATAAGTAAGACAGCAACAGAATTTTTCTTATCTAACATTTTTCTATTTTGTTGCTACTTGACCTGACTTGAGTTATACCTGGTTCCATCAACATGCTAAGGTCGATTTCCAGCTAAGCTGATCCCTAATTTCAATATTTTTGTTGCGCCAGATATAATTAAAACTTGGGTAGAACTTGAATCTCCTACCTTTGGTTTTGACTACTCAACAGTCGAATATCTCAGATTACTGTTTGAAAAGTATAAATGTTAGAACTATGGATATCGATCTCGCAGAAACCGATGAAATTGGCAAAGAACTCCTCAAATGCGTAACAGCAGCCGCGGTGCCCCGGTATTTAGGCTTCTGACTGCGCGGCTGCTTCGCTATAAAAAATAGTTTGAGTTTCCATAATAGGGCATTTCCGAAAGATTTCGCATCATCCGAGAAATATCGGTTCATATGTTCAACTCATAACAGTGTGGCATTCCTCTTTGACTGATACGGATGTGATATATCATGTACCTATATTAATGGTACTGTCATCTAGAACAACAACTACCATTCAACAACCAACAAATTTGTAGTTGTAGCTGTAATTCCCCTAAGAAGTTCATACGAGTAAAGATAAAGCGTTGCCAGATGTAACTTTATCTTATCTGAGTTTTACCAAATCGAAGTGGTGCGACAGAAATCCAGTTTGACGTAGATCTTAAGATACCGCACGGGTATTACGTATTTTGAAAAGTGACTCTATATTAATTTTTTTGACATTATACTGTTTTTTTTGACATTATGTAGGTTTTTCTACAAGATGTTGACTTAGCACTTAGTTGTACGTGTTGCCTAAACGTCATGCAGCTTCAGATATCAATGTTTGGCTCTGATGTGATGTAAAATTTGCTTCAGAGATGTATTACTGGAGGTCTAAGCTTTAAGTTGTATGTGTTGATGATAATTCCATTAGATTCTTGTCTCAAATACACTTAATTGAGATTCAAAGCTAGAAATTAGTTGCGCATCCACTTTTTCTTATCCATTCTGGAAATTACATATGCAAATTTGCTGACTTTCAAAAATTAGAGAGATAAGAAATAATTATATTCACTGTACACTGTCGAACTACAAGCCAAATACATGCTAACAGTAATTACACACAACGGGCAACATATAAATAACCCGCTGGAGACACCTAATAGATATACTTCATTGGCAGCATATTCCGTAATGATTTTCTCACACATGCAGACCAATACACATAATCATCCAGATTCGATCTTGCTATTCAACCAACTTTCTTCTCGGAGATAAAAACTACAGACCATTCGCCTTCACAAAACTTATGCAACCAGCAATGCGTGTAGTTTAGTTGAGTGGTCCCTCCATAGATCCTAGTGAGCAAACTGTTTGCGCCCTAAAAACTACCTAGTCTGCAAGATGACGTTTTATAGGTTTTTTACATAATACCCATGCCAATCACCTTTGCTAAGCGGTAAATTTGAGAAAAACGGTACCACTGGGCCCTATCTTTATCGAAGGAGCTTTTCTTATATGGCATTACGCTAGTTTCAGCTAAGTCATGTTGAGTTAAGGTAGGTAAAGTGACTTTAGAAACGCACAATATGAATGTTTCTTTGACCATTTACGTAAGTTTATTTTCTCCTTACGGAAACGGCTTACAGGGTCACATTTATTGAGGATCGAGTTCTGCTCCTTGGATTTTAAACAAACAATAACGCTTCAATGAGGAACGTGATGTCATCACAGGTTTTCAATTTGGAAAATTTTCAATATTTTCGGAATTTGCGTGAAATTCTCAAAACTACTGTTTCAAGAACTTTTTATTTTATCAAAATTTTCAGAATTTTTGACATTTTAGACATTTTTAAAAGCTAAAAAGTTATCATTTTGAAAGTTCTCGTGATTTTAAAAGTTTCCAAGATTCATAACCAACTAGCTTTGAATATTTTTAAAACGCCAAAATCGTGGAAATTTACAAAACTTACCAAATTGTGAAAACCTGTGATAATAACTGTGACAGCCTAAATATAAATCCTCCCTTCGTTCCTCAAGGAAGAGTTATAGTTTGTTTAAGATTAGAGATCGACCGATATAGCAGTTCAGCCGATACTGATATACCAGATATATCGGTGTTTTACAGCCTATCGGGCGTTTGTTTCTTTTCTTACGGCGAGTATGTGGGTGGGATGCAAAAAAGGCGCCTATACCCACAACGTATAGTTGACAAGTAGATTTACCTAGGCATTTTGTATAACTACATATCTGTACCCGAGAGGTGAAGAATCGTAAATCCAAAAAGTAAGTTTTGAGTGATTGATAAAACAAGCAAAAATTTCAACACAGCTTCAACAACGTACATATTATCGTATTTTCAAAATTAAAAACGTCAACATTAAAAAGGTGGTGCTTAGCGAAATAGAGTCTTTGGTTCATATTTTAATTTTGAGGTAATATTACTACAATACCTCAAAATTGAGTCAAAATGGACTTACGACTGTTTACCTCTCAGTTACTGATATGTAGGCCGATTACTACAATTGTCACTGTAACACACTTGGTGAACAAATATTTACAAATTTCTTTGATGTATGCGTTACAAACGTACTTGAACAGTAACATTTTAAACCAGAATAAGTGACACGACATGCTTGCTCTTGTTCTGAAAAAAGAAAATAAAGATCTAGGAATTAAAGACATGCCTGCTCTTGTTCTGAAATAAGAAAATAAAGACGTAGGAATTAAAGGAAACACTGACAAAGTACAGTCTTGAATTGAGGCGTCGCCGTCGGTAGCCGAGTAGTTTAGTGCCTCGAGCAGGCAATCGGTCGAACCGAAGCTCGCGGGTTCGTCTCGGAAGTTAATTCCGAGCCATTGATGCTGTGGTGTGTGTTGTCTATATCACGCACCAGATCGGTGATAGATCAATGATAGGTCAACAAGTGACATATTTCTGTCAGTCTGTAAGCGTTGGCAATAATGGATCAGGTGCAAACTAGTAAAACTTGCTTGTGGCGTCTTTCTTGTATGCAAATAAACTTTTCTAAATAAAAGAGTTGTTAGCAAGTACAAAATGAATCTGTAGCGTACAAAATACTAAAATAATATACGGCTCTGTCTACCTGGCCTTGACGGATCCATCAGAATTATCTGTCATTTGGCGATATGGGGAATTTTGACATAACACTAAATAATCAGCTATCATTCTACCATAATGGATACCGGTCTATATTGGCAGATTCACATATCGATAAATTGGGCCGATATAGCAGATCTACATATCGGTATCGATCGATCATTGACCTTATTTAAAATCCAAAGGCACTCAATCCTGAATGTACGTCTATGAATGTGACCTTTAAGCCTCTGATTGATGTATTACTTACAGTAAAATCACAGCATTCGCCAGTAGCACAAGTAGCATTATCATAAAGTCTGCATGTAGTTGGATTACAGCATGTATTTTGGCAGCTTTCAGGTAGTCCACAGTCACACTCCTCTCCTGGTTCTACAAAGCCGTTTCCGCAAACAGGGCCATCAAACAATGACGTTGGTTTATTCTTGAGACAGTAATCCATACCGTGAGTGAAAGCTAGCAAAAGATAGTTTAAACTGCAAGATGACCAGTGAACGGGCGCTACAGTGCTACTAGATGGTGCCATTATGCAACGGTCTTCAGGACACTTACATTCATTTGTATCATGTTCCATTCCTAAAAAAAAAAATGTTTATAATCTTCGGAATCAAAGATGATACATTGAAATTTTGCTTGAATGCTTGGGATTTGGCTTGAATGGCTTACATAATCTTGTGACGCATAGTGGACTAGAACATCAAAAAGGTGTAAAAAATGTCTAAGGCATTTATACAATGTTCAATACAGCTAGTTTGTTTGGATAGTTGATTTCAACTCAGGGTCTTGTTTGTTTCTGTAAGAGCATTTCAAAGTCACTTCAAGGTCATTTCACAGAAACTTTCAAAAAATGCCGAGCAATTAAGTCCAAATACATGTCATTTAGATTTTTCTGTTTGCCTAATCAGAGGTCTGATAGTCACTATGAAGGCATTTGAAGGTCACTTCAAGGACTAATTCAAAATAAGTATAGCAAACGCGTCCAGTCGCGTGTCACATAGGTTTTTGTGTGTGTGTTGAATAACTTAAGATGTTCAAGTGAAATTATAAGAGAAAGGTCCAAAAACAAAAAATCATGCAAATAAGTCATGCCTTCAGGTCTAAAGTGCTTACATGATATTTCTGAGACAAGAGTTTCCACTTACCAAAATTATGGCCCATTTCGTGTGCAACTGTTGTGGCAACCAGTCCCACTACTGGAGAATGATCCGTATTTACACCGCCTGAGAATTCATAAGTACATATTGGTCCCTTAAGTGCTTTACCTACTACTCCATTTTCAAAATTAAATTTTCTGCAACAGCAACAAAAAAATAGTTCTAGTCTATTCTAGTCTAGATCAATTACAAAAATACATACGTTAATAATTGAGCATTATCGTTTGGATGAGTTTTGATGAGCTGTTCTCTTCTATAATGTAAAAAATTTGTAAGAGTAGTATCACCATTAGGAGAAAAACTGATTTCGTCATTTTCGCTCCATATCACTACTCCTACTAGTGCTATAAAAATATTTAGAGGCGAGTATAGCTGAAAAAAAATCATTTGTAACAATGCTTCTATATTAAAACAATAAACGTCTTTATGGTCAATTCAAACTTACTCCATTAATAATATTTGCTATCGTTTTCGCATGGTTCAATACTTTTGGTTTATTTTCACCCAACTCCTTATATTCACGATTATCGATCACAATAACCAGTTCTACATATTTTGATTCTTTATTAGAGTTATAGGGTCCACGAATTACATCACGTTGATCCGCATCTCTTCTATACTAAAATTAAAATACAAATCTGCTAAAAAATAATAGAACAATATCTCACTAAGCCATGATGATCTATAGTCACATCTTAAAACATGTCTGGCTCTATGGATGTCAACTATGGGGGTGTTCCAAAAATTCATCATAGAAATTATTCAATTATCCCAAAATAAACTTGTGATGGACATCGCCAATGCCCCTTGGTATGTTTATAATAGGGATATTCGTCGCGATTTAAGTGTCCCTTTGGTTATTGACGAGATCAAGAAAGTTTTGGCCGGACACGAAACAAAGGCTGCATCAACACTCCAATGCAGAAGCTCCTCAGCTGCTGGACAATCAAAATGCTGCCCGACGATTAAAGAGGACCAAGCCGTGCGAACTTGTGTAGTATTTTGAATGTAAAGCAGAGCATGTGCGCTAGTTCTTATTGGCAATTACACGTTAAGGACAACAATGGATTAACTGTAGTGATAAGTATTAGATTATAAAAAGATATTAATGGTTGAACAGTTATAATATTCGGGCGTCAAAGCCATTCTAAAAGTAACCAAAATACCTATCTATAATTGGTTATATACAGGGTGTCTGCGAAAGGTTGGGAAATCTCGAAACTGGAGATACTACAGACCAAAATATGTGAATTGACCTAAACATACCTTAGTCTAAATGTTGATAGTTTGCGAGATACAGGGTGTCAAAGTTACAATTTAATTTTCTATTTTTCTTTATTGCTTGAGAAGTATTTCAGATTTTGGCATAAAACTCGGTATAGGGAGGTCTTCTACTCGTAGTATGAGAAACAAGAATCCGTTATTTTTTATGGCCAAACTTCTAGAGCAGCACTATTTCGGTAAATAACTTATCATAACTTTTTTGTGCTACCCTTATACAACAACTGACCGAAAAATCTTACTTTCTCGTATTTCCAGAACAAAAAAGGGTTACTAGTTAGAAGTGTCCAAAGCTAATAGCTTTCGAGATATTTGTTTTTAAAAGTTCCAATGCATTATTTGTACCATGATGATGCATTATAACATAATAATCAAGTTGCTTTGGATAATATCTCAGTAGCTTTGCTGCGGTTTCTAATGTTTGTCATAATATTGGTTTAAACTTCATGAATAATTTTAAGTTGACAATAAATTGTTAAACATCATGGAGTATACGTTTGATGAATATTCTGATATGCATTTAATGTACGGATTGGCAAGATGTAATGCTTTAAAAGCACGAAGATTGTACGCTGACAGATTCCCTAAAAGACACCTGTATATATATATATATATATATATAGGGTGGCCCATCCATGTGTGTACGGAATATTACTCATAAACAAATACATTTTGGGAAAATCTATTTTTGGCATGTTATACATGACATCTGAGGGCACGTTTCTAAAATATTGGCAATTGTACAGGGTGTCCACATTTTGAACTACATATCAAAGTTGTGATTTTTTAAATGGAATGCCTCAAATTTTATTGCATATTTTTTGATAAACCAATCCAAAAGAAGAAGAAGATTGATCATACTATGGGGTTTTGGTAATTAGCTACTGACATGTAAGGTGTTTTGTCCAAGATATAGGTCCATCACGACCGATCCAACGATTGTTACTCCAGGAGTCCAAATAGTTACGCAAACGATTATGATAATGCGCGGGCGCGCCGTCATGTTGGAAGTACATATGCATCCGAGTTTGCAGGTTGACATCCTCCAAAAGCAAAGGCAAATGCTCGATCAAAAAAGTCAAGTATTCTGTACTTGTTAATCTGTTGTCGAAAAGGAAACGCCCGATAACTTGTCTGCCACTAACTCCTACCCAAACATTCAAGCTCCATTTATTTTGGAAATCGATTTGCCTAACCTAGTAAGGGTTTTCCGTCGCATAATAGTGCGTGCTATGCCTGTTGACAACACCTATGCTGTTAAAAGTTGCCACATCGCTAAAAAGAATCTTATCCAGGAAGGTAGTGTCTTCACTCAATTTATTTAGCATTATTCTATTGAGCTCCATTCGAGCTGCAAAATCCTGAGGACGAAGGCCTTGATGCAAGTATAGGTGATATCGATGGTACCTATGCTTGTGAATAATCATTTGGACAGAAGTTCTGCATATATCAGTTTCTGTTCCAATTTGCCGTGCACTTAAATGGAGATTTTCCTGCAACTTTAATAGAACCTCCAACTGATTCGTCTCATTGGCGACACTTGGATTATTTATACATTTTTTACTACATACCACTGCTCCACTTGAAAACGTTCTCGTAGTGTGGAAAATGTTTCCGGCCTTGGATGTCGCATATTAGGGTGCCGTTGCTTATAAATGCGAGATGCTAGGAAACTATTTCTTTGGGCTTCGCCCAAAACGAACACCATATTCACCATTTCTTCTTTAGAAAAATTCATTTTTAAACACGTTTTTATTATAATGCTCACAAAGCTAATGTTGAAAGTTTGTAAATAATCAACGATTTATTTGTTTCCAAGGATGATGCGAGATTTTAGGGCATTAAGCCTTTCCACAAAAGACGTGCTAATAACCGAAAAAATAGGCGTAAAAACACTTATGTGTCTAGTATCAAAAAAGCTTATAAAAAAATGAATCCAAACTTGTACAATATACAGGGTGATGCATTTGAAATTTTTGAGACAAACTACAATTTGCGTTTTGACCATCCTGTATGAACAAAAATTAAAATTCGAAAGAAAAAGTAACAAATAAGATAAAAGTTGAATGTGTAAGTTTTTTTGATATAAAATTCAGCACTCCAAATTTCAAAATGGCAGACTGAGGGGTTGCCGAAGTGGGGGTTTTTCTAGACAAAACACCTTATATCTCCGTAGCTAATTACCAAAACCCCATAGTATGTTATATCAATTTTCTTCTTTCGAATTGGGTTATCCAAATATGCAAAAAATTGAGGCATTCCATTTGCAAAATCACAACTTTGATATGTAGGCCGAAATTGGGACACCCTGTATAATGGCCGATATTTTAGAAATGTGCCCTCAAATGTCATGTATAAATAACATCCCATAAATAGATTTTCCCAAAATGTATTTGTTTATGAGTAATATTCCGTCCACACATGGATGGGCCACCCTATATATACAGGGTTATCCAAATTAAGTGTCCACAATTAGTAACTTTGTTATTAGTGAAAATACAAAGTTGTTTGAATTAGCAAACTAGTAGCATTTTTAACGCTGGTAAAAATGAGAAATAAAAAAAAACAATTGAGAGTCGTTATTTTGATTTTTTTCAGTAAAATAACATTTTTTTAAATGGAAACCCCTGTATATTATATTTTTTTCTGTTAAAGCATCAAATTTTAAACAAAAAAGTTCATAATGACTTTTCCGCTAAAGTCAAAAATAAAGTCAAAATAACGATAAATATTTTTAATTATTTGCAGTATTATAATATTAAGACGGCTATGAAAACAACATGGCGTTCGCGATTTGACAGCATTAAGATAAGCGACAAATTGTTAAACTGGACATACTCGCAACTAGAAGGCTTTGGAAAACAATGATAAAATCAAATAATGTCAAACATTAGTGTAAATACTTGTTTATAAGCTTTATTGTGTCATTAATTTAAAGAAAAATGTTCTCCCATGAAGAAAAGTGTGATATGTTAGAATGCTATTTAGTGTGTAGAAAATCCTCCTTGAGAGCAAGAGAATACTACAGTGAATTATATCCCGCTCGCATTCAACCGTATGAACGATATTTTCTGAGACTTTATCGAAAATTTAGGGGCAACGAAAATGTTTTTGCTAAAACAAGGGCAAAAAAAGAATTCATAATAAGCGAGGCCACGGAAATTGCAGTTATTGGATATGTTGAAGCTTATCGTGAGAATTCAATAGCAGATATTCTCAAGGACTCTAATTTCAGTTATGGTACTGTTCAAAGGATTTTAAAAAAATACAAATTTATTCCGTATAAGTACCGACCAGTTCAAACGCTTTTGGCAGGGGATCCAGAGAGAAGACTTGTTTTTTGCCATTGGTATCTTAGCTTCTGTCGCCAAAATGTAAATAACTTTCGTTACCTTTTATGGACAGATGAATCAAATTTTTCAAATTCTGGAATGTTTAATAGAAAAAACCACCATTATTGGTCAAGAGAAAATCTTTTGTTAGTACATCCAAGAGGCCCACAAGTCCGTTTCAGTTTCAACGTTTGGTGCGGTATAATTGGTTCAAAAATTGTTGGCCCGTTCTTTTATGAGAGAACCCTAACTGGTGAAAGATATGTGGAATTTATGTCAGAAATTCTGACTAATTTCTTAGACGAATTGGATCTTATAAGTAGACATCATCTGCATTTTCAGCAAGATGGCGCACCTGCCCACAACTCCAGAGGTACTTATCATTTTCTAAGTACTACTTTTAATGATCAGTGGATAGGAACAAATGGCCCAATACAGTGGCCTCCCAGATCACCAGATCTAAACCCACTTGATTACTTCTTCTGGGGTTACTTAAAGAACCAAATTTACAAGCCAAGGTACGATAACCTTGACGCGTTAAAGACTGCAGTTAGGGAAAAGATAACCCAGATAGATGGTAGGACCATACTTAAGACAGTTCGAGCAGTTGAAAAACGTGCCCAAAAATGTATTGAAGAACAAGGTGGTGTTTTCGAGCATCTTCTTTAAAAAAAATTGTTATTGTATTTTGTAAGATTATAAGTTGATGTTGAAAATAAAGTTTGTCGATACAATTTAATTGTTTCAGATTGGAGGCCATAACTTCAACAATTTGTAACCTAGGAGAAAAGTTATTGTAAGCTTTTTTGTTTAAAATTTGATGCTTTAACAGAAAAAAATATAATATACAGGGGTTTCCATTTAAAAAAATGTTATTTTACTGAAAAAAATCAAAATAACGACTCTCAATTGTTTTTTTTTATTTCTCATTTTTACCAGCGTTAAAAATGCTACTAGTTTGCTAATTCAAACAACTTTGTATTTTCACTAATAACAAAGTTACTAATGGTGGACACTTAATTTGGATAACCCTGTATATATATGTATATTTTGCTGGCATACAATGTGAGGACCGCCTGTATACCAAACAAATTGAGGACGCAATGCAGATTGTGTGATTGTGAAATGTGCATTTAGGCATGATCTGGTAGCACGACACTGTCATATCTAAAAGTGGCGAGTATACGAGGAAAAAACTATTTTGAATTTATGACGTGTAAAAGGTGGGCCATCAGTTGGTTGTTTTTTTAAGTTGGTATTATTTTGACAGTTGGTAACACTTCCATGCTCAACATATTGACAGATATATTGTGTCAAGCCTCCGCTGAGAGCAATGGATTGAAGAACAACAATTAAATTGTTCTTGAACAAAGGTGAGAAATATTAAAAAACTATTTTGCTGTGTTGCAGAAACTGCGAAAATTGAGAAGACAAAACGCAAGAATGCCAACTCGTCACAGAGCACAAGTAGGCATCAGACGCACTTCTGTGCGGAGAATAATGACCTGGGATTATTTCCTTACAAGATATCGTTTCTCTGAGTGGGCTCTAAATCAATTGGAAACGGACGTCAATTTTGGTCGCCAAATCATCTTTTCGGACGAAGCCCATTTCCATCTAGGAGGTTACGTTAACAAGCAGAACTGTAGGATTTGGGGTTCTGAAAATCCACATGTCGTCAATGCATCCAAAAAGAGTAACTGCTTGGTGTGGCTTTTGTAGTGATGGGATTATTGGTCCCTACTTTTTTCAAGATGAAGATGGTAAAAGTTTTTTTTTTGTGTGTGTTTGTGTGTGTGTGTGCGTGCGTGTGTGTGTGTGTGTGTGTGTGTGTGTGTGAAAAAAATTCGGAATAATTTTCAATACTTAATAAATCTTACATTCTTCTAAATCCGCTAGTGGTTTTTTTCAAAAACATACCAATAGTTTTGCCAATAATTGAAAATTTCGTCCTAATTGAACCTCATCGATCCAGCTTTTTGTTCGTTGACTATGTGTTCTCATCCACTGTCGCTTAGTAAGTAATGACAATCCTCCCAATTGTGTAATCTTGCTATTTTCCAAATTTTGTTTTTAGCTCCTGATGATCAGGGCATAGGCAATCGAAAGCTTGAGTTTAAGTTAAAAGAGTTTACTTTTGCAAAACATCCCAAATAAATTCAAGTATATATTATATACAGGGTGTTAATAAAGTATGTAGAAAAACTTTAACCATCGAATCCTTGGTCAATTTGAAGACGAAATTTCCATATGAACATGGGTCCGCAACGGCTTTGTTTTCAAGCTAGAGCATATTAGCACTAAAAGAAATATTGTTCTAAAAAATTATAGAAGAATGGAACGTATTTTATTTTAATTAAGTATGCCCTGTGGTCACATGATTTACAGTTGTTTTCAGACCTTCCATGTACGTATATACGGATAATTTTATCCAATATTTTTCGAAAAAATAGCATGACATTGATTTGTTTTGACTATTGACTTTCTAAATCATTTTTTTTTCCAAAAATACAGGATAATACTATTTTCATCCACGTTTATATTGAACTTCAGCAACTTGTAAAACATGCAAAATTTATCATAGGTTATACCAACTGTTCAATAAATACGTTTCATTATTCATAGTAATATTTGGAACATTACTCGTAGTCCTTTAGTGATAGAGCTCGAAAAGATAGCCTTTACGGACCCATGTTCATATGAACATTTAGTCTTCAAATTGACCGAGGATTCGATGGTTAAAGTTTGTCTACATATTTTATTAACACCCTGTATATAGATACGAGCAGTAGTCATTGCCATTGCGAACAAATTGGGCAAAAATACAATTAAATTGTTTATTGGGAATTGGCAAGACTTAAAGTATAGTGAACTCTTTAGATGGTAATCTCGAGCTTTCGACAAACTATGTTGTTATCTTCAGGAGTTAAAACACAATTATGAAAATAGCAACCAATGTAGAACAGATTTAGATTTTCAAAAGAAGTTACTCGTCGATGAGGTTGGAGCTAAATGGTGTTTTAGAACGAAAGCGTGGATGAGAACACTTGTTACAATTATAAAACCAAAAGAAATATGTTGTAGAAAATAGAAAACTCTTACCCTATGTATTCTACTATGTTGTTCTGTTAAGACTGAATTATTATGATCATGATATCCACATCTCTGGTCATTGTTGATAAAATCGGAATGTTTGTACAAAAAATGACTACCATCTAGGCCTTCAGTTTTGGAGCCCTTCTCAATATAATGCATTTCCTTCCCATCAAAAATGACACCTGACAGACCATCACAAGTTGACAGAGCAACCCAGGACTTGGGTTTTCCACGAACTGATCCTTTGTACTGACACAGATCAACCTCCTAAAAAAAAGTAATAAGAAAAGGTACACTTCTACAGCAGGTTCAGAAATAATTTCATAAAACGTCAGATAAGTTCATACTGAGAAGCTTAAATATTGCACAATGCAAATGGTTCTGAAAGTTAATGATTTCTGATATTTCAAGTTGAAAGTTTCCTCAAAACTATGAAAGGAAAAATAAATTTTATAAATAATGGTAATTTCTTGATAGCGTTTGAGAATGGAATTTGGTCAAAACTGATATTTACGAGTCTGGAAGTTCGACCCTCACAATAGGGATCTGGAAAACTGTAAGAGATACGAAGACGCTTAAACGGGGACAAAGTTGCGTATTTAGGTAATCAACAAAATGCCGCTTAAAAAGTTCGAAATCCAAAGTACTTCCGGAGAGAGACGGAAGAAACAGATTTTTCCCAAAATCGTTTTACATTTTTTCTTTACTTCATGTGTAGTGGGGTTTAAAAATAAAATGCACATGCACATTAACATTTCCACTTTTTCTCCTCTGCAAGATAGCATAATTAGAGTTTCAGTATGACGTCTCATCTCTTGTCCTCCAGGATCAATTTTATTTTTTATTATGGACGCCATATTGGATGAATAATTTTTAATTCTGATTTTAAAAATGTACATGTCATACAGTGACATTGCCAAACCTTAGTTATTCCAGAAAAACAGAAGGTCCTAGGTAGACCTTGAAATTATTGGATTTTATTCGTTTCGTATACCAGACCAGACCGCAACCTGAACATAACAGAGTTTCAAAGACTGAGAAGAAGAGAAATTAATCGGACAGTGTACAATATACAGAACAGAGTCAGGCTTTGCCTACAAAATAACGGACTACATTCGGAACATGATTATGATTTACCTCTCCTTATTTGATTATTATTGCTATTACCATCAATAAAATTTTTATTTTGTGTTCAGGTTTCACAATACCTTTTTATTTCCTTATAATTTTCATTGAACAACAAACTCATGCCCAACTAAGGAAATACATTACTGAATTTAGGACTGAAAAGTCCATTTACATTTGCAAAATGGAATTTACATATGAAAAAACAATGTTGGTGATGGAAGTCGAAAGAAGAAATGTCGAATTAAAAATTTGACTACGCCTTCTTGTAGAGGAGAATAAGTAACATTGAAAACATGCAATTTATTTTGTCATCCCATCTCAAATAAAGTCAAGAAAACATAAAAGTGATTCTGGGATGAGTCTGGTATGCGAAATAAATGCTTCCACTTTTTTTGAAATAACTATAACGTTTGGCAATGTCAATGTATGACGTATTTTTGGAATCAGAATTAAAAACTATTCACCTGTATAAAAATCCAATATGGCGTCTATAAGAATAAATAAATTTGATGCTGGAGGACAAGAGACAAAACGTCATACTGAAATTCTAATTATGCGTTCTGGTAGAGAAGGAAAAGTGGTATTGTGAATGTGCAATTTATTTTGAAATCCCACTACAAATAAAGTCAGGACAAAATGAAAACGATTTTGGAAAAATTTGTTTTTTTCCGTTTCTCTCCGGAAGTACTTTGAATTTCGAAACTTTCTAAGCGGCATTTTGTTGATTTGCTAAATACGCAACTTTTCTCCCATTTAAGCAACTTCGTGTCTCATACAGTTTCCGAGATGCCAATAGTGAGGGTCGAATTTGAAACACAGTGTATAGCTAGATCGATTAAATTCCGAATGATAAAAAGCACTCGCGAAAAGCATGATTTATAAATTTATGAAAACTGAACCCATAAGTCGTCCTCTAGCTTTTAGGGGCGTACGTACGAGGGAGATAACACGATTTATATCAAAAAAGGATTGTCAGTTTGGAATTCAAATTCTCCCCAATCTTAAAGATCCTGTAAATCCCGTCTTAATTTCATGCCAATCATGGTTGAAAGCTGGGAGTTTTACAAAAAGCAGACGCAAGTAATGAAGAATTTTCTAGAATATGATAGATAGATACATTTATTGCCATGTAGATCATAAAATGACATAAGACTCGTCCTAAGGGGAGGTACATAGCACACATAATTAATAGTAAAACAAAAAAAACTTAAGTATTTACAAAGTACAAACAGACAATTTAAGTCGTACATACATTCACATATAAAAAAGTTTTAAAACTATATCACAGTGCGAGGTATTCAGACAAAGAGTAGAGACATTTTTCAACTAATAATTTTCGTACTTGACATTTAAAACTAGCAATGCTACTGACATTCCTGAGGTTAGCTGGAAGATTGCAGTGCAGGTGTGTTGAGGTAACTTTTCAAACAGCGTCAGTGTGTGCTTTTAAATACTTAGACTCTCACCTGCCCCAGTATTATAGTGTGTGTTGATGTTTTTGTTCTGTATAAATTTTGTTTTCTTTGTACATGTATGTGTGAAAAGGGCGCACTTATAAATATGAATGCTTGGTAGAGTCATGATGAGCTTACTTCTGAAGATCTCTCTGCATAATTCTCGTCTATGGATGCTGAATATCAATCTTATTATTTTCTTCTGTTGAACAAATGCTCTAGAAATTGAAGTTGATTGACCCCAAATTATGATGTGTCTTGATAAATGTCAGTGGACGAGGGAATAATACACATCTAGCAGAGCTGATTCTGATAAGCAAAACTTAAGCTTAAAAATCGCATATGATTGGTTCAACTTTTTACATACACTGTCCGTGTGTTGTTGCCAATTGAGCTTTGCATCCATTTCTATTCCCAAGAAAGTCGTAGTTTTAGATATCTCATGATTTGCTAGAATAGGGGCATTTGTATAAAAATGTACATCAGATTTTTGCAAGGTTTAAAATCAAACGTTGTGCTTGGCACCACTCTTTCATTTCATCTTTGACTTCATTTATTTTTGCAATAAGTTCATTGCGCGTAGTTCCATTGACAAGAACTGACATATCGTCCGCATAGTTTGTTACAAATCCAGAGAGATGCAAATCACTCATATATAGTATGAATACAAGGGGTGCCAAAATTGAGCCTTGCGCTGCTCCAATGTCGATACTGTACGTTGCGGATGTCATTCCATTGACTTTTGTTTTGAATTTCCTGTCAGTCAGGAAAGACACTACCCAATCTAATATAAAACCTCTTAAGCCTAAGTAAAATAATGTTTCAGTCCAATGTCAATTGTATCGAAAGCTTTCGATAGGTCAAAGAAGATTCCCCCGATACATTTATTCATATCGAGCTGGTTATATATCTGACTTACAAACTCATAAGTAGATGTCTTTATTGAATGCAGTTTTCTAAATCCATGTTGCGAGCTTGGTATTCGGTTGAATTTTTTCGATTATTTTAGAAAAGATTGGTAATAGTGATACGGGCGGTAATTATCAACTTGAGTAGGATCTCCCTTTTTTGGAACGGGAACTATTATCGCAGGCTTCAGGGACGAATGTTATCTGAGACAGTGATAGACGTGTGTAAAGTATTCTCCTCATTTTTTTGAAAATCGATGGTTTAACTTCAGCAAAAAATCTGATTTTTGCACGAGCTATTGATAGTGGTGCAAGAAGTTGATTTGCGGTGGAATATTGGTAATGCACGTATTTTTTTATGCGTGTATAAGCGCAGCAAATAGAAATACATTCCTTTTCATTTCACAAAAAGTGTACCAGGCAACAAAAACGATGCATGAATAAAAAGTGGCTGTTACAAGATAATAAGGAACTGGTGTTATAGTCTAGTCAATCAGGGTCATAATGAGCAAAGGAAAATCCAGAACTGAATGTGCTAAGTGCAGGAATAATATGACAAAATTTCAGTATAGTTTAAAATGTGCTGGCTCGTGTGGGAAATGGTTATCACAAAACCTGCACAGGCTTGACTGATGATCAGTTATTAGCATTTGAAAAACGCAAATCTGATCAAAAATGGTTATGCAAAAAATCTAACAATCGATCTTCAGATTCAGATGATCCGGATACATCTGATTCTGAACAAATAAAGAATCCTAGCAATAAGGATATTATACAGGGTTCGAAGTTGAGTCATTTATTTTAACAGTGAGTAGATCTGATCAAAAGAAATGTTTTTTTCCTTTACCATTTTTCTGGTAAAATTAAAGTAACAAAGTTATAGCCCTTTGGAAGTTTGAGTACCGCCCTGCCTATTATATGCTCGTGTTTGGCGACAACGGATATAATCCGCCTGACCGGTTCATCGCATCGGAAACAAAAAAGCGAAAGAATTTGAAACGTTTATCACGATGTTTTTCGTCAGTCGATAAATCCTGAGTGAATAGTAGTGTGTTGCGTGGCTCAAACGAAATCAAAAATGGCACATGTTTACGAAAATGCTGAACTTGTGGACATGATTCTTATTTACGGGGGGGCAGTCTTTACAAAATGCTCCCGGATGCATCACGGATTTATGCGAATCAGTTTCCCAATCGAGTGCAACCAACCCCTCGTACCTTTGTCAATGTAGTGCAAAGGGCTCGTGAATCAGGTGACTTAAGACCTCACAGGTGAGGGCATGCTGCTCCAAGACCGCACGATCAAATACAGGTCCGCACTGAAATACTTGTCGGAAGGATACTTTATTAAACAAGGTAACATTTTTTTTTTATTTTTTTTTATTTTTACACACATATTTTGGTTTATCTTCCTTCTACAATCATTATCTGAAAATTAATGACTCAACTTCAAAGTCACCCTCCTGTATATATATTATAAATTTTCTGAACTTGAAAATGCCATATATATTTTAATGGAGCAGTTACAAGAGACTAATCATTGGCTGAGGAAAACAAAAAGTTAAGGAAGGAGCAAGATCATTTAAAAACTCGAGTTGGTGATCTTGAAAAGGAGGTCATTTTTGTGAAGAGCCAATTGTTGAAAGAAGAAAATCCTAGTAGAAAGAAAAATGTAATTATCACAGGTCTCAGTGGTGACAGGGATGTCGAAACGATTGTAAAAAAGTTTTTGCCAAAATGGAGGTAGGTGGTGATGATTATAAAGCGTCTGTGTGGCCAACTGCTAACAGTAACAGAGCAGTTGTGGTAGTTCAGTTCCAGACAGAAGATCGGCGAAAAGGTGTTCTTGACAAAGGAAGGAGAATGAGGTTGGATGGTAAAAGCTGCAACATCAATGACTCAAACAGTAGGATTTATATAATAATAATAATAATGTTTATTGGTCCAATTACAAAGTTTTCGTATAAATAATAACGGCAATGTCCAATAAAGATAATATACCCAAAAAAGTGTACACTTGTGCGTGGGTTTTAACCGAAGTTGAGTTATATTAATACAACAAATTCTCTTTAAGTATAATAGTCAAATGTATAAATTTGTATCATTTTATGATTAAATAACATATATAACATATAGGTTTTTAGTGTCAACAAACTTATGGATTTGTAGCCTAGGTTGATTTGGGATCCATGATTTTAATTCAATTTTTAAACGTTTTATACATTTTATATATTTAAGGTTTGCAGGAATAACATTATAAAATTTTGAGCATAGAAAATAGAATGATCTTTGGCTGATAGTTTTATTAAGTCTATGAATTAGTGCAGAGGTTTCTTTGAATCGCGTTTGATGGTTGTTGCTGATATAAAGTAACAATTTTGGATTTTTTGTTAAATATATTATTGTATGATAAAAATAAAGTTGTCGGCAGTCGAAAAGCTGAGATTCATTGTAAAGATTTTCTGAGGGATAACATTTCTTTTTGTTCAACATAACTTTCAAAATCGACTTCTGCGTAATTTCAATCTTTTTATTATTCATGATCCCCCCCCATGCTAAAATTCCGTAAGATAGTAATGATTGAACAAGTGCATGATATATCATGTGTAGATATTTTTTGCTTAAAAAACTGCTGAAATATTTCACTTTCGGAATAAGGTATCTTAATTTTTTTACTAAATTTTCAATATGTTTATTCCATCTTAGATGGTTATCTATGAATACCCCTAGGTATTTGAAATTATCAACCGATTGTATGTTTCAACAGCTGTTCAACGTTTTAATTTGGAGTTGATTAAAATTCGGGGAAGATCTGTTGTCGCAAGAAAATATAATAAAGTATGTTTTGTTGAAATTGACTTTAACAATATTTTCCGTGAAAAAATGTGTAACCTTTTGAAAATCTAACACAATTTTGTTTTTTAAAGAAGTCCAATCTTTGTCTGAGTAAATAATTGCCGTATCGTCTGCGAAACCAATAATTTCTCCATCGTTTTTTAACTTAAAAAGGTCATCAATATATAAATTAAACAGCATTGGTCCTAATACGGTTCCTTGTGGAACTCCGCATCTAACAATCATATTTTCACTCAGTGTACTGTTGATGTTCACACATTATGACCTGTTTTCCAAATGACTTTTCATGAGTTGATAAGTGACTCCACGAAATCCTAAATTTTGGAAGGTTCTTAATAATTTTTGATGTGTAATACTATCGGATGCTTTGGTTAGGTCTACACTTATTAATATCAACGTACTTGTAAATTTTGGTTGTTAACTGAATAAGCGCATCTTGACTTGATTTTGCTTCCTGAAATCCATATTGCTCTTCAGATATTAGGTTGTATTTTGCAATAAAATCTGAAAAGCGTTTTTTAAGAATTTTTTCGAAAATTTTTGAAAAGTTTGTCAATGCTGAAATTGGGCGATAATTACAAGGTTTCTGTTTATTTACAGATTTAAATACAGGTTTTATTATTGCCTTTTTTAATTGGGTCGGGAATATTCCTCTTTCCATGCAGGTGTTTATAAGATATGCTAATACTTTAGAAATTTTATAATTTATTTGTTTCAGAGTGTATGCGGTTATATTATCAAATCCCGGTGACTTTTTAACTTTCAGTCGCTTTATGATATGTTCAATTTCGTATTGATCGGTCTGTGTCAGATACAGGGAATTTTGCAATATGGTTTTCGTATATATAAGTTGTGTTTCATTTGAAATGTCTTTTGCCAGATTTTTACCAATTTCAGAAAAATATTTACAAAATTCATTGCCTGTTTCAATATCGCTTTTTGTGTCATTTCTGAGAATGTTGTATTCTTTCTATGAAATGCCGCATTTTGGCCGCAGAATTTTGAAGTTCATCAACTTCATTTTTAAAAAAATTAATTTAGCCTCTTTTATAATTGTGGTTAATTTATTTCTGTATAATTTAAATTCATTTAGAAGTTCTAAATCGTATGGAATTTTTTTTGTTTTTCCATACAGCTCAATTTTTCTGTTAACGGATGTTATAATTCCATTCGATATCCATGGCTGCCTTTTAATATTCTTTTGTGGAATCTTTATGCGATTTGTACATGAATTTATATGTTGTGTTTTTGAAGCTGTAAGGTAAAAAGATCAAAAATGCCCTTTCAGGATCATCTCTATATATCTCTGACCAGTTTTCATCAGATAGTTTACAGTTCAACTTATTATAATCTATGTACGTTTTTATGCTAGACTGCGCTCTTTTTAATTTAGGAACTGTGTCTTCATATTGAATCCTTAGCATGGTGTGGAAGTGATCCGAAATTGTATATCTCAAAACCGCTGAGACGAGGTTCTCACTATTTATGGAGGAATTTATGAACATATGGTCTATACAACCCGTACTATCTCCGTCAATTCTTGTTACTTCATTAATGACGGATAGGTATACCTATCTCCGTCAATTCTTGTTACTTCATTAATGACGGATAGGTATACCTGTCCTGCCATCATGTTAAAGTATTCGAGGGAATTTTGATCGTGTTGGTCTAGAATATTGATATTTAGATCTCCTACTATTAAATTAATATACAGTTCCTCGTTGTTTTCAAGATAATTATGAAGTTCTTCATTAAATGATGTGGTGGGTATGGATGGTGACTTGTATATTCCAATGATTTGTATCTTATGGTTGTCTCTGTGTACGATAACCTTCAATAATTTTGTATCATTTAGATATACAATTTCAGAATTACTAATTAAGTTCTGTCTTACATAAATCAAAACCCCATCATTTTTATTCAAATCCCCTTCATTGTAATATAGATAATAATTTGGAATTTGGATTAAATGTGTGTCATATATTCTAAATGTTTCTGTTAGTACCAGTACATCAAAACAATAATTTAGTGTTTCCAACAGAGTCTGAAGTTCATCTAAATTTTTATGAACACTCATGTTTGTATGGAATATTTTTAGCTCTGATGTGGTATCATTAGAGAAATATAATTTTGTTGTAGGTAAGTCGGTCAAAATATTTGTTTTAATTACTTCTGGATTGAAATCTTTCACGTATGTATCCATAATTCTCTCAATAAGTTTCTTGTCTATATGGAAAGTTTAATTATAATTTGTTTTACTTTTAATGTAGTTAAAATATTTTTCATGAATAGTACAAGATTTGTCGTTAGCATTGTGATGAACATCGTATGTGGTAGAACGACTTTCATTTGATTTTATACAATTTATACAATTGACTAGGTCACTTTTTCAGTCATTGATAAAATGATTACCCGCACATTTCTGACGTAAGTTGTTATTAGATTTACATTTTTTTGCATAATGCCCAAATCCATAGCATTTACGGCACTAGATAACATTTATGTGATCTGCTATGCTATATTTTTTCCATCCTAAGTATATGAAGCCTCTATCCATCAAGTGTGATCTTACGCGAGGAGTGGTTTAGCGTTTTGCATTTTTAGCTTCAGAGAACTCGGGTCTTCGTCATCCAGATTGTTAAGGGATATTATATTCTGTATCAATTGTGAATCATCTGAGCACTCTTCTAAATGCACGTTTCTGATTAAAATTCTTGGATTGTATTGTTCAGACTTCGTAACTTCATATTCTTTTCCAAGTTTAGAATCTAGGGCACTCTTCAGTTTGGTTAAATCTGTTGAATCTTTACCGTAAATTACTGCTCCGTTTTTAGTTTTTTTGGTCCATCTATCCGTACACTCAAATCAGCAGGATTTATGCTTTGTTTTAAATTTCTTAGTACATCTTGATTTTCTGAGATCTTGTGAGGTTTAATTAAACGAACAGCTGATTTATGACTCATATTTGCAGTGGATAATTCATTTTGTGAGGTTGTTGTTCCTAGTTCTGGTCCATCTATTTTTTTACTGAACTGTTCTTTAAGAAATTTTTCTATATTTTCGATTCTTTGGTTTATCTTGCTCAGTGAGTTGATAATAGAATCTTTGTCGACGATACTACTAATAATTAATTCATAATGCTCTTGCATATGTCTATTTTCATTTACGAGCTGGTTAATGTACCTTTCTTTGTCTAATATGATAGAGTTTTTTGATTCTAGGATTTCATTCAAGTAGTATATCTTTTGCTTGAGTACCTTTATATCATTTTCTTCTTTTAAACAGTCCTTCTCATCAATGTCGTGTTTCTTAATTTGGCTATCTCGTCATCTTTACTTTTTTTTTTTGCTCATCTTAATGAAGCACTCAGTATATTATTATGATGTGACTATGACCTAATATAATTTATTGACAGGATCAATGACTTTTGTGACACGATTTTTGGGATTTCAATTATGGTCGAAAACGGAGAGTTCTTCTTCCGCAGAGCTACTAATATTTGTGTAGGTACTCACTGCGTTAGGAATTTACTTGAGGTATCTTCTGGTCAGGTTAGGTGGGATATTCCTTGGATAATAAGAGTAATGTCGGGAGTGAATTTCTAGTTAGTAGTGTAGTGACAATGCAAATACTACTATATATTAATGAAGATTTGCCGAAGGCGCTGAGAGATATTTTTAAGTACGCCAGGGATTTGAAGAGAGGAGGATTCAAGTATGTGTGGTGTAGAAATGGCCATGTTTATGTGAGGAAAGAAGATGTTGGCGCGGTAGTGAAGATTGAACTTTATTCATAATGTAAAAAAAAATAAAAATGGGTCATGTTAAGTACATTAATATCTTTTCATGAAAGAATTATCTTTTTGTTTTATTAACGTAAGGTCGCTAAAAGGTAATTTCTTTGACTTCAGTTTATTTTGAAGAAAAAGTTTGATCTAGTTGGTGTATGTGAGACGTGGTTGCATGATGATATTCCGAATTCTAATATTCATATATTGGTTACAGATTTTTCAGGCTGGACAGAACAGGTAGAGGTGGTGGTGTTGGAATTTATGTAGCTGAATATATGAAATGTAAGATACTTAATTTTCTACATAGTGATGCTGTGGAACAAATTTGGTTAGATTTCTGTATAAACAAAGAGCATTTTAAGTTTGGCACAGTTTATAGGCCACCAGGTAAAAATGTATGTGATTTCCTGATTAATCTTGAGGAAAACCTGTCAGAGTTCTATTTAAATTCAGATAATATCATTTTTGGCGGTGATATAAATCTTGAATGCTTGGATTCTTATAATAAATATGTTGACACCTTCCATAACTGCATTGAAGTTTTTAATTTATCTCAATTAGTAAATTCAACCACACATATCACTAATACTACTGCTTCTATCATTGAAGTCATCGTAGTTTCTAATAATTTAAATATATCTGATAAAGGAACCTTAGACATTAGCAATATGTCTGATCACTTTTTAGTATTTTGCACTTTAAATCTGAAATTTGTTGCTGCGGATAAAACTAAATGTGTTAATTTGAAAAGTGTTGATAAGAGTATCTTAGAAGAATTATTACAAATTTCTCCTTTCCATGATTTATGTTTCATAGAAGATATAAATGTGAAAGTGCTTTACTTTTGCACTTTAAATCTGAAATTTGTTGCTGCGGATAAAACTAAATGTGTTAATTTGAAAAGTGTTGATAAGAGTATCTTAGAAGAATTATTACAAATTTCTCCTTTCCATGATTTATGTTTCATAGAAGATATAAATGTGAAAGTGCTTTACTTTTGCACTTAAATCTGAAATTTGTTGCTGCGGATAAAACTAAATGTGTTAATTTGAAAAGTGTTGATAAGAGTATCTTAGCAGAATTATTTCAATTTTCTCCTTTACATGATTTATGTTTCATAGAAGATATAAATGTGAAAGTGCTTTACTTTTGCACTTTAAATCTGAAATTTGTTGCTGCGGATAAAACTAAATGTGTTAATTTGAAAAGAGTTGATAAGAGTATCTTAGCAGAATTATTTCAATTTTCTCCTTTCCATGATTTATGTTTCATAGAAGATATAAATGTGAAAGTGCTTTACTTTAATAATATCATTATATTATTTTTGACATGCTGGCTCCGTTAACTGAGATAAAACATAAACGTTTTAGGCCTCCATGGGTAACAGCCAATGTCAGATTTCTGATGTCATTAAGTGACAAAGCGTTTCGTAAATTCAAAAGGACTGGCAAGCGGGAATCACGAGATCAGTCTTGCAGGATCTTTCATTATTATAGTCAATAATAGTATTATCCCACACACATCTGCTACAAGGAATTTAACCTTAGTCATAGATAACGATTTGATATTTACAAATCATGTTGATAGGTGCATTGGTCAAGCTTATGGTCGGCTTAAAATCCTGTTTCCATTCCGTCATATTTTTTCCAATGGCCTAAAGATTTTACTTTGTGATACGCTTGTTTTGTCTTTGTGCAATTACTATAACTCAGTGTATGGTCCTTGTGTAACAAAAAATGATTGACCCGATACAGCGTGTTCAAAAATCTTGTCTCAGGTTTATCTTTGGAGTTAGAAAAATTGAACCTGTTTCTTACAAGTTATCTGAGGTAGGCTGGTTAAACATGCAGGCAAGGAGAAACCTGCACTCTGCAGTAATTTTTCATAAGATTATTTTATATAGAACTCCGTTTTACTTATACAATAAAATTACATTCCGTAGTGATGTGCACAACGTCAATGTCTGGTTCAGAGGTCTCATTTCTCAACCACCACATCGTACAGCAACGTTCAGTAGATCATTTTCACACTCGTACAACCACGTTCACACAGACTTTAAGTCCATGCCAGTGTCAGCTTCCAAAAGAACTTTTAAGAAATTTCTTTTGGAGCAACAATAATTGAGTATCTCCTGTGTTATCCTTCTCATCTGGGTATGAGTTTTAAGTTAAAGTTTGATTACAGAAACATATTGTTCCTTAATTTTTTTTCTCTTTTTTGTCATTTTGGAATGAATTGGTTAGGATTGTATTATCCGTAGACGGCTATAAAAATGTGCTATCTGTTTTGTTTTGTCACTGGGCCAGTACTTTGATCAGACCTAGACTGTTTGCTGATCCATTTTGCAGTAAGTGTAACCTGTTGTTTTCCCTATTTTGTATCCTATGTATTTTTTTAACTGCAAATAAACGCTATCTATTATTATTTCGGAAATTTGCCTTGATAGACAGATATGTTGATTAAAGTAGTGAGAGGACCTGCAATTTCATTTAAAACACTTTTAATAACATGAGTAGTTACACGGTTACTACCACACGATTGTTTGTGTGGAAGGTTGGATATGATTGACTTCACTTCTTCATTGGTGACCTCAATGTAGAACATTGAATACGCTACTTGAGTTTTAGCTGCTGCTGCTGATAGAGGGGGGACTCCTTCGAAGCGTTGTTGGACTTTACTTGCCACTATGCTTGAAAAATGCTTCACAAAAGCATCAGGCACATTAATCTGACCCATCTCTCCACCGTTTTTGTGGAAATGTCGTCTCGAAATGCCATAGAAATGTGTTAAGGAATATTACGAAAGCATCATCTATATCGGTCTCTTCAATATTCCAAGATTCTTGAGAAAGACTTAATCGCAGTTCTTCGATATTACTATTATCAGTTTTCCTCACAGTATATGATGGGACTTAAGATCGATTGAAGTTTTTGACATACCAGTGACCTTGTTTGATGCTATGCGGGTTGGTCCGTAACAGTAGTGTGATAAACCAAAGGACTGTAGGATATCATTGAGTAGTAGACTATTTATTGATGGTTTACTGTAATCAATATTAAGATCTCCACAAAGCACTATGTTATTATTTGTGATAACCATTCGACTTAAGAGCAAAGTCAAGTTCTCTAGGAAAATTGTTATGCCTCCTGAGGGAGGTCGATAGACACATAGCACTACGAGTGTTTCGTTAAAAGGTCGAAAACTATTCGGTGTACTTTTCTTGTGAAAATTCATCTGGGAATAAGATATCCTGAGCCTCTGCACCGTGACGAACAAGTATGGCACATCCACCATGTTTATATCGATTTCTGCAGAAGCTGCTTACAAATATGTAGTTCTGAATGTTAGCGACAGCTGCAGCACACGTTGTTAGCCATGGTTCGGTGATACAAAGAATATCCGGTGATGCTTCATCTACATACAGTTCTAGGGCATCATATTTATTCTGGATGCCGCAAACATTTAAATGCACTATTTTTACGTCATGACTCCTTGGCGGATTTCTGATCGAACATTTGACTGCTGTTCATTCAAAAGTGGCTCTTTTTGTTGCGATGTGGATGGTAAGCTACATTCCTTAGCAGATTCCTTAGAAGTTTTGCTCGGTATTTTGGTTTAAACTCAACTTTGGTCAAGATTATTTGGGTGCACTTATATGTTGATAACAGATATTCGGATGGTGCATACTTTCTACCCTATGTGTTTTTGTTTCGTTTTGCATTTCATTTTCTATGGAAGATTCACTTGGTCTCTTTGTGTTTACCAACAATTTTATGTTATTGTAGATGATACGTTTACCCTTATTATTCAGTACATTGGACCTCTCCCTGTAGTAGTGATGTAGATTTGGGTTTAGATTAAGAAGTTGTACTCCGTTTTGTTAACAAATTCGGTGCAACTGGTCATTTATATATCTTATAATGTTATTCAAAACGGGCCTATGACATCTCCATTGCGGTACTGCAGCTATTATTACATTGGTAGTTTTCAGCGCCTTTAAAGTTTCTCTGAGAGGTTCACATTGAATGAAACCTTTTATCAGCACATCATTAGAACCACCTATAATGAGTACATAGTCGGACTTCGTGAAATCAGTTGTTAGCTTTCGTGCATCTATGATTATATTATTCAATTGGGAATTGGGATGTAACGTCGATGTAACCACAAACTGACCCAAAGGAAGAACTTTTCGAAGCATATGTATCAGATTTCGCCCTTGCTCTTCTGCTAGGATTAAGAGCTTACACCACTTGTCTTCAACAGTATTTGCTTTGATACAGTTAAGGTGATTTATATCCCTTTTTGGTTGGCTTTTAAGCGGTGTTAGTTGTGTCTGAGTTTGTATGCTATTTGCTGTGACCGCTTGAGCCTGTACATGGATATAGTTTTTATTGGTTGGGTCCGTCTGCACGTACCCACCAGTAACGACTGCCTTACATTTTACATTATTTGTAATTCCTTCAAGTTGTTCTATAGTATTATCTTTGTACTTCGGCTCTTGTCTAAGTTTCTCTATCTTGCAGTTTAATGACATTATAGCGCTACTCAGCTCTTTGTTCTTCGCCAGATCGGTAGCTAATTTATTTCTAATAGTAAACTTATGTGCGTGTTTGCCCTTTCTTCAACTTGACTGTCGACTTGAACGTGAAGGTAGCTGTTGTTGTGCGATTTACTAATCTTCTCATTTACTGTTTTTCTTCAAGTTTGCCTGTCGTATATTCATTTTCCTTTCACTGGACTTGTCACGATTTTTCCGAATACTTGGCAACATGCTTCGTTGCCTATCGTCTGTTTTTTTTACCACCTTGGAATGCTTAATATAATAATCTCCTTACAAGTTTTTTCATCCGGATGTGGTGTTCTACACTAGCAACACATAACACATAGTATTTTTATGATCCTATAATTGCACTGTTGTCTTGTCACATATATATATATATATATAAAGAAATTTCGGGCCTGATGAAGCCAACAAGCAGAAATACGTCTTGCTCGGGTTACCTATTCTATTTTATGCTCGAATCCACTTTCCTTTTTTGCGGATTTTGCCCATTATTTTCCTATTTTTTGTGATATACCTTTCTCCGCATGATCGTTTTCTCTTTGTAGATCCTTTGGGCTTGAAGTACCACAGTAAGTGGCTATAACCGGCCGCCAGGTTGTGGCTAGATGTAGCCTTGGAAATTCGAGGTCTTCTAGCCATTTTATACTACAATGTGTAGGTTGGCTCTTGTTGGGGACTTCGTGTATCATTTTTTCCCCTCTCCATATTCGTTTCCTCAGGTTACACCCGTATCCGGATGTATGGGCATGTGTATCTACTTTTGTGGTTGCATATGTGGCTTCATTTCGGGTCTGATGAAGCCAACAAGCAGAAATACGTATTGCTCGGGTTACCTATCCTATTTTCTGCTCGAATCCACTTTCCCTTTTTGCGGATTTTGCCCATTATCTTCCTATTTTTTGTTATATATACAGGGTGTTCCATAATTATTGCGACAAAATGATAGGGGTTGTAGAGGGCATAAAAATATGCAATTTTGCCTTATAAACCCCTGTTCGTAAATATGCCGTTTGAGCACTACCGCTAATTTTACCTTAAGAGCTCATAGGAGAAACAAAAAATTCAACAGCTGCAAAATGTTCGTCTAGCACATTTCATGGTCTCGCCGATTTGTAAAAAAAAGCCTGCTGTGTTTACATTTTTGTTATCGTAAATTCTCCACACCGATTCATTTAATTTATCTGAGTGGTGCGTCAAACTAGATAGTAAATAACAGTACCTTAGTGTTAAAATGCAGCGTTATTCGTATGCGGAACTTGCGGATATGCATTTAATTTACGGAGAAGCTGGTGGTAACGGAAGACGAGCCTCGTGAATCTACGCCCAACGGTTTCCAGAACGTCCTCATCCGCATCACGCCATTTTTGCAAGGATTCATGGACGTCTTCGTGTCAGCGATTCTGCATCATGTAGAGGCCAATCCGCGTACAAGCGTGCGTGCTATTGCACATGAAATGGGAGCGTCTCAAACCACTGCTTGGCGGGTTCTCCATGACCAGCAACTACACCCATACCACCTTTTAAAAGTCCAAGCCATGGGTCCAGAAAACTATCTGCCGCGTCGACGTTTTTGTCGTTGGTGGCTGCAGCAGGAGTTGAGGCAACCAAACTTTGGTCGCTACGTTTTGTTCACTGACGAGTCCTGTTTCACAAAGGACGGTTATTTTAATAGCCGTAACAGTCACATTTGGGATGAAGAAAACCCTCATGCCATAGCCATCCATAGAGACCAACATAGTTTTCAATTAACATCTGGTGCGGCATTGTGGACGAGCATATCATCGGGCCATATTTGCTTCCACCACGTTTGGATGGGCATGCTTATGGTCGATTCTTACAGCATGTGCTACCGGAACTATTAGAAAATGTGCCACTGAACATAAGAGCCAACACGTGGTTTCAACACGATGGCGCTCCAGCCCACTGTTCTTTACAAGTGCGGCAGTATTTGGACGACAAATAGGTGGATAGGCCGAGGTGGCCCTGTGCCTTGGCCTGCGCGGTCACCCGACCTGACCCCACTGGATTATTTTCTCTGGGGCCATCTGAAAGCTTTAGTGTACGAAACTCCTGTTCCCAACCAACAAGACCTACTGGGAAGAGTGATGGTCGCGTCCGCACATGTTCAGGACATACCGGGGGTATGCCACAGAGTTCGCCGATCATTGAACAATCGTGCACAGCTGTGTATTGAGCAAGGTGGAGGATACTTTGAGCAATTACTGTAGGTAAGCTGTTTCAAGAAACTGATCTTTTTTTTTGCTGCAGCCCAAACGGCATATTTCCGAACAGGGGTTTATAAGGCAAAATTGTTCATTTTGATGCCCTCTACAACCCCTATCATTTTGTCGCAATAATTATGGAACACCCTGTATATATATATATATAACAAAAATAGGAAAATTTACTCTTTATATATATATATATATATATATATATATATATATATAATTATATATGATATGAATACCATAAGGTGAAAGTAAATGGGAATAGTAATGTATACCTTAGTAGTCTGTGGTCTGTGAATCACGTAATCCCCATTAGCTTGATGATTATGGAAGTATCCTTTGGGGATGAGTTGTTTATTCAATGTTAAATCTAATACCATGTTTTCTCCATCCACGTTCACTTTTATATGAAGGTAATCCAGATGGCCGCCATTCTGAAAATGAAAAAACAACAAGTGTCAAAACAAATATGAGCACTTGAAGCCCATTTCTAATCGATTGTTGCTCCCTGTTCAAGAACTTATGGCCCTCTGGCCAATAGCAGTGCGCGAATTTAACCGTTGTGCGCTAATGTTTGTTTTGACGGGGAAGATGAGACTTTATTAAACTGTAGTTTCATATATCTCAAACCCTCAAACTAGGAAAATATGGTGACAGTTCTTTTTGATAGTCATACAATACAGATGTCCAATCAAGGACTAAGCAGATACCTTCCAAACGCTTCCCTTATAATCAATACAAATTGTAACTTAATATCAAAAGTTTAGATTCCTTGTTGGAACAGTAACTACTAATAAACTTCAATTTCATTTCAATAATGAAATAAGTTTCTATTTGAAAATAAATTATTATATTACCTCAACGATTGTAGTAGAAATTTTCCGTTTTTCTCTGCCATGATATATCTTAGGCCTTACTACACTATGTGCACCAAAATCTGGTACTGGATGTTTTTCGCCTAAAAAAGGAAAGGTTTATTCAAAACCAAGTATCCATATGGACACCTGTAATAGCCTTTAACAAATAGATTAGAAATGAAACCAACATACAACAAAGTGAAATAATGAATAATCAGTAGTATCAATTCTCATAAAAAGGGTAGAATAATCTGGAAGCTGAGAATGCTTTGAGGAAGCTAAATACTGATTAAGTGTGAAAACAATAACGAATTTGTTTTTTCAATGAGACCAAATTTGATTAGATATAAAATTGCTATAAGCCTAACAATCATTACATTCAATTGTGCTCAGCTGCTAAGAGTTAGGGCTGTATACAGTATGGCTTAACCTAGTCTGCTAGATCTGAATGAAAATTCGAAAATCTTCATTTTGATTGATAGAAGTCAGCAGGTGAAACAAGTTATGCTGAGCTGCGGTAGTTGCCATGTGATAACAAGTAATATTTAGAGACTAGCTTTTTTCACCATTTTTGGCAGTTCAATCGTCAATGCTCATATAACTCAATTGCGTGACCAAATTAAACCACATACATGTTTTAATTTCTGTTTATTGTTCGATATTTCGGCCACCACAGTGACCATTTTCAAGTACGATGACAATTAACGACAGTATATCTTTACTTGTATGTCTTCCAGGTGACAGTTCATTTATTTTTTCTTTTCTTCATTTCTATGCAGTATGTTGCGACAGTAGATTGAAGTGTGCTGTAGCATGCCAAAGCCTTCATTACAACTTCAAGATGGCACCGCGTAAGCCCAAAAACCCAAGGATCGCCTGGGGATAGGCATTCTCGTTCCCAAAGCACATCCAGCAAAAAGCCACAAGCGAGTATGAGATTTTCTATCGTTTTTTTAATGTACCAGATACGTCACTCTCGCCCATCATCCCGAAAATACTACAGTTTTTTTTATACCGAAGCAGCCCCGCAGGCAGAAGCTTAAATGCCGGGACACCGTGGCTGCTATGATGATCCTAAAGAAATTTTGTTAATACGATTTTTGAACTGCCTAAGGTTAGTAGAACCGGGAAAAGCTTCCTCTTGTAGATTGTTCCACAATGTCGACACCCTCGGGACAAAGGAGCGGTCGTATCGGCCAGTTCTGTATGTACGAAGTTCGACACGGTTAGGATGGGACACCAAAGTCAGGCTGGTCTGTCTGGCAGGCACATCGCGCGGCGGCATCATGGAAGAGAGCTCTGAAGAGCAAAGCCCGTTGATGCAGCGGTAGAAAAGAGCTAGATTGCCAACGGCCCGTCGGTGGGAAAGGGCCACGAGACTGTCTGTTAGAGAAGAGTCATCGATCAGTCGGACCGCCCTCCTCTGGACAGCATCGAGCATGAATAATGTAGGCGGCAGCACCCCAAACGTGTGAGCAATACTCGAGGCTAGGCCTGACCTGGGCCTTGTACGTATAAAGTGAGAATGTCAGGCGGAGAAAAGTACATCTTAGACCTAAACAAATAGCCTAGCTTTTTCCCAGCAGCTGCCGCTATTGACCAGATGTGTTCGTGCCAGATCACGTCCTAGGTGATCTGGACTACGACCAGCCGAAATGAATGGCTCTTTGGCAGAACTCGGCCGTCCATCGAAACCGGATGAGCGCTAGGACGCTTTTTGTTCGTCAAAGTACAGTACTGTTTTTTGGAAGCATTAAACTGTACTAGACTGTTGCGTCCTCAAGAAATGATAACCTCCAGGTCTCGCGTCAGAGAGGAAGTCGTCGCTAGTCTTCTTTTTTCCAGCTCAGCGGCAGAGATCGGCTTGTCACTCTGAATTCCTGCATGTAGAGTGTAGAGGAAGGAGGTCGTTGATATGTAAAAGGCACAGTATCGGAGCCTAGACCGATCACTGGGCAACACCCGCGTTGATGTTGTGGGATGAAGAGGAGAACCCGTCAATTACGACGGATATCTTTCGGCCAGAGATAAAGTCAGCCACCCATCTGCAAAGCTTTTCTGGGAGGACATAGGATGGAAGTTTGCTTAAGAGGGCAGCGTGCCACAGCTGATTGAACGCTTTCGTGATGTCAAGAGCAACAACATGAGCCTCACCATAAGACTGGATGAGTTTACTCCACAATTGCGTGCTAGGAGGTCCCCTGTGGATCGCTGATGCCGGAAACCATACTGCCTGTCGCTAATCAAGCTGTGACGTTCGAGGTAGTCCAGAAGCTCGCGATTTATGCATTTCTCCATCACCTTACTTATAACAGAAAGCAGAGCTATAGGCCTGTAGTTGTAAGGGTCGGTCTTAGATCCTTTTTTTGAGATGGGTTGGGCATGAGCAAATTTCCAGTTTTCTGGGAAGGTGCCGGATTCATAAGATATCTGGAAGAGAAGCGAATGAACTGGAGCAAGCTCCGCTGCACACCTTTTCAGTAGAATGGCACGAATCAAGTCCGGACTAGAAGTTTTGTTGATGTCGAGCGACAACAGCTTTCGTCTTACGGTCTTATGCCTGAATGTTACCTCCCGTATAGTGTTGGGAACCCTTTGAATTGACGGCACTTGGGCGTTGTGGGAAACGTCCATGGTGGAGTTGGCAGCAAAGATCTTGGCAAGCACTTCCGCCTTGGCCTTTGAGTAGGATACAATCGTTCCATCCTAACATGTAAGTGGTGAAAGGCTACTGTGTGAGAAGTTCTTTTGAATCTTTTGGGCCAGCGTCCAGAAGGAAACAGGAAACAGCCATTGCGCTGCGACATTACCGTGACTAATAATTTCGGTTATCGAAGAACAGACAGCCAACGCATCCGCGTCAGTGAAACATAAATCTCTCCAAGGAAAGGTAGAGAAGAAGTCTCTGAGCTCCTTCCAGTCGGCATGTCCCTAATGCCAAGTTTTGCTGCCACAGCGGGTTCTGACCGAAACCCAACCTCTACAACACCGTCGTCTGAGTTACCCAGGGGGGACAGGACAGCAGTGCTGTAAGGGACAGGATGCGAGATCAGAAACAGATCCAGCAGGCTACTGGCATGTGACGAGACGCGGGGAAATAAGTATGGCTCCTCACCAGCTGGGTCAGCCCTTGAGTAAGAGCGAACGCTTCGACTGCACGACCTGCTGAATCAGTCTTGTTTGAGCCCAACCAAAGCCCATTATGGACATTGAAATCACTGAGAACTACCTCTGAAACGGGGTGATTGATGTTCAGGAAGTCGATATTGACGGCGAGGTATTCAAGTAGGTCATCCCAGTTATGGTCCGAGGGAGAGCGACACAGGCAGCAAATAATTTTTTATGATGTTTTGGAGTTGAGGTGAAGCCTTAGAATGTCCTTCCGGCCTGATTCCAAAGAAACGGGAGCAAGAAAGGCTGCTGCGGACAAAAGCCACAACTTCACCTTCTTTCTCAGATTGGAGTGCACCTCGTAATTTGGGAAGCTAAGATGGCTCATCGACTCTCAGATTTTTGCCTACGCCAAGAAAAGCATGGCGGGACGATTTGATTACAGGTAGTGATGAACAGCATCAATGTTGGTGTTAATCCCGCAGATGTTAGTAAAATAAATTTTATCTTCGATGTTGTTTCTTCGAGCCCAACCTCCACCCGGACATTCCGAGAGTGGAGTGAGTTTACGTCCGGAATTCTTAGTGTTCGAGGGATCCATAATTTCTTTGTTTTGGAAGATAACCGACTGCATAGCTTAGGTGTGGAAACATGCAGACATTTATAAGACACCATGGGAAAAGCTAGCGGGTGGTACCTCCTCGGTCGACTGGTCCTTGTCTACCACCTTTTTGCGTGTTAATGATATTACATAGACCTAAAGTGACTCGTTAGCGGACTTGTACCGCCAACCGGCAATCGATACTGAGGTATACCTTAACGCGTGTACAATCACTTGAACGGGAAGAAGTTGTATACTGGATACAAACAAGCATTTGCCACAGCCCCGCTCAGTAGGGGTCCTCCAAGAACGCGTAAAAACTCATATAGAACTATTGTCAAAATAATAAAAATAATTGTCTTGCGAGCAAATAATGTAAGAACTTGAGACGACAAAGTAAAGCATCTGCGCATTTGAGATCCAGTAACAAACCATGAGAAAAAAATAGTAGTAAAAAACGAATGGTCCATTAGTCGGTTTTGAAATATCATTTAAATTCTTCCTTCAAGGAAACTCAAACAAATTGGGTTACAGTCCACAGAGGAACTAGAAAGATAATTGTTGTTTAATTTTATTCATGCTGATGAATTTGCCTCTCTTCTGTAATTGTTATCTTCTCTGTGCAATACTGATACTTCCTTTCATTTGTCCTTGTGTCCTGTTTGGGATTTCAATGTCCTGCCACATAAACCTCAAGCGAAACGACAAACTGTGGAAATAAACCATCAGGACATTGTAAAGTATCATGCTTTATTTGGAACATATAATGAAATTAAGGTAACCATTGAGATTTAGACACAATATGCTTGAAAACTGAAAAAGCACTTCCCTGGCGTGCTCCATTACCGATTTTCACTAAAATATCAACAAATTTCTGTATATGTAACTGGTATAACAATATACGAATACTATTTGTATTGCTAGATACACATTATAACTTATAACTTTTCATGAAAAGAGGCACTCAAAATTTGTATAAACGCATAAAAACACGGTTTTAGTGGTTCCTGAAAATTCACCTAGCGCAATTCAAATTGCATATTTTCGTGTAAATATGACAATGTCGCGATTTGACCTTGATCATCTATACGTAGCATACCAACGGAGTTTGAAACTAGCGCGATTTGGTCTACTAAAACCAGGAACGCATTGGTTGTTCACGTAGTGTTATCAGATACCCTGAGTCAAAGCTTACAGTATTTACCCTGGTAAGTACATCTTTGTGAATTTCAATAGTACATCAGTTTAAATATGTGAAGACAACGATTCTTGAATACAAGAGTAATGAATCACATACAATAATAGAAAAACGTCTTATTTTTTTCTTTTTCGAGGTCATGTACGTTTTTGTCACTACACTGGCGACATTTAGCTGGCGGTTTTTATACCAATTGTTTTTTCTAAACTTCTTTTTTATCATTTCTTTCATCACGATTTTTTTTTTAAAATCATAAAATCTGATTTCTTCGATTAAATCCTAGGTTGTTTTATTTTTACAAATTTGTACTAATTTGTTTCTTAAATATCGAAATGATGAGCTTTGAAATAACTAAGTTTTCATTATTTTCTCTATTCGCCCAAAAATATTTGTTGTCCAGATTTAAAGTAATGAAATCTCCTCGGCGTAATTCAAAAAGTTGTGTTGTTGTCGTGTGGGTGCCGTGGGTTTACTGTCAGAACAAGAAAATTCGTTCGTCTTTATAAGCGGTCGGCGCGAGACGGATCATTTCTTAACTTATAGTCGGCCCCTTCGTTCATAGGTAAATTGCGTGTTCCTATTTCCTATACTTCCTTGTTTAAATCTTAGGATGTTTTAAAAGATAGCTGATATATCCCGAAGTGGTGGTAGCAAAATGTATCCTGTTTGTCAATATTTTATTCAACAATCGAATAAATCAGACGGAAAAACGGGAAGCACGGCAGTTAACAGATGAAAAGACCCTAGGAGGTATGCCAGAAAACGAAAGCAGTTCAAGCAGGTATATTAGATACAGACAATAGTGTAATTGCTAGTACCAGTACTGCTAGTACTCGTTCAGAACTAGATTTAAATGTAAGTACAGTTTGCCAGTATTATTGGACTTATCATCTTGTCATGAGCGTGATGTTTAGTTTCTATAAGCAATTCAATTTCAGATAAATATGTTGGACTAAGACAAATTTATGTCCTGCGACCCTGGGCGTCCCGCGGGCTCATATGCAGGTTATCTAAATGAGCGAGCATTTAATTTTCTAGTTTTAATACTTTTTAAATGCGATAAGTAGCTAATTAAAAGCGTTTTAAGAACAAACATATTTTATTCAAATACATCTATAAAGTTTTCATATTGACTGGGAACTATATTATATGTTATTGCAGGTACAAGATGAGTAGCAGTTCTACCTCACATCTTAAGTTGTTGCAAAATACCCGCAATCGCTATTATTAGTCAGTAAAAAAAAAGGCAAGAAACATCTATCTCGACTGCTTGACCTTTATCTTCTATTGTTACATGGGCAAGCAATATCGATAAAGAAGAAATAAATAAAAAGCTAGAGCTCTATATACTACAAACAGTAGTTTCACATGTATCTGAACAACCAGAAGTTGAAAAATCAATTGCGCTTATACGCCCTGGATATGTATGTACCTCCTTCTCGACGTGATGTGTCCAACTAACTACTTATTGAAGTATATATATATATGAAGAAATACAGTAAATATTTTAAGTCCTTATCAGGTGGTTCAGTTTGTTTGTCATTGGATGGTTGGTCAAATGTGCACAACGGACCAATAATCTGTACTACAATAACTACAGAAAATGGAAAGTCTTTTTTGACAGACACAATGGACACGTCTAGAAGCCTCATACATCTGTGTGTTTGACAGTTCTCATAAATTTGATAAAATCACTGAAGAGGGACCATAACTGTGTAGTGAGTAGCACTGTTATCAATAATGCAGCCAATATGAATTGAGAAATAAAATGCATAAATCCGCTAAAATGAACGTTATTGCATATGGTTGCACAGCTCGTATTTTCAATTTACTTTGTGAAGATTTAGATGTTCAGGATATCAAGGAGCATGTTGTGTTTGTCGTAAAATATTTCCAAAATAATCACTTTGGCTCTACGACATACACATAAGAAGGAGGAAAAATGTGTTCTACCTAATGATGTGAGGTGGAATAGCTTGCTGACTGGTTAGAAGCATTCATTGAATCGTGGTCCAAACTTGTGAAAATAGTGAGTAGCTTAAAAATTAAATTGATGCTGTAGTGACAAAAAGTTTCAAATATCTACATGAATATTTAGCAATTCTGAACCCTATTTCTTTTGCAATTGATAGGCACCCAAGAACTGTTGCAATCGTTTCTGATGTACAAGAACTCAAAAATCTTGAATTAGCATTTAATATTTAACTTTAAGTCAAATAAAAAAAATTAGACACTGATATGAACTACATATCATCTGTTAGCATAATATCTTCTTGATCCGACAAAACCACATCTGTTAGCAGACAACGAAAAGAGTTGTGCTTTGAAACCTGCAAAAGAACTGCTTCCCAGTGGGTTTTACCTACTAATAATTCAATTCAAAATCAGATCCTTTTGCTGACATAATGTTTGATGATGAAATTCTTAGAACTTCAAATTGATGGAACAGATTGTCGATGCTATACAAAATATACTGCCCATCATTAAATAACTGCTATATATCATCTTCAGCATGTGTCGAAAGAGTGTTTTTGACATTTGGTTTGATACATACTTTGAAGTCGCTTGGGAACCGAAACAGAAGCTAAATTAGTTTCCTGTGTTACAATTGACTTCCTAAACTCATGTTATGTGTTTATGTTTTTTATAGGTTAGCCTGAGTAACGTTAGTCATATCAGCCATTCCTGCTAATATGCTAGGAATAATGCTGACCATGCCACACTTCCTAGAAGACCTAGAGTTTACTGTATTGTTCAGATTTAAACCTCTGTACTGTAAACATCAGAATAACATTGTAATAATAAACAAAAGCGATCTCGAGGAATTGATCCTATATCTCATTTTTGTTCACTATACATATTATAAAACCATTTATGTATTCGTTGATAATTTTTTTTATATTATTGATTCATGCAGGTAATATAAGCTATAATCTGTTATTGTTGTAAACTGTGTTTTCTTAAGTTTAAATTATGAATATTTATTTTGGACTGATCAGGATTAGTTGTATTTTTGATCTTGAAAATATTTTAAACAAAAAAAGCAACAACTGAAGCCTGCTATTTAAAAAAAATTTCTAGCTGACAAACACATCCATTACCGTGAGGGTCTGTGAGCTCTCAATATACAGGGTGACTTTGAAGTTGAGTCATTAATTTTCAGATAATGATTGTAGAAGGAAGATAAACCAAAATATGTGTAAAAATTAAAAAAAAATGTTACCTTGTTTTATAAAATATCCTCCCGACAAGTATTTCAGTGCGGACCTGTATTTGATCGTGCGGTCTTGGAGCACATACCCTCCCGTGTGAGGACTTAAGTCACCTGATTCACGAGCCCTTTGTACTACATTAACAAAGGCACTAGGGGTTGGTTGCACTCGATTGGGAAACCGATCCACATAAATCCGTGTTGCTATAGCAGCATTTTGTAAAATAAGAATCATGTCCACAAGTTCAGCATTTTCGTAAACATGTGCCATTTTTTATTTCGTTTGAGCCACGCAGAAACACCACTCACGCGTTACCGACTGACACATCGAATGAATACAACTGAATAAAATAAATGAATAAAACATCGTGATAAGCGTTTCAAATTCTTTCGCTTTTTTGTTTCCGATTATATCCGTTGTTGCCAAACACGAGCACATATTATTATTGAGACAGGGCGGTACTCAAACTTCTAAAGGGCTATAACTTTGTTACTTTAAATTTTACCACAAAAATGTTAAAGGAAAAAAACATTTCTTTTGATCAGATCTACTCACTGTTAAAATAAATGAATCAACTTCGAAGTATATGATTGAAGGCTGATAAAACTCGTTACTTTTAATAAATATTTATATTCAATTTATTTAGCTAATGGTATTTATATCACAATTTCGGTACTATTTTTCATAGTTAAAATGTCACCCCCTGGCCACACGTATTCCCATGGTACCTAAAAAAGCTGTCAAAATGAAAATATTATCTGACCCTGTCAAATATCTATCACATATCATATAGGCTTGTGACCTAATATACAGGGTGTTTCAGAACTATGGTATCAAACTTGTGGGGGTTATTCTGTGTAACAGTAGAAAACATTTGAGTATAGGTACCCATATCAGGAAAAGTCTCACTATGGCACTACGGCGCTAAATAGGATCTAATGCATTTCATTTTTGCCTTTTGTACATGATATTATCACAACAATGGTTCAAAATGTCTTCCTCCAACCTGAATACACTGTTCCTGTGGGGACATGTAAAGTTTTTGGTTTACGAAACTCCAGTAGAAACAGAGCAAGACTTAATTGGACGAATAACAGCAGCATTTGAAATCATTCACAACGAGTATCAAATTTTTAGACAAGTCCGCAGAAATCATGTGCGACGTTTAAATCGGTGTATTCAGGTAGGAGGAAGACATTTTGAACAATTGTTGTGATGATATCATGTACAAAAGGCAAAAATTAAATGCATTAAATCCTATTTAGGCAATTCATCATCTTTCTAAATTTTAACGAGTCTTAGGGCCGTAGTGACACTTTTCCAGATATGGGTCCCTATACTCAAATGTTTTCTACTGTTACACTGAATAACCCCTACAAGTTTGATCCCAAAGTTCTCAAACACCCTGTATATGAAAAGAAAATAAGCTTCTTAGTTGACACTAAAAACCCATATTATAAATATGTTCTTTAATTCTACATTTAACAGGTCTCAATATTTCAGCATCACCTGTAGTCACAGTCTATTTTGTTTATTGAATTTTTGGTGGTCATATTTCCATTAGTAGTTTTTTGTGTGGCCAAGTAGGGATCTTAGTGGTTTAGTAGTTTTAAAGACATTCATTTCTAGTTCTTGGATCTCCTATAATCAGCTTAAGAAATTGACCCTCACTTAAATAGATTTGATGTATGTGCGGATGGAAAAGTTAGAAAAAGCTTAAAATGGCAGCCACAAAATCCGGCTTCCCAACAATGAACAGGTCAGCAACACCATTTATTCTGTAAACATGCATACACTATCAAATTCGAACATTTAGTTCCCTCTCAGAACCAAAACTGTTAGAACCAATTTGGTATGGGTCATTTTGATCTGCACAAGCCCTGTTCACTTCAGAACTAGTTCAATGGTCTGTTTGGACAAAGCTAAAATATTAGAAGTGGTGCGACAAAACTAAAAAAATGTATAGCCTATTTCACGAGTATCCATCATGGTTGAATGACAGCTGGTTATCTAGTAATACTTGAAAATTCCCCATATCGACACAGGACACATAATTCTGCCAGCTGCGCAACACCAGGCAGACAGAAACATATTTTGCATTTGTTTTTTGTATGCTAAAGATTCATTTTGTACTTGCTAACAGCTCTTTTATTTAAAAAAGTTCATTTGCATATGAAAAACAAAACGCCACAAACAAAATTTACTAGATTATAATTCACTATTGCCAATCTTGCAGACTAACACAAAAATGTCACTGGATAAACCCAAAATTAGATAACATGTCATGAGAGGGATGGATGTGTCAAAGTAATTCTTTACTGAGGCATCCCAAAAACTGTTTAAGGAAATATAAACTAAGCTATATTTTATGCAGTACTAACTTTTAGCAGCTGAACATAACCATGAAAACAAAAAATAATAAAGGAGGTTAATTAAAACATTTTTTACTATTATATGTCCAAACCTGTGGAGGGACATATCACTAATTATATGATCTGAGGGTATTACTTGAGCCTTACAACTCCCACCTTTAACTGTCATTCACATTGTTTGAATGATCATCACAGGGGTACGATTGTAAATCCCATGGTACTGTAATACTGTACATAGTAATGGAATGTAGGTTGACAGATGAAATTTTACTCTGGAATACTGTGGAACTTTATTTTTTGAAGCCCTAAATTATTACAGAGTCATGTAATGATACTTGATAATAGCAGACTAATTTCTAACAATGTTTTTTTCAACCATTGTAATTATTATAAGAGACCCTGGGATACAAGGTAGCATTTATCATGAAAAATATACATTCTGCCATTTTTGAGCAGTTCTTGATAACCAAATAAAATAAACAAACAATGAACCATGAGCATGACAACTCTTATTCCCAATGTTTTGAGCTCAGGAAGAAACATTCCAGAAGGATTACTTTGTTCTATTTCCAAATGCCACTAACACATACGTCAAACAATTACAAATGCTAAAATTGTTACAGAGTAGTACAAAGTACACTCTGTAACAATTTACAAACGCAGCCCAGATCAGCCTGTAATGCAGCACTTTATGACGAATAACACTGGCTATGGAATACCTTTCACAGTTGGCTACATTAAGCAACATACAATCAAACTAACAGCCAAGGAAAGGAAAACTGCTGTCAATTTGACAAAGCTATCCCATGGCTACTGCTATTCAGCATAAAGGTGCTGCACTGCTGGATCACTTTACATAGGCTGAATGATCTCATTGATTAGTGTATTCTACCAGGTAGAATACATTGATCAATGTTATAATCCTATAACTACATAGCACCTGAACTTTACTAAGGGATTTTCATATGCAAAGGTACCTTCTGTTCCCTACAGTAATACAATAGGCATGAAATAAATTAATATAAGACTTAGTTTCTTCAACACCTTCAACATCCATTAATTGAATCAGAGTGAATTTTCATGAATCATCAATGTCTAATGCTATTGTAAAGTCTAAAACCACACCTGTTTAAGAACCGAAATGAAATTAAATTGACTATTTCGCGTTTATACAACCATACAAATTAGAATGTGCATAACCCAGAAAGGGGTGTGCTACTTCCTCCTGATGAACTAATTTCCTATGTGCATTTCATGTGCATATGCACCTTACAAGGATGTGTTACTTACCATAATTGTCTGAAATTGTCAAGTTTTCGCCATTGAATGCACTTGATACTATTGTTGGTGCTTTATAGATTGAAATTATCACTATTACTAAAACTAACTTTGTCATATTTACAAAACAACATTCAACAATTATAGTATGTTCGTCAACCGGATGCTTTTGTCAGACTGTTCCTATTTTTTAACGTTTTCAGCCATGGTTTTCCACCGTTTATAGTTTTCACACGTTTTTCATTGAAGTTTCCAGTTTAAAAAACAAACAAAAAGAGAAGAGCTTAGGTTACAAACACCGTACCATCTAGCATCGTATAGATAAAGGGTAGTCTCGACTCTCGACGAATGTAATGTTGACATTTCGTAACTAACCAGATCACGTGTCCAGAAAATAGCTTTATGGTTGGCTACGAGGCCACCATCTTGATTAGACATCTTGAACCGCGTGCCGCGTTATCCAATAATGTAACGCGAGTTCAGTCACAGGACATTTTACGTCTTTATGGAGATGTCAACGTCAAAGTGTCAAATTATCCTAGTGGAAACTTTCCCTAGAAAAGTGGCAGACGTCACAATGACAATTAGGGATGTTGAGCTATTCGTATGCGATACAAAATTGAATATCTCTCTGAAAATATCGATACTTGTGAGTTTTTTTACTAAGACGAGTTTAAGCTTTAAGGATCAAAATATTTTCTAATAAAGCCGAATTTTATAAAAAATTCAAAATATTCTTCACACCCGTATATCCGATACTGTAAGTATCGATCGTCTTTTGTCAATTCTCTCCCACCCTGCTGGCCAAGTGAGTGAAGCAGTGTAGTCATAAATATAAATAAATATAACAAGAATAATAAGTCGTACTGTATAGAGAAACCAAAAAATTGTTCTTTTTGTGAATGTTGGCATGGTATTGTGTAATATTATACAAATTAAATACTGGAGACTCGTATGTTTTATCTTATTTTGGTAAGTATAATTTAGGTCATCTGATTTCCATGAATTTTACACAAGTATAAAATTTTTGAAATGTGGAAGTGTCTTGTAATTTCTAGTGTTTATGATATAAATGCTGAGTGAACTAATACCGATTTTTTTTAATGTTCCACTTATGCTGACAAAATTGAAACCAAATTAGAACAAAATCCAACGCCCCCTTGAACTGTAGATATACATTGAAAGATAAAATGTGTGACTGATGGTACACCAAAATACAGAACTGTACCACTGTGGGGACTGATTAAGGATAAAACATGATTTTTCTTTTAATAACTCCATGGTGAGATTGGATTAGGCTATATATACAACACACAACTTTCAAAGACATACTTTATAGGATGATTTGGATGGATTTTAGTTTTTTATATCCAAAACAATTTTTTCAACCCTAATCTAGAGAATACAATTATAATCACAATCATAATTGACTATAGTTTTTAATGTAAAGTGCTGTTGCTGGTGGTGCAACTTGTTTAGCAGATAATTCAAAGTTGTTCTATAATTTTCTGGTCTCAGAGAAATAAAGAAAATAATCCAGGTGTGTCTGCAGTTGTAAGGTGCATTAATTGTCTTGGTTTATTGTGTTTTATCATTTCATTGTATATTTGAAAGTAGTTGCTTTGATTTGATTGATTGATGCTTTCCTCATTTGGGATCACCTAGGCATAGATTATATGTATGCCTATAAACTTTAGAGTGTGTCAGAATATTTTATCTAGATTTGAACGATTGAGGCAGTCTGCTTGATCCCAATTGCTTTGACTATAATTTGGTATAAAATTTTCACATTAAATCTCAAAGTTTCGGAATTTTATGCAATTCATTTTTTTTACTAAATTACAAATTATAATAAATAATTACCAGTTCTATCTTCTTATCTATATTATTTAATATTGAGCTTTATAATTGTTACTAATTGATTATTAAAAATAGTTAGCAGCTCACATTAATAACTAAAAGAAAGGTTATTATGTTGAATTTTAGATTAATAAAACATCTATTTTTAGCGATATACCTAATATGATGATGTAATTCTTTGAATATCAGGTCTTGATAAACACTTCAGGATTTCATTGCTATTTTTGTCATTTGCATCATGTAATGTATTACAATATCCATAGTAATGGAGAGATACAGTTACTGCATTAAAAATTAGGGTCAAGTTGATAAAATCATTAATTTCCGATGATTACTACTATTTTGTAAATATAGAATATAGGCATAAACATTTTTGGATGTATATATGAGTGCAAATACTTAGTTTCAAGTGTCAAATTACTTTTTTTCCAGTCACCTAACATTTTATTATACTATATTATGTGATATAATCTTAATCTCTTATATATGCATATAGAACACAAAAAAATAATGCCACAAGTTTAAAAAAATGTTCTACAGGGCTGCCCTGCACTATGGACATTCACCTAAAGGATGCTACTAAACATTGATAGCTTAGTAACCTATGGGGGGTTTCACTTGATGGTGTTCATGGATGTTGATTGATGCATTATTTAGTATTTAAAAAAATGGTACACTTTAATATGCCTTTTCATTGTCAAACTCTTTCAGTGCAGTCCATATGCGTGCGGCGTATATTTTACCACGGGTTGGCGAAAATTCCAGCGATGGCGTTAGGAATAATTGATTCATTGCTTTTGCTTATACTTCCCAGGCCTTTTGGCGAGTAAGTAGGTATTGTAATCACGAAAAGTTTCAAAATGAGGTACATGCTATGTTTTTTGGATGTTATATGATATGTACATCACAGAAAACCATGTCACTCATTTCCGTCGGTCTGTTTGTTTGTGGGTTGGTCTGTGCGCCAATCCTTGGTCTGTCTATATCTATAATGTGGAAAGTACTGGTCGGATTTTGATGAATGTTTCGCACAAGTTACTACTATACCAAGAACGTGAAAGGTTTGTAATTTTTGAATATTGGTACAGTGGCGGCGGAGCTATAGGCAGAAGACGAAAAAAATAAAAATAGCTCAAACTTCTTTTTTTGACATTCCAGAGGTTCCCGATCATTTTTGTAAAAAATTGTAGGGGTTAGATTTTCGGTTGTATATTTATACGTTTCCAACCCCAGTAATTCTACGCGTCTATTAGACATATCTCACAGACTGCCTGATGCTATGGGTGGCCGCCGTGCAGCGTTGCCAGATTCTTCGTGAAAAATCGAGTTCATTCTTAGCAAGAAGATTGAGATGTTTGTAGCCAACTTTTTTATCAGAGGGGCTAATTCGTGCTTTACATAATTCTTTATGAACTGATGCCAGCATATACATGGGACGTTCAGAGTACACCTACTTGACGCCATTGTTTTGTACCAAGTAAATTTAACGTACCTTTTGCGTTCTAGAATAATATTAATGGAGGCTGCATCACATAAATGTTGTGTCAAGTAGGTGGGCTGAATATCTCACATTTGTTTTGATCACTTACTTTTAAATCAGAGTTCATATGGTTTTAGATCTGGAAATAGATTGAATATATTCCAATGGATGATATAGTTGTCTGGGAAGTACACAGATAACCTACTTGATGCCATTTTTACTTCCTGTCCACTAATATAATAATTAAAATTTAGAATAATAATAAATAATAGAGTTGGTTAAAAAATTATAAAAGAGACTAATTACAATAAAAATTACGCTAAGATGAAAAAATTGTAATTAAGGAAGTCTTCTACATCAAAAAAAGCTTTAGATAGTAGAAAGCATTTAATAGTTTTCCCAACCTGTTCAACATCTAGAGATTTTATTTGATTTGGCAATAGGTTCTAGAATTTTAACCCGTGGTAGTCAACACCATTTCCAGTTTTGGAAAGGCCAAGACGATTTGGACACAAATGTTCTTTGTTTCTGGTGTTGTAATTATGAGTTGCATAATTGTGAGAGTGAGTTTTAACATGCATGAGGCAAGCATAGATATATACACAAGGCAATACCTCAAATCATCTACTGTGGAAGTACACAGTAACAGATAGATAGCTTTTGTCAAAGATTTTGTGGCATGATTTACATGCTTGTCCCAAGTCAACAAAGAACTAATGTTCACCCAGAGAAACTTTACTGATCTTGTGTTGTTATCATTTATGTCAAAATTCCGTACAGGAATATTCATTGTGTGAGTATTGTCTTCATTTAATGTTAGCCCATTAATAACAAACTAGTTTTGCATGCTGATGGATCGTTGTCTAGGTTTTCTAAGGTGCTGTGAGTTGAAAGAAGAGTAGTGTCATTGGCATACAGGAATAGTTTGCTACTAGTACCGTTACTGAGACAGTTTTGTATGACATTGATGTATAGCAAGAATAACGATGGTCCAAGTAGAGATCCTTGAGGACCCCATGCAAAAATCTGGTGACAGTAGATCTGCAATTATAATAAAACAAGATAATAAACAACATGTATACACTGATAATCTCGCAGACATTATACAAACATTTATGTATTAAAAAACCTTTCAAACAATACTTAAAGTGATTTTGATTTGTTATTCCTTGTATATCATTTGCAAGGATGTTAAGGATTTGGCAATTTATTTCCTACTTTAAACATAGAAAAACTGGGGTGTATATTACTCTGCCTCGTGGCAACTGTGTGTATTTCTTTGTTGAGAGTAAATTTGGTCTTATTTCGGAATACGTATAACGCCAATTCGTGAATCGCCAGAGCAGGTACCGTTAAGATTTTATATTTCTTAAAAATTTCTTTACAATTGTGTGTTACGCGTGCCATTGATCGAACATTTCGCTTTTGAGCAATAAAAACATGTGACGCAGCAGAGAAGCCCCAAAAACAAATACCATATGTGAGTCTGGACTCCACAAGACCGTAGTATAATATCCCGACCAGCTGAATTACAGAGAGAACCAAGCTTCAGTTTTTAAGCAAATATGAGATAGATTTAATTTGCGAAACTAGGTAATCGCAATGTACTCTGAAATTTGACTTATCATCTAGAAATATTCCCAGAAACTTAACATCAGTTGTGAAGTTCAATGACGCATTCTTATGTTTAACGTCAGGGATATTTATCTTCTTTTGTGGGTTACCGTACCGTCATCGTATAGCGCCATAGCGTATACCAGGGTGATTCCGATGCATTGTTTCTTTTCGTACGGGCGATCGGCCGGCGACGATCTTTCCATCGGTATAATCCCTCGGAGAACGGAGAGCCGAGGCGCAAACCAGTGTATTATAGTCATATCAGAGACATGCTTCACTGTCCAAACACGAAAACCAACGACGAGACGCGGCAGCTCCGGTAGCGCCACGGAAAGTTACGAAACGACTCGGTATCGATAAAAGCATTTTAGGAAAATGATGTACCTGCTATCAACAATTCAATTTATTCATCTATAAAAATTTACATTGTATCTATAGTTACTTTACACTCACAATTACAAACATTTTTATTGAAAACTAAGAAAAGAATCACTTTTGATTGCGTGGATTGCGTGGTCGTCGTATGGATCACGATATACCAAAAATATGTTGACTAATGAGCCTAAAACAAATTGCCACAAGAATAAATCCACGAATCATAACTTAAGAATTATAAGTCAGTGATTAGGTGGAACAATGATACATAATTTCAGTGGCGTATCTAGAACTTGTGTTGGGGTGGGGCCTATTGGTATTCATTATATGTAGAAATGTTGTTCTACATTATATCCCTCGTATTCCAAATGATTTCTGGACTTGTATAATCACTTGAAGTTCAAAGTAAGATGGTGATGGTGAAACCAATTTGATTTTAATACCCTTGATCCCTTTTTGAATATTCCATATGTTTGGTGGGTTTTGTGAAAGGATGACTTTATCTGGTGCGTTGAATACCTGGGCATAGCTATATTCCTCGAAGCTTTTTGTTAAATGCTCTATAGGGAACATGTAAATCTTTGAATTCGCTAACCTTGTACTAGCTGAAATGCTGTCAGCATGGTGGCCCCTAGGTAGTTATTGCTCGGCAGTTATTCACTATACCCTGGTACCGACAAGGAAGAGAGCAGTCAAACATATCCCACGCTACTGCAGGCGAGGCGTCTCTTTGAACTGACAAAGTTTTAGCATGACCATTCCGCCGAATTCAAGGAGATGCTGCGCTTGCAGTGGCGTGCAATGTGTTCCGTTGACTAACGTTTGTTTCCATATATTTTATGATCTATGAGAAAAAAATATGTACAGTGATTTCAAGGAACGACGAAATTGAAAGTCATGCCGATTTAGGAGGTTTCTCTTGATTGAATAATTCCATCTTGCAAATAGAGCAAGTACAATATATGTACAAAGTGTTAAAATTGAAAACCGGAAGTCGTATCGTAGTTCACCTTATTACAAAGGGATCGTCAAACTGCCAAGTTGACTATTTGGCAACCACCCAAATTACATAACGTGAGAACATGGTGTGAAGTAGCTGAGTCCTGATGAGAATACAAAACTAAGTTTTAAACCTTGGATCTAGTGTTCTAATGGCCCATGTGTTGCATGTCAATACACGCAATTTTTTTCACAGAAATTGTATTACTAGATTCTTTTTATCAGTCAGGAGTTTTCAATACCTTCCCGAACGCTGGACTACTAGCACAGTTTTAAAAAGTAAGCTGTATATTGGACAGTAATATATTTTTGACTAGAATATGTGGTTGAAGAACGGATCGATCGAGAGCGATCAGAAACGTTATAAATGCAGCAGTGCACGAATTTTCGAAAAATCGATGTCGTTTTCCCGTAATATTGTTTATGTATTGAGCGAGTATACCCCTCCTCTCCAGGAGGAATTCCAAAATTGGGAAGCAACATGAAAGAAATCAAAATGTTGCAAAAATAATGACAATCAATGTCGCGGTGCATGGCCTACAGCCCCCAAAAAAGCACTACCTCAATTTTAATATTAAACAAATCGAAAAGCGATTTAGGTTCACGTTTTTTTGCATGTATCTCGTAGAATTATGCTACTCTAGCAGCCCAAAAAGCAGTTCTGCGGGTGTGCGGAAGATAGTTTTTCAACCCGTAGGTCACTTTACATGGTATATAAGTGATATATAAATCCGAACACCCAGTTTAAATGGTTTTATTTTAATAAAATTTTGTATAAGTACTTAATGAAGCATAATAAGTAAATGATAAAAATTTCAAAATGATTGCACTGCTTTAAAGCCCTTTGACCTTTAATAATGTGTGGATGCACCCTGATGTGCTACGCATTCTCCAACGCGCCTAGGCATGCTTCTGATCAGGTGGTCAATGTCATCCTGTGGTATCTCATTCCAGGCAACCACCAACTCCTCTCGAAGTGCTTCCAGAGTCTGAGGAGGACGTTGCAAATTGAGCAATCTCCTACCCATCATATCCCACACGTGCTCAATTGGGGATAAGTCGGGAGATCTTGGTGGCCATGGTAACAATGTGACATCATTATGTTGAAAGAAGTCTATTGTGACTCTTGCAACATGTGATCGGGCATTATCTTGTTGGAAAGTTGGATCTGCCAGGGTGTCAAGATAGGGAAAAGATGGGGTTCTAGAACTTCGTGGATATAACGCTGCGCGATCATGTTACCTCTGATGAAGATTAAAGGTGACCTGGAACCATAAGCTATAGCACCCCAAACCATAACTCCAACAGTGTGATGAACATGTCTTTCAACAAAAAACTGTGGATTCCTCCTTTCACCACGTCGCCTTCCAACCCTGGCACGACCATCGTGCATGCCTAAACAAAATCGTCACTAAAGACAATACTGTTCCATTCCTGATCCCAGAGTGACCGTTGTCTGCACCACTCAAGGCGATTACGTCGGTGTTCTCGAGTTAAAGGGAGGACCCAGTGTGGCCGGTATGAAAACAAGCCAAAACTTCTCATTTGTCGGTAAACACTTCGCATGCCAATATGTCTTCCGTGTTCTGCAAACCATTCATTTGCAATGGACCTGGTAGTGGAGAAACGGTCCCTTAAGGCCAATAATCTTAGGCGGCGATCTTCACGGTCTGTTGTTCTACGGCGGCGTCCAGTGCCCCTTGCTCTTTGCGTACGGCCTTCTCGAAGCCATGCCTGACAACACCTAACCACAATGTCTACACTTCTTTGCACTCTAACTGCAATTGCCCGAAAAGAAAGTCCAGCTTCCCGAAGTCCCACTATACGGCCCCTATCAAACTCACTAAGTTGACGAAATCGTACAGGTCTCCGTACTCTAGGCATCGTAACCGATCGTAAAGGATGTCAAGAACCAAAATCCGCCAACGTTGATTCTTTACTGCGGCTGAAATATTCATTTTTAGAGCGTTAGTGAATTAAAAAAAAGCAGTATAAAAACCGGAATGTCCAACTGATAAGGCTGAAAATTTTTTCACTTGTTATTTACAGTAAGATAAATACATTCACCAACTTTTATTAAAATAAAACCATTTAAACTGGGTGTTCGGATTTATATGTCACTTAGTATATATAATAAATCATAATTTTCCAAAATCGAGTTACTTCCAGAATTTTTTCCGATAAATCGTTGTTATTTATTATATTCTAAAGACGCAAGTAGTACGAGTACATATTTTCACGTATAAAACATATGATATCATTCACTACACACTGGTTACCTACTGCGCTTTGCTAACATATCTATGGCCCATAAAATAAAGGGAAAATTGTAGATGCCCTAAAAATTTAAATATCACACACAATTCCAACGAGCCGAGGCACGAACAAGAGATCTCAAGCAATTTTCACCAGATGAGATTATCTAATAAGGGTTGATGAGAGACATTCCATTCAAGGTCGAATTATGCCAATTTTTACGGACGTACCATTCATACCTAAACTGTTATGGCAGGTACCTGCATCCGCTGTCTTTATTCCTAGTTATTCCAATGGTGTTTGATCGAATTCTGATCGAAATGCGGATAGGGGACTTTCGTACTTCATTAGGGAAAATCCTTTAGTTCGTCATTAGAATATGATATATAACTCTTCAATATATAATTGGCCATCACATAAGGTAGTAAACCAATCCTGGGGTCCTGACTCTGTTTTCGCCCCCCCCCCCTAAAAAAAAACTTAACTCCTGAACACGCATTATACCCATGACTATAGAACCTCTTACTCTATCCACCATCAGCCATAACAGTAATACGAGTATATGGTGCATTGCAACTGACTCCTCTTTTTTTGCCAACAGCTCCCATATCGTCCGTAAGAAATTCTTCCCATATCGTCCGTAAGAAATTCTTCCCATACCTTGATGGAAATGCAAATAATATTTGAATATTTAATGGGTTATGCAGAGAGGATAGGTGTTTTGGAAAGTTTATGTCGTACTTCCATTGCCTATATGATTTGAGATGAACGACGTTTCGTTTTGAGTATTATCTATAGTCAGGTGAAAATTATTTGTTCTTTAACTGTAGCTTTCATTTGTGTTATCGGGTAAACGTTTTAATTAGCATTTTTCTGGTTAGGTTTTCGTATCGATAACCATAATTAGCCTTCAAAACGACAAAATAAGTAATCAAATGTTTTTATAGTTAAATTGCCAACTTGTAGAATTTGTACCTTTGTAGCTACTATTAGCCGATTCGGAGACACTTTTTGTTATTACGAGAGCTATTCCAGTTGATATGCTCCCCCAAACTGCTGCAGAATTGAGTTTTTTTCGTGCTCTTAATGTATAATCATAGCTTTCTTACAATTTTCACAAAAAAATGTAACTTTATGAGATGTCCTCTGATTGTTTTTTTCACGAAGTCCATCCTACCCATTATACAATTCCTCCAATGATTGCACACTTCACGATACTCCGACAAAATATGGCCCAAGTTAACAATCCTCCTGCCATCTATTCTGTCAGCAATGCTTAAGTAATTTTGGTCCCTCACTAATTCAAAAGCATAAACGAGGTTTTGCCAACATCACTTTTGACACCAACTGGACAAAGCTCAGATCATTAATTGCTGTTATCAACAAAAGGCGATGCAGATAGTTCATCAACTTCTTTTCTTGACAACCTGGATAAAAAAGCAAGATGTAGAGATCAAAATCTGAAGGCAAAGCTGGAGACGAGCTGCAAAATGAATATGACTTTTTTGCTCTGCCCAGCTCAGTGTATTTGAACAAAACTATGGAAAATGTTTCACCCAATCTTTTGTGTGACAATAGCGCAGGTTTTTGGCCATACATCGACTAACTCAATTTAAAAGCTTCAAAGAAGCATTGTGAAACCAGTTTATGTGCTCCAGCTTGATAATGCAGCTCGACTTTTAGACATTTTTCAACAACAACAATTATCAAGTAACAATACAAATAGAATACTAAGAAACACTTGGGAAAAACGTACTCGACCGATACAGTTCCAACAGTAGCGAAAAGAATGAATATGCTGAAACGTGGCATCACGGCGAAGAGATACGCATATTCACCTCCGATTACAGCCAATCATCCGCCGCGGTAGGCGTGGCCAGCGGGAGGCGGGTTTCTCTCAGAATTTACACCAAATAGCAGCGATATCTCGGAAAGCGTTTGAGCAAAAAAGTTGTTTTTTTCAGCAATGGTTTGTACTGCTCTTTTTCTAGGTCTTGAGTTAATTTTTTTATGAAAACTCAGTTTGCTTTTTCGGAAAAAACAAAAGTTTTTCTGTTGAAAAATTTTTAAGAAAAAAAGTAATATCTCAAGGTAATCTACTATAAATGTGGAATATTGTCATACAATTTTAGAGCTACACTGTTATTCATTCACAAACTGCGATTGCCGAAAAAATGGACAAAAAATACATTTTTTTGATGAAAAAATTGCTAATATTGCTTATCATCCACCACTTTATACAGAATGAAGGTATCAGACGAAAATAATTAAAAAAACTCCTTCAATCAAGCTGTTGAATAAAAGGGACCCTATGGCTTTAACTTGTAGTGAAGATCAGCCTTGATGAACTGATGATGACGTTGCGTGGGAAGTGTGGAGACAACCTAATTGAGGCCATTTTTTTTGCTAATATCTCTGCATGGGCAAATCCGCAGTCAGTCTACTTGACTCTTTTTTCTCCGAAAAACAATAACTCCATTGAATTGGCGTTTAGTTGGTCGCGCCGGCGTTGTTGATCCGGCAGCCAAACTAGAGCATGGGTTTATTTATAACTAGAGTGGTGCGACCTGGGAGATCGTCTCCGCCGCAGCGCCGCTTATTTTTACCCTAGTAATTCTACCTTTTGCCGTAGGGCGGTGACGAGGAAGAACGTCTGAAAAAATAATGGCCGCGCCAAGAGGGATGAGCAAGTTGCAAGCATGGATCTAGCGGAGGTGGTGGAAGACCTGATCTGCACGTTCGACGGACCAGCTGACCACACCATGGACACCCTGGCCATGTTCGTATTTGCGTGGATCCTGCTCGCGCTTGCCCTTCTCTGTCTAGGCAGGTTCGTGTATGATAGGGTGCAGGCATCACGCTCATCGTCCGCCTCTAAGGCCAAGTTGATTGAGGTAGGTTAGCCAACTCTTAGAGATCAACACAACTATCTGGTCATTTGTATGCTTTTTCATTTCTTTGTTGTCACATTGTTGTATTGAAAGTAGAATGGCGACTTCTCACTCAAATAACTTTGAGTGCCATTCAGTTCAACTTGCCAGTACATACATAACTGGTGCTTTGATTGATAAATTATCTTATTTGGTTTACAGTTTCTTGACATCAAATAATCGTCAGTACTATTGAAGAAATTCATAATACTAATTCATGAAAACCTGAAAAATTCCTGAGGATAGTTTTGTATAATGATTCTTGGTGGGTATCTGGAAAGATTGAATTTTAAAACATAAAATCCACAACATTCTTATAAATAAATAATCATTCTGTTGACTCGTCAATCGATAATATTATGAGAGCTGTCAAATTCATGTTGTTGCTCTTTATAACATTCGTGCTGAACTCAAATTCTATCTATATAGACTAGGTCGTAATGGCATCATACCTATAACGTCAACGTTATAATAATAATAAACGACTTTTATTTCAGGCGAAGTTTAGCTACAAGCTATTCTACCACTTAACCCTTTATATCATCAGTTTGTAAAATATCCGCCTTTATTATAATTTCTGTCATCTAGGTAATTCTGACTATGATCAATAGCACTCGCTGCCAAATCTTAGAGCTGTCTAGGTCTAGAGTGTGGTTTAGTTTAGCCGCTAAATGTCATTAAATGAACTGACAATAATCGGCAATGGATATAACTGCCTACAAAATACTCCAGATAACGCTAACATTCAGTCTCTGAGTCATGCCTTTTTCCTTCCTTCATTGTTCCTTAAAATTTCTCTCAGAACCCATTTTTCACTACGACTATTCTCTATAATACCCCTCCGAGATAAACACGTGAATCCTTCAACTAACAAACCAGTTCTAGCATGTTTGGTAAACCTTTTTGCCATACTTTTTCATACACTTATTACTATCTTTTTTTAGTATTTTCCCCCTTAATTGATATCATTATATATAAACATATTCAAGGTTTTCGCTCAGCAAATCGGCTGTATCCAGAAAATTGATGGTTAAGGTACAAAATTCAAAGTTTACTGGCTGTTATGATTTACAGTTCAATAATAATGATACTGTCCATCATCTATAATTAATATTTTACTGAATATGCGGAAATAACCCAGGTGATACCTAGAATATTTGAAAAGCTTCATACATACAGATTCGATCTTGCTTAAAAGTACAAAAATACAACAGTACTTTGAGAAAAAGATTTGGAGATATGCCAAACTACCGCCTTCATTGTTTGTTAATGCTTTTTGTCGCTTGTAAACAATGTACAGTTATCTATGTGGCAAAATAAAAACGTATTTAATAACTGAAAGTTATACTGTAGAACTCAAAGCTTACACTGGCTTCCCTGATTTTAAAGAATGCCCTGTAGTGGTGAATATTATAGGATGTAAAGTTATGACGATGATGATATATAAAATTACATAGTTAAGGATATAACATATTTCTACTTTTGTGAAACTACAGATTATCCTATTTTCAACTATTTTGTAAGTCCAGCCAAACAGTCAGCTACGACTAAGTGTTTTGAAGTAATGCTATCTATTTTGAGCCCAAACTTCATAAACGTCCTAATAAAAATAATTTCAATTTCTGTTATCTCATCAACTTTCTAATTTACCATAGAGTTTCTTCTAGTCTTTTGAAAATCTTTTAAATTACATGATACTCAACCTGCAAGTTTTATCGACCTACGATAAACACGTCATATGGAAAATTGCACTCTAGTTGTGAAAAACTATGAACATTATCTAAACAGTAAAAGGTACAAAAATATGGAAACAAGTCGCCTGACCTAAGCAATAATTTAACGATACCAACAAAAAAATTACTGTCGTAAAAATTGTAGGAAAACAACATATTTCCTGACCTAGTCAGAGAACTTGAAGAGATTGGAATTTTGACCCGGAAATTGAGCATGCATTAAGTAGAATCAACATTTTGTTTCGCGTTCGATGGCCAACCTGTAGACATGAAATCGAGTAGGACCCAAAAATCTTGAGTCTCGATTCAATGTCAATGTGATGATTATCGTTTTTTTTTTCGTTTTCAATGGAATTATGTATTTTGAATTTTTGGCTCATGGTTAGAAAGCCAACCGTCACTACTACGAAGATGTTTCGACAACACGCCAGCTCACGCAGCCAGTTTTGTGCTAAAAATCTAATGACGGTCCTCCCTCAAATTGCCCAGTCACCAGATCTGTTTTGCAAAGTGGAAACACTGCTGGGAAAAGTGAGTGTATAGGAGTAGGGAGTTGTTTGAAGGTGGCAAGAACTAACTATGTAAATAATCACACTTATTTTTGGAACAGACCTCGTATGCTGTCAAAATTTCAGGTATGAGGGCTAGATCTACACGTCCAATTTCTATACTAGACAAGCAGCAGCGAACCTGTTTTGCTATTATTCTTGATAAAATGATGCGTTTGTTTCAGACTCCGGCCAAAACAACAGACGCAGTATCCGCCATCTCCTCCGCAGCGCTAGCCGCCGGTGCTCCCGGCGTTCGCAAAATCGCTGCTACAGGCGCGCCGCCCGTATCAAGTTCCTCATCTAAGGGCGGGTACGTACCCCCGACGCCGCCCACGCGCAAGCGACTCGTTCGTCAAAGTCCGGCTCCCGAAGCAGGACGGAAGTCCAAGTACACTCCTGCCCCGAGATGTACCGGCCCTGATCCCGAGGTGGTGCAATGGGTTAACGAGGTGGTCCAATGGTTGTACAATGATTTTGTCATTGCCAATGAGTTGCTGTCCATTTGGATTGCATCGTTGAATGAGTATACGAAGAAATCTGTTACGGAGGTAAGACTAAGCGCTTTAGGCCAGGGAAATAAGCGAAAAAGACGCCTGGTTCAGGACACTTGAAGAGACAGCAAACCAATGGTCGGTTCACATGTTTCAAATTCGACCCTCACTATTGGGATCTCAGAAGCGTTAAGAGATACGAAGTCATTAAATGGAGGCAAAGTTGCGTATTTAGGTAAATAACAAAATGCCGCTTAGAAAGTTTCGAAATTCAAAGTACTTCTGGAGAGAGACGGAGAATTTTCCCAAAATCTTTTAAATTTTATACTGACTTTAATTGTTATGGTTTTTTTCAAAATAAATTATATATATATACAGTAATGGACAAAAGTATATAGACACATATGAATATTTACCTAAATACCTTTAGAAAACGAATTCCTTGTCTGCAATGAACACAATACAAGTATGAATATAAGCACTTTTTTATGAGGGACAAAAATATGTAGACAAATTCTTTTCAGCATTAGTTTAGTACAGTTTCGTGTCAGAAGAGGATTAGATTGTGTTCATCAAGTATTGTGGAATAAGTTGAGTGATTTTAAGACCATGCCGCGTGGTCCAGAATTTCTTTCGATGTGAAAACTAAGATCATTGAGTTATACAAAGATGGCCAACGTCAAGTCGACATTGTCAAAAATTTGAAGCTGAAGCGTAAAGCAGTTTGGGCAATATTGAATAAATATAAACAAAAAGGTATCTTGGAAGCCTCTAAGGCCCGTATCGTCAGTCGTCCCTACAATTGTAGGGCGCGTTTATGGCCTCCTTGATTGTCATAGTTTTCTATTTCTCCGTGTCAGAGCTCTATTTTGAGGTTATGTCACAAACATCTATTTGCATCAAATTGTGCTTGCTTTGCAGTTCTCAAATGGCCTTCACAGTCTCCCGATATAAACCCCATTGAAAATCTGTGGGAATACTTAGATAAGCAAATACGAGATAAAAATTATTCAAACAAGGATGAACTTTTTGCCGCTTTAGAGCAAAAGTGGAGACTGATTGATGAATCTTATATCAAGAAACGTTCTACACTCTATGCCGAGACGATGCCAGATGGTGATTGATAATAATGGTTATGCTACAAAATATTAACACAAACATGGTTGGTTTTCTATAATCAACTTTTCTTCTTTTTTCTATAATTGTTTTGCTTTGTCTATATATTTTTGTCCATAGTTCCAGTTTTTTCAATTAATTTTTTATTGAAGGGAGTCTAATGAATTTATTTATGTATAAAAGAGTATTATGCTATAACGAATCATGTATACAGGTTGGTGTATTAATAAAACAAGTTAAAAAAGAAATACAGCACAATATTAATTAGTCTATATACTTTTGTCCATTACTGTATATATATATATATATATAATATAAATAAAGTTTTTAATTCTGGTTCGAAAAATGTTAATATGTCATACATTGATATTGCCAAACCTTAATTATTTAGAAAAAGACAGAACTTTCTAGTTAGGCCTTGAAATTATCATAACGGACAACATTATAAATATCTGCTATGATTTACATCTGCTTTTTCATTCCCTCTTTCCAACAACAAAATCAAATAAGCCAACTAAGGAAATACATCACTTAGCTTAGGACTGAAAACTCCATTTAAATGTACAAAATTCCAAAGTAGCGTCCATATGAGAAAACAAAGTTGTTAATGGAAGGCGAAAGAAGACACCTCAAATTGAAAATCTCATCTCAAATAAAATCGAGAAAAAAGAGAAATGATTTTGGTATACGAGTCAAATGACTCTGATCATTTAAATTCAGGAAATTCTTTTTTATTTTTAAGTGACTGAGGTTTGGCTAGGTCAATATATGACAGTTTATACACTTTTGGAATCAGAATTGATAGCTCTATTTTGCTAAAAACCAATATGGCGTCTAAGAACCAATTGAAGTTGAAGTTGATGCTGGAGGACAAGAGATAAAACTATATATTGAAATTCTAATTATGTCATTTTGTAGAGTAGAACCAGTGGCAACGTTAATGTGCAATTTATTTTGAAATACCACTGGATATAAAGTCAGGAAAAAATTGAAACGTTTTCAGGATAATTCGGTTTTTCTGTCTCTCTTCGGAAGTACTTTGACTTTCAAAACTCTCTAAGGGGAATTTTGTTGATTACCTAAATAAGAAACTTCGCCCCCATTTAAGCGACTTACTTCGTATTACCGTTTCCGAGATAGCAATGGTGAGGTTCAAATCTGAAACACTTGGTTTATTAATAAAATCCATGCTAAAGTGCAGGACATTCGATCATGTTTTTGAGTTTTCAGCAATTCTAAAATTGCATTTTCTTCTTATTCTCGCTTACACATAGACCACACTGTAGTTTGATGAAGATTAATCAACTTGTATTATATTGAAAATGCTTCAAAATGCCCGTTAAAACTAGTTAATAAAATTGACACGTTGGTGAGAACTTTCTTCCATCTTTTTCGTAACAGTCTAATATTTAAGCTACAATGTTTTTTGAGCAGCTAAAAATTTAATATCTAGTAACGTTAAGTCTTGCCCCAAAAGGGGTGCTCTCATTTATATGTCGGGTTGTCTTTGGGTTCCGAACGCCAGTTGCTTTTGGTGCGAACTGTTCTCTATGAGCCAAGCAACTTGTGATACTCCAGAAAAGTCCTTTATCTTTTGATAACTGCGAACTTCAGAGAACTTGTATATCTAATGGCTTTGCGTATGTGTAAAATTTCACTAATTCTTTCTTAAAAAGGAGGCATTGTTCATTAACTCATGTACATTACTTTTTTATTTCAGCAAGGCATTGGTGTAGAATTAGTTCGGATTTTACCAGAAACTCATCCACCTAATTTGACTAATATTTTTGCTGAGGCGGATTCTAAGGATGATGTGGTAAGTTCTCCATACTAGGTTATTGTCATGTTTTTCTAAGTGACTTGATAATAAATGTAATGAATGGTTGCAAAAAGTTATAAAATTTTTTTTCCTAAATTAGTGTCATTGCTGCTTGAAAGGATTATGTAGAGTCGGAGTAATTATTTGTTGTACTTACTAATATAATTTTTTGGGTATAGATAGATAGATAAATATACTTTACTGTCTGAAGAATACAACTATTCTTAAAGACAAAGCTAACTTAGAACGAAACTATAACAATTAAAAATTAAAAAATCACTTTATGGATAATCAAAATACATAGTGACGTACTTTTAATAGACAAGAATGTAAAGTTACAGAAAATGGATTGAAGAAAAATATGTAACCGAATCATTATACAAAATTGACATTGTAGCATCAATGCTAAATAAATCATCAACAACAACAACAATAATTATAAATGTGGATCTAAGTAGGTGAACTGTAGAATTCTCACATGGTATAATATGGTTCGCATATTAAAAAGTTTTCAAGTTTACGGCGGAATTATTTCAAATTGTCAATTTTTTTTTAATAGCATCTAGGAGACATGTAAATTTTCAGACCATTATAAATTATTGAGTCTTTCACAAGCGTTGACTGAGGTACTATTAATATAAATTCTTGTTTTCGTCTATATAACTTATATTTAATGTTTCAAATTTAGATTTATTTAAAAAAATAAGAGTTGCCGTTTAGAAAAGGAGCAATGATACTACAGCCATTATTTTAAGATTCCCAAATAAAGCCCTGTCTATAGCTCTAAGATTGCTTTTAGTTATATATCTAATATCTCGAATTTTGAGGTGATATTTTCAATTCACGGTTATCTACAATGATACTACAGCCATTATTTTAAGATTCACAAATAAAGCCCTGTCTATAGCTCTAAGATTGCTTTTAGTTATATATCTAATATCTCCAATTTTGAGGTGATATTTTCAATTCACGGTTATCTACTCTGAATTTTAACTTTTTGGTATCGAAAGCTTCCAAGAAAAGTATTTACAAGTTGTTCATAAAATGTTAGGAAGGGATTGTAAGTAAGGAAGCAGTAATTCCAGTTTATTGTGATACATCTAAGTAAGGAAGCAGTAATTCTAGTTTATTGTAATACATCTATTATATGATTTTTTATAGTTCTGATCACTAAAAAGTCTGGTATATTTGTAACTATTTTGTTTCTTGGAATTACAGTTCATGAGACTTACTAAGGCGGCTTCATGATCTGACAATCCAGCAGATAAAACAGTGCAAGAAATGATATCATAATTTGTACATATCTAGCCAATTTTGGTGGATAAAGATTGAGATACATGTGTATCATCTTGAACTTGCATATTCAAGTTAAAAGGAAAAAGAAGTTGTTTAATGACCAAAACATCACAATTATTGTCATTATAATTGATATTAAAATTTCCTGCATGTAAAATATTAGAATTTAGGGGTAAATTCGTTAAATTTGTTTCTAGATTGTTATAGAATAAATGAAGCTTCAGATGTCTTCTAGATCGCTAATAACGAATTAAATATCGATTCTTAACCAATCTAAAAGGCGAATCTGATACTACGGCTATGTTTACAGACATTTACTTAGCCATAATTTTGCATGCAGAGGCATATAAGTGGAATTGATGTTATCAAAAGATGAGTTATGCATCTTTTTAACTTTAGGCAAACGCGATTTTTTTGTACTTTTCGACAGATCTTGGTTCTTGAACCACTGTGGAGCGGTACTTTCCAAGTTACAGAGACATCAAGTATCAGCGGACAGACATATATATATATATATACACGTGAGCAGTAGTCATATATATATATATATATATATACAGGGTAGCCCATCCATGTGTGGACGGAATATTACTCATTAACAAATACATTTTGAGGAAATCTATTTATGGCATGTTATACAATTTTGACCTACATATCAAAGTTGTGATTTTTTAAATGGAATGCCACAAATTTTACTGCATATTTGAATAAACCGATTCAAAAGAAGAAAATTGATATAACATACTATGGGGTTTTGGTAATTAGCTACTGAGATGTAAGGTGTTTTGTCTAGAAAAACCCCCCACTTCGGCATCTCCTCAGTCCACCATTTTGAAATTTGGAGTACTGAATTATGTATAAAAAAAACTCACACACCTCAGCTTTTATCTTGTTTGTTACTTTTTCGAATTTTAATTTTTACTCATACAGGGTGGTCAAAAACGCAAATTGTAGTTTTTCTCAAAAATTTCAAATGCATCGACCTGTATATTTGTGCAAATTTGGATTCAATTTTTGATAAGCTTTTTTTTTGATTCTAGACACATAAGGGTTTTTACGGCTGTTTTTTCGTTTTTTTATAGAACGGCTTAATTCCCTAAAATATCGCATCATACTTGGAAACACTTAAATTGTTGATTAGTTACAAACTGTCAAAATTAGCTTTGTGAGCATTATAATAAAAACGTGTTTGACAATGAATTTTTCTAAAGAAGAAATGGTGAATATGGTGTTCGTTTTGGGCGAAGCCCAAAGAAATAGTTTCCTAGCATCTCGCATTTATAAGCAACGGTACCCTAATATTCAATATCCAACTCCGGAAACATTTTCCACACTACGAGAACGTTTTGAATCAAGTGGAGCAGTGGAATATAGTAAAAAATGTATAAATAATCCAAGTGTCACCAATGAGTCGAATCAGTTGGACGTTCTATTAAAGTTGCAGGCAAATCCCCATTCAAGTGCACGGCAAATTGGAGCAGAAACTGATATATGCAGAACTTTACGGTCATTTATCCAAAGACTACGGCTGTGTATTCAACATGGTGGAGATATTTTCGAGCAGTTTTTGTAGATTAGGTCTTGATTAGTGATAGTTGTTTGTTTATGTTGTTGTTATAGTTGTTTTTCTCTATACGCTTGAAGCTGGTTCATACTGTTTTGAATGTAATTGGTTTTTACATCAAATCTGTACTCTTAGTGGCAATATGGAACTAGCTCACTGTTTGTCGTTTGTTTCCATGGATGCTGTGATTTTCTCTTTAATTTTGGTGTGTTGTTCAATTAAAAGCTTAATAACCCAAAATCTGGTGATTTTATCTGAAACAAACCTGGTACAAAAAAAAGCTTATAAAAAATTGAATCCAAACTTGCACAAATATACAGGATGATGCATTTGAAATTTTCGATAAAAAGTACAATTTGCGTTTCTGACCACCCTGTATGAGCATAAATGAAAATTCGAAAAAGTAACAAATTAGATGAAAGCTGAGGTGTGTAAGTTTTTTTTTATACAAAATTTCGCACTCCAAATTTCAAAATGGCGGATTGAGGGGTTGCCGAAGTGGACGGTTTTTCTGGACAAAACACCTTACATCTCAGTAGCTAATTACCAAAACCCCATAGTATGTTATATCAATCTTCTTCTTTTGATCTGGTTTATTCAAATATGCAGTAAAATTTGAGGTATTCCGTTTAAGAAATCACAACTTTGATATGTACTCGTATGTCAAAATTGGGACACCCTGTATAATTGTCATTTTTTTTATAAATGTGCCCTCACATGTGATGTATAACATCCTATTAATAGATTTTCTCAAAATGTATTTGCTTATGAGTAAAATTCCGTCCACAGATGGATGGGCCACCCTGTATATATATATATATATATATACAGATTGACGAAAATGAGTGACATGGTTTTTCCTGATGAACTTGTCATATAACATCGAAAATTCATAATATCTTATTGCCAATCTTTTTGCGATTACAATACTTCCTCGCCAATTGGCGTGGGACGTAAACAGAATCAAACTTATTCTATTTCGCATATGAAACCGAAATCTATAATCTGATTTATAAACATTTGACAGACGATAACAATGGATTGCGACTCGACGCCCGCGTTCCAGCTGAAAAGCTTCCGACAGAAGGCTGACAAGGTGGATACGGCGCATTACCGCGTTGACGTGAACCGTTTCAGGGCTCGGCTGCACTTCTACGTTATACCCGAAAAAATGCTATTCGAGGTGCGCTGTGATGGTTGGCCGGAGATCAAGATAGCCCTTGCGCCTGTAGGTACTATCCGTAATAATTTGGATGAGGCCCAGCTCCAGGAAGTCATCATGTAAGTCGTTACATGTTTAAGTCTATATTTTTGAAAATTTATGTCAGTTAAAGGTATGGGTTTTAAAGAAAAATCAGTTCTAGGGCGCATTTATGTAGAATTTCAGAAGGACTTGTATGCATTTTACAATAGAACTTATTCTTGTAAATTAAGATCTAGAAGATACAAATAATTAACCTTGGTAACTTTTTTATCAAACATTAAAATTGGAAAACTATTAATATAAGTGGTATAAACAAAATAATAAATTATTGTCATAAGGTTTATAATAGTAAACATAGACAATGTCAACATGAGAAGAAATAAACAATACACACAAAAACATTACATCAAAAATACTATGGACAATTAAAATATTCATTTAGTGAATAAAAGGCCTTTTCTATTAAATAAGCTTTCAAACTTTTTTGAAGCCATATATATTTTGCGGTCTTTTATATATACTGGCAAAGCATTAAAATTTTGTATACCGTTATAGGTGTAGAATGGGCTTTGCTCATATGACCTGGTTTTATGATGGGTCACACATAGATGGTTACATTTTCTAATGATCATATTATTGTAATAATAACTTTTCCTGTATTTATCGAGGTTTTGGCTTTGTATCAATACATATTCTCAATATGTATATACATCGTACTGTCAATATTTTAAATTTTTTGTAGTCTGTGCAAGATGTCATCTGGGGTAATTTTAATGTTTCTCTTAATATTCATTTCTGGTATATAAAAACCTAGGCAGATTTCGAAGACAGATTCCACATGAGCAAAGTAAACCATTTTCAAGACTTCAGTACTAACTTGATCTCTAATACTATGTACTAAATAGTAGGCAGAGTTCATTTTCGATAACACTGCTGTTATTTGTTCTGACCACTTGAAAGAATGGTCTATTTTCGCAGCGTTCGTTTGAACTAAGGTTTTTCCGTTAAAAGTGATTTGGGGGTGTCATCATTGAAGTATGCGAAACTCGAATTATCGATGTTCAAATGTAATAAGCTGTCATTGCACCATTAAAGTGAGGTGGATGAAACACGAAAGTAGTTCTTAGTTTTCTACTAAGTTTCCGATCTGTTGCAAGCACTTTTTCACGAAACGGTGTTTCTCCAGTGTGTGTATTTCGAAAAAAATTTCGATTAAAAGGGTGACAAAATTTGTGCAATTTGTATCCTATGCAAAAAAGAAAAATAAAATAGAGGTTAAATAGAGGAACCTACATCACTATGGAATGCCTTGAAAGAAACGGAAACAAAAAAGAAAGATACCACTATTAACTTGATAAAAGATGAACAAAATCATATATTTACATCAAAACAAGAAATCGCAAGCAAATTTGTAAAATATTTTTCTAATATAGGTGGGACACTCAGGAATAATGTTAAAAAATTAACGTATAGTGAGTCTCTACAGAAAAATACACACCAAATTCATTCAACTTATTGAATACTGATGAAAACGAAGTTACTGAAACTATAATAAACTCAAAAAAGAAAAAATCGCCAGGTTATGACAATATAAGAGCAGAAACTCTAAAAAGTATAGCTATCTATATAGCCAAACCTATTACATTCATAATAAATTGGATATTTGAAACTGGTACCATTGATAAACATAGGATTTGTGACATGTCAATTTTTGGGTGTATCTTATGTGTTTTGAGACTCTTAAATCAAATCTAAAAACAGAATTTTTCCATCACCCACAGATATTTGGTAACATTTACTTTTATGAACTACAATACGTAACATTTCATATTGCTGCATTTCTCGGCGTTTATGCGATGACGCACATATATAATGTTAAGACCTGTCTATTCCTGTTTATTATATGCGAGCTCTATGTTTAGAGAGCATATTGCGTTTATTAGTAGACTAATAGTAGCCGAGTCAGTTACGTTTTCTGTGTTGAGGAGTACTGGGTATTGTTCATTTTTGTTAAAACGGTGTGTTGTTTTTAGTTTATTGTGATCGAGACCAGCTTTATGGACAGTGCCTTGAAATTATGTTAATAGTGCGAACAGTTTTTGTTATGTGTGCGGAGAGCTAACTTTTAAATCCCAAAAACGTACTTTTACTCCCCTTGTGTTGAAAGCGTACAAACTTTATTTTGGAATTGAAGTTGGCGACCAAGATAAACTATGGGCCCCTCATATATGTTGTAAGACTTGTGTAACGTTGTTAACAGGTTGGTTAAGAGGCGACAATCTTAAAATGCCCTTTGCGGTACCAATGGTTTGGAGAGAACCGAGAGACCCTCACAAATATTAAAGGTATTGGACCAAAATCGAAACATACTGTTAACTATTTTAATTTACCATCAGCTTTGTGGCCCGTTAAGCATAGGGATGAACTTTCTGTCCCAGTTCCACCAGGATCTTGGTCTTTGGATGAAAAAGTCGATTCCACCGATTCTGAAAGTGATGGTACAGAAAGCGTAAAAATTTCCGATCCTTCTTTTGACCTGTCAGGATGTTCAACAGTACCGCATTTGATCACACAGAGAATTAAATCTGTCAAAATCCCAGTCAGAACTTTTAGCATCAAGATTTAATGTATGGAATCTTCTTTACGGTGATGTTAACATTACTTTTTACCGAAAACGGCAACAAGACCTCGCACACTGTTTCCGTCAAGAATGGGAGTTGATATATTGCTCCGATGTCAACAATTTGTTTGACGCGTTAGGACAGAAACATGATCCAAATTATTGGCGCCTGTTCATAGTTTCCTCTAAGCTTGGTTAAAAAGCGGTATTGGTACACAACGGTAATAAATATCCATCTGTACCTATATCGCACGCAGTTCATATGAAGGAAACATATGAAAATATGCTAGTTCTGTTAGAGCATATTCGTTATAATGAATATGGATGGGCCGTATGTGCAGATTTAAAGGTAATTGTCCTTTTTCTTGGAATGGAACTAGGATATATGTATAAAATATCGTTGTTTTCTTTGTGAATGGGACAGGCGTACCCGAGATCTTCATTATGAACAGGAGTGGCCACTACGACAGGTATTAATTGCGACCGTCAAAAACGTTGCTCATGAACCACTAGTTGAGCCCAAAAACGTGTTGCTTCCTAAGGTGGATCTGATGATTTTGTGAAAGCTATGGATCGAAATGGAAGAGGGTTTCTGCATTCAAAACAAACATTTCCGAGACTTAGTGAGGCAAAAATTAAAGAGGGCATATTTGTGGGGCCACAAATACGGAAATTCATGAAGGATGATGTATTTAACAGTGCTCTGAATGAAACTAAATTACGAGCTTGGAATGCTTTTAAATCAGTTACTGCAAATTTTTTAGGCAATGTGAAGGCGGACAATTATAAAGATATTGTGACTGAACTAATTCATGCTTATAAAGGAATGGGATGTAATTAATATGTCTCTAAAAATTCACTCTTTGGATTCTCATCTCGATTTTTTTCCGGAAAATTTAGGTGCGGTAAGTGATGAACATGGTGAACGGTTCCACGGTTCTGCTGTGGAAAAACGGAATCCAAGCAAATTGAGTGTCAATTTGCTTTCTGATTATTGCTGGACATTGTTGTTGATGAGAGATACTTCAGGAGCAACATATCACCGTAAAAGATCGACAACAACATTCTGAGATTAATGTTTATTCGAGTGTTTATTAGTACTCTTACACACGTATATTTATGAGAATAAGCAGCAATTAAAATGCCTTATTGCAAGAGAACCGTGGGTGATAGAAAAAATCGAATGCTATTTCCGGCTTTTTGGGTACGTTTTACATAATAACCACCTTGTTTTGTCCATTTCACAAAACATATTTTAATTTTGTTCACCAGTGTAATTATCCCAGTGCATTTAAAACGGCTGTAATAACACCATTACTAAAAAGTGGTGTGCGGAATTAAATAACTATAGACCAATTTCTGTAATAACAAATTTGGCGAAGATATTTGAAAAATTCCTAAAAGTACTACTAGATTAGTTTATTGAAAAATTTAAATTAATATCTGATTCACAGTTTGGCTTTAGAAAAGGTGTATCTACCAAATATGCCATGAAATTATTAGTAGGCGACTTAACTAATATATTGATAACAACACTCGCTATTCATCGACTTACAAAAAGCATTTGACACTATAGATCTCGACAAACTGTTGCGTAAATAAGAACACATTGGAATTAGAGGTACGCCACGTAAATTATTTTCAAATTATTTGCATAAAAGAAAACATGAGATTAAAACTGAAAATATATCTAGTGAAGAAGTGACTGCAATGTATGGAGTTCCACAAGGAACAATACTTGCAGCCCTTTTTTAATATATATATCAACGAGTTATATAATTTATTAACATAAAGTGGAAAAATAGGATTTGTAGATGACACCACCATCAGTCATAAAGCCAGTACTTCTACAATATTAAAAGAAGACATTGAAAAAGATTTAGTACAGATAATAGAAATTATAAAAAACCTACTTTATTCCCTTCACCTCTTACATAAATAAATTGTCGCTATATAATCATAAATATCTCGGAATTGTTTTAGACTGCTATCTTCGTTGGGATGAACATATCCGACTCCGTCACAGTGAGTTTCAAGCCGTTTGCCAGGGCTTAGCTGTTTCGAAACTGAGACTCAAGTTTTCAATTTTTTTGAAAGAAATTTATACAGTATGTTCAGAGAACAATTGCCCAGGGTACTATCGGAGCACTTTCTGAAAATTTGTTTGCGCAAGACTTATGGTGGGTTGAAGTGCTTACTTTTTTGTTAAACTTCGCGATTTTTTTAATAAGAGCCGAGAGAAAGAAATGAAAAAGTTGCTCGATAACACTCTGTAGGGTTTTGTTTCCAGCACAGTGTAAAAATGTCATTCGAGAATATTAAAAAATGAAGCGTCGGTTTCGAAGCGCGCAAACCTCTACAAATCGGATTTTGCACGAATTTTGTCTACTGTTTCGTGCTGCCAACCCAAGCGATGCGGCGGAATGTACGGACTAAGAAAGGACGTATTCAGATAATTTAGAGGCCCTAGTTCATATAATATCGTGTATATAAGTCGTTCTGCAAATGGGTGTTCTTAATCGCGATCGCTGATCCGAAGTAAATGTTCGTAGCTAGTTACGTAAATGTAACTTCTGAACTTATCCTCCGGTTGTCTCTCTGATCGATCTACCAGCTGGTGAATATACTGATTTCTTGACGTTTAGGCTGCTTCAGCAAATTAAAAATTTTCCGCCTGCATCTTAAAGCCGTTTTACTTACCACGCGAGTGACTCCAAAAATTTCGAAAATCGGATTTTATGTTTTTTAGGTCTTATATGACATCTACATCACGAAAAACTACATCACTCATTTCTGTCTGTCTGTCTGCTAATCCTTTGCCCGTCTATAACTATAAATATCATTACTGCTTGTACATTCCTCCTGTTCATGTTCTTTACTGCATTTTGGACAGACATCTATTGCACTTTTGCAATCTTTAGCCATGTGTCCGAATCTCCAAAATTTAAAACATTAAATTATTTTAACGTGATCAAAATATTTACATTTTCTCCACCCAACATACAAAAAGTCCTTCTCCCTAAAAAAAAAATGTTCCAATATAGAGCACCCAGAAATTTTCACCTGTTACTTTTACGTTGTAATATGGTATTTAAGTTTCACTTTCACCACCCCAACATTCAGCCCTTCAAAGAATAGATATGAGAGGGATTATTTGAAAAGCACTGAATGAGGGATGTAAAAATCATATGAGATGCTGTATTTGGAAAGAAATATGTTACACATTCGAAATAATCACAAAATAGAATTTTTTTTTTGTATATTCCAACTACCACGAAGGCCTAAGGCCTAAGCACCCATTGGGTCCGTGGGGCTATGGGGGATACATGGGAAAGGGGGGACGCCACACGGACTCTGGCGAGGGAACACGTGTGCATGCAACATGCACACATTCTGGCTCCGCCTACGAGAACCGCCGGGTGGTACCTCCGCGTTCGACAGTCAGAGACCATCTACCACCTACGGACAATCACAACATCCATAGCCAAGAGAAAAATTTCTCCTGGGACGCGACTGATCAGGAGACCGAAGAGTCTACTACTGGGGCCACCGCTGCTGCCTTTGTGCTTGACGGATGGAACTGTTGGAGTTTCTGTAAATAATGACGATGTTGCAGCATTTGTTTGTTTTCTTTCTAGAATAATGTTCCATAAATAGCTAAAGAATATATTCTAACCCATGCATACTAACCTGAATTTGAATGCCCACGCCATATGCATGTGTTTGAAAATGAGTCTCAGTAACGTTGGTATTAGTTTGAGACAAAAATAACACCAAATACTCACATAAAATGTAATTATAGTAGTAGTACCCATGAATTATCATTTTTTTTTGCTCAAATAAAAGCTCGAAATAATCCTAATTATTTTATTTCGGAACTTTTCGAGTCCTTTTTTTCCGGCCAGCATTCAAGAGCACTTTTTCTTTTATTGACCATTCTTATCAACCTTGATAAAAAGGCACTCAAGAACAATCACACCAACAAGAGGTTAGCATAACAATACAACAAAATATCGAGAAACAGTAACAAGGGTAGTACAATACTAAATGATCACTTGATAAGTACCAAAATCGAGAACGATTTACAGACCGCCAATCGAAATCTGACTCTGTTATTATGGAAATTTACCCCGGTACGCGCCCACAGTCATCCTTTCCTTTTTTAATGTAGCGCCGACTACCGCCTAGGAGCCCACTGTTCCCTTTCATCCCCCCGTTACCTCAGGAGATGGTCCTCGTGATTGGTGGAGCCGCGTTGAAGAGAAATTTAGATTTCTATTATATAAATTCAGATATTACGGACAAATTTTCAATGAAACTCAATTAAGAATTTTATATCAAACATTAGTTGAATGCCACATAACCTATGGAATTATTATCTGAGGATCCACGAATAATAACCATCTAAATTCTTTACAAGTAATACAAAAACTATTCATAAAACAATTCATAACAAACCTTGACTATATCCCTCCAAATCGCTGTTTATAGAATCAACACTTTTATATATAAAAAAATTATTTTGGAATGATGTTATACTAACCTAGGTCCAAAATTATATCAAAATCCAAAATATATTAGAAAAAACCGAATATCATTATTAAAAATAGATTTATACGAGTGGCTTTTGAAAACTCATAATATATACATGATGTAATGTATAAAAAACTAACATACCGGGTGATTCACAAGTCGTGACAGAAAGCGAAACATCATACACAGGACCGCATTTTAAGGTGGGTCTTCTATGTATCATTTTTTCCCCAAGGGCTTCATTAAAAAGATACGGGGTGTTGAAGTTTGAAAATAAAAAACAATTTTTTCAATATCTTCAAAACCGTCCACATTCAAAGTCTTTACTTAAAATTAATATGCACCGGTGGCAGCGATACAGGGGATTATTAGTAGTATTTCTCCAAATAAAAATAGTACGTTACTGTTTTATTTTCGAAACGCGCAATTTTTCGAATTTTGCCTTCAATTTGCTACAAATAATTACTTTTGTGTTTTTTCCTAGAGTGCACTGTTTTCGGAAAAAAAAAACAAATTAGATAATCATAGCTTTATTTGAATACATGTTCAAAAAGACCACCATTCTGACGGATACAAGTGCCGCATCTTTTTAATAAAGAAAAACGTATTTTCGCAAAATTTGTTGTGGCTTGAATTTGATGAAACGCATTATCATCTATTCTTTCTTGTCATTGATCAACAGTATTAATTTGTTTAGCATACACTAGTTGTTTAAAAGCGCCTCACAAAAATAAATTTAGGGGTTCACATCAGGAGACCTCGCAGGCCAGTGTACGGGTCCGTTTCTGCAAATCCATCATCTAAAATGATTATGATCATCTAACACATTTTCTACATAATTCTCTAGAAAAGTAAGTATGAGTTTGCATGTACCTGTTGTGTCAATACGTGCATAAATAGTTGACCATTCGAAATGCCGCACCAGACATTTCTAGAAAATCTGTGTTGAAACGAGTGGATTCTTACAGAATGGAGATTTTCTAACGATCAAATATGTTCATTATGAAAATTGAAGGATCCACTCCTCGTAAAAAGCGATTCATCTGACCACAAAACCAAATAAATATAATCTGCACTTTGATTATGCATTTGCACTTCGTCGCCGGGTTGCAGACATTGCACATTTTGCCGATGGTAAGGATGTAAAACTTCCCGATTTAAAGTTCTCCACGAAAGACTTTGGGAACATGGTAACTGGGCGGCAATCCATCTAGTATTTGTACTAGAATCATCCAACGCCCAATTAATCACTTCCAGTTCCTCTTTTACAGTATGCCGGACACCATGACATCTAACTCCTGAAAGTTTTTCTATTCCATATTGCCGAGGTCTTAAAAATGAACGCGTAAAAACTTTTGGGGTAGGTTGGCGTCTGTTAAGATATCATTTCCATTACAGAACCCGTATACAAAAATAATATCGCAAGTTGGTATCAAGGCTTCCTATTTTATTTTGAAACTTATTGTATCTCGGGTCTTCATGAATTATCTAATTTGTTTTATTTGTAGCAAATTGCGCGTTTCGAAGAAAATAAATTATTATTATTATTATTATTATTATTATCATTATTATTATTATCATTATAATTATCAATCATTATCATTATCATAATTATCGTCATTATCGCCATTATCGTCATTATCGTCATCATCGTCATCATCATCATCATCGTCGTCATTATCGGCATTATCGTCATCATCGTCATTATCGTCATCATAGATCCCCCACCATTATAGTTTCTGAAAACGAGGATCACTCTGTATTCTTAAAGATGTTAGAAGGTGTCTTAAACAAGCTGTCAAATAAAAACATAATTATTGCAGGAGATTGCAATATAAGATTTGAAAGTAATGACAAACATTGCTCAGCTACCCTAGATGTACTAACTACGAGTACTTATGGTTTTGAACAGATGATAAAAGAGAACACACGAAATAACCATTGCATTGATAATTTTTTTATAAATTTCAACATAGATTCAAGTGTAGCATCTATCGATTCAAATTTTTGTTCTGATCATCTGGGCCAAAAATTGATATTCTATCCTCCTGTTGTGACATCTCGCAAGTCAACCAAAACGGTGTGTAGACCTATCACAGAGTATGGTAAGTTAGTTTACTTTAACCTTGTAGACAATTTGACGTGGGATTTTATTCAGGACTGTTCTTTGGACTGTACACAAAAATTTGAAATATTGATTAATAACTTGCAAACTTGTATATATAAAGCATTCCCAGAAAAAGTACTTCCTAGTAGATGTGATTTGACATACAATGCAAACTGGTTTAATAGCGACCTCAGAAATATGAGAGAACATTTATTTTTCCTAAATTCCCTGTATAACAAAGAAAAATCTGTTTACATGAAAAAAAGACTAAACAGTTTTAAGAAAAAATATAAACAAAAAATAAATGCAACGAAAAAAATTATAATGAACAAATCATTAAAAGGTCTAACAACTCAATGAAGACTATGTGGGAAATTGTTAGGAAAAACAAAAATAGAAGCACTGGTATGAATACGTCAAAAGAACCAAATGAATTCAACAACTTTTTCTGTACCATTGAGAATAAACTGTTAGAAAAGTTGTATGCAGGAGAGCTACATCCAGAAAGTAATATACCTCCACCAATGCGCCACTTTTTAAAAAGGTATCATTTAATGATGTTAGAGATGCTATCAATTCTCTTAAAAGAAAGAACTCTAAAGATATTTATGATATGAGCACTCTTTTAATAAATATGATCAAAAATCAAATCATAATGATTCTAACCAAATTAATAAATATTTACATTGAGTGTGGCATATTTACGGACTGCTTAAAACGTGCAGTTGTGATACCGGTTATCAAAAATGGCGATACTGACGATATCGCAAGCTATCGCCAATATCATAACTTCCTATTCTCAGCAAAATTTACGAAAAATGATTGGTGCGACAAATGGTCTTACATTTTGAAACTGATAACATGTTCTATTTGAACCAGTTTGGATTTCGATCTCAAAAAAACACTACCTTCGCAGTTTTGGAGTTGGTCGACGACATAATTGACGCTTTTGAAGAAAATGAATTCTTGCAGACCATATTCTGTGATTTGGTCAAGGCATTTGACTGTGAATCACATACCATCTTAATCAGAAAGCTCAAAATGTATCACTTCGGAACAGCTTCTTGCATCCTAATCAATTCGTATTTAACAAATAGAAAACAGTTAGTAAAAATCGGAATTAAAACGTCAGATGAAAAGCATATTGAACACGGTGTAACCCCAGGGCTCAGTTCTTGGGCCGATTTTATTTCTAATATATATCAATGATCTGCCGAGCCACAAAGATGGAAATTATATACTATTTGCTGATACTGCCATCTCTGTTCGATCAAAAACATTTATGAGCTTCTTGAGAAAGGTGTGATCGCGCAGTCGACTGCCAAAAACTGGTTTGATGCAAATAAGCTGACTCTGAATGAAAACAAGACAGTTAATATGATGTTTTCATTGAAAGATCCAGAAACACAATATACAGAACATACAAAATTTCTAGGTATACACGTAGATAAAAAATTGAAATGGGATATACACAGTAATGAAACAGCAAAAAAGCTAAGGAAAAACATTTACCTACTTAGAAGCTTATCGTATGAGTTGAATAGTGGTACGTTGAAGTCAGTTTACTTTACTCTATACCACTCTTTGATATCATATGGTATCTTACTTTGGGGTCAGGGTGCGGACTGGCATCGACTATTCTCTTTACAGGGGCGGGCAATTAGGATATTGTATTCACTGAATTATACTGACAATTGCAAACAAGCATTCAAAGAATTGAGGATACTCACATTGCCTTCAATATATGTATATGAAGCACTGATATAGGCTAAACAGTATTTAAAATGCTGTTCGCATTCCTCACATACTGACTATGATACAAGGAGTGCTGGGAACTTAAATATTCCTTTTGTAAGATTAACGAAAAGTCAGAAAAGTTTAAAAATTACTGCACCCAAATACTACAATAAATTACCGCTGCAAATCAGATCCTTAAATTTAAATGCCTTTAAACAGACAATAAGAAGTTTCCTTGCTGAAAATGCTTTTTATTCATACCATGTGTTATTGCTTTTTGAATTATTTGTATTATTTCACTGTACCTTTTTATATATTATTATATATACACATTTGTCATCTGCAAAGTGGATTAAAATATTATTATCTATGTATACTATAAACATTTTGTTACACACTGACGTGTGTAAGTACAATATGTACACTAACACCAATAAAGTATTGTATTGTATCATCGTGATCATCGTCAGCATCGTCATCATCGTCATCATCGTCATTATCGTTATCATCGTTATCATCGTCATCATCGTCATCATCGTCATCATCGTCATCATCGTCATCATCGTCATCATCATTATCATCATCATCATCATTATCATCATCATCATCATCATCATCATTTTCATCGTTATCGTTATGATTATTATTATTATTATTTTTTTGCCATGTGGCATTTTTATCCTCATTCTGGTAACATTCACTCATCCCAGATGCATACGGCATCAAAGGGTATGAGTTTTGTCGCAACTTGTTACGCAAGGACGTTACTTTTCGCATTTCCCATGAACTTCCGAACTGTTCGAGCAGTTGCCAATAAAACTCCCATCTGCATCGTCTTGTAAATATTGTCATTGAGCCCCATTTTCTTGATATTATCCAGCAGCGTTCTTGGGATTACTACGGTTGATGATAGAATGATTGGGATGGTATCAACACTGTCCATCTTCCATTTTTGCTTAATTTGAAGTTCGAGCTCCCTATACTTGGCGATAATTTCATTGTGCTGTGTCAGTAAGTTGTTATTGTTTGGTATGGCGATGTCGATGAGGGTTGTTTTACTCAGATTCTTATTGACAACAGTTATATCTGGGCTGTTATGTCTCGTGTGCTGGTCGGTGAGGACAGTGCGGTCCCAATATAGCTTACATTCTTTATTTTCTAAAATGCTTTGCGGTGTGTATTTATAATAGGGTGACATTTGATCTGTCAGCTTGAATTTGTAAGCTAGTTCTTGATGTAGGATTTTGGCCGCTATGTCATGTCTTTCCCTATAGTCCGTCGCGGCAAACGCCTGACACCCTCCAGTCACGTGCTGAATAGTTTCAGAGTCTGGGCATCCGAATCTGCACCTCTCGTTGTGTTGAGGAACTTTGAGGATGTACTTCTTATACGAGCCTCTTCTCGCTTCAGTTGGCCCGACTATTGAAATCTTAGTTTTTTTCTTATCAAACACAAATAATAAAAATGTAGCAGGGTGTTATAGGTTCAAAATATTAACAAAGAATATTTTGATAATATATAGTAGAAAACACCAACTTTATCACTCCCTAATCAAATTTGCAGCATAAAAATAACACATGTTGCAATTACAGCATATCAACCTATTTTCATTTCAATGCAAAATAAGTCTATAACGCATAGGTGGCTGTGAAAAATAAAAGTCATGACAATTGTTTTTATTAATCACAGCTGTCATAATACGTTTAAAATAGTTTTGGGTAGTTAAGGTTTTCAAAATGGGTAGAGGAAAGGTTATTAGTGAGAAAATTCGGTTACTGATAATTAATTTTTTTAATTCTGGGAAATCAAACTCAGAAATTGCAACTTTGTTAGACTTATCGCGGTACAGTGTGAGAAATATTGTTAGAAGATATAACTTAACAGGTTCAGTTAATATTAAGCCACGATATGTGAAAAAAAGTAATATCACAAATGCCGACCGAAGAGCATTAAGAAGAATAATCGTGAAAAACAGGCGTGCCAATTATTTACAATTAAGTGCTCTGTGGAGTGACGCTGTTGGAAGGAGAATTTCGAGGTCCACAACTCACAGAGAGGCCCACAAACTGGGATTTAGCACTTGCACGGTAAGTTTTCTTATAAAAAAAGTGAAGTAAAAACCCTAAAGTTGCACAACTTGTTTATAGACCAAAGAAAAGCCACTATTAACTCCACTGCAAAGAGAAGTTTGTGTTGGTGACAGTCGCAGTAGAGTTATTCGCAAAAAAATGAAGCATTCTATGTTGACTAAAGAGAAAAGTGAAATTTCCAGCATCCATTATGGTCTGGGGCAGTATGTCATCAAAAGGAGTAGGAAAACTTCATTTTATTGATGGAAATGTGGATACAAACAAATATTTGGCAATTTTAGAAGAATCGCTTTTACCAGTGATGGAAGAATGTTTGACATCCGGCCCAGATTTTGTGTTTCAGCAAGATGGTGCAGCGTGCCATACCTCAAAAAAGGCTATAAAATGGATGGAAGAAAATAATGTACCACTTTTGAAATGGGTTTCTAGCAGTCCAGATCGGTCACCTATTGAAACTTTGTGGCACGAGATGAAAAAGGTTCTACGACAACATCCTGCTCGTACAATCACCGAACTGAGACAAAAGCTTCAAGAAATATGGGATTGTTTTACACCAAATTTTTGCCAAAACTTGGTTAACACTATGCCCCAAAGAATTTCAGCCGTAATAAAAAATAAAGGTGATGTTACCCAATGGTAATCTTTCAATAGTTGCTTTGTTAACTTCGGGAATTTATTCGCACATTGTGTATTTGTTCAGATGTTCTATTAGTTATAGGTCTAAGTGATTTCAAATATGTATTTTTTACGACTAGAGTGTATCTAAAATGTTTTTGAGAAAATAAATTGTTTTAGAAGTAAATAGTTTCGTCATGTTTAGTTTATAAAGGCATATTTTGGTACAAATCTTGAAGTGGGCCAACTAAAGTGGGAAGGGGCTCGTTCTTGCAAGAAGATTGTTCCGTTGAAAAATGTGTACTACTATTACCGAAATTCCTGATCGGTCACGTCCTATTCTTAGAACTTATTTTTTCTTAAAAACCATGCTTTGCCGATTAAGAAAAAATGTTATTCAGCGGTACAATACTTTTGTGATATTTTTAATTACACGAACATGTTTCCCATATTTCTAGTGAAATCCTGATGAACGCTCTACGTGCTACTGAGGTGACGTTGCATCTTGGCCAATATCCGTCCTGTCCAAGATTTCAGAGGCAAGTACTTACACCAGAACAGATACTTCCTGTCCATTATGATAGCATGGTGAGTATTCATAGATTCTTCACAAATGATAATGTTGCTACTGTACAGTATGTTGCATGAATACTAAACAACTCAAGAAACATATGGAGTATAAGTCGCTGTTCTCACCAAAAGCAACTCGCCTTCAACCTGATTTCGACTTTGTATGTCATTATTATATTTAGCTAACGGCCACAGTGCCGATCCAACAAAGGTACTTCTCCATAGCCTTTATGTGTTCTTTGAAGTGATTCATTTGGAGCAGCAGTATTGAAAACCTTCCAGAACTACAGTTTATACAAGCAGTGTAACAAGCAATTTAATAGTGTACAAGTGACCATCGACTCAAGAAGTATGTTTGCGTACGAGGTGTTACTTTCCGCGTTCATTGTATATTATATTTATCATGTATCGGCAGTTTTGCCACAAAACAAAATATCACATAGGTTGATTGATTCATCATGAAAACAGTATACATTGTTATATTTTGAATTCTTACTAGTATCTAGTTTTTTCACAACCTCAAAACGAGACCAAATCGGGTTGAAGACGAGTTCCCGTCGGGCTGCTTTTGGAGTCCATTAAAAATCGGTTAGTTAGGAAAATTATGCCGCCTAGCTTATTTGCTTACTTATTTCATGTTGTATTTATAAATAATTGCCAAATTCCATGAATAGGTCTATAGCATTTTTAATATATATTAATCATTGTAATATTTACGTTTTAGTCGAGAGCCTATACATCTACCCCTAATCATACGTTATCACATTCGGAACATATTCCTGGTGAAAAAAGACTGCTGGTAAAAGTGATCCGTGCTAACCAGCTTGGCCTGAGTGAAGGCTGTCAAGAACCATACTGCGTGGTTGAAATGGACGAACCACCGCAGAAGCATCAAACGGCTGTACAGAAACATACGAATTCACCATATTGGGATGAACACTTTCTATTGTAAGTCTTGACTAAATAGTTTTCATAAGCAACTGAGCTCAATAGTACAAACACTATTTGAGAACAATATTAATCTGTTTAATCTTCGAGGAAATCAATAACAGACTAAATTTGTGCATGGCAGGAACAGTTGACGTTCTAAGAGTGTTACAGTTTTAAATGTAAAAATACATTTTTATAGGTATCTCAAAGTTATTCGAAAGGAGCGATCACGTCACGGCTAAATCGCTAATATCAAAAAAGTAACGATATCAGGTATCAGAGATATTGAAAAATAACGATATCTGCTATCTCTAGAGGGTATTATTGATAACCTATGATTGATCAATGTTTGGCTTCTTATAACCAAGATACAGGCTGGTTCAACGATTTTGCCCATTTCTTTGTAGCTTCACAACTTTTCAACCACCTATATACTTTTTAAAACTTGGTACGCGAAGTCAAGTTATTCTATCGATTCGATTATGATACCAACCATTTCAAATTCCAATATGCAGTATGTTGCTTTCAGATTTAACAGATTTGTAAATTTTATATCTTTGGAATGAACACTACTTTGACTTCGGAATGTAAAAGTGTGCTAAGCACATTCTGAAAATTCATGCCAGGTGTGGTAGTAGTTCATCCAGGCCCCATTAAGTAGGGCAGGGTAAATACTATCAATGCCTAGTGATTTGAAGTGGGAGAAGCTAAATATTGCCCTTATCTTATCCTCATACGATCTGATTTGACAATCCATCTCAGATGAGAATGAGTCCCTATTAGCTTATTAGTGTACTCTTGCAGGTTGGCTGTGTCATTTTCACCCTCTTTTTGGAGTATACCAGTGTTGCCTTTGGCTAGTACTTTGTAGCCTCGCAGCCTGCTCTTCAATTTCCCTACAGTACGCTCTCAGCTGCTTCCTTTGTTTCGGTCTAACTTTCTTAACTTGCTCTGTTGGGTCTTGTTACCAATCTTTGTCTAGTCATTTTGGATTCGGGCAAAGATTTTCTTGCTCTTTAAGCTTTCAAGGGATAGGAAGCTCCAAATGCTTTGTTTATAGCATATATATATCTGTATATATATATATATATATTTTAATTTTCATTTTTGCTCATACAGTATGGTCAAAAACGCGAATTGTACTTTTTCTCAAAAATTTCAAAAGTATGTTTGTGCAAGTTTTGATTCAATTTTTTATAAGCTTTTTTTTGGTATAAGGTTTGATTCAGGTAAAATCACTAGATTTTGAGTTATTAAGCTTTTAATAGAACAATACACCAAAATTAAGGAAAAAATCACATCATCCATGGAAACAAAAGACAAACAGTGGGCTAGTTCCACTAAGAGTACAGATTTGACGTAAAAACTAATAACAATCAGATCAGTATCAATCAGCTTCAAGCGTAATTGAGAAAAACAACAACATAAACAAACAACTATCACTACTCAAGACCTAATCTACAAAAACTGCTCGAAAATATCTCCCACCATGTTGAATACACAGCAGCAGTCTTTGGATAAATGACCGTTGTATATCCCTTAGCATGTCTTCCCTTATGTTCAGAAAAGCATCCTTAACCCTTTCGGTACGGTTGCCGGATATATCCGACAGGAAGCAATATGGCCCTGCGGCCTGGTGACGGATATATCCGTTCAAGGTTATTTTGTATAATGACACTTGTGCCGTTTATTTCCGACTTTTTTGAAAACTTACATTCACCGAGAGACTGCCGACGACTTTATCCGACGTATAACGCATTGTGGATGGCCTGCTGTCGGAATAACCCGTCAATGTCGGAAATATCCGACGGCAGTCGAGCATGGTAGCATGCCATGTACCGTAAGCTTCAGAAGCGTCAGTTCGTTCGATCATGTCAAACGAGGAGGCCAGTTCGTCTCAGGGCACTAAGCGGCCGAAAAGGCGTAAAGTAGATTGTAGCGGATATTGTGGTTTAACTGAGGAGGAAGTCAATAGTATTTTAAGTCTGGTAGATGAAGATATTTACTTGTCTGACGTTAGTGAAGAAGACCCCTTTCTCGATAGCGGAAGCGAATATTGTCCATCTTCTGAGGACTCTGAGAGCGATCTGGATGAATTGGAACCGGAAAATGAACAAGAAAATCAACAGGAAGAGGTAGGAAACGTTGAAGATAATATTACTCACCAAACAGTTCTGGAAATAATTTGGACAAAAAATTAGTTTCTACCGAAAATACATGAATTTGACACGACCAATAGCGGTGTAAAAGACCAAAACCTCGACGAAAACTCAAAGGAAGTCGACTATTTTCTTAGTTTGTTCACAGAAAACATAGTGGATGTTATTTTGGATGAAACAAATAATTATGCACGCCAACAAAATGCAAAAAACTGGAAGCATTTAGAACGTTCCGAATTTTACGTTTTTCTGGCTTTGACGTTGCTTATGCCTCGCAATAAAAAAGTGAACTTGAAGGAATATTGGTCCCAAAACCACTTACTGCTTTCACCTGCATTTAGCAAACATATGTCAAGGGACAGGTATTTTCAATTACAAAGATATTTGCATTTCTCCAATAATGAAATCGCTCCACCTGGTAATAGATTGTTCAAAGTTGAGAACGTGCTAAATATATTGAAAGAAATTTTCAGTCTCAATTCTATCCATTTCAAAATTTGGTTATAGATGAGAGTATGATTCTTTTTAAAGGAAGACTCAGTTTTAAACAGTATATCAAGACCAAGAAACATCGTTTTGGAATTAAACTCTACGTGTTGTGTGATTGCGAAACAGGAATTGTCTTAGACTTTATAATATATTGTGGAAAAGACACTAATATAAAAGCAGAAGACAAGAATAATCTTGGTACTATAGGGGCCGTTGTTGCAAAACTTTTAGAGCCATACCTCAACAAGGGACATTCTCTTTATACGGATAATTTTTACACCAGCCCTACACTTTCAACTTTTTTGTTACAACATAAAACAAACTCCTGTGGAACTGTAAGGCAAAATAGGAAACATATGCCAGTAGGTATTTTATAAAAAATTAAAACAAGGAGATACTGACTGGAGAAGTAGTAAAAATTTATTGGCAATAAAATGGAAAGATCGGCGGGATGTTGTGATGCTGACCAGTATGCATGAAAATAGAATGGTTACTTTGCCGAAAATAAATCGATCTACATATGAAAATGTAATAAAGCCGTTATGTGTTCTGGAATACAACCGTCAAATGGGGGCTGTCGACAGATCAGATATGATGCTGAGTAGCGTAGATTGCACTCGAAAATGTCTGAAATGGTATAAGAAGTTATTTCTCCATTCGATTAACATAACATTGCTAAACGCACATGCAATGTTTTCCACAAGACATACTAAGAAGACTTCATTCGCCAATTTTCATCTAGCGGTTATTGCTCAACTTATAGAAAGGTAAAGATTTCTTTGTAGTTTTCGATCCTATTTGCTAAATGCTTTTTTTTTGCAGGTATGGCATAGTAAAATCTATACATTGCGATTTGGGCAATGCCAGGCTTCAGAATAGACACTTTCCGGTGTCAGTTCCACGAAAACCAGGCAGTACTAAGGTTGGATCCAGAAGATGTTGGGTTTGTTCCCATACAAAGCAGAAGCAAGCAAAAAGAAAAGAGTCCAGCTATATGTGCCCAGAATGTGACGTTGGATTATGCGTGGTCCCTTGCTTCAAAATATATCACACAGAGGCTACTTTTTAATGTTTAATGTTCTAATGTTCAATGTGTTTATGTTTTCTGTAACTTTATCTAATAAAATAATTGTTTTAATATAACTTGCTCATATTAATTCATAAAATGTGGGTAGTTTTCTTAGGTGACGGATATTTCCGACGGCAGGCCAATGACCAATGTAAAAGTCTCAGGCCGTAGGAATAAAAATGTTCAGTGACAAGCCGTACCGAAAGGGTTAATCCTTTCCTTCATATTTTCCGGGGTAGATGGTGGATATCTATAAACCTCTTCTTTAACGTAGCCCCATAGAAAGAAGTCCATCGCTGTCATATCTGGTGATCTAGGAGGCCAAGATATTGGCCTGTCACGACCGATCCAACGATTGTTACTCCAGGTGTCCAAATAGTTTCGCACACGATTATGATAATGCGCAGGTGCGCCGTCATGTTGGAAGTACATATGCATCCGAGTTTGCAGGTTGACATCCTACAAAAGTAGAGGCAAATCAAAAAATTCAAGTATTCTGTAGATGTTAATCTGTTGTCGAAAAAGAAAGGCCCGATAACTTGTCTGCCAATAACTCCTCCCCAAACATTCAAGCTCTATTTATTTTGGAAATCTATTTGTCTAACCCAGTAAGGGTTTTCCGTCGCATAATAATGCATGTTATGCCTGTTGACAACACCTATGCTGTTAGAAGTTGCCTCATCGCTAAGAAGAACCTTATCCAGAAAAGTAGTGTCTTCACTCACTTTATTTAGCATTATTCTACTAAATTCCATTCGAGCTGCGAAATCCTGAGGACGAAGGCATATATCAGTTTTTGCTCCAATTTGCCGTGCACGTAAATGGGGAATTTCCTGCAACTTTAATAGAAGCTCCAACTGACTCGTCTCATTGGTGACACTTGGATTATTTATACATTTTTTACTATATTCCACTGCTCCACTTGATTCAAAACGTTCTCATAGTGTGGAAAATATGTCCGGCCTTGGATGTCGCATATTAGGGTACCGTTGCTTATAAATGCGAGATGCTTGGAAACTATTTCTTTTGGCTTCGCCCAAAACGAACACCATAAAAGACGTGCTAATAACCGAAAAAATAGCCGTAAAAACCCTTATGTGTCTAGTATAAAAAAAAATATAAAAAATTGAATCCAAACTTGCACAAATATACAGGGTGGATGCATTTCAAATTTTTGAGAAAAACTACAATTTGCGTTTTAGACCACACTGTATAAGCGGAAATTAAGATTCGAAAAAGTAACAAATAAGATAAACGCTGAGATGTGTAAGTTTTTTTTTATACAAAATTCAGCATTCCAAATTTCAAAATGACGGACTGAGGGGTTGCCGAAGAGACAAAGCACCTTATATCTCAGTATCTAATTACCAAAACCCCATAGTATGTTATATCAATTTTCTTCTTTTGGATTGGTTTATCCAAATATGCAATAAAATTTGAGGCATTCCATTTGAAAAATCACAACTTTGATATATAGGTCGAAATTGGGACACCGTGTATAATAGCCAATATTTTAGAAATGTGCCCTCAAATGTCATGCATAACATAAATAGATTTTCCCAAAATGTATTTGTTTATGAATAATATTCCGTCTACACATGGTTGGGCCACCCTTTATATACGTATATACGAGCAGTAGTCATTGCCATTGCCAACAACCAGTTGGGCAAGAAATACAGTTAATTATTAATTGGGAATTTGGCAAGCTTTAAGCTTAGTAAACTCTTTTGACGGTAATCTCGAGCTTTCGACACGCTTTGGTGTCATCTTCAGGAGCTAAAACACAAATATGAAGCTAGCAACTAATTCAGAAACGATTTAAATTTACAGAAAACTTACTCGTCGGTGAGGTTGCAGCCAAATGGTGTTTTAAAACGAAAGCGTGGACGAGAACACTTGTTGCAATTGTAAATCCAAAAGGACGGACACGTTGGGTTTGTTGGTATCAACGGAAACCATAGCTAGGTGTAACCACTATATATCAATATCAAACATTTTCAAGTAATTAAAAACTAGTACTGCATTTTGGGAGAAACAACAGCAGAGTCCCGTCTAACCTCGTACGTTTGTTTCACGTGGTGACAATGAGTGAACCGGAAAAGTGACGCGTCGACAGATGACAGATGAACGTCGCGAAGGAATGTGGAAGTGTAAAAATCATTGCCAAATTTCAGGTAAAGTGTATATGAGGGACGTTTGGAACAACTTTTCATATTTCCCAAAATACTGGATTAGTTTTGTTTTAGAAAAGTGTAATTTATATGAGCATAAGATGGTAATCACACCTGAACAGATGGGTTGTGTGACGATTTATTAATATTTAATATTACTATGAGACATTGAAAAATTCCTTCATTTGATATAATGGAAATTCGTTCTAATTTTGGGACGATGTTAGACTAACTGGAATATGTAGTCGTTCCAATTTTTCGCAATTCAACAAGTAAGAATAAATGACACTAAGTTGCTTGACATCAAATTTTTGGGACATTCCTAAAAAATAGACGATTTTTCAGCTGTTGTTCATTATCAACAACCCTAATACTGCCATAACTCATAGAATGACCTGGGGTGTTAACATGTGATGCCAAAGCACATCTCTCTGGATGTAATCTGGCGTCACTTTTGTGTGAGGTTATCCTGCCTTTTAGTGATCTCGATGTTTGGAATATGTAAACTAAATTGCAGTTGTTACAATTAATGCAATAGACAGTGTTGATTGAATCAAGCAACGGAACCCTATCCTTCATTTTGGAAAACACACTGCTGACTGTGAGAACTGATTTACAAGCAAAACGACAATTTAAGGAATTATACAGCCTGATCAGTTTAGGAGTTAATTCTTTAATGTATGGCAAGACAACATTTGCAACATAACAAAAAACTGGACCGATGAGGTTCTTCGACAATGTGTTCTCTTTCACTGTCGTTTAAGAACAATTTCAGCAACAATCTTGCCGATTTAGTTAGTAATGTTTTTTCTCTAATTGTTTATTGTTGCTATTTTTCCAAAAATTGGTTTTTAGCTCCAGACGATGATGGCATAGACCATCGAAAGCTCGAGTTCAAGTTAAAAGGGTGTACTTATGCAAACATTTACATTTGCCTTCATCTCAAAGAAATTTAAGGATATTTTCTCCTAACAGTTAAGGCAATTAACTACTATATGAATTATTTATCCATATATATATATATATATATGGATAAAACAAGTAATCCATGAACCGTTATATTTAGAAGATCATGCCAAATCTTTTTAGACTAGGTGTATAAGCCTCAATTACCTGTAAAATCAGAAATTCTATTTCCTAACATCGTTTTACGTTTTCTAGGTGACCTGCTATAGAAATGCTCTCAAAAGATTGTGCAGGCTTTAACCAGCTTGTCTTGTAGGCAACTGTCTGAATTGCAGGGAGCTATAGATTTTTTCAAAAATGTGAATGTTAAATATCGAAACGTAACGCCCTTTTCACATGATCCCGCGCCCGCCGCACGGCGCGCGCCTGAGAAGCCTGATACCGTCACACGAGGTAGGTTTCGTCCGGCGCGAGCTGCGCGGCGCTCCCGTATTTTGACTGTTCAGTTGAGGCTAGCTATTTGAAATAGACACAGCGAGGAAGAAGAAAGTACTAGCCATGTACTTGATATGGAGACGGCGAATAAGAAGAAAAATCGACAAAGTTTTGTTCAACTCGTTGCGGAACAGTGAGAAAATATTCTTTTCGTACTTTCGTGTGCTAATAAAATTATTTGATGAACTTTATGATGTTCATCTGGAAATTTCGTCTTCAAATTGACCAAGGATTCGATGGTTAAAGTTTGTCTACATACTTTATTAACACCCTGTATCGCAGTATAAATCAACTTCAAGCGTAATAGAGAAAAACAACTATAACAACAACCTTTGCCTTTGCCTTTGAGGCAGCAGCGGTGGCCGCAGTAGTAGACTCTTCAGTCTCCTGATCAGTCGCCGTGCGCTGTGCGGGTTCGAGTCCCGTCCCAGGAGAAATTTTTCTCTTGGCTATGGATGTTGTGATTGTCCGTAGGTGGTAGACGGTCTCTGACCATCTAACGCGGAGGTACCACCCGGCGGATCTCGTAGGCGGAGCCAGAATGTGTGCATGTTGCATGCACACGTGTTCCCTCGCCAGAGTCCTTGTGGTGTTCCCTCCTTTCCCATGTAAGCAATTTATAAACTCCCAAAACGAAAGGGTTCACTTGAACGAACGTCCTTATGAGAATTTGAGAGACTGGTTGGTCAACCGGAAGCAGCACGCGCCACAAATAATGGTTTGGGCCCCTGTATCCGCGGATGGGCACTCTCTAGTCGTTTTCAATGAGACTGGCGTCAAAGTAAATGCGACATACTATCGGTAAAGTGTTCTGGAGGCTGCTTTGAAGCCGTGGTCAGGCAAACATTTCGGCCGCAGGCCATGTACATTTCAACAAGACAGCGCGATTGAACCAAGAATGGCTGAAAAACAACGTTCCGAACTTCAATTTGACCACACAATGGCTCTCGAATTCACCCGACGCAAATCCAATAGATTATTCTATCTGGGCCATTTTGGAGAGCAAGGTCCGAGCTAGGAAATACACCAGCCTCGAGACACTGAAGAAAGCCAATGTCCGTTAGTGGGCCAAAATATCGTCAAGTCACATTCGGGCAGCTTGTGATTCGTTTTTGGATCGTCTCGATGCTATAGTCAAAGGCAAAAGGTGGTCATATTGAGCCAAAGTGAATCATTTCTGCATTTTCGAATATTTTCACACAGTCTGTACTTTGGAATAAATGAAAATCATGTTCCATACCGAGTTTATGGCATTTTGAGTGCCGGACCCTGTAGAGGCCTGGGCCGTGCGGCGTAGGGCAGTTCGGCATCTGTGCCGTACGGTGCGCGCCAGATATTATGTGAAAAGACTCATCTACTCCCATAGCCCAACGCCGCATCAGGCGCGCGCCGTACGGCATGTGATAAGGGCGTAACCCGGCGAAACCGGATGAATAATATATTGAAGTTAGCGATAGGGATTTTGCTTTTCGCCTATAACTTTGGCCTATATGTGTTATCTCAAATAATTTGGTATGACCTTATAACGATATTACTAAACGATTGGAGTTAATCTTAATTCCTATCATGTTTCAATATCATTTCAGCGATGTCTCACCTAATACAGCAGAGTTGTTGTTTGAAATTTACGACCATGCTGTAAAACCTTATAAATTCCTTGGACTGGGCATTGTCGGTGTAGATGAACTGCTGGTAAATCCATCTCAAAGACAGACAATAACTCTCCAAAGTCGACCTTATGAAAGTGACGCAGTTAGTGGAACGCTTACCGTAGAGGTCAGTATTTTGGGACAAATACACAGAGTATGCAGTCTAGCCATAAGAATAATTAAGTTTTATTTGTTAACTACAGATTTAGACTAATAGGAGCCTTGAAGAAGGGCATATATTGTCCGAAACGTCGGCAACTTTGAAAGTGGAGCTATATTTCTTTCGACCCACTTCCATCTAACAAAATGTTTCTCAATTTTATATTTTTATTTCAGTTCCTTTTTATCGAAGGTGCAGACATTCCTAATATAGGAAGCACACAACCATACAAAATTAAAGAGTCTATAAGGACGCCATCACCAAGTAGGGTTAAATTAACTACCTCAACAAATTCCTACCATACCGGTATGTATAAAAAATAATACATGAAGTTGTTGAATTTATCATTCCTTATAGAGAAACATATTTTAAACATCTCTTGTTTGAAAATGTAGAAGCTCTCTACGCTTCTGGCCTACACTCCACTGCAATTACCGTTCTTTTCTTTACACAGAAGCACTCGCGCAGGCAGAAGCTTAAATGCCAGGGTACCGCGACTGCTCTGAGGAGCTTAAATAAACTTTGTTATCCGATTTTTGAACTGACCAAGGTTAGCAGAACTGCGAAATTCCCCCTCATGCAGATTGTTTGACAATCTCAATACCCTAGAGAAAAAGGAGAAGTTCGTATCGTCCGGTTCTGGATGAAGGAATTTCGACCCGGTTAGGATGGGAGGCCGAAGTGAGGCGGGTCTGTCTGGCAGACACTTCACGAGGCGGCATCATGGAAGAAGAGCTCTGAGGAGCAAAGCGGTAGAAGAGAGTACTTGTTAGCCCTAAACAAATAGCATAGATTTTTTTCAGCAGCTGATGCTATTGACGTGATGTGTGTGTGTGTGTCAGATCAAGTCCTCTTCGATCTGGACTCAGACCAGCCAAAATGAACGGCCCTTTGGTAGAACTCGGCTATCCATCGAAACCGGCACCGCTATTATGTAAAAAATCTATAAAACGCAAAAAAACAATAAAATGTCATCTTGCAGACTAGGTAGTTTTTAGGGTGCAAATAGTTTATTCCACGTTTGCTCGCTATGATCGCTGTGAGCGTCCATCTATGGAGGAATGTCTCAACTACACGCATTGTTGGTAGCAGAAACCAAGTATATGTTTAGTGAAGATGAGTAGTCTGTAGTGTTTATCTCTGAGATGTGAAAGAAAGAAAGTTGGTTGAATAGCAAGATCGCATCTGGATGATTATGTGTATTGGACTGCATGCGTATAGAATCAGTGATATTTGCTGTGTGCGAAAATTGTTACTGAATATGCTGCCAATGAAGTGTATCTATCAGCTGTGCTCGACGGGTTATTTATATGTTGTCCTTTCTGAAGACAAAGTTATACATTTTTCCCGTTTTTTGTGTTTTTAAAAACTTTGAGGAGCACTACGGGAAATTGTCACTGCGCCCGCGTTATTTGCTATTAAGCCTCATCACAGACAAATTAGGGATGACGCATCACACATCAAACATTTTCGTAATGCCTCGCATCGAGGCGCTGATTTGTATTTTCTATTGGCATCACAAAATAAATTTCTATAAAATTTAAATGACTGGAAATAAAAAATAATGTAATAATCTTTTCACTTTGATAAATATTCCTGTCCCTTCACCAACCAGGGATTTTCTTTTCTTATCTCTGTCATTTTTTAAATTCAGCAAATATGCATTGTAATTTCCAGAATGAATAGGAAAAAGTGGATGCGCAACTAATTTCTAGCTTTGAGCGTATTTGAGACAAGAAACCAATGGAGTTATCATCAACACATATTATTAGCACACAATTCCTCACTATGCTCTGCCGTTTCCTTCTAGTTGTAGCATTAACCTTACAGCTTAGACGTCTAACAAAGCCATCTCTGAAGCAGATTTTACATCACATCAGAGCCAAATATTGATAACTGAATCATCATGACGTTTAGGCAAAAGTATAACCTCAAAACGAGTTCATACCAAGGGTCCATCAGCTAGTGCTAAGTTAACATCTTGTAGAAACACCTACCTAATGTCACAAAAAAACAATGTATGCTAATAAAAAAATCGACATAATGTCACTTATCAAGATATGTAATATCCGTGCGGATGAGCGCTAGGACGCTTTTTCTTCGTCAAGGAGAGTACTGTGTTTTGGAAGCATTAAACTGTAACCTCCAGATCTCTTGTCAGAGATGAAGTCGCTGTTAGTCTTATTTTCTTAAGCTCATCGGCAGAGATTGGCTTGCCACTCTGAAAAAGTCAAATTTTTGTAAATTTTTTTTGACAAGATGTCAACTTAGCTGTAGCTGTTGTACACTTGAGAACTCGTTTTGTAGCTGTGCATTTGGCTCTGATGTAATGTAACATCTGCTTCAGGTATGACATTATTGGATGTCTAAGCTGGAGGTTGGATCCACTTTTTACTTATTCGTTCTGGAAATTACATAGGCAAATTTGCTGTATTTCAAAAATGATAGAGATAAGAAAAGAAAATCCCTGGTTGGTGAAGTAATTAAGATTATGTGGAATCTTATATTTTATACTTACATACTGCCACATATTGCAATTATATTCACGGTAAACTGTCGAATTACAAGTCATTTACATGCTAACAGTAATTACACTCATAGCGGGCGCATTGTTGATTTCCCGTAATTCTGCTTAAAGTTTTTGAAAACACAAAAAACGGGAAAATCGTAATTTATTACTTTGAACATAACCTATCTTCAGAAAAGACAAAATATTAATAGTGCGTCGGGCACAGCTAATAGATAGTCTTCAATGGCAGCATATTCAGTAATAATTTTCTCACATAGCCAAATATCACTGATTTTATACACATGCATACCAATTACAGATAATCATCCAGCTACGATTTTGCTACTCAACCAATTTTTTTTCTTTTACACCTTCTCAGTGATAAACATTACTTGACTTTTTGTAACCAACAATACATGGTTGAGCGTGTCGTGTCGTTGAGTCATTCCTCCCTAGATGCATACCTTTGATGACGCTCACAGCGATCATAGCGCACAAACGGGAATGAACTATTTGCACACTTAAAACTACCTACTCTGAAAGATGACATTTTGTCGTATGGCGGATATCTCACCCATCTGCAAAGCTTCTCTGAGAGGCCTTAGAGTGGAAGTTTGCATAAGATGGCGGCATACCACAGCTGTTCGAACTCTTTCGTGATATCAAGAGCAAAGACATGAGCCCCACCAGACGTAATCTCGGAGGTCCCGTGTGGATCGCTGGTACCGGAATCCATACTGCATGTCGCTAATCAAGTCGTGACGTTCGAGGTACTCCAGAAGCTCCCAATTTAAGTAAGGGTCGGTCTTAGATCCTTTATTTGGTATGGGTTGGATATGAGCAAATTTCAAGTTTTCTGGGAAGGTGCCGAGTTCGTAAGATATCTGGAAGAGACGCAAAATTACTGGAGCAAGCTCCGCTGCACACCTCTTCAAAACAATGGCAGGAATCAAGTCTGGGGCAGCAGCTTTGTTAATTCGAGCGACAAGAGTTTCCGTCTCACGGTCTTATACCTGAAATTTACTACCCACATAGTGTAGGGAACTCTTTGAGTTGACAGCACTCAGGCGTTGGAAAGGATGTCCATGGTGGAGTTGGCAGCAAAGATCTTGGCAACCTGGCACTTACGTGGTGGAAGGCTACTCTGTGAGAAGTTCCTTTCAATCTGCTTGGCCAGCATCCAGAAAGATTGACCGCCATTGCGCTGCAACATTACCCTTTGCCTAATTTTTACATCGTGCTGGCTTTGGCATTGCGGACCAATTCGTATATATGTGTTTATGGATTCGACGTCGGCTTGTGTTTTTTCAACAGTGGGGTTTTTTAAGAATGTTCTCTGTGCCTTGATCTTCTGTTGATGAGCAGTGTCGCACGATTTGTTGAACCAGCCGTTAGACCCTGCCTTAGGCACTTTCACTGTATGAGGCATATTTATATTCATCCATCCCAACGTTGATAATTTCGGTTATTGATGGACCTATAGCTGACGCATCCCGCAGCAGCGAAACAAACATCTCTCAAGGAAAGGTGAAGAACAGTCTCAGAGCCCCTCCCATAAGGCATGTCCGTAATGCCAAATGTTGCGGTCTGGGCGAGTTTCTGCTGCCACAGCGGGTTCTGACCGAAACGTAACCGTGGTCTGAGTTACTCAGGGATACAGGACAACAATGTTGTAAGGGACAGGATGCGTGGTCAGAAGGGGATCCAGCAGGCCACTGGCGTGTAACGAAACGCGGGGACAAAAAGCAGGACTCGTCACCAGCTGGGTCAGTCCTTGGGTAATAGCGAACGCTTGAGCAGCATGAACTGCACGACCGGTCTTGTTTGAGCGCATGGGCATTGAAATCACCGTGGAGAACTACCTCTGAAGCAGGATTGTTGATGTTCAAAAGTTCTATAGACGGATAGATGTCGCCCACCATCATTAAACAGACACCAACTGAACTGAATACTCGTATGTGCCCGTCTCCAACCACATACAACGTGGATGCAAGATTTTTAGCAATCATTCATAGAGTAAAGATGTAGTCGTGTGAAGACATACAAATGGAAAGCAAACAAGCGGGTATGGTCGCTACCACCGAGAGAACATGGCCTTACAACTGAGCTACGAAAAGGCTGTGACGTCACGCTGAGTAGGCTAATTCATATTCTTATGGCATTTCGTCATACTGGCTGGTAAGAGCGGTGTTGACATATCTAGACATGATATACCAGTATCGAAATATCTACTAATTAGTTGTATCTCTCTGTGGACGAATTTTCAAGATGATGATGTGACTATTCTTTCTGATCTGCCTGATTATGTCAAGAGTACAGTTTCGATATTATGTTCAATCTGTCACGTGTAAAGTATAACATTTCATGCAAAAATGGAATATGTGGCAACACCGTAAACATCCAAGAGGTGGCTAGCAGCCAGCTAACCCCAAATTTTGAACTGTTATCATGTATGAATACGTTTCGTTGCTTTGTTGTTTTAAACTTATATTTGTGAACGCCCTGTAAAAAGGGTTTTGACAACATTGCGAGCTATAAGTTTTCTGAGATTTGTTGGCGAGAAAAAGTTTTTAAAAGATGGAAGTTGACCCAGGAGGATCAACAGATGACCCAGTTCCACATACTATGAGGAAATAGCTGAGCGGTGGCGGAAACCAAGCAGAAGCAGAAAACATGAGCTCACTGACGCAGATGTCATCGTAGCAGAAAACGATCGAAAAACTGATGCTGATTATAGACGACCAGGCGAGGCAGATTCGAGGCCTAATGGAGACCATCAAGGATCAGACAGCCAAAATTGACAGCCTTACCGCCCAGGTAACCATATTACTAAACTCAAAAGAATCCCCTAAAGAACGGACAAAGACCCTAAAAAGACCACTGAGAAACGTTACTGATGATCATCTCACATCCACAGACGAAGACGTACAGACTGAAGGATTTGTAAAAGCAAAATCAAGAAGGAGGAAAGGCGACAAGGCTGATCGATCAACCCAAGACTTTCCTCCTCTTCCGAATACAGGATCAATTCCATTTCACACCTCCCCCAATTCATCAAATCGAAACCCTATTAATGCTTCTACAGGGTGGGGCAAAAGTCACGAAGGGATTTGAAAAATTAATAACTTTTTTAAATTTATTTTGTTTTCATTTTTTTTTTCAGGACCGTGTAAAATAAATCCTGGAGATTAATTATGGAGCGTTACAACCTCAATCAACGAACCAAACTTATAGAATTTTATTTTGAATATCACCATTCAATAATTCAAACTCAACGAGCATATCGTCGTCATTTCAATTTGCGGAATTCGCCCTCTGAATCAATGATTCGACGCTTAGTGGCACGATTTCAGCAACAAGGCACAGTTATGGATCTCCCACGAAGCGGAAGGCCACGTTCCGCAAGAAATGAAGGGAACATTCAACGCGTTCAGGAGAGTGTTCAGGAGAATCCGGAAACCTCAACCCGAAGACGTTCTGCTGAGCTGCAGATGTCTCAAAGGTCTTTACGCAGAATATTAAGAGGAAATTTACATCTGTTTCCATATAAAGTGCAGCTAGTGCAAGAACTAAAACCAGCAGATTTTCAAGAACGACTAACTTATGCAGTTCGCTTGCAAAGAATGGCTCGAGAAGATAATGAATTTATTCATTCTCTGATCATGAGCGATGAAGCCCATTTTCATTTGAATGGCTTCGTAAATAAGCAGAACTGCAGAATATGGGGTACCGAGAACCCAAGGGTGGTTCATCAAAGGCAATTACATCCGCTTAAATGTACAGTATGGTGCGCAGTTACGTCTCAACGAATTATTGGACCATTCTTCTTCGAAGACCACGATGGGAATGCTGTATCTGTAGATGGCGACCGATATCGTGATATGATTCAAAATTTCTTAAGACCAGCTCTTGCTGACAATCAAACGATGACTTTCCAACAAGATGGAGCCACTGCGCATACTGCTCGAGCCACTATGCACCTTCTAAGGCAGATTTTTGGCGAACGTTTAATTTCGAGAAATTCAGGATTCAATTGGCCCGCCCGCTCGCCGGACTTAACAGCCCCTGATTATTTCCTTTGGGGATATCTGAAAGGAAAAGTGTATATTAATAAACCCACAACCCTGCAGCAACTAAAAGATAATATTCGAGCAGAAGTAAGTGCTTTGGGGCCAGATATTCTGACTCGGGTAATGGAAAATGCTCTTGCAAGAGCTGCACTTTGCGAGGCTGAAAATGGCGGTCATTTGCGTGATGTAATCTTTCACACTTAAATTGTAAACAAACTCCAAACATTGCATTTTAGTTTTGTGTTAGGGAAAAAAATCAAAATTAAAATTTAAAAAAGTTATTAATTTTTCAAATCCCTTCGCGACTTTTGCCCCACCCTGTATTACCAAGCCAGGGACCACGTTATCTACCTGTCAGGTGACTCCGTCAGCCGATGTTACTTCTCCTCCGTCATCTCGTCCAACCATCGTGGCATCAACACAACCCTCACGACAAGGGCGCATAACCCCGATCGTCTTACGCGACGGGACGAGATGGCGTACTTTAAATTTCAAGTTTATTTCCCTAGGTATTAAAATAGATCGCGCGGTTGCCGTCGATGCGGGAATGAGGATTATTCCTAAATCCGAGGACGACTACCGTAAGATCGTTCGCCTATTCCGAGAGGAAGAAGTGCCCCATCACACTTTTCCTCTCCCTTCGGAACGGAACATCCATGCGGTGGTTCGAGGAGTTCCCGTCAACTTTTCGGATACTGAGATTAAGTTAGAACTGGAGCAGAGGGGATATAGCCCTCTTCACATCATTCGATTGAAGCGCAGCGGCGGCGCGCCCATGCCTTTGGTGGTCGTGATACTGCCCAAGACTGAAAAGTCTCAGCAAGTGTTCAACGAACACGAACTGCTGGGACTGGCCATTCGAGTTGAGGTTCAAAAGAACTTCAGACTCATTGGGCAGTGTCACCGCTGCCAAAAGTATGGGCATGCGCAGTCATATTGCACTGCACCGCCCAAATGCTTAAAATGTGCAAAGGACCATATGACGCAGTGCCCCCTCACAGAAGAGGAAGTGCGCGAACTGTGGAGAGGGACATCCCGCAAATAGCCGGACTTGCAAGTTCACTCCAAGAAGGAACTTGCAAGTTCACTCCAAGAAGGAACTTGCAAGTTATAGCGCAAAGGCGCAATATACTATATCATACGCGGATGCAGCTCGGGAGGCAACCTTACCTGCCTCCTCTGCCCAACCTCCCTTGAGCACGCAAAATGTGGACCTGGCAACCGCGCTAAGGTCCTTACAACAAATAATAAACCCACTGATTAGCGCTACCCAAGCGTTGCAGGCGATATTTCCTGTAAATGTCTAGGTACAATAGTAGACAGCCTGCATTCATCAAAATTCTTTTTTGGAATTGTTTGGGCATGAGGAATATTCCCAAAAAACGGGAATTTCATCAATCTCTTTTGGATGAAGGTATAGATAAGGCCTTGCTGCAGGAAACGTTGCTTAATCCGGGAGATCGTTTAGCTCTCCTGAATTATGATGTTATCCGAGGTGACAGATTGACTGGTCGAGGCGGCGGTTTAGCAGTGTTGATTAAACGCGGTATAGACTATTATAGAAGCACTAATGCGGAGATGCATAGCATCGAAGCAGTTTCTGTGGTGGTCAATATGGCGGGAGGTGTCTCGTTGAAGATCACATCGGTGTATGTCAGGTGTGGTGCCAGGCTACAAGAGGCGGATCTGGAGATCCTTTTGGACTACTCGGGTCCGCTTATTGTGGCAGGGGACTTCAACTGCAAACATCGAGCATGGAATTCTAGGTTGAATTCCACTAGTGGGGTTCGATTGTACAACCATGTGATGCGAAATGGGTACCTTATACATAGCACTGAAGAGCCGACACATCATCCATTCAACCATCTTCAGGCACCAGATGTCATCGATTTCGCGATATCTAAAAACTGTAGATACAGTATCTCTTCTCGAATCTTGTATGATATCTCTAGTGACCATCTACCTGTTGTCATGGATGTGGGCAATGAGCAAACTTCTGAGGAGGCAACTCCTCCAAGGAAACGCATTGATTGGGACCTATACAAGTTGCTCCTTAGAGAGTTTCCCGATATCCCGATTATAGATGATGAGTCTGGAATAGATGCCGCTCAAGCGGAGTGGACAAGTTTCATTCAAGCAGCTCTACAGCGTGCAGCTGTATTTCCTGTACAACGACACGGCAGACCTTTTTTGCCTGCGGACATTCGTCAGAAAATCTCTGACAAAAGAGCCGCTATTAAGCAGGCAAAAAGGTCTTGTCATCCTGATGACATTCGTAGGGCTACAAATCTTGTCCATGAAGTGAGAAACGCACTGCACGAACTCCGCAACGAGCAATGGAGCGACTTTCTGGCGGGAATGCTTGATTCAAGTATTCCTCTCTGGAGGGTCGCAAAGTCACTCAGAAACGGAAAGCGAGAACAACTCCCACACATCCACGGTCCTGAAGGCATAGTCTTCAGAACGGAGGATAAGGTCGAGGTTTTCGCTGATGCCATGGAAAAACAGTTCTCTCCCAACTATGATCTCGATAATGACCTCGACGAGGAACAGCACATCGTACGATCCGTCAGGAGATATTTTAGGGCCAACGGCGTCAGCGGAGGCACTGAATCCTCTTCAGATGGTTCTTCTTCAGAAGATTCGTCTGAGGCTCCACATAGCACATTAGCGGAACCCTCCGAGTTTCCACTTTGCACACCAGCGGAGTTACTAAGTCATAATAAAGACCTCAAGATGCGTAAAGCACCTGTGGAGGATCAAATCACCATCAAGGCGTTGAAGCTGCTCTCGCCGAAAGCCCTGACATACTTGGTGACAATAATCAATGCGACGCTCAAAATCCAGTACTTCTCTGCTGGGTGGAAGACTGCTGAGGTCATCAAGATTCCAAAGAAGGTGGGTTCGATATTTCCTCAGGATTACCGTCCCATAAGTCTGCTGTCAGCTCCTTCTATGCTCGCCGAAAAGGTGATTTATCGTCACCTTGAGAATTTTTCGTCAAATCACCATGTGATTCCTGACCTCCAATTCGGTTTTCGGTCCGAGCATAGCACCGAGCTACAGGCAGTCAGGCTGGTGGAGCATGTAACCAGAGGGTTCACCCTTAGCATGAGTACTGGCATCTTGCTTTTGGATGTCTCAAAAGCCTTTGACAAGGTGTGGCACGCGGGCCTCCTCTATAAACTAATCCAAAAGGGTTTTCCTTTTTGGCTTCTAAAATTACTGAAATCCTTTCTTGAAGGAAGGAAGTTTCGGATCAAAATTAACAATGTTTTGTCAACAACACCGCCAGTACGGGCCGGTGTTCCTCAGGGTTCGGTCCTAGGACCAATTCTTCACTCGCTTTTCATCCATGATGTCCCTTCCCCCAGCAACTGTGAAGTCTACCTCTATGCTGACGACACTGCACTTGTCGCCCAGTCGTGTACTGGTGATCTGGTTCACGATGGGTTGCAGAATGCGATGGACGAAGTTCTAGAGTGGGCGGAACGGTGGCTGATAAAAATTAATCATTCGAAAACGCAGGCTATTTATTGTACCAAAAAACGTCGCGGCCCCCCAGCAGAGGTTTCTGTAGACGGAAATCGTGTACCATGGACAAATTCTGCCAAGTATCTCGGTGTCACCCTTGATAAAGGCATGACCTGGCAGAAACATATAGCATCCATAAAAACAAAATTCCAAATTGCGTTTCGGCAACTATATCCTTTGTTATGTAGATCCTCCAAATTGAGTTTGATAAACAAAGTTCGACTATATAAAATGATTATTAGACCAGCCATTACTTATGCATGTGCGGCTTGGTGTTTTCTTGTCAAGACACACATGCAAAGTCTTCAAGTACTGCAAAGCAGAACTTTGCGGACAATTTGCTCCATGGTATGTCTCAAATGAGACACTACACAGAGACCTTGACATTCCTTACTTGAGGGACTATGTAAAACTTCAGGCGCAGCGACGTTATAGTCAAGCGGAATCGCACAGCAACCCTCTGTTGCGTGACTCAGTGGACTACACAGTGGAGCAAGTTCGTAAACATTCAAGGCCACGGCTCGCACTGTAATCAAAAGTTAATGTGAATCTTTAGTAAACTCAAAATTACACTCTCACAAAACCGAATCAAAAATTTGTTTAGTTCACCTCAAAATTAATCCGTGTACCAAGTCAAAAAGCCTAGGTGTTTCCTCTTAAACTAAGCATATCTGTTTTTCTTTGCTCTTCTCCTTTTTTCTTCTCTTTCCCTTTCTCTTTTTCCTTGACTTTGTCTGGTTTCTGTGCAACCAGGACTGACAGATTCGACTAACGTACATCAGACAGTGACTAATGGGCAAAGGTCCTACGGACCGCCCAGACAAATAAATGACGAATAGTTAGTTACTTATATTTGTGTCTCGCAATTTATCAAAATGCCTTACAAGTGCTGCGTTCCTAATTCTGCCGGTAATTACGCGAAAGGTCCGACTGTACACGTATTTTCGTTCCCGGTATTTGAAAACGGGCGCAAAAGATGGCTCATTGCCATCCCTCGTAGTGATTTAGTGATCGTAAGCTGATGATATATAATTTTCAAGTATGTACCAGTATACAGGGTTATCCAAATTAAGTGTCCACCATTAGTAACTTTGTTATTAGTGAAAATACAAAGTTGTTTGAATTAGCAAACTAGTAGCATTTTTAACGCTGGTAAAAATGAGAAATAAAAAAAAACAATTGAGAGTCGTTATTTTGATTTTTTTCAGTAAAATAACATTTTTTTAAATGGAAACCCCTGTATATTATATTTTTTTCTGTTAAAGCATCAAATTTTAAACAAAAAAGTTCATAATGACTTTTCCGCTAAAGTCAAAAATAAAGTCAAATAACGATAAATATTTTTAATTATTTGCAGTATTATAATATTAAGACGGCTATGAAAACAACATGGCGTTCGCGATTTGACAGCATTAAGATAAGCGACAAATTGTTAAACTGGACATACTCGCAACTAGAAGGCTTTGGAAAACAATGATAAAATCAAATAATGTCAAACATTAGTGTAAATACTTGTTTATAAGCTTTATTGTGTCATTAATTTAAAGAAAAATGTTCTCCCATGAAGAAAAGTGTGATATGTTAGAATGCTATTTAGTGTGCAGAAAATCCTCCTACAGTGAATTATATCCCGCTCGCATTCAACCGTATGAACGATATTTTCTGAGACTTTATCGAAAATTTAGGGGCAACGAAAATGTTTTTGCTAAAACAAGGGCAAAAAAAGAATTCATAATAAGCGAGGCCACGGAAATTGCAGTTATTGGATATTTTGAAGCTTATCGTGAGAATTCAATAGCAGATATTCTCAAGGACTCTAATTTGGTACTGTTCAAAGAATTTTAAAAAAATACAAATTTATTCCGTATAAGTACCGACCAGTTCAAACGCTTTTGGCAGGGGATCCAGAGAGAAGACTTGTTTTTTGCCATTGGTATCTTAGCTTCTGTCGCCAAAATGTAAATAACTTTCGTTACCTTTTATGGACAGATGAATCAAATTTTTCAAATTCTGGAATGTTTAATAGAAAAAACCACCATTATTGGTCAAGAGAAAATCTTTTGTTAGTACATCCAAGAGGCCCACAAGTCCGTTTCAGTTTCAACGTTTGGTGCGGTATAATTGGTTCAAAAATTGTTGGCCCGTTCTTTTATGAGGGAACCCTAACTGGTGAAAGATATGTGGAATTTATGTCAGAAATTCTGACTAATTTCTTAGACGAATTGGATCTTATAAGTAGACATCATCTGCATTTTCAGCAAGATGGCGCACCTGCCCACAACTCCAGAGGTACTTATCATTTTCTAAGTACTACTTTTAATGATCAGTGGATAGGAACAAATGGCCCAATACAGTGGCCTCCCAGATCACCAGATCTAAACCCACTTGATTACTTCTTGTGGGGTTACTTAAAGAACCAAATTTACAAGCGAAGGTACGATAACCTTGACGCGTTAAAGACTGCAGTTAGGGAAAAGATAACCCAGATAGATGGTAGGACCATACTTAAGACAGTTCGAGCAGTTGAAAAACGTGCCCAAAAATGTATTGAAGAACAAGGTGGTGTTTTCGAGCATCTTCTTTAAAAAAAATTGTTATTGTATTTTGTAAGATTATAAGTTGATGTTGAAAATAAAGTTTGTCGATACAATTTAATTGTTTCAGATTGGAGGCCATAACTTCAACAATTTGTAACCTAGGAGAAAAGTTATTGTAAGCTTTTTTGTTTAAAATTTGATGCTTTAACAGAAAAAAATATAATATACAGGGGTTTCCATTTAAAAAAATGTTAATTTACTGAAAAAAATCAAAATAACGACTCTCAATTGTTTTTTTTTATTTCTCATTTTTACCAGCGTTAAAAATGCTACTAGTTTGCTAATTCAAACAACTTTGTATTTTCACTAATAACAAAGTTACTAATGGTGGACACTTAATTTGGATAACCCTGTATATGCCTATCATCATAGTCACATGTCATTGAAGAATTTATTATTTTTAGCAAAATATTGTAAGCTTTTATAACATCAATTTATTACTCAAATGTGTACGCAATGTTGAATGAAATATCAGTGAAAATCAGGGTGAAAATAGTTAACTACTTTAATATTTTCCACCGAGATGCCTTCATATTCCGAAAACACGTTTCTGAATTATCCGTCATTTACATCACGTAGAGTATGTTAAATATGCTGTAATAATCATATATTATTCACTAGTGCTGATGTACCGGACGCCGTGCTTTGGTGACGTCACGCGCCTATTGACGGTATGCTCAACTGAAAAGCTCAGTAGACAACTGGTTATACACGGATAGCAAACATATTTAATAGATCTAGTTTCTATTTAAGCAATTTTTTGTCGTATTCCGGCTGATTGACAGGTCGTACTTGATGTGCGACCCTTATTCAGTGTCCGCCAGAGGCGTGGGGACCTTTTGTATTGTCAGTGTATGAGCTGAATATGTATTAGGTTTTGGCGAACTATTTGTAGGTGGCAGTTGTCAGTATTGTCACCTCTTTGCGCACAACATACCGTATTTTCCAGTAGACCATACCCGCTTGTTTGGTTTCTGTTTGTATGTCTACAATACACCGCACTGATGATTGCTAAAAAGCGTGAAACAACGTTTGAACTTGTCACGGTTACAAGGACCATTTAGGGAGTAAGAATAAAGTCAAAACTTTTATCTTTTAGATGGGCTTTCAAATGGAAACCACATGCAAGAACTAACGTCGAAAGATCTAGACAGGAGTAGGCCATTTTCGAATATGAATAAGAATTCATTGGTTATACATAGTGTACAGAGGGTAAGGTTTGCCGCCAAATGCTCTTTTTTATCACTAACATACTGCTTTTTTATAGCAACCTTCCCAGCGAATCGTGAAGGTAAGAATATTATGAAATATGACCACATTTGGTACATTTCATACAACTGAATGAAAGTACAATCAAAATTAGTCATGTTTGCTTGTTATTGTAACACCATAAATTTATCATGTGATTTTCATCCTGCTAGAACTTCCTGCTTGTCTGGTCAAATTAAACCAATTACAAAGTACAAATTAATGACAATAAATTTGAAAGATTATCTTAAAACTCAAGCTTTCGATAGTCTAAGCTATCACCATCAGGAGCTAAAAACAAATTTAAAAATAGCAACAACAAACAATTAAGTAATATTTTATTACTTTCTATATCAGAGAGATTTTTGCTGAATTGTTCTTAGAAGTAAGTGGATGAGACCACCTAGTAAAACTATTAAAAAAATTAGTATTCAATTGTTTCAAATCGGTTAGTGGTTTTTTAAAAATCATAGGTATGATTTTTGGATAATTTTTGTAAATGAACCTCATACATCCAGTTTTTTTATCGTTTTGATATGTGGTCTTATCCACTGTCTTCTAAGAACAATTCAACAATCTCGCCTAGTAAGTAATAAAATATCACTTAATTGTTTGTTGTTGATATTTTTAAATTTGTTTTTAGCTGCTGATGATGATAGCATAGATTATCAAAAGCTTGAGTTTTGAGTTAAAAGAGTACACTTTGCAATTTTTGGATTGGCCAGTCATGGTCAAATTTTAATGTCGAGGTCGTATGAAAAAAGTACCACATGAATCTTTTCTGGTTTTGTTTGTCGTGTGCAGTGTGTTTTGCTTTTAACCAAAAGGTTGAGTTGAGCAACGGCAATTGGAAAGAAATTGAAAGAGTTGAATTGAATCTGGATCAAAAGGACGGTGAAGAAGTAGCGACGAATGACGAGACATCAGAAGTAGACATTATAAATGGTGAAGCAAAAAACTTGAAAGGTACTTCGAAGACAAATGAAGACATGCCTCCCAAAGATAATTCAAAGGTTTGAAAATAATTTCATTATTATAGTTTCAGTGATGAAAATTAGGCCCACATTTTTAGTCGACGATAACGTGACAATAAAAGCGCAACACCTTTAAGAAAAAAGAAATATTTTTTTTAAGAAGTTTTAAAACTGTAAAATGAATTGCAGGTAACAGTGACGTAAAACAAAATCGCAATTTTTAGATGTATATCAAATAATTAGAAAATCAGTGGGTGTTACGAAATCATGTTTAATTTTTTTTAATGAAATAACACTGCATGGGCATGTCTGATGTCTGATGATACGATATATGTATAGATTAACACTAACAGTTTATATGGGCTTCTATATATAATGTCAAATGTCCCAATTTAGCATCCTTAAAAATTGTATTTCAGGTTCATAATTATGAATATGAAAACTTTGTATATTTCCAAATGATTTCGTTCAAGAATCACATTCATTATCATACATAATAAATACATAAAGTCATAGTTGGCTGATGTGGGACATTTGATTTATGAAGTTATTGTTCATTTTGAAATATGGTTTTATAGCCTGGAGATTTTATGACGGATAGTGCTACAATACTACAGCAGCATCAGCAAACAACAGATATAGAAGTCAGAGGTCGACCTAGAAAACGACGAGATTTCTTCGGAACGATCAAAAGAAGATTGGGCAAATCGAAAAATAGATCCAAATCAGCTGGCCCTGAAAATGATGTGGGCAGGGATGATTCTATGAATAGATCTGTTTCAGCTGATAGGAGTCGAAATGATGAAAGTGAGTATCAATATACTCTACATACATACATATGTACATACATACATATACAGGGTATCCAAGATAAGGATCTTAAGCATGGCGATCTCAGTACGTGTCGGAGATACACTTTAGGTTAAATTGGGAAAAAGCTGAGTTCTTTGGGGCGTATTCACATGTCAATGGAAATTTTATGACTTTCTGAGGTTTTTGGGAAAAACTAAACTTTGGTCATCTTTTTTATGTCTTTCTACCTTAAGCTTCTTCTACAGAAATCCCCATGCATATGATCCTTATCTTGAACACCGTGTATACATACATAGATACTAGTGGTGGTAAGTATTTCACGAACTGTGATTTAGTAACTGATATTTCTAAATCACAAATCACGATTGTTACCAAATACCGTGAAAAGGCATGAGGGGATAACTCTGTGCTTTACGGCAATGTCGGCTAGTTGCTAAGGTCGAGAATAGTACACCACCGTAAGATTACTATAGTCTGCAAGGGATATCGTGCCTTATATGCTATGGTAGTGGACTCCATGCGATGTCATCGCGGTATTTTGCTCAGGATATCGGTATACCCCTAATATCATTGGAAAGTCGTGGTCAGATATCACAGATATTGGAAAATAACAATACCGGCCATCTCTAATAGATACCGTGTTTATTTTTCCCCGATTTTGAGGTGAGGTTTCAAAATAAATTGCACATAATTAAAATTTCAATATGACGTTTCAACTCTTTAAATCAATCATCATCTTTATTTTGTTATGGGCGCCATACTGGACGTTTACACAGGTGAATAGAGTATTCAATTCTAATTTCAAAAATGTATAATATCTCATACATTTTCAAATTTTATGTATTTAAAAAAAAAACTAATATTTCCATAGTTGCCTTGAAAATGACATCACATGCTTATTCGTTTAAGTAGGTATTTAGAGATTGCTTCATTTTTTAAAACCTCCTTTAAAGGACGATGTGCTCATCGGCTTAGATATGACGGATATGAAACGTGCTAGCCAACAGCCCTCAAAGGTGATTTACGAATGTGACTCTAAATATTTCTTAAATACTGTTTTTTTTTATCCAAGGTTATCGACTGAATGTGCCAGGTCAGCGTTCGATTGACGAAACTTCACGAAGATCGAGCCTTTCGGAAGCGTCGGGCATGAGCAGTGCTTCCACAAGAACTTACATCAATGAAGCTAGTACATTGGTATTGGAAACCATTGAAAATGGAGTGAAGAGGCATTACCTTGTACCGTTGTCTATAGCGCAAAAATCGAAGTGGAGGAAAAAAGGAACTAAGCTACATATATACAATGATCATACGTTTGTTGCCAAACATTTACAAGGGTGAGCTATCATTTGCTTGATCGAATTAACCAAACGCGGTCGAGAGGGGCCGGTGTTATAGTCTAATAAATTCGTAAGGACGTTTACATCCTTAGTGAAGCACCTTCTTTGTTTTATTAATTTGCTTTATTCTGATTAGTATATGCTACTAGGTATTGCAAGGTATCACGGACATCTATCTGTTTATCATAGCATATCTGGTGTCGAAGATATTACTCGTAATACCTAAAAATGTGTAATAAGATTAAAATAACAACTAGAATATATTGGGTGATCGTACTATACTACAATAGGCCAGTCACGCCTCTTTACTTGCCAGTTCCTAAAGGCAGTCTGTGACGATACAAAATTTTGTTCATAATTTGGTACCAAATTTCGTGAAAAAATTCGTTGCTGAATTTAGATGCAATCGTGTCTTACACGTACAGAAACTTTTGTATTAAATTTCGTATGAAATCATGCGCAGTTGGTAGAAAAAACTATAACTGTCAACTTCTAACTGTCATTCTAACCTCACTTTATTTTGCGGCTTGCTACATTATTCCTTTATTACTTTAATAGAAAATTGTAGAAAATCGAGCAATCCCGTAATTAGCATATACCACATTAAATGAAGTAAACAAAAGCGTAAAAGAATTTGGTGCCGAAAATGGATCAGCGAGAGGGACCAGGGCATGGGTGTGTTCCATATGCTGAATAAAGAACTTCTAGTGGAGGTCCATAGACTTATAACTCTGGTTGGTTCTAAAGTCGTTCTGATTTGATCCAACGCAGCTTATGTGGCTTTTCTGTTTTTATAGGCCTTGCTTTTTAAAGCATATAAACAATCATATTTCTCATACTCGTTTAGTAGTACTGCTCTTTTAAGTTTGTTCTCAATCTATAAGTAGAAGAACAGCATAAGCAGAGGAGAGCAGAGTGATGAACACAACTGATAACATCAACTAATGAAAGTGTTTGAGGTTAGGCGTGTTGTTGTCAACCAATTATCATCTCATCTAATCATAACAAAATCAAGGAGTTAACACAAATCATGCAATTCCTTGTCACGTAGCGCTTCTATCAGCCATTGTACTGCTCCAAAATGCGCAGTAGTCGTCTGCACACTTTTAGTATGATATTATTTAGAACAGGTTTTCCAAAATTTAGCACTAAATTTGTTCATACAAAATTATGTACTAAATTTGTTCATACAAAATTATGTACTAAATTTGTTCATACAAAATTATGTACTAAATGCTGTCTGACACTATCCTTAATTTTGTACGAAATTTATCACAAAATGTGGAGATCTTTTCAATACTTTTGTTTGAATCCTGGAAAAATAGTTAACACACTAGTTGGACTTAGATGGGAAAAATCCTCAGAATGCAGAAATAGGAATTTTATGATTATTATTTTTTAATGTTTGGCAGCAGTTCTTGACAACTGACCGTTAATCGGAATAAATTATTCTCACTAAAGTTACGTCAGAAACTTACCCTGTGGTTTTCATGTCGATAATCCCCCATGCTTGTCTGGCCAATAAAACCACATGTATTGACAGATTTTCTTTAATGTAGACATTTATTTGATTTATCTGTCTTCCAGGTGATGGTTCGTTTGTTTTTTATTTTCACGCATTTTTGGGAATGAGTTAGAGCTTCTGACATGTCAATAAACAAAGTGGGAGTGCAAGTTCATGTTCATAGAATAAAGCGGAAACATAAAGTATACCTTTTGTGGGCAAAATATTAACATTTCGTCAAAATATTTTTTTTAGAAAATAGCCTAATTGTAATTCACATGTCTTTATTTCAGTGGCACAGCATGTCAGGTATGCCAGAAGAGCATAGCGCGTAGGTTTGGAAAGCAAGGTTATGAATGCAGAGATTGTCAAATAAAATGTCATAAACACTGCCACGTGAAAGTGAACGACAGTTGCCCCACATCGACAATACATAGTGTAGAATTGTAAGTAAAAACTCAGGAATCAGATATTATAATACATGCACCTACAGAAATCCGGGCTTATAACTGATGCATTATAGCCGTTTGCTGATCTTGTAAGGGTTTGTGAGAAAAACAAAGTATTTTCATATTTAGGCCAAGGCCTAGCCTTCGCGACTGCTAAATCAAAAAATATGTGTTTTATACTATTGCTGACGTGAAAAAAGATTGGATATTGATCTCAACAAAATATAAAAATTTCGACCATTGTGAACAATGGCATTAATCGCTCAATTTCCCGTATAGGGCCCGGAACGCTAATCTGCTGGCGGCAACATACATGTTTTATAAATGACATTATGCAAACTGAATGACTTTTCTATAATGGGATACCGCGACTGCTGACATACGGGTAGAATAGAAACGGTCTTGAGACTGACCGTTCAAGAAGTCTCATTCAAACATTGTTGGGGCCAAGACCGATCCCTGGGGAGCACCCGCGCTGATGTTGTGGGACGAAGAGGAGAAACTGAAAATTATTACGGATATCTTGCAGCGGGAGAGGAAGTCATCACCCATCTGCAAAGCTTCCCTGCTGATGGAAAGCTTGTTTGATGTCAAGAGCACCGTCATAAGACCTGATGAGATTTCTCTATAGTTGTGTGGGGTTTCTCTTTGATCGCTGGTATCGGAAACGATAGTGCCTGTCGTTAATCAAGCCGTGATGTTCGGAGTACTCTAGATGCTCCGTATTGATGCCAGTTTCCATCACCTTGCTGATAACAGAAAGCAGAGCTTTACTTCTTTAGTTGTAAGGGTCCGCCTTAGACCGTTTACCGACATTACCCTACGCCTGATTTTTTTGCATCGCGCTGGGAACAGTTTCGTTATATTTGTTTCTAGACTCGAAATCGGCTTGTATCTTCTCTATAGTGGAGTTTTCCAAGAAGCTTTGGTGTGCCTCTCTTCTTTTCTGTCGACAAGCAGTGTCAACGATCTGTTGAACCAGCCGTTAGACCTTGATTTTGGCACTTTCACTATATAGGGGATGTATTCATCCATCTCTACGTGAAAAACTTCCGCTATTGAAGAACAGACAGCTGACGCAGCCAAAACAGCAAAACGATAGTCTCTCCAAGGACAACCGGAGGGAAAGTCTTTGAGCTCTTCCCATTCAGCATGCCCGCAATGCTAATTTTGCGTGCTGGACGTAATGAAAAAAGAAGTTATTTATATAACCTGTAAGTTGTCCCCTAGCTGATAAGCTTTTAGGGCCCTACGCGAAAAATTACACAATTTAGTTTAGTATTACGAGGGATGTCTTTTAAGTTTTGCATATGGAAATAAAACAACAAGGTAGGTAGTTTTAAAGGACTATATTGTTTTTCGAAGTATTCTTCACGAAGATCTATACACATCTGCAAGCGCTCGAACCAATTTTCCAAGCACTTATTCCACTCGTTTGCTGGCAGATCCCAAACGGCATTTTTGAATGCGTCAACTGCTTCTTCTTCTGGTGAATGGAACCTTTGACCACGCATCCTGTTTTTAATTTTCGGAAAAGTAAAGAAATCGTTAGGACTTAGATCGGGACTATATGGAGGATGGTTCCATAATTTCACGTTTTCTTCCGTTAAATACTGCCTTGTTTTTTGAGCTGTGTGCGAGCTTGCAGTGTCTTGGTGTAGGATGATTCTTCTTTCGGGGTTGATTTTTCGAAGCTCGGTGATGACTTTTGACAAACCAATGGTGGTATACCAATCCGCAGTAACAGTTCTTTGCTCATTAAGAGGAATTGTTGCAATATGACCCGTTTTTGACACAAATGTCGCGACCATCTTTTTCGAAATACTTCGAGAACGGATGACTTTTGTTGACTTTTCTTCACCTTGGAACACCGAAACAGCCGACTGTCGTTTATTTTCTGGTTCATAACAGTAAATCCACGATTCATCACTACTAACAATGCTGCACACATTTTTTGAGTTTCCGGAATTGAAACGGTCAAGCGTTTTTTGACACCAATTAACCCTGGCCGCTTTCTGCTCTTCAGTCAACAGGTGGGGTATCCAACGAGAAACCAATTTTCTTACTCCTAATTCTTCTTTGAGATCTTCAAGGACGCCTCAATCGCGCGATATGTCACATGTCTATCTTCAATGATGAGTTTGCGCACAGCATCGACGTTTTCCTGGGTGACTGCCGTTTTTGGTGCACCCACCCTGGGATCGTCGCTAAGACTCACCCGTCCACGTTTGAATTCTCCATAACAACGGGAAATTGTCGACTCATGTGGCGCTTCGTTGCCAAAAACAGATAGTAACTCAGCAAGGCATTCTTGTTGCGATAATTGTCTCTGAAAGTTGTAATAAATTATGGCGCGAAAATGTTCTCGGTTGAGTTCCATTTTTCTAATGACTTGGTGACACTTAAAAATTCACTGTAGTGATAAAACTGCACGTATTGTTGTGAAACTTTGAATTTAAGTTTACTAAAGAGTGAGGTTAAGATTCAGTACTGACGTTCGATCCGCGCGGCCTACTATGTTTCTATATGCAAAACTTAAAAGACATCCCTCGTATAAGAATATTATCAGTTGTATCATTTATTTACCTCAAATATCTTGCAACCTCCGCCTAAAACAGAATATTTGTCATTTCAATACTCGCCTAAAGAGCCATATTTATAAATTATGCTAATAATATTTGTTTTTTCCGATCCATGCTACCGGTCCTGAGTGAATAATGGGTAAGATTGAATATTCAGGAATGAAAATGTGGTTTGATTCACAAGTTTTTTGTCAGTTGAAGCATGACGCATACCTGCATGTTAAGATCTTGATTTTGTGTTAATTTTTTTTGCTTTGTTTACTGAAATTTAGTTAATGTTTTTGGTAGTTCGGCTTTTTTTGAAATGATGAGCACAGTTTTCTTTTTATTTGAGATGTTGACGAATCAAGATTGTTCTTATGATACAACAAATTTTTACAACCGTTTCGTGTCGAGCGTTTATTAATTTTTAATACTTGTTATTCACGCTCTGATTTGTAAGTTGAGTTGTTTTTTACAGGTCATACATAACAAATCCGGTGACTGACAAAAATTTTTCGATTTTATAAACACCATAAAGGATTTAAAATAACTTTAAGTCACGTAGCTGTATGAATTGATATTTGAAATAATCTTAACACTCAATTGTAAGCTAAGCACAATTTTTTTAAGCTTAATAAATCACCAGAGATTCTGTGTTAATATGAATAAAGTCATTTGTTTGTTTTATATTTTGATGTTATTTTTTTAAAGCCCATTTTTATGAATGAATGTTATTGTATTTGTTTAGGTTGATTTTACTAGGAGATGTCTAAACTTTTTATTATATATTAATAAAAATGTATTTCCATAATCTTTTGTATATTATTTTGTCCCCATTTGTAAGAAAGTTATACACATTGCCTAAAAAGCTCTAAAAGGTCTTAAATTAAATCAACATTAAAATTGGGCCACAAAAAGCTATGGCTGCCCTATACAGATTTTGTTGGGTTTAACCATGCATCCTACCTGTGGAATACGCTAGTCAAAGATTTAGTGCTTAGGAGAAAAAATGTGATGTTTTGAAAAGCTTATTATGAATATGTTATCAGAATTACTATGTTTCCAAAATGGCGTGACTGGGCCCAGTTCCAAAATTAACAGAAATGTTCTAAAACAAGATTGTTTTTCTCAAAAAAATGGTTAATTTTATTGATATCAAACAAAAACACATTATTGCAGCTTAAAGGTCAGGCTTTTCAGAAATGTTAATGTTGGAGCATTAAATTTTTGCAGTATTGTGTTGAGGTTAGTACGTCCCTGGCGGCCTATCCAAGTATCATGTGAAAACCCATGTAGTTATTGAGCTTTCAAAATTTGATTAAATTCTCCATTGACTTATAAAAGTTGTTTGAGGAAAATTCATTACCGGTAGCGTCCTATATCCGCAGGGAAGTATATTTATATAGGGTGTTTCAGGGGTAGAAGGTACATTAAAAAATAAAAAAAAAGTTCCTATAAATATGGGTTCAAAGATGCTCCCGTACCGCGATACAGGGTGATGAAGTGTTATTTACGAAATTGAAAAAAATGTATCTACGGAGCGGGTAAATGTACTGTGTTAAGATTTTAGCCGTTCAGTGAGCACGTCATAAGTATTAAGCACACAGAGTATCCTGGCCCATACTTGACCAGGGACGTAGAAACTGCGGTACCTGGATCCCTAGTGGGAAGTACGCCAGTGGCATTTTCACAGAAAAGAAATGACTGTAAAATATCATTCCATTTTACAAATTTTTTCTCTTAAGGCGGCTCCGACGCAGTGAGTTTCAGGCCATTTACAAGGGTTTAGCTGCTTCGGAATTGAGGCTCCATTTTTCTATATACGATATTTGAATAAAATTTATAAAGTATTTTCAGAAGACAATTGCACCCATGGTGCTATAGAGCCACTTTTCTAAAAAAAAAATTTTTTCAGGAGTTATGGTGGGTGGAAGTGCAGATAATTGTTGTTCGACTTCTCGATTTTTTTAAAAATAACCCAGAGGAAAAAACGAAAAAGTGGCTCTATAGGACCCTGTGGAGTCTTGTTTTTAGTGCACTGTGAAAATTTCATTGAAAAATATTCAAAAATGAAGCGTCAATTTTGAAGCGCGAAAACCTCTGCAAATAGGCTTTTACACGAATTTTATCCACTATCTCGTGCTGCCAGTCGAAGCAACGCGGCGGTGTGTACGGACTAAGAAAGGACGTATTCAGATAATTTGTTGTCCCAAGTTAAACAGTCGGTCGTTCGAGATAAACATCGGACCAGTAAGTGATATTTTTAATAGACTTCAATGAAAGAGGGGAAATTTTTAATCGATTTTGATCATTTCTTTTTATACAATAGGCCCTGCTTCAGAGGTGATACCACAAAAAATCATTTTTGTTCAATCACCCCAATATGGATATCAAATGGAAGCACTTGTACAAAACAGTAATACGAAAACAGTTTCAAATCAAGATGGCGGCCGTTACAAAATGGCGGATAACATAATTGCTAATATCTCAAATAAGAGTCGTCGCCTTGTAGAATACAGTACTTCAATAAAAATTTGATTCCAAGATTGCCGCCGTTTCGAAATTGCGAGTGACATATTTTTGTACAAAACCCCCAATTTACATATCAAATGAAAAGTCTTGACATGTGTGGTAAAATACAGAACTTTGTGACCAAAAGTTTCCAGGTGGTTCCAGGGTCATTGGAGGCGGTAATCTTTTTAGTTAAAAATAATAATTATAGTGAACGCATTTAACACAAATAAAATGTCACTTGCTGTTTAGCTTTAACCTTATGGAGTATCGTAAAATAAACTTAACACGATAAGCGTCATGAGATATAATGCGTGTGTCGCACCTCATTTGGCGCTTTGGGCCTCATGACACACATGATATGCCTCACTGCTGGCAGTTATATTTGGCCGCGTAACTTAAGACGTGTGCCATGCTGATGTGATTTTCTTACGGGAACCAAGAGTCCGTGGCCTGAGGGACCACATTATACTGAATTGGAAATGAAAACATTAAAAAACACGTTGTTTATGGAGTTTTACAAAAAGAGGATATTCTACAAATCTAAAACAAAAAGCAAATCATATAAAATAATCAGACATTCTCATTCAAAAATGAACAAAGTAATTTCACAGCAAATCAGTAAGTTATGGTAAATGTCGATATTCTAACGAACACAAATATGGAGGAACTCTTATAAACTAAACAGATTGACAAAGTCTTATGCAGGAATAAACAAAATACCGGTATAAATAAACAGTAATACAGATAAATATGGAATTACTACAACTACTATCTGATTCACTACCACTTGGAGAATACGCATCAGATAAGTATACATCCCCACATAACTCAGTACTGCCACTCACTTCATCCGATAGTAAATATTTCATTACACAATTGTTCAAGCCTTTTTTGCTCCGCTTCGTAATGCGACATCACAAATTTGGTATTCAATAATTTATAAACAGTAAAGCAATTTGGACAAGTTGACGTACAATACCAACAACGCTTCAATAATAAATGACACGAAACAGTGCTCAACGCGCGACATGATGCAAGTCTTGACTTGCAAAAAACGCGACGCGACTTATGTGCCACGCGACCCGACTGGTCTGTGGGCCACGCGACATACAACTAGTACCTCAGAAAAAAAATCAAAAAAGGGGAAAAATCATAGGATTTGAGAAGAAAGTCAAGTCAAAATATTAAACCGAAACTTAAAACAAGCTAATTTGACAATAATAACAGTTTGGCCTAGTGGACTGGATTTTCAGATTCTACTGTGGCGCTTAACGTGTCAATGTGACATTTCAATATTCGCCATCTAACTGACTAGATAAAGCTAGCCGATGCTACGTGCTATTGAGCCTGACGATTGACTTTTATTTAAATAAACAATATATACATAATATACAATAAATAGTGAACATCTAGTACTAGTACCAAAATGGATAACATCTCGCACATCGCTGCTAAAGCGAGATCTGCACACCGCATTTGCCGACACGAAGGGGTTAGTAACGGCGTACAATGTAATATGCTAATCTCTTCCATTTTGGTACCCGAGTACAGCAAAAATAGCCAATTCTCAAGAACTCTTTTTCTTGTTCAAACGGTTCTCTTGTGCCTTCAAGATCACATCGGGATCGCGGATTGGCATATTTCTGCTTTTCCTGGGATCGACCAGTTCTGGGAGCAAGCAGTTCATGTAGAAGAATTTCAATTTCTCTCCCATTTCATTTTTCCAGAAAACGTCATCCTTTTGAATGACGGCTATTTTCAAACCATACGGGGTCCAAACACCAATCACACAGTACTCTCTCTGTGCAACGTGTAGCTGCCCTTGAATTTGGTAATACCACTTATGTTTTTTTATTTATTTCATCGTTTATCCAAAACGTAATTTTTTTGTTCAGAATGCCCTCTTCAGGGGTCATTTCTCTAGCCGACCATGGACATTTAATTTCTAGCAGACCTTTTTCGCCTATCAAACCATCTGGCGATGCTGCCAGAAATGGATGGGTCCTATCAATAAACAACCCGCAAGATTGTACTTATGATTGCGAATATGATTTCTCTATTTCTGCCTTTGCCACGCTTTCATGCTTTTTTTTATAGTCACATGCATTGCTAAAGAATTCGGTTGGGTATATTATGGCGTTTACTAGAGCTCTGCAACTTGTTGTATCTCTTCTTCTACAAACCTCACCAAACCGAGACGCAGTCAACCTCATTCTTCGATGAAGACGCCACAAATTGCAATCCTGAGATTTTGTGGCTTGCTCGATCTGGGAAATTTTGGAGTCGGTTTTTGCAAGTTTTTTCAAGAATTCTACCTTGGCAGCCTCTAGATCTTCGTTGCTCATGTCAGGCTTCTCACAGAATTCCCCATAGGATGCGTTCTCTTTAGTATCACTATCTCTGATTTTAATTTTCCTTGGTTTCAGCTTCCTTTTCAGATTTTTGTGCGCTCTCCTTTCTTCAACTTTAGCAATCAAGGAGGTTGGACTGAAACTAGGGAGTAGCCGCTTTTGGATCACACAAACAGGTCGCTGTGTATTGTGGCTCACTACGGCTGCAGCACATCTTCCTTGGTAGGATCTCTTCTTGCAATAATTAATCCGTTTACCCCCAATGAATTTAGCTATGATTGAGTTAAACTGCTCTACAATACTATTATCGACTTCATGAAGTAAACTTACTGCATTTTAATCAGAATTGCCAGAAATGATATCAGCCTCTGGTGCAAATCTAAAAAAAAAGGGTATACACACCTGAATTTGAAGATCCATGTCATCTGTCTCTGTTAGAGAATGCATCTGCGAAACCTTGCTGTCATTTTTAAGCTAAAATAACATATAAAATATAGTTATAATAGTAACTACGTATAGTCTAATTTATTGGCAAAATGAATGCTAAAATTCATAATTGTTTTGGTACCTACCTTTCTATCTGGAAAACGTTTTTTTTCCTGTGCGTATTTAAATGCGGCTTCTTCGAGACGCCACGTTTATTTCTCTTATTGTTCATTTTTGATACCTTGATAAGAAAGACACTCAACAATAACAACACAACAGTAACAAAACGATAATACAACAATACAATAACGGTAATAAGAGTAATAAGGGCTGAGTATACTATGCGCCAAAATAGGGAAACAGTCGTACGCTAGATCGTATATCCAAATCAAATCCGACTCTGTGCAATATGCAAATTCAACCAGGCACGCGAACAGCACACCTCTGCGTATTCCTATCCTTTTCTAACGTAGAGCGCTTGCCTTGTCACAACGCCGTCCTACTAGCGTTTCCCTATCACCCCCCCGATACCCCTCAGAAACTCTGCTTGACTGTGTGAGCGCCGTTAAGGAATTTTTGTCAGATCACTCGTTTTGGAGATATCTAGGTTTGAATATTTGAGGTAAAATCCTAAAATGTTCTTAAGAAAAGGTTTAGGATTAGACACGCATATTATTCAATTACTGTTGTAAGGAGGTGCCATAGTCCTCTTCACATGCTATACAGTGTTTCCAATATCAAGCTTCACTGTGTTTTCAGGATAGGGGATTCTAAGGGCCGTATCGTCAGTCGTTCCTACAATTGTAGGACGCCTTGATGGCCTCCTTGATTTTCATAGTATTTTCTTTGAAATATTGGCGCGTTTTCCTGAAACACGCTGTATATGCATTCTAGATATTGACATCTTATTCTTGGACACCCTGTATACGCGCGTCTTTTTATTATCACTCATAAGATATACGTGTCTTACGCTGCTTAATAGTATCTATGTAAAAACTTTTATTTGAATAGAGCCAAGGCAAAAAATACAAAATATATGAATAGAACAATTTAAAATAAACACTTTAAACAATGGTACGGATATTAAAACATAATAAAAGTTCGAAAACTCATCATTATTAAAATGCATGATTGATGAAAAAGTCTTTCGAACTAATTATAAAAATGACAAGCAGATTGGCCCTCACGCAATTCTTGGGTAATGGACTTTGACTTCTATACGCCCTGGTACCTTCAGAATCCAACGGCTATTAAAATACCTCGACATAAGGGCCGTGGGCGTACAGACAGTACCAGTAAAAAAAGTAATGTTGATTAAAAAGAAATAAAATGATGGACTGAATATATGCATCATATTTTTAGTCAACTTTCGAATGTCCTGGTATCTGTACTATTATTCGGCAATGAAAAGCCTTACTTGGACATAGATGTGTTGTAGTAGAATGAAGGTTTAGGAAAAGTATTGTTGATATGAAGTTTTATGGAATAATCGACTCTGAGTAGACACGATGCATAATATCTCGACAACTCTCGTACGCCCTGATGTCATAACTGTTTCAGGTCTATGACAACATAGCTACTCCTGTATAAAGAAATGTCGTAGTGTAAGATTGCTCAAGGAAAAGATACTAAACATAGATGATGAAATAATGATTACTTCAAAATTGTTACATATCAGCAGAAGGCCTATTCATGATTTCACAGCCAATAACTATTGTCCTAGTGTTGTCACCGTAACTGATTATTTATGCTTGCTACTCCTATTAATATTTTAAATCCATGTATGTAATGTTATGTTTTCACGGCAAAATGGCTGAACCGATTCTGATGAATTTTATTAAAGATTAGACCTAGGAGACCACCTTTTGTTGCGAAAGTAAAGCTTGAAGAGGTTGAAATAGACAATAAAAGATACCATGGGGAAACTGTTATTCTTAAAGTTAGGGTTATAATATGGGTTTTTTATAATATGTGCTGAGAAGTGGGGGTTAACACTCTTGTTGCTGAAGAACCTATAATATTTCAAATTAGGCCACCAGGACGTACGAAGCTGAAAACAGAAGGGGGACACCTCCAAAAAATATTTTGGTGGAAGCTCCACAAATCATATCTACCTGTTTGATATTTTTTTATAATTTTCATTTCATTGTTTTATCCATTTATATAGATGACGATTTGACAATTCATTTGGACATGGAAAACTACTCTAGGATTATCTTATTGAAACATCCAAGCAAATATTTCGCGAGATGCTTTTTAAGTCATAATTCAATCGTTTGCAATACTTGCAAATTATTCCTATACTGCAAATTTTATATACCCATTTTTTGGGCGTACATATCTCTCAGAATTTAAACAGCGTGCTCATTTTTTCAGACAAGTCAATAGGCCAGGGAAGTACTGTAATCGCGAAAGAACCTCTAATGGAAGAAACATTTCAGAGATAACATTTACATTTTTTGTGGCGTTCGTCAGGTGATCCTTGAACCCTCTATTAAAGTGCCCACAAATGAGCAACCATGTGGATCATCATACATGTTTTTTATACATTTGTGACATACATGTATGCCAACAGATTTGGAGCCCAGATCTGCATACAAGATTGTTAAACAAGTTAGTTTGAAAGTGCATAATGAACAGTGAAGACGAGTATATTCTATTGGCAGCGGCGTACGCTGCTATAATTAAAAAGAAAATAAATAGACTAGTTAAAAAAGCCACATATTCGGAAGAAATGGGTAAAGGGATGGCATTTAGAACGCCTACAATATACCGATATTAATCTGCTAGAAGAGTTACGTTTAGAACTTGTTGATTGGCGAAATTACCTGAGGATGGATGAAGAAAGTTACTCAACGCTACTAACCTTAGTGTCTCCATTAATTGTAAAACAGGACACGATTTTGAGGCCTTCAGTTTCACCACATGAGCGATTTAGTCACAGGAAGAAAATACCGTAGTATTTTAGAAATCATGAATTTTGTTACAATCGCTTCTTTCTATGGACGCTATTTTGGATGATTTTTTTGTTTTCCTCAATAGCCCCGCTGTTTCAAAGTAATCCCACTTAAGAAATTACTATAATTTTTTTAGAAAAAAATGGTGAGTCACTACAAGAGAAAGCTTAGCCATAGTCAAAACGGGAAAAATTATCACCCCTATAAAACATATACAGATGAAGCGTTGAATGGAGCGATAAGAGAAGTACAAGCTAAAATTTTGAAATTGGATGCTGCCTCAACAAAATATGAAGTCCCCAGATCAACCTTAGCCTTAACGGCAAAAAGAAAACATTCCCCAAACCCGGCAAACCTAATCTTTTATCTACGGAAGAAAACATATTGATTGATCATTTAAATCTTGTGGCCTCCTGGGGGTTTCCCTTTGATCTTTTTGGCTTAAGGCTATTAGTAAAATCATATTTTGATAAAAAGGGTATCACTGTATACAGACTAAGCAATAATCTACCAATTTTATTAAAAGAGACACATGCAATTTCCAACCAAAAACTATCAGTAGAACCAACTCTTGAAGACTGGGTAATAGTGGAATACCAAATTAGCAACAAACTAACTAGCCACTTTATTCGAAAAGTTATTTCAGTATCTCCTGATCTGTTATATTGTGTTGATTTAAAAAAAAAACAAAAGTGACCGCTTTCTAATACCACCTAAGTAAGATCAAGATCATGTTTCCGAGGAAGATTCTTGAAATATTAGAAAGGAGAGGACATTGGACGTAGAATTTTCTATACATTTTCAGATATTAATTGTTAGTTTTTAGTATTCATGATGACCTGATGTGACAAAGCTTGATAAGTTTGTAGTCATTTGCAAAAATGTTAAGTTGAAAATAAGTATTTTTTGGTTTCAAGGATTTTTTCGTTTTGTTTTTTAGAAAAAGTAATCATTTTTTTTTTGCTAAATAAAACTTAAAAGAGCTATAACTTGCTTTTTTTTTCTTATTTTTTTATTTCCTGGTGCTCATATTTATATAATATTTGACCATTAGTAAATAAAAAAAATGGATCTAGTTTATTTAAAATGGCCCCCGTAGCGAGGATTATTAAGATACTGCAATATTCTTACCGATTCTTTGGAGTGCTTATTGTACAATTTTATATAGTTATGTTATTGTCAGTAAGAGTATATCTCCTTGTCAGCATGGTTTTATGGAATGGAGGTCCACAACGACTAACCTAATTTGTTTTTCACCATTCATTTCTGCATCCCTGGACGCTGGAGTGCAAACCGATGTCATTTATACAGATATTAGTAAAGTATTTGATAGGTTGGACCTTCATCTGCTACTAGCAAAACTTGGTAGAATAGGCTTTTCAGATGATTTAGTATGCCTTTTGAAATCCTACCTGTCCAACCGTAAGCTGTTTGTGGAATTCAAGCGATCCAAATCTCAAAAGTTTACTCCAACATCAGGTGTCCCACAGGGATCATCGCTAGGACCACTTCTTTTTATTATATTTATCAATGACATTTATGACGTTATTGATTGCAAATACCTCTTGTATGCCGATGATCTTAACATTTATACTCAACTAGGTTAGCAACAGCACCGATTGCGAACGTCTCCAAGATAATCTCAACAGAATAATAATTTGGTGCGATAGTAATAACCTATCCATGAATGCATCCAAGTGTACCAGCATGACGTATTCCAGAAAACAACGCTCCATAGAATATCATTATAAGGTTAATCAAACAACGCTGCCGAATCTAAGAGAATTCAAAGATCTTGGAGTCACCTTTGACACAACCCTCCGTTTCAGTCCACATATAAATTACCTTCTAAATTCTTTAAATAAAAGTCTGGGTTTTGTATTCCGCAACTCTCGTAATTTCGACAACATATTCAAGGTTATTCACAACCAATACGATTGTCCGGATATTCTAAGTCGCCTGTCGTTTAATATACCAAGACGTCTCACTAGAAACATCCTAACGTTTTATTTACCAACCCGCAGGACCAAATTACTGCTGCATTCTCCCCTATATTCCATGTGTACCTGTTTGTTTAAATCTACAAAACAGAATTGATATATTTAATACAAATGTGACCTCTATTAAGATTCTCTTCAAATCTATTATATAATTGTGTAGTTTTGTGACTGTTATATTTCTTATGTATATTAATTACTTCAAGTTTGTTCTATGTAAACTTCTGTTCTCCCACCAATAATTGGTTTATCTGTTGGTGGTGTAAATAAATAAATAAATAACCCCGACCGCCGGGGCAATTTTGGACAACCCTTAAAATTTTTTTCTGTCCTATATAAATAGGGAGGACTCTTTGTAAGAGGGAATATTTACCTATCCCATGCACTCTTTCAAAATATTATTTACTTTGATATATCCCCCACTACATTTTAAGATATTCGTAAAAAAAGTTCAGAAAAATAACCCCGTTCCACGGTACGACGATTTAAAGTTTTCAACTTTAATTTCTCCTTAGTCGTTAGGTGAAATAATACCGGAGACCAATAATAATACCATAAATGTGTCGTACATTTCATCTAATCCTGTGCCTGACTGGAATCATCTATTTTCTTCATCTCTCTTCTAAAACTACCGCGGATGCTATTTATTTTAGCTTGCATACAATGCTTTGTACTATTTGGTTAAATTTCTTGTAATTTTTTTAATAAATTAAATAAGCTGCATCTTTCTTATTTCGATCCTTGCAATCACTACTTTTAGTTTTCCATAAACAAGGATAATTTTTGTAAAGTTTAATAAAATCCGTCAGAGAGGCTTTTCAAAAGTGTCTTACATCTGACATTGTCAAAGCGAAAACAAACTGATAATAAATACGCGAGACACTGTACCCAAAATTAAAAGTATTATGACCAAAAAATCTATCACTCCCCAAACTTGACTTTCTTTTTTTTCATTTCTGATGATTTTAAACGCAATAAAAAATTACTTTAGAGGAGACAAAATTCAGAAAGAAGTCAAGTTTATTTGAAGGATTCAAAGATTATGAAATCTGGAAAAACTCGTGTTTTAGTTTCTAATTATACACTCACTTTTGTATAACTCCAGATACAACACGAGCAACACGAGGTGTGCAAAAATATGTGGAGTGGAATCCGCGTTGAAAAATCGGGAAACTGCTATTGCAATATGTTATCTAGTAACGTCACAAAACTTATCTAATCAGCCTAACTGGCCAAATGAGAACTCCGTTTTAAAGGAAATTGTACAGAAGGATTTATATATTCTTTGGTGTGAATCTCCAAATAGAAAATTTTGAGTATATTTTTTTCAAGGTTATAAGTCAAAAAAACCTTCAAAATAAGAACTAATGGGTGTGTACAGTTCGTTGTAAAGGTTTTTGCAAAATATTGTTCATTTTTTGCCCAATAGTGCATAGCAGTAAATATGAAATAGTACCCAAAGGTGAATGCCTTTGTAGTGATTAACATTAAAAAAGAATCTTTATACTAACTGCTGCAACAAATTAGACATACAGGGTGAGTTTTTAGTATGTAATTGAGCAACCTCTCAATTACTATAAAACAATCAAAAATGTTATTTACAAATATTGTAATTACTTTCTACTTGGAATAACCTCCCTACAGGGTGATTCATACTGACATGATAACAGAAACGATTTTTTTTAATGGAACACCATAGATCCTTTAGTATATTCTAATATGTCACTTCAAAGGAAGAAGTTTTGATATAGCCTGGGATATCGCATATTATACTAATGTCTCTTTGTCGATATTTCGTCGTTGTTTTTCTACAAGTTTAGATGCTTGAGTATCTCCGGAGATACACGGCAAAGGGGAACGAATGTTCCCAAGATCGTTTATGGTTTTTTCTGAATTTATATGATATAGAATTCCAAAATAAGCTAATTTGAACTATGATTTTTCGTCTCTTATCCTCCGTCTGATTTTTCTCATGTCTGCCATTTTTGCATAGGCGAATAGCTTTTAATACTGATTTCGAACATTATAAGCCTTGAAATTATCATATAGTAACTTATTTCATAGAATATCAATGATCATAACATGTTACGCAATGATATAAGATTTAAAGTGTTAGTTTAAACTCATTGAATGAGTAACAGCCAAACGTAGCTCATTCATATTATTCTCATAACTCGCTTATAATACAAATATTTAACGGTAATAATGAAGACATCGAAAACGGTACGTATTTTAAATAATAGAGCTGAAACGCCAGATCGAAATTCTAATTATGTCACCGTTTAGAAGAGTAGTGTTATTGTGTAAGTTGTTTGAAATTTGTAGGCAATGTAGATGTTTGAAACGTTTTGTTTCGGACAAAACTCAGGTAAAAATAAAAACGACTTGGATAAATTCGGAAATACTTTGAATTTCCAAACTGTTCATGTTTATTTACTTACGCAACTTGTCCCCAGAAAGTCTTCCGCGTCATTTAGGCGAATGTCTCAAAATCAGCATTTGCTGTGATCCGTCAATATATTTATCATGAGACGTCGTATTTATTGACCGTGTAGTCTGAACGTCAGTAATTATTGATCTAAAATATTACGTATAAATCCACTAATGGTACGGACACAGTAAAAACTGATGGTGTGATATTCGGTTTACCGTTTCCGAGATTCCAAAGGCGAGGTTCGAATTTGAAACACACGTAAAACATATATACTGCTTTTAAAAAAATTAAGTTTATATCCAACATAGGTTTCAACTAATCCTAGTAATTTCTCATCTAATAGATATTCATTCCGCTTGTGGTGAACCATGTAGATGAATAATTTTATTTTTGTAAAAAAGGTTCTTCCCATTTAGTTCTTGCCGAGCTAGGGAAAAGAGGGGGCAGCTGCCGCATTGCCCTCTCTGGGTACGCGTTTGTTAAGCCAGCCTATATTGGTAGGAGTATGTTTCGACTATTATTTTATCTTTAAAGTTAAAAAGGTTAAAGAATTCCAGGAAATGTTGGAGTTGAATATTTCTAAAACGAACCTTAGCACTCTCCGAGTTCATTTTATAGAAATTTATCTCGAAAGATATTTTACCTACGAACATTAAATTTTATAGAGAAGTACGGCCACAGGTAGTATTACGAAAGTCGTTTGTTCCTCTACTAGAGTACCTAGAATTTAGCGGGGAGGGAGTTTATAGGCAGTAGATGTCGGTTTAGAACAAATTTGCGACAGAGCCCTATTAAGGGGTTAAAAGGTACTTTTGAGTTTGTTTCAATTTGCTTGGGATTTTCTGCTAGATACTTGAATTTGCCAATAATGAGATGCTTTATTTACTTAAACTAAGATTATGTGACGTGGGCGAAAAGGGGTTTGAGGCTTGTCACAATTTTATACATATTTACATGGAGACACAGTGGGTTTGAGGGGGCCAATGGGCTATGATCCAGAACGTAGGGGTCTTCTGTAATATTTATCTTCATCGTATAGGATGACGATGAAAATCAGCTTGGCAAACCATTCGTGGGCGGCGATGGTTAGATTTTCACCTACTTGCGCATAATGTTTCGAAGACCATACCCACTTTGTTTCCCGTTCGTCTCCCTTCTGCAATATTTTTTATTTTTTTTCTCTTGCTCAATAACTGCATTCAATAGTATTATTACTTTTTTCCACAGAAAAATAATAACATGACAAAAAGGCCCTTATATTGATTTTACCCATTAAGCTGTATTCAAGGTTGATTTTATTAAATTGAAGAGCGCCCAAATTTCAATAGTCGCCACACAACCACCTTCCCCCCCGCCCTCCGAGAACGAAAACTTACTGGACATGAAGTATGGGACTACAAATGTGCCCCCCTTGAATTTTAGTTTATGGGCGTTCATGCTGGTGTTGCTAGAATCATCGGCGAAAATATATGGAGAATATAAAATGCGATAGTGTTTAAGAGATGCGTAATATCACCGGGATCACAAATTTTTCAGTGCTAAAATGTCTTTCACTGTTATCAAAGGTATACTTTATCTGAAGTCACTTGAAACACTGTGAAATACCGGGTGCGTTTTATATATCTATATTTAACACGCTCTGTTGCTGTAAAAATCGCCAAATTTCGCAGCAAATATCCCCCGTATAAGATCAAAGGCAGTTTCACCGGTCCACGTGGAGTATAGCACGCCTTTGCGTGGACATAGCCAAAGAGAGCGTGTATTTCAGAGCTCCGAACGAGTGCAGGTGGCTACTGAAAATTGAAACAGTTTAGCCAGTGCCGTGTAGCGGTGAATAAACGTGTTTTCTTTAGTCTGTCCGTGTTTTTTCATAGATTTTATTAGTTTGTGTGTTTTTGACTTTTGAATACTCAGTTTACTTGTTGATTTAATTGTTGTGTTGATTGTTCTTGTGTGTCCTAAATATGGCTCTTTGGAGACCTTGGGAAAATGCTCCAAGCCACGAGGAGATGGTTGATGAACCTGTGCAGGCAGAATTCTTTCATAAAGATTTAGAGGAACAAACCCAAAGAGTAATCCTAAATATGTATGATTGTCTGAAAAACGAAAATCCAGATTCCTCGCAAAATCAAATTTTAAACAGAATTTGTATCCTGACAAAAATCAGTCGGTCTACCATTTATCGGGTTATAAAAAGGGGAGATGTAGTTAACCATTCCTTCCACAGAAAGCGCATAGGGCAAAAATTAAAAAGAATAGACGTGGGTTTTCAGGAAAATATTCGTCGTATAATATACGGATTTTATAAAGAAAATTTGGTGCCCACGTTATAAATGATACGGGATAAATTAAAAGATTATCCTGAAGATTTTTATAATTACAAATGCTTAGACTCACTGCACTGTATTGTAAAACTGTGTGGTTTTCAATACAAAAAATTAGATAAAAGAATGGTGATTATGGAGTCGTCTCGAATCGTTGAATTGCGCCAAGAATTTTTGCACAAAGTTAAAATCTATAGAGAGCAGAAAAGAAATCTGATTTACCTGGATGAAACGTGGTATGATACCCATGATGTTGTGCAGTACGGCTGGGTTGACGACAGCAACAAGTGCATTTTAAATGCACCATGCAACCGTGGAAAACGAATCATTATTCTCCATGCTGGCAGTGAAAATGGATTTATACCTAATGCCTTGCTGTTATCTGCCAAAAATATCAAAGAATCATGTGCCGACTATCATGAGGACATGACCTCCGACTTATTTGAAAAGTGGATAGAGCAGCAGTTAATACCAAACATTTCCCCAAATTCAGTGATTATTATGGACAATGCGCCATACCATTCCCGACAGAAAAACAAAATTCCGAATACAGGCACAAAAAAACAAGACATTATTGATTTTATGAAGGATAAGGGAATGGAAATACCACAAAAATCAACCAAAGCCATATTATTGGATCTTATTAAAATACAAAAATTTGAAAAAGAGTATGTTGTTGACAATCTGCTTCAGCAAAATGGCCATGAAGTATTACGTCTACCTTCCTATTACTGCATTTTTAACCCGATTGAGTTGGTCTGGGCTGCTTTAAAAAAAAGTAAGAAAACATAATCAGACCTCTCAATTAAGTGAATCGCTATTGGCCACAATAAGAGATGCAGTATCTCATATTGCTGCCACAGACCTATGGAAGCAGTGTTCTAGGCATATTACGTATTGAAAAAGAAAATGAATATTGTGTTTTGCCTCCTGTAAATCCCGTTGTAATTCCTCTACAAGATGACTCTAGCGACAGCTCCGAACGCGAGGATGATATATAAATACCTATAATGTAAGTCTTTATATACTTTTTTATATACGTACCTGCTATGTAAATATTTGCCTATGCCAAACGTTGGAATTCTGTAATTTTTCCATTTCTTAACTTTCAGTCAACATAAATTAAACTCCCAATATAAGTATTTTTTATCCCAAATCAAAAAATAAGAAGATAGTAAAATCTATTTATTGTGATATAAAAACATTATTATTATCGTTCTAAATAAATCTCCGCACGCCTATGATACGTCATGAAATTACAAAGGACGCGCCGATCAAAGGTTTTTATGCTATTTCAAGTGACTTCAGATATACCATACCTACAACATTTATACGACGCTCAATTTTCAATCATTACAAATTTCCCGAAAGTGATCAGGTGTCCCTGAAACGTTATGGAACGAAGTTTGGACGGTTTTTTCCATATTTTGAGCTAGGTATAGTAGTAATCTTATGTTAAAGTTTCACCAAAACTCGAGTGACACTTTCCAAATTATGGATACTAGCGAACAGACCGACAAACAGACAGACCGACGGAAATTAGTGAGATGAATTTTGTAGATGTACTTGTATATTGTGAATACACATTTTCGAAATTTTAACAGCTGCAATACTCTCTGGCCAATACAATGGACGTAAGAAGTAAAAGGCTTCAGTGGCAGCCGAAACGTCAGTCTTGTTTATTATGTTGAGGATTCATGAGTCGGATAGACTAAACGGAATGTATAAGTTTCCACATGTTCCTAATCTGGAAAAAATAAATCGTATCTTACATCAAATATAAACTATTCCAAAGTTGGATCTTTTGCCACTCTACCCGTCCGACCCAGTTTTCTCTACACAGCATCCCTTCTGCGATGGATCTCAGCTTCCACAGGAAAATCGATTTTCATCTGACAACGGTCATACAGACCGCGCCTTCCAATAATCGCACGTGTTATTTTAGAAATGAAGTTCTTTCAGAAATGTATTTTCCTGTTTTGTTATATTATTCAGTTATGTTGGAGTGTGCAACATTGGAATTCCGGCAATCCCACCGTTTTTAATATAGGAGGGGTGCTAAGTAGCAATGAAAGCGAGAGATATTTCAAGGAAACAATTGATGTAAGTTTTATGTAACTAGGAGTAGTAGTATCTTGTGCTAGAGCTAAAGCTTAGCTATTCGTGAAAGTACGTATGATCCAAGGACACTTTCATCTTTTGTGTATGAACAAATATCCGAATTTCGTGAACAATAAAGGACTGCCATGTTTTTTTTTATTTGATCCTGTATTTCCTTTGGCCACAGATTGCGTATTCGTGATTTGAGAACATAAAAACTCAGTTCTGTAAGGTAATCCGAAAAAGTTGGAATTTTTTAAATGATTGCCTCTATCATTTGGTCATAGATTGGTTATTGAAAAATAAAAAAGATACAATATAATGTTTTTGGATGTCACATGCTATGTACACCACGAAAACCCGTCGTTTTGACTGTCAGTCTATCTGTCCGCTGATCGTTAGACCCTGTATAATATGGAAAGCATTGCTCCGATTTTGGTAAAATTTCGACTCAAGATTACCACGGCTACTAATATGCTAAGGAGGGAAAAGCTTTATAGTTTTTCAGAAATTGATCCACTAGCGGCTGAGCTACGGGTAAAAAAATGAAAAAAGTGGAAATTGCTCGAACTTAGATTTTTGACGTTCTAGAGGCGACTTTTCATTTTTGTGAGATTATTTCGGAGGATAAATGATTGTGAGAAAGTATAGCTTGTCGCCGTCTGTATTTATACGCTTCCAAGCCCGGTAATTCCATGCACTTATTAGACATATTTCAATCATCTGCCCTTAAAACCCTTGAAACTTGAAATGATACAAAGAAATGTTTTCAACACACGCGTTGAACTCAACGAGCATAGGGAGGAAGGTGTCGGAGGTTAACGCTGGCTGGCCAGGTTTAGTTATAGCAACGTTGCCATATGGACAGTATCTTCGGTAGGGCAGGGGAGAAATTTTTACACAGCAACGTTGTCAAATGCATGGAGACTAGGGACTAATTGTATGGACCTGTTTGACTAACGTAATCCATTTACTTTTTTGTTATACATGCTCATAGCTCATAGCAAAAGTTTATCTCAGAAGGGCTAACACGTTCTGAATGTAATCCTTCATGAACTGATGACAGCGTGGAGTGGGAGGTGCAGAGTCAACATATCTAACGCTATTTTTTGTTCTATGGTTAACTATGGATTATCTAGCCCATATACCTCGTGAGCTACTCATAGAAGAACCTTAGATCCATGTACACCTTAGTTTTTCGTGTTGGGAATAATTATTAAAGTAACCGACATTCATGGGATTCTCGGAGTCCTTTCTTAAGTCCCTTGGATATGGAATTAAGCGACCTGCTGACCCTGTTAGCGTTCATCAACGTTTGGCTATATATGTAACTAAAAAAAAAGAATGTTTGTATTTGACTGCCTTTGCTCTTCGGCCATATATTGTTCTATGAATGGCATGATATATTTCTGCATCCGTTTCAGCATCTAAACTTCGATTCCCAATACGTCCCTAAAGGGGTGACCTACTACCACACCGCTATTCTGATGGACCCTAACCCAATACGAACAGCATTGAATGTTTGTAAATACCTTATATCTAGCAAGGTTTGTTACAACCAAACGATCAGAATAAACCATTATTAATCTGATGTATGCCTTAGGTGTATGCCGTGGTTGTGTCACATCCCTTAACAGGAGACTTATCACCTGCTGCTGTTTCATATACCAGTGGATTTTATCACATTCCCGTAATCGGAATTTCCTCAAGGGACTCTGCTTTTTCAGACAAGGTAACTGATATATTATATTGTCGCCTTATCTTAAACTATAAAATCATAGGACAAAAATATAAGCTTTGACGATGCCCGTTTTGATCCTGAGGAAACATGAACATATTCCAAAAAGATTTACTACTTTTTTACCTTAAATTTTTGGACATTTTTGATCAGGGTTGGAGATACCTACAAAATAACTACAATAAAGCTTCTTGAACTGACCTGTTCGCAGCATTTTTCAAATGTATTCTTTCATATTTCTCTTGAATACTAGAAGTTTGATCATGTACTACCCGTACCAAAGGAACATTCAAGTATCTACAGGGTTACTACAACATGATGGAAAATCTATCGAAGTACATTTTTTCAAAAGAACCCCATGAGCACCCGCAGACATTTTTCTCAGAAAATTGTACACAGAACCATGCTAAATACGTAAATTTTTAAGGTCCGACCGAATTCCCAGGCGGGGCCACGGCCTGCGGGCGCTCATGAACCTACTGAGTCTTTCAAATACTTTATTCGATAAATCTTTAATTTCAGAATATTCATGTTTCTTTCTTACGTACGGTACCTCCGTATTCTCACCAAGCTGATGTATGGGTAGAAATGTTAAAACATTTCAATTATAAAAAGGTTATATTTATCCATAGTTCCGATACAGACGGAAGAGCTCTACTAGGGCGATTTCAGACTACTTCACAAAACTTGGAAGATGATATAGAGATAAAAGTACAGGTAAGGGCCTTATCGTCAGTCGTGCCCTCAACTGTAGGACGTCTTTAAGGCCTCCTTGATTTTCATAGTCTTTCCTCTCCTTCAAAAATTTCTAGATTGCATCTGTTACGTGACAGCGTCAGCCCTCTCTATATGAACTGATAAAACATGATTTAAATCAAAAACATGAACAATCTGATGCAAATAGATATTTGTAACATAACTTCAAAATTGAGGGCTGACACGGAACAGTAGAGAACTATGAAAATCAAAGAGGCCATAAAGGTGTCCTATGATTGTAGGAACGACTGACGATACGACCTTAGAGTATCAGTTCCTATTATGGTTATGATCTTTTGCGGATGAAAAGCAAGGGCTAACTTAAGAACTTAAGCAGCGCTTCTAAGAAGAATTGCGCTTGTAACAATTAAAGAGGGGAGGGTTGGTCTACATCTAGGGGAGGCGCACGTATCACGATTTAGTGTAGCAAGGCAATTCATACTCCAAGATACAGCAATATATACCACTTTTTGGAAAAGAATGGGAGACCTGGGAGTCTACGGAGAGCTCCGCCCTCGCCCTCGCGCTAAATCCGCTCTTGATAAGAAGTAAGTAGTCAAGCATGAGAAGCGACGAAGAAGAAATGGTGCTTCAGGTGCAATAATTAATAATTCTTCATTTCTAATCTGAGATGCAAATAGACCTTAGAAGATGTTTTGCATATAATTTTACAAACATGTTAATATATTTCGCACATAGATTTCTCCACATATTTGCCCTTAATATTTTCAATATTCGCATTGAAAGCGAAAATAAAGAATAAGCCTGTTGGGAGTTGGCCGCTGGCTGGCGAGGTATAGTCATCGTAATTATGAGGAAAGCTACCAGGTAGTCGGTGCTGTCGGTAGGCAGAGGAGAAATTTATAGATCGCAACGTAAATAAACGGGTGGGAACTTGGGACTAATTGTATGGGCCTAATTATCTGACTTGATACGTTTAATGTTTTTGTCATACATGTGCCAAGTTGATGGCAATCTTGCGAGGGACCCGCAGAGTCAACCCATCTGACGCCATTTTTAAGCTCTATAAGACAATTCCTTCATTCCCAAAATATTCCTTTCAATTCTATGCACAGTTATCATCTATAATATATCCATGTTTCCAAATATCAAACTGTTTCACCATTACCTTCTATAAGTAGATATTTATTGATTCTTGTTTAGGTGGAGTCTGTGATAGAATTTGAGACAGGCCTTGAGAGCTTTAAGGAACAGCTGATGGGGATGAAAAGTGCTCAAGCAAGGGTATATTTGATGTATGCAAGGTATGAAAATGTATACGAGTTATACCATACTTGCATGTGAAGGCTTTTTTTCGATAGTATTGATTTAGCTTACCTATGGCCGGCTCAAGTGATTTTGCTCCGCCCTCACAAAAATATTGGAAATTAAAAATACGACAAAAATAAATTGTACTATGAATTTGCTGTTCCTTGTTACATAATAATAAAAACTATTAACATTTTCAGAGGGTTTGCTTACGTTAATTCGGAATTAAGATTAAAGTCTACTTTGTAGCTATTTTTGTATTCTCAAAACATACATTTGTCATATTTTTTTCCTGTCGGCAAACGGGGTCATCCGAGTCAGCCCAGATTCTTGCCTATATCCTGTTGTAAATTCTTCTCAAATTTCAGCAAACAAGATGCGAAAATTATATTCATGGATGCAGCAGCTTTGAATATGACTGATGCTGGATACGCCTGGATCGTAACCGAGCAAGCATTAGAAGCTGAAAATATTCCTGAAGGCATATTGGGATTACGTTTGGTGAACGCCACCAATGAGAAAGCGCATATTAGAGATAGCATGTAAGTTACTGTACAGGGTGTGCAAAAAGTCGGTGACCTTGGCCTTGTATGTTTTTCCTAGGTTAAGTCCTTTTTAACACGATTTCATAAGCTTGGCCTGTATGTAACGGAATCTTTGAGCATAATTTTCAGCAATTTCCAGAAGTGTGATTAACTTCGGACACGTATCAGGGACCAATGACAATGCAATAACTTGATAACAGTTTCCCATTATCCTTATTAGGACCGCCAGGACTGATAAATTCTTTTATAGATCCTATACAGGTGAGTTACAGAGATAGAGCTAGCGCGCGACCTGCGCATGGGTGCAGTCTTGGACTTACTCTTTGTTGGTTTGTTGGTTTGGGCACTCGGCACAGTACAACGGAGGCAGATACTTTTTCAAAGTAGTGCATTCTCACCTTCTTCATTGCGAATGTCGCCATTAATCCTGAGTTGAACTTTGACCGTCCACAAGATGCAAGGTTGTATAGTCGATTATACAGTTATTTATCTAGGCTCACGACTGTTTGCTTATGTAGCACTTAGTCGTGAAAGATCTTTAGACGGTATTGGGATTGAAGAGCTTGAATGCTCTAAGTTAAGAGGGAAAACCCCATGCAACAGTGAAGCTTCAAATATGGAATGATTCGTAAGACGTTTTAGTGCCACATGTCCACAAAAAACCAATTGATAAATCGAACTAAAAAATGAAAAATAAATAATAGTTTAATAAAACTAAAAACACACGCTTTTATAGCTAACCGAACTAAAAAATAGAAAATAATATTCAACTACAAAGAGTAACAGTACAGTAGTAGATGGTCGAACAATCAATCATAATTAACGACCTCAAAATAAAATTATAATAAAATTTAAGTTATTAACAGAGTAAAAAACATTACAAAAACTTATTATTGGATTAGAGGAAATAGGTTACAACATTTTTTGTGTTGTGATAATAATGCACTGAATAGTAAAGCGATGGCACATATTTCTTCAGATAGTAAAGCAAGCATTGTTTATCTGTATCCGTTGGATAAAAACGTCTTTTCTTCCTTGTTGACCAGACCAAATTTTAACATTTTATATTTTGAAACACATGAGGTTAGTCTCGCTTCATTTAAATCTCTCAAAACATTGCACCAAATGGAAATTTATAAAATATTGAAACATGGTTGTGGTTTCACCCTGACAGCTTTACATCCAACAAGCCTTGAAAGAGAATATGTTCATTTAGCTCTCAAGATATTCAATCCATTTGTAATATATGCAGTATCAAGGTTTGGTAAAAACATACAGCGCTCCGAAGAGACACCAAAATTTTTATTACGTTCTTCGTTATTTTTTGTTATGTTTTTCTGTTGTTTTCCTTATTCCTTTCCGGGCAAGAGCTTACCTCTGACCTCGTTGGTTCTTGCTGAACACAACTGTTCAACAAGCACTCCATTTTTGATTATATATTGATGATATGTAATTTTCAAGTACCAGTATATATGTCTATCATCATAGTAAATTGTCCACATATTCCTGTGAAATTTTGTTTATCTGTTGTGACTAACACTGGATTATGTATGTCATTGAATTTATTATTATTAGCAAAATATTGTAAACTTTTATAACATCAACTTATTACTGAAATGTGCACGTAATGTTGAATGAAATATCAGTGAAAATCAGTTTAAAAATAGTTAATAACTAGCGTGAGATAGCGCAAAGCGCACCAGAATCGAACCATTGTAAATCGCGTACCGCTTCTATTAACATAGTTGGAACCGTCGCAGTTCCCGCTGATGATTCTGGCAGAATGCAGAGGGGTCTGCTAGCCTCATTGAACAGGTCAAAAGTTAATAGTTAATAACTACTTTAATATTTTCCACCAAGTTGCCTTCATATTCCAAAAACACATTCCTGAATTATCCGTCATTTACAGCAGGTAGAATATGTTAAATATGCAATAATCTGCAATAATCATATATTATTCACTAGCGCTGATGTACGGCACGAAGTAAGTAATGTTACGCTGCGGTCGCGACGAAAATGACAAGTACACAATTGGTCGATTATAATCCTTTCTCAGTATAAAACAGACTCGATGCCGTGTCTTGCGGGGGCAGGCCGGTATTGTTTCTATTTGTGTGATAACATGGAAAATAAATAATGATCAAATTACTACTGCTTTTTTCTGTTAAGCCAAAAGTTTTGGCAGTTCTGCAGCTCTGCAGAACTTAAGGGCCAGTCGCCCCTGGACTGTCGTAAATGAAATGATATCACGATCGAAGATAAATATCCATTACCTCGTACAGACGAGATATTAGAAAATTTAGGCAAAGCTAAATATTTCTCTACTTTAGATTTAGCGCAAGGCTTTCACCAAATCAATGCATCCCGATTCGATCGAAAAGACTGCTTTTACTGTCGAAAACGGACATTACGAATATGTTCGGATGCCTTTGTTCTCTCACAAAACTTATAACTAGCTGCTTAAAGAAAGGAGGAAAAAACCCATTCGATACGCCAGAGTATCCAGAAGTTTTTCATGCTTTGAAAAAGATTCTTACGAATCCCCCAATTTTGTCTTACCCCGACTTTTCGAAACCTTTTACGCTTTCTACTGATGCAAGTAATATTGCTATAGGTTCTGTCTTGTCTCATTGCTTTTCATTCGAAAACTCTTAATATCACTGAAAGAAATTATTCCATGATTGAAAAAGAATTATTGTCTGTCATTGATTCCTACTTTCGACCTTACCTATTTGATCACAAATTTACGATCGAAACCGATCATAAACCCTTAGTTTGGTTAGCAAATTTGAAAGAGCCCAATCAACGCTTAATTAGATGGAAAATAAAATTAGAGGAATATAATTACGATATTGTCTATAAGAAAGGTAAAGAAAATCATGTCGCTGACGCTTTAAGTCGCATCGAAATTAATCACAACGATTCTCAGTCACCCAATACTTCTGACGATTCCCTTGTTCTATTTGAAACAGATGATCGCTCCACTAATACGAGACACACTAGTCCAGAGTCATGTCCAAATCTCATTCAAATTTCGGAAGACAAAAACTTCTATGCTTATGGCGGCCATAAGAACAATGAAATTTGAGGCGGGAAAACAAAAGACGATTGACACCTGTCATACAAGCTATCTTATTTTCCTCAGAAAAATGTCCGAATAATGTCACACTTTGACAGCGGTCCAATTAACCGTTTTGGATTTACTGGCAAAAAACAAAATTCGACGTTCGGTTTTTCGCCGATATTTCCAAAACCAATTGACCGATCGTAAATCTGAAGCCAGCTATCGAATGCACTAAGTTTCCTTTAAAGCTTTCCCCATTTAACCTTTGCTGTAGGTATAACAGGTGCCGAGGTCCCTGTATAGAGAAGCGAATCTGGGACACACTATGTATACGAGTATTTAGGGTGTTCCAAATTTGACCCTCACCATTTGGATATCGGAAACTGTAACAGATACGGAGTCGCTTAAATGGGGGCAAAGATACGTATTTAGATAATCAACAAAGTACCACTTAGAAAGTTTCGAAATTCAAAGTACTTAAGGAGAGAGACGGAAAAAAACGAAATTTCCTAAAGTAGTCTTAATTTTTTCCTGATTTTATTTGTAGTGGGATTTCAAAATACGTTGCACAAAAACATTGCCACTTTCCCCTCCTCTACAAGATGGCATGATAGAATTTCAATATGACGTTTCGTCTCTTGTCTTTCAGCATCAACTTTTTTTTCTTATATACTTCATATTGGATTTTTGCACAGATGAATAGAGTTTTTAATTCTGACTTCAAAAATATATAATATGTCTTACATTGACGTTGATAAACCTTAGCACCGTATCGTCAGTCGTTCCTACAATTGTAGGACACCTTTACGGCCACCTTGATTTTGATAGCCTTTTCTCTCCTTCAGAAAGCCTGGAGTATTTCTAGATTTCTACTGGTCCGCGTCAGAGTCAGCGCTCTCTTATTCTGAGGCATGTTTTCTTTTTGAATTGTATGGAAATATCAGACTGATAGAACAGATGATATAAATCAAAAGCATGAACAATTTGATGCAAATAGATATTTGTAACATAACCTCAAAATAAAGCGCTGACATGGAGCAGTAGAAAACTATGAATATCAAGGAGGCCCTAAGGGCCCTATCGTCAGTCGTTCTTATAATTGTGGGACGCCTTTATGGCCTCCTTGATTTTCATAGTTTTCTACTTTCCGTGTCAGCGCTCCATTTTAAGGTTATGTTATAAATATCTATTTGCATCAAATTGTTCATGCTGTTGATTTATATCATGTTTTATCAGCCTGAAATTTTCTACAATTCAAAAAGAAAACATAACTTCACAATAGGAGAGCGCTGACACGGAACAGGTGCAATCTAGACATTTTTGAAGGAGAGAAAAGATTATGACAATCAAGGAGGCCATAAAGGCGTCCTACGAGCCCATAGAACTAAATATTCGGACACCTTTACTTTTTGTACAAGTGGACCCATAAATTAACTGCCGTTTTCTAAAAATGTTTGGCAATCAATGTATATTGATAGATAAGCATAATAAACAGATATTTTTAATAGCGGCACCTCTGATTTAAAATTTATTAAAGACAAACAAAATCACTAAAATATCGTGAAATATGGTGACAACTAAATGTTCGGACATGTCAAGAAGCATAACATTAGAGATAAGCAGAGACTAGCAGGCTATGCAAAAACAATTGAGGGCGATACCAATGACAAAATACCATTTATGTCAATGTCGTTAGAAATTGTATTTAGTATCTAATTGTATTTTCTTGGTGGTAATTTATATTCATGCGAGGCGTAGCCACTAACCAGAAAGTGAGGCAAATTATTATTCCGCAGTTTTGCAAAGGCAAGTCAATACGCAAAATATCAAGTGATCTGGTTATCCCTAAGTCTACAGTTTCGGACATTATAAAAAAGTATGGCGAAACCGCCAGTACTGATGTGCGCGGTAAATGTCAAGGTCGACCGAGGATTGCGACTGAACGGAATCGAAGAGCTTTGGTCAAAATCTGCAAATCAGGTAGACGAAACACTTTAAGGGCAGTTACCGCTCAGTGGAACACAAAGTGTGGAATGCAGGTTTCACGAGAATGCTGTCGAAAATGCATTCATAAATCTGGACTCAATTGTATAAGGTATGCATTATAAAATTATCGTTCCAGAATAATTATAAAATGTTTTTTCATTAATTAGGCTAGTGGCGAAGCGTCCATCTAACCATTGTTACCATTGGTAACAGTTAAAAATCTTAAAAATAAATATTTTATGACTAAGTACAGTGAAATAATTTCATTTATTTGTTTACCAACAGCGATATGTAAGTAAATAGCAAATTAGCTCACGAAAATAATGCGCCCTATACGATGAAGCTGACTCGCCTCGACTTGGTTGTCGGTTGTTACCATTTTCAGTTATGGATACACTTGGTAGTCCGTCGCGGCCGCCCGAGTGCGTGGGGCGCTGCGACTATTATGTGGGCTTGTTACCATTTTTTGATTTGGTTACTCACTTCTCACTTGTCAGAAGCCGTTTTGGTTACTGGTTGTAGTGTGCGTGCAATTAAAGATGGATGAGTGTCGCTGCGTAATCGATCAACTACTTGAAAAGTCATTCTCCTTGTATAATTTTTAAGAAAAAAAGGCGATCATTGAAAATGGAAGACCAACACCTATTTTAGATAATTTTAAAAAGGAATAAAAAACGTAGTTTGATATTCTAAATTAAGTTGGTATATGGAAACTCTTGGTTATGTGGTTGCAAAAAAACAGATTGTATTGTTGGCGATGTCTTCTGCTTTATACAGAAAAACATGGGTGGACCAGCAGCGGAGTCAACAATTTAAATAGTTTTAGGGTTCTAAGGAGCAGACATGAAATTTCTCCGTTACATGTGAGATGTGTAGCCAATTTAATTCAGTTTGGCAAAACAAGAAACGAAAGTTGTCTTAACCAAGCTTTTAGGCAGCACACTTCTAGATACCGTATGTTTTTTGGTAAAACAGGAATTACTGTTCATTTTGAAGGGGATGGCTCTGACAATAGAGGAAATTACAGAGAATTGTTAACATTCATTGCCAGAAAAGATCAAAAATTTTCTGCACTCGGGCGGCCGCGATCAGACACGAGCCGGTACCGGAGGTCACCGACGGACTACCAACTGTATCCATAAATGAAAACATAAATGAAAATGGTAACAACCGACAACCAAGTCGAGGCGAGTCAGCTTCATCGTGTTCGCAAAACCTAGACACTATAGGGCGCGTTATTTTCGTGGGGCTAATTTGCTATTTACTGAATTACTATTACATATCGCTGTTGGTAAACAAATAAATGAAATTATTTCACAGTACTTAGTCATAAAATATTTGTTTTTAAGATTTTTAACTGTTACCAATGGTAACAATGGTTACATGGACGCTTCGCCACTGAGGACGGCGCATCATGCCACACTGCCAAAAGCATTAGTTAAGACTATGCCTGCAAGAATTCAGGCAGTAATTAAGGCAAAAGGCGACATAACAAGTTATTAGTTAAGTTACATTTTGTAGTGTCCGGATATTTAGTTGCTACATATTTTTGAGAAGTTTAGTTTTTTTTTGTTAATTTAAATTACTTATCAAGAAAAACAAATATTATCATCGAAAATAGGCCACATTTTGTATAAACTATCAATAAAATTTTTCGGTACAAGTTTACTATCTTGTTCTGTTATTTTATAAAAAATTTGCACAAAATTTTAGAAGGGTCCGAATATTTGGTTGTTCGGGCTCGTACACCTTTATCCTTTCAATGAACTATGATACATTATAATGATAGAATAAATCTGGTAACACTTCAATATGAAACAATTTTCTACAACCCAACACTAATAATGACTATTCTAACAGTACATTTGCTAGTAAAAACACTCTGTGAAATGAATATGAATGTGCGTAGCTCCACAGAAAAATTCGTATAAGATATATTAGTACAGAAACTGCCATCAAACTACTCAGGATGGTTCATTCCAATTATTCATCCTTAAATTCAACCTTAAAGTTGCTGCTATTTGCCTTCTTCTCCTCAACAAAATGATATTTTCTGCAAACTATCGATACTCATTCAGTTGCTCTGCCAATGGAAAACGATGGGAAAACCACGGGAAAATGTCATAAGTTCTGCACATAACTATAAATGATGACAGGATGACACTGATAACTCGGTCAGAATGGCCGCTAATGTAAACAACAACTTCAAAATGAGCAACATTTATTAGCTACCAACAGTGATTAACAAACATCTCAGTAAAAGTCTCAACATTGAAAGTTGATGACGTCATTGTTCTGGCGACTCTCAGCGGTCGCCGCCAAATGGAGTCGGGTCCCTGGAGCTTTGATTCTAAATGAGTTTCGACAGTTGAAATTGATTTCGATGGCGCCTTGCGACGATATACGTAATTAGCTATGATAATTTTGACACTGCCATGATAATTTCAATATAGAAGATCAATATAATCAGATGCCAAAATTATCAAGCGAATCAAGTGTATCATCACAAGGCGCCATCGAAATCAATTTCAACGGTTGCAACTCATTTAGAATCAAGCCCATGGTCTCGTCATACATTTTTATTTTCTTATAATTTCCATCCAACAACAAATGCTTGGCCAACTAAGGATCACTGAATTACGACTAAAAAGTTTATTTAAATGTACAAAACTCCAATACAGCGTCTATACGGAAAGACAAAGTTGGTCATGGTAGTCGAAAGAAGAAATGTCGTATTGAAAATTTGACTACGCCATAAAGTCAGGAAAAAATAAAAATGTTTTTGAGATATAGTTGGTATGCAAAACAAATGAATATCTGTTAATTCACTTCCTAGAAAATTCTGCTACCCAACTTTGACCCCTTAAGCGACTTCGTTTTGTAGCGTTTTTTCTGGGTTCTTTTGGGTGTGGATTAAAAACACTCGATTCCACAAGACGAAATGCACTAATTTAGATGTTTAAGATACAACAGACCTAACTTTAACTTAACTAGCTAGAACATTTATGTACACCGCTATTTATGTCTGACTACTTATTTACGAGTTATTATGTCGCGGCATTCACCCAACTCTACTCTGCTTCCGCATCGCATGTACTCGCTAGTTCGAGAAAGGTCCGGTGAGCAACTTAGCGGCAGTCCAGAATCTTCGAGGTCACTTCGCGTCGATCTTGTGGTTCCCAACAGATGGCGCTAGTAGTGCCGAAAGAGAGTCCTTGGCGCGGATCTCAACAGATGGCATTGGCAGTACTATTCATTCTTGTTACAGTATCTTTTACAGTTTACGTGATCCCAATGGCGAGGGTCTAATTTGAAACACCTTGTAAATTTGACACGCGGAAAATTTTACGTACGGATAACTCCTTGACCTTTGGAGACCATGGTCAAGGTCTAATGTCTCATTGGTGAACAAGATTCAATCGATAAAATAATATATGTATATGGGTAGAAACATTTTGGACGCCAAGGTATCATCCGAACGTTAAATTCTCTACTCTACCTAAGAGTATTTTCAATGTCAAAAATATAGGGTCTAATTTAAAAAAACTGACATGACCCTGAAAGTCAAAGCTAATATCAAACTCAAGGTCACCGTCATATCGGTAAGAACGGGAACCGGAAGAATACTTTACTACGTATGGCTTGGTAGAATTTCTTTTAGACTCATGTTATTTGCCGTATTCGGACAAAAATAAAAGTGAAACTCTGATCCTACAGAAAATCTCAAAATTATTGTCAAATAGTAAAAAATTAGCTCGCCCTCAAATACAACCAGAGCTTACTTCAGGATGACCATAAGTTTTAAATTCCACTTTCCAAATTTTGTTTGAGCATCTTCTTGTAAATTTATATTTTTAGTTATGTTTTGGCTTCGGCTTTGAGAGATATGAACCAAACCAAAGAAATTACAGAAGCTCCAAAGGACTGTGATAATTCTGGATCTATTTGGGAAACGGGGAAAGATTTGTTTGATTTTATCAAGAAGCAAGTTTTACTGAATGGTGAAACAGGAAAAGTTGCTTTTGATGACCAAGGAGATAGAATCAATGCTGAGTATAATATTGTAAACATACAGAGAAAGAAAAAAAAGGTTGTTGTTGGAAAATACTTTTTCCATCGGGTAAGTTGAGATCGCTACCTTAAACTTCTGTACTTTGTCTATCACATTTTGAAAAATGGTGAATGAGACATGACCTTTGTTATAGTTCATGACTAAAACGCATTTGAGTATGCAAAAATTGACTAGGGTCTGAGAGCTAAGATTTCCTCAATCTCAACGAACTGGCTGACATCAGATTACTCACCCGATTTAGCGATTTAGATATGTATTTGGCGAAATTACAAATGCTCCATAATATTTGAAAATTTTCTGCAATGGTGTCTTTAGATTTCCAAAGTTTCTCAATCAAAATTTCCATTTTCGTCTTCCGTTATTGCAATCGAACAAAACCCGATACACTGGAATAATTGGTAATTACGAATATAGCCATTTCAAAATGCTGAAGTGCCGCGAAGCTTTATTTGGAGTAGTAAAATAGGAACTTTGGGTCAGAGAAACACTGATATCAGATTTGTGATTTACGCTCCAGATTTATAACATAGCCACAAAGTTATTTCCGCTGGCGTAATGGTGTAATAAAGGATTGCGAATATTGTTGTATGAATTTGGTTTTCCGGAAACCAGCCGTTTTTTGTAAATCAGCGAAAAACCCGAAAAACCTCTTTTTCGCTGAAACGGCTGAGGATATCTGGGATTTTTTTACACGAAAAGTTTTCTAATTTTTGGGCCATCAATAAAGGTCTCTACAAATTTTTCGCTAAATTGCTTAGTTTTCGCGCTACAGCTTGCTGATGGCTTGTGGGCGAGGGGGTTTGCGGGGAAAGGGACGCGCGTACACCTGTCGCCAGACGCCGCACCATTGAAGCGGAACGATCCTCTTTTATTTCGACGTCCTCCGTGTCTCTCTCTCAGTGATAGGCCAGTCGATTTCGAATAATAAGCTCGTTTGTAGTTGTGGCGTTCACCGACTTACTCTGTATCCATCGAAGAAACAAAGTAAAATCAAACATATACACCCGTATTGCACGTGATCAAGAACTTAACCGTAGGAGACGCTACAGGGCCGTATCAAGCTATTGTGACTGATCTATCAAAAAATGTCGTACAAGATATGTGTTGCTGTAAATTCTATCAAAAGCATAGTAAATTATCTAATCATATTTCGACATTAGGAATCAGTGCAAAAAATTCTGTATTCACCATTTCAGCAAAGTGTTACTAAAACGCACACGAAAAAAACTTGTGGACCGTCTCAATTGAAATTGTTCATATTTTATTATTAACTCACATATATACCCAATAATATTTACAAATCAACCTTCTATTCACAATGCAGAGCAAATTTTTTTGAGCAAATAGAAACTACAGACGTAGTAGTAGTAGTACAAAAGTTTATTACAGACTCCATAAAGTTTGTTAGTTTGATTGCTATTAAAATTTACATGAGAAATAGGAAGAAGGTCAAAATGGCACTATTATGCTTTGGAACTCCTAAATTAACCCTAATTTTGTGTAATTATAAATTTGGAATTTCCACATTAATAACTAGAAACTTACACTTTGATTGCAGTCTATAATGAACTTACCTGTCTTGTCAAAAAGCCCGTTAAACTGCCAGTCTTAATGGTATCAATCGATTTATATGGTGTATTCCGAGGAGCTTGAATCATCAGAATTGTTGATGTCAATTATAAGGGGTTCAACTTGGGTGTCAATGATATTGTCCATATCCCACATTTTGGTTTCAACCTTCTCTTGGACATGGTCAATACATGTTCTCCATTTTGCTGGCGTAATTCTATCGACAGCAACATCAAACAGTTTTTTAAGGTCAGAAAACTTAAAAGTGCTGTTATTTGACGCCACGTATTGCTTGATGTCGGCCCAAATCAACTCGATAGGATTCAGTTCGCAGTGATAGGGAGGCAGCCTGAGAATCGTTTTATTTTGGTTTTTGGCCATTTCGTCAACAATTTTTAAATCATATTTATACTTATGTCGCTTGACTATATTTATCAGCTCAGCTTTGACCATTGTTTGGTCGAAGTCGATCTTCTTTGAGACAAGCCACTGTTGAATGTCTGCCTTTTTGGTGGCCATTGTTGGAATTTTTTCCAATTTTCTGGAGTGGTACGGGGCATTATCCATCACAATAATTGCGTTATCATCAAGTGTCGGCAAAATTTTTTTGAACCAATTTTCAAATGAGTTACCATCCATTTCTTCGTGATAGTCTCCAGTTTTTTTGGATTCAAATGCCCACAATGCTTCAGGAACAAATCCATCTACGCTACCTATGTGGCAAATGATCAGGCGTTTTCCCTTGCCTGAAAGTAATTAGTTATTTTACTTCTCAGCGAGCGCACTAAATGACGAAATTAAGCAACTTACTCTTTTTAGGTTAGTGTAGGATAGGGTCTTAGATTAGTTTTTGGGTGAAGGAAATACTCAGAAACTTGGATGAGATAGCAAAACTGAGTTCGCAGCTTCCAAATCATTGATTCGATCAGAAAATGAATTATCTGCATCCAAAAAAGTTCATATACTTCGAAACTTACCTGCAGGATTTTTCAATCCCGTCGAAAGGCCATCTAAAAAAGCCTGCCTTGAGGACCTCACAGATCTGTCTACCCAAACCTTTCCCTGCGTATGCCCCGCGTTCACCCATGTTTCGTCTAAATAATAAATTTTTCTTCCTTCAGCGCGGAATTGCCTAATTTTTCTAAGGTAGTCTCTCCTCCAGATAACAATTTCCTCCTTTTCTATCAATAAACTATTCCTTCCTCTTTTCAAAAATCGGAAGTCTAGTTCTTTCAACAGCTTATGGAACGTAGATCTTTTAAAATTTGGCAGGTCCTCATCATCATTCACTTGCTTGAATATTTTATCTATTGTAGGTATTTGATTCCTGAAGAAAAAGTGATGTACTTTTCTTCTATTGGCACTTTTGTCAAAGTCATCTATTTTTTCGATGATTTTTTTTCTCGCTGGATATGTTTTTGGCTCAGATAGTGAGTGATTTTGTCTATATTCCTTCAAGATTTTGTAAACACTTGATCGACCTACTCCAGAAATTTCAGCAACCTTACATACGATATTTTCTATAGCCAATCCACTATTCTCTTGCATCTGGTTCTTGTAGATATTTAGAATAATTTGTTTTTCACCTGCGCTAAGATGAAGCTTTTTAGCCCTTTTGCTGGGTGGCGTTAAGCTGATTTCAACCACTTCATCAGCTGTATCTGTGTCAGACATTTTAGACTAATATTAAATTTCCGCAAGAAAAATCAAGTCAAGACGTGCATAAGACGTTCGCGCTCATAAACGGGTATCCGTAACTGATTACAATCCTGTGCGTGGTGACGAACCATCAACGTGACGCTGAGAGTTCCCTCTACTATGCAGCGTTGCCAGGCTTAATGTCACAATGATCATGTTTTATTGGGAAAATTGTCAGAAATCGCCGAATGTTGAACAGAAACATTACAATAAGTCTAACCTTGAAATGTGAGGCTACAAATCGATATTCTTATAGGGGGGAAGGGTAGGGAGCTGTTATGGTTCCTATTAACCTTGGTGAAAGTTGGAAACGGTAATATCATATATGGCATACATTCGGTTGAAGGTGTGTGCACGGAAAATAGATTGCGGATAGGATTTTAATAGATAAATCTGCACAAAAAACACAAAAGGAGATTTTTGTATTTCCCTGAAGAATATCTCAAGGTTATTTCAGATGTACTCATCGAAACTTTATGGAAGGATTATCGAAACCTTATTTTCAATTGCGATAGGGCCACATACCTCGACATCGCATTAATGTGAAAAATAAGACAATAGAAAAAAATTCCCTCACTGATGCTATCTCTTAGGAAAAATTTAACTATAAAGATTGAACAAAAATTTTCTTCACCTTTTTGAGCTTGTTTTCGCATCTCCGTATATGCCGTTCATAATTTGCTGCAGATCAAATTGGAATATACCTTTGTGATGCCATTTATTGTTATATAATGTCCTTTACAACAGTTATTGCACGTATTGCACCAACAGATTGATTTGTGATCCATGCGAATGTGATCAACCACTCTGGCGAAAACTCGCCGAGCGTGGCAACCGTGCGACTTTGTCTGGAGGCTCGTCGCTACAAGCCAATCAAGAAGAGGCCGACAGAGCGCCATGGCTACCGATCACGCGTTGATCACGAATCAACCACTGTTTACGATTACTTTGTAGCTTCGTTAGATACACTATGCATATTAATGAATTTTTGAAATTTCTGCGTTTAGAGTACAAGATGCAGTAATTTTTCTTCAGTCGCTTACCGATTGACTGGATAAGTGAGGTATAATATTTTCATTTAGAATTGGAACAACAATAAAAAACCTACAGCTGCAATAAAGGTGTGAACGTGTATATAAATGAGTGGCAATGATAAGAATACATTACAGGATGTAGAAGCCCAATGAGTCATCAAAAGACTCGCTTTCGAGGCTCCTCGTTATTTTCATAGTTATCCTCGCAAATCAGTTTGATCAGTTGTTAATCTACGATCATGATAAGAGATTTAGCAGTTTTTGAGCCGCGTCTATACGTTGGTCTGACCTACGCCAACGCAAATATGTAAAGAATAGACAATGGCCGATGGTGATGAGTATTTGACGATATCTTCTCTGCACACTCGCTGTGGAAAAACATTACTTCATTATATTTTAATCGAGATAAGAAATTATGTACAAACCATTAATTGGAAGTTGCATCATTTTTTTATATTTTCTATTTTGATAGAGTATAACAAATTATTTTTGTGTTCAAATATGTTTGTTTTACATTTGTTACTTTACATTTCACACATATAGTTGTACAAAAACCCTCACTTGAGCCAATGAAACCTACAATAGCATGTAAGAGGAATTGAAAGTATATACAGTTCAATGTTATATCCACCCCAATCTGTTACAAGTAGGGTAAATCATTGAAGGTCAAAGTCATTAAAGTCCTTCGTTAATTTCCTCGTCATCGGTCGTTGCATCGTGGCTGCTTGATGAGGTCTCATCATCTTCTGTTAAGTCATCATTATCGGGTTCTACGGTAGTTTGTCCACCGTCCTCCTCACATGCATCTGTAGTAGGCGGAGTTTCGCTATCATGGTGTTATGTAGCAGTCCATCTCTTTGAGTTGTTGCACGATTTTCCGCGGCATACTTTGCAAGCAGGGTTGCACTTTAGACCGGCTTTTCGGCAGTTACATCGCTTCGATTTGCAGGGCCATTGGCATCCACAGGAAACCTGCAAAAAGGTTATCATAAGAATTATTATAATCTAAATATCAGTTGTCTTGTAAGGGAAATCAATGACAGGCCTTTTATAGTGCTCCATAGATCAGTCTAAAAATTTGTTATTTTGACTTGAAACTGGATCTCACATTGTTCAAAAATTATTTTAATTCCGGTCAGACAGTACATGAGATCAAAAGTGTACTAAAAATTAGTTGTAGCAAGTTGTATTTATTGCTTCAAATTGAATACATTTCACACATACCTCTCGTAACAGTTCTTTTGGTGCGGGATCTGCTTCAGACATGATCGGAAAGAGAATATTACCCTGTCTTGTCCATCCCCACAAGCAGGGATATAATCTATGCTGAAGCCACACCTGGATTTGATAGTACACTCGTTTACAGTGCTGAAGCAAGGCAGGAGATGTTGGTGGGAGACATTCTAGGGGCGTTTCCTTTTTTGCCTTTGCTAAGTTTGTAGAAAACAAATTGTATCCGAAAGTCCCGAGAGAAGAAGACTATTCTTTGTCTTTGTATAGTGCGAGAGTAATCGTCTCTGCACATTGCAGAAATTCGTCTTCCAAGCAGTCCGGCTCGTAAAACTTCAGCGCCAGCGCTCTAATGCTGTCGTTCTGCAGCAGCAACTTCACCAGCTTCATCTTCCCTTTCCCAAAAAAGCAGCTAGTAGTGTCGCAGCCCGCAAAGGCATGAGCAAAAAGTAGAAATGGTTGCAAATGTTTGTGATCCCGAGTATCGTACAATTGGTTCGCCTTGCCCCCCTGGCCCATCTTGTAATAGTACATACTCTCTGAGGTTGTAGTGAGTCCAATAAGTAATATTAAGAGATCAACATCCGGGCCGACGACTATAACTCGTGATTTCCCGTTATGTTGCAAGAGTTTGACCAAGCTGATAAACAAATTGAGCCTTGTTTTTCACGTTGGACAAAAATGTCCTTTGGTTCAATGGGACGAGATTGTCTGGTTCAATTTCAACGTCCACGCCACAATTTCTTTCTTGTCTACGGTCTCGCTCGTATGATTTGACACCTATATGTTTATCTTCATATCCGTCGAAAACAATAATGACGCTCCTACCAAACCGCTGAACAAGAAAGTTCTTGTACATATCAAAGATTGCACGGTATGTCTTACTATGAGGCCAGACGCGGCCGTGAAGCAACCATCCTCCGTCTACACAAACTGAGAATCTTCAAAAAATGCTCGTGAGGATAGGGTAGTAGTGAACATTTTATATAACTGTGACTTGTCGGTCTTTCGCATTGATCCTTTCTCGTCGAACAAACTAAGTGGAACAGGAGACATTTCGTAGTTGAAGCAAGATTTACTCAACTCTTTCCTGCCACGCATAGCTACATACAGACGTTGAAATAATAGAGAGGTATCAACAGTGACAGTGGAAGACATAGCTTTTTGAGATTGTGTCCGTGCAAAGTCCAAATTCTTGATCTTGTACAATTTTGACAGCGACACCTTTTCATAAGTGCGTCCAACTATATGACCCATTGCTTGTGTGCCACGCTCGAAAGCCATATGACAATTTATTTCCACACCACCAACAACTCCAGTTGACAGCGAAATTAATTCCTCGCGGACTTTGAATGGTTCATGCCCCTTCAACCAAGTAACGAATGAGGCAATGTCCTTTGCGTCCCATGCTTTTCGTCCTTTGCCCAAATCAACATGCTGCTCACTGTTTCTCGTCTCCAGGTTACAATACTCTTCCAATGCTTGCATCACATGCACGGCGCAAGGCATCCCCAGCAAATATCGAGACACGACACTCCGCGTAACACCTCTTCCGTGTTTCAAGTCAGTCCCACAAAACCTGTTCAATGTCTGCTCGATTGTCATGTCACTCCAGATTCCGGACCAAGCCTTATCCGATCTGTGGATAGTGAAATAACCCTGCGTGGCAAACTGGTGAAACTCTTGAGGATCTATGATGTCCTGTAGAAGTACCATATCCTGCAAATAAATCTGAGCTGCTTTTGCATATTGAAAATGTCCCGCGGCATGAAACAATGGCAACATTTTTCGAACGCAATCAAGATGAAGGTCCCAGTTTCCAAGACGTTCTGCTTCAATAAAACGCAAGACAATAAGCTCGGCTTCAATGTACTGCACCCACAACTTGGCTGTTGGGCCGTTATTTTTCAATTGCTTCAACTTTGTATAAAACAAATCAGACATTTTCTTCAGGTCCTTATCAGAGTCACTGTCCCCTAGCTTGAGAGGATTTTTCTGCCAGACATGCATCAATGATGCGATAACCCCTTTGATCTCGCCTTTTTCTTCGATTGAATCACAAATTACGATGTCTAAAGCTGTAAACGTCAAAATGTGTGCTCGGACTGCTCTTGAATAATTGTGCCCGTCCATCATTTTCTTTATGGATTCACTAGCGTAAGCAAGCTCCCACATAGATTCAAGTCCGCTTCCTCCCATGATAATACCTTTCATTTTCCGAACATATCTCCATGAATCCTCGTCATGCTGGTACATTCTCAGGATCAACGTATTTAGCCCACAAATAAGTTGAGTAAGTAGGGGGGAATAGAGGCATGTCGACCATGGTCAGTAAATTTGTATCGATGAATTCTATAAGTTTCAAGCCCTCGTTTGGCGGCTCGACGTAAGGGAAGATTGGAATTTGTTCTTGCTTTGCAAGGATATTTGCGGAAGGCATCTCAGTAAGTTTTTCGACTATTCCACATTGTGTGATTTCGTACTCCGGAGTGTAAACCTGTATTCCGCCTAAACAATGGAAAGTCTCCCGTCCGTCCAGGGTCCTGACGTTGTGGTCAGTATTATCAAATACAAATTGTACGAAAGGTTTTTCGATGATCAATCTGGGTGGATTCACTATTGTTGAAGCCTCATACAATTCAATATTGTAGTAAGAAGTGCAAACGCCTAATGCATGCAGAAGATTTATGATGTACTTGGAACCTGTTTTTCTCAGAATCAATGTCCCAATCGACAAGTGGAAGGTGGACAAAAACGTACGTGGCTGAATGAATGAAAGTATGCATTGAGATATCATGTCTCGCTTCACAGACTTTGCTTTTTTATCTTCCTCTTCGTCAGCGATAAGGAGAAAGTGCACAATAAAGAACGAAAAGTGGGGTGGATAATCGGAGGAAAGATCGCTTACAAATTGATTGGACGGTGGGTACTTATCGCTTACAAATTGCTTGCTACGAATCTCTCTGTGCATTATATTTGAGGCCTGAAGCAAAATAACTTGTATCTGCCCTTCTGTGAAAGTTGATGGGTCTGCTGACACATTAAAAACATGATGACTTTTGAAGCATACACGTATATCCTTTCCCCCCATTATACTGCACTCAACTTCCTCACCGTAACGTTTTTTAATGTGATCTGCTACAGTCCTTCTATCTATAGAGTCATCATCCACAAGTTCTACTAACTTCGACAAATAATGAATAACATTTTTGTCTTCTTCAAGAACTTGCCACACAGGTTCTAACAATGAATCGATTCTAGACCAGTTTAGATCATCGATATTTGTTTTTAAACCATACGCATTGAAATGAGACATGCATGTCCGGTGGTATCTGCCTTGTAAGCGAATTAAGCAAGAAATGTTCTCTAATCTTTCAACAACGCTGATTCCCAAAGAGTCATTTCTTTCCTTTCCCATTGCAATCAAGTTATCACGCGTCTCTTTTTGTGTGACTGTACAGATTTTTGTTTTCGCATCTTTTATTATACTCAAACCACAAATGAAGCAATTATCCGCGTAATGGAAATCAGGAACCTCATCCCTTGCAGCTACGACATTGTTATTTGGTGCATTCAACGCAAAATGCTGAGTATACGTTCCACTGACCGAGTATGAAAGTCTACACTTCTCATGGCAGTCCAGTTTTTCATTTTTTTCCCAATCCAACCATTTTTTGTCTTCCACGCGTTTGCTCTGTGTGATCAGTGTACTAATTCCCTTCTTCCCCACGATCCTGCAATTGCCGCGCGCCAACGGATAACTGCAAATGGCGCAGTTACTATTTTGCTGCATTTTATTCCTATTAAATAACAGAAACAATTTCAGTGAGAATCGGTATCCAGTAAGTGTAATGCAATTTTCGATCCAGTCAGTCTAATTTGTCTGATTTTTGTTATTAATATCAGAACATAGTGCTAATGGAATTCCAAGACATGCTGAATTTTGGACAACATATACTGAATTTGGACTGCACTACTTATTATTAAAAAATATTATACTAACATTGGAAAATGAAAACAAATTTCGTTAAACAATCCATGGTGGATAACTTTTCGAATTTTAGGTTGGCTTTGTTCTTAATTCCTTGTCAATGAAATTACGGAAAAAATATTTAATTTCAATTCTAAAATGTACACATACTTACCTCACTTATCCAGTCAATCGACAAGCAATTGAAGAGAAATTACTCGACATACTTAAACGCATAAAATTAGTTCTTTCGTAAAAGTCGGTGAACGCCAAACTGACAAGCGAGCTCAGGGTTCGAAATTCAACTCTACTATTACTGAATAACCCCTACTATATAGTAAGTGATCGTCTGCGTCGTCAACGCGTAGGCGGTGTGGCGGCAGCTTGGTGGTATGCAGGTACGCCGCCTCTGTGCCCGCAAACCCCCTCGCCCACAAGCCATCAGCAAGCTGTAGCGCGAAAACTAAGCAATTTAGCGAAAAATTTGTAGAGATCTTTATTGATGGCCCAAAAATTAGAAAAATTTACGTGTAAAAAAATCCCAGATATCCTCAGCCGTTTCAGCGAAAAAGAGGTTTTTCGGGTTTTTCGCTGATTTACAAAAAACGGCTGGTTTCCGGAAAACCAAATTCATACAACAATATTCGCAATCCTTTATTACACCATTACGCCAGCGGAAATAACTTTGTGGCTATGTTATCACTTTTGTCTCAGTTTCGGCTATTTAACTGGGCTATTACCTAAGAGGCTGAATTTTGGTTGACATTGAAGATAAATAAGAATTTTCGAAAATTTGCTATGTGCTTTAAAACTTTCAATGTTTTTCAGTGCAATTTGGATTTGCGTCTTCTATCGCTAAAGGTGAATAAAACTGAGAACATTGGAGTAATTTGGTATATCGATTCCAAATTTGAATAAACAACAAAAAGATTTGCGAAGCGAGAATTTTGTAGTGCTGGCCATCTTCTTTAAAGCTTATCTGAGAAAAATTCTGTTTTCGACTCATGTTCTTATAAGCGAGCTTATAGCTAAAATGCTATAGTCCTATTTGGAGTAGAACAATAAGAGTTTTGGCGATATCCGCGGATTTTAGTAAGGCCCTGATATTAGTTTGATCTACTCACTCGAATAATCGGGTCTGCAGTAGTATGGCTTTCATCTGTGAAGTTTTTCAACGCAAAACTTTATTCTGCGTCTAATTTCTAACAGGAAAGCAACAGGATGCATCTCAATGTGGATGAAAAGAACATCATCTGGCCAGGAAGGCAAAGCACCAAACCAGAGGGTTTCATGATCCCTACCCACCTTAAAGTACTTACGATTGAAGAAAAACCTTTCGTTTATGTTAGGAAATTGGAAGGCAAGGATGCCTGCACTGTTGAAGAAATTGAATGCCCTTATTTTAATGCTACTAATGAAAGTAAGTTGTATTTGGCTACTTCTCGCCTTTAAAGACATGAGATGCGTCTAAAGTGTATTCGTATCTCATTTACCCGTTCGCATGTTTCTTTTGACACGAGTAAATAAAATTTGAACAGTTACTACTTTAACGGGAGTAAGGGCTTGATCATAAGAATAAATTAGTAAATATAGTAAACCAGTTGTATTCCTTCATACAGGACAATTAAAAATTATGGCAATTATTCTATGGCAGAAGGTAAGTCCTAAAATAACACGAAATGGGTTTATGGATGTTCAAGTTATAATTTCAAAGTTGAGAAAAATGTGTAACTCCCGAATGTATAAAGATATTGGCTTAAAATTTTGTACATGAAGTACTAATATCATAAGCAATCCTTATAAAAATGCGCCTCTAACTACAGCAGTGGCGTAGAAACTGTGATATTTTGACCCATACAGAAAAAAATTTTGGAGGCATTTATTTTTCTGGAATATCTATTGCAGTTTTGGATAAGATAGCCTATCTTTTAAACACACTGGAGTTAGTGTAGTTTGACATTAAACATTGTACGCAGTATTAGGGGAGTAAGCCCCACACTACCGTTATTTGAAGAATGTCCCAGCTTCCTCCTGAGCCACTCTCATCAGTAGCAAAGAAATATCCAACACCCTGGATCCTGTTAATGGGGCATTTCAGGACCTATGTGAATAGCAACTTTCTTTCTTATTTTTGTACTTTCTGCTGTAGATATACTGTCATTATTTTTTTAATCACTTTGTATATCATGTTGGTGTCTAAAAAATTAGTATTTTGTCTTTGTAGTTGATGGCTCGTATTGTTGCCGTGGGTACTGCATGGATCTCCTCAAAGAACTATCCAAGAAGATTAATTTCACATACAGCTTAGCCTTATCTCCAGATGGGCAATTTGGTAACTATATAATCAGAAATACTTCAGGAAGTGGTAGAAAGGAATGGACGGGCTTAATCGGGGAGCTTGTGAGTGAAAGAGCGGATATGATAGTCGCTCCTTTGACGATTAACCCTGAACGAGCTGAGTTCATCGAGTTTAGTAAACCGTTCAAATATCAGGGCATTACGATTTTGGAAAAGAAGGTATGCACGGATTTGTATAATAGTGTGCAGTTAAAGAACGTACTGAAGACAACTAGAAACCTTTTATTAAAAATAAACTTAATTTCCAGCCTTCTAGATCATCCACGTTGGTATCGTTCTTGCAACCATTCAGCAATACTTTATGGATCCTAGTGATGGTGTCAGTACATGTAGTGGCACTCGTACTCTATCTTCTAGACCGTTTCTCTCCTTTTGGGCGATTTAAGCTGGCAAACACAGATGGCACTGAAGAGGATGCGCTCAATTTATCCAGTGCTATTTGGTTTGCTTGGGGTGTCTTGCTTAATAGTGGAATTGGTGAAGGTAATTGCCCTATATTACTTTAAATGAGAATGTAACAGGATACTTATTGACCCTGCATCCAGAACGTCAGTAGTTATTGATGTATCAGGTTACGTAGAAATCCACTGATGACACTGCTGGAATGATCAGTATATTCAAAACGGAACGGGGACAGCTTTCAATTTTTTTTTCACGAAATTTTCACAAAGCATATCTACTCTACGATTTGTTGATGACTTCCTCTACCATTAATGCAAAACTTATAAATCTATGACGAACTTTACTTTCGAAATAAGACTGCGCGAAGCACCATCTACTGCTAGAATCGGCCACTGCGAAGCAGTGCATCCAAGCCTACCGGTTGGGACTGTATAGATTCAAGTCCACGAATTGGAGGCCCAGTCACCACGTGATCGCTACATGGCGGCGATTCTAGCAGTGTAGTAGATGTGGTCTACTGGACATTAAACAAAATAAACTAAACGTGCTCCGCATTCGTCCACCGACCAAAGACAGTAGGTTTCTGAAGTAAAGCTTTTTTCAAGGAACTCCGAGAAGTTTTTCAGCAAGAGTCTTAGGAATGGTGTGGGCCGGTTTTGCTATGATCATCGTAGCATCATACACTGCTAACTTGGCAGCTTTTCTTGTGCTGGAAAGACCAAAAACTAAACTAACAGGAATCAATGATGCTAGGGTAAACTATTTTCTTTAATCTGTTGAATATGATGTGGTGAGTGTGGTGTAATTTTCAGTTGAGGAACACTATGGAAAATTTGACCTGCGCTACGGTAAAAGGATCAGCAGTTGACATGTATTTTAGGCGACAAGTCGAACTATCTAATATGTATAGAACTATGGAAGCTAATAATTATGATACTGCTGAGGCTGCTATTCAGGATGTTAAAGATGGGTAAGTTTTTGCAAAGGTATTGTCGTCTCTTCACCGAATATTCTGTTGTCCTTATGATGTATGGTTCTTGCCGTTTTAATCTTCATTCTTAGGTTGTGATCTTAAGATACGTATCCAACATAAATTGTAAGAACATAGGTCAGGCGTATGTTGTGGAGATTCAGAGCGGAACGCGAGAAGCGTCCACCCTAGGCACTCAGTCTTGCCATTTTTACTTCCTACGCCATTGGCGAGAAAGTATTGTAATCTCAAAAAAATTCGACAACGAACATTTGTTTTTGGACGATTCATGACATATAGATCACGAAAAACCTGGGGTGGACCGAGGCTGACGTGGAGAAAGGGGTGGAAGCGAGGAATATGTTCGATTGTTTATAATTAGGGAATATTTAGGTACTTATTAGAAGTGGATATAAGTTGGTACAAGATATCTCCTTAGATGAGAAAATGTCTCTCAGGGGCATAAGAAAAGAATGAAGTGACGACAAGTAGATTGTCTTACTACTTCTCATGCATCTATATATAACTACTTTCAAACTCCTTTAATTTACGCATTACTTTAAATTTCTGAACGTTTCCCAAAGGTGCATCATAATATAGTTTTTGATGACTCCCAATACATATATACCATTACCATCATTCAAATATCTAAGTGATTCTTCTTCTTATGCTGTATCCTTTTAACGGACGTTAGCGATCATATTGGCTATTAATACTTTGTTTACGGGAGCTCTAAAAACAGACACGGTTGTTATTGGTGTGTTAATTTTCCCTTACATGACGAGTTGCAGCCTGTCATCCTCAATATTGTTTACATTTACTGCACCTCGAAAATGAATTTGGTATAGCCCTGAATCGAGGTATAAACAGATTCCTGAATCCGTCATGTGCCTGCTGCTTGTTTAGATCGAAATGTATCTGGCCGCGTGTATGTGCTGCACCATGTTGTAGATTGTCAAACGTCAGGTGTAAGTTGCGCAAAATACATCCAGTGCACTTACTTGCAAATATGCAACCAACATATTCGTCCGTACAAAAGTGCCGGACAAATAATGCAAACATAGCGAAAGTTGCAGCACATGACGTTTGCACATGTTGGAATGAAATCGTAAAGCGAAACAGTATTTTATTGGTACATATAAATATTAAGGGAAACTGATCACTAATATTTGGATTTTGTTTTGAAATCATCATTTGCTTATTCCGACCTTTACATTACGTTCCAGAAAGCTAATGGCCTTCATCTGGGATAGTTCAAGACTGGAATTTGAGGCTGCTCAAGACTGTGAGTTGGTAACTGCTGGGGAATTATTTGGAAGATCTGGATATGGAATTGGCTTACAGAAAGGATCACCTTGGTCCGATGATGTTACCTTGGCAATTCTAGATTTCCACGAAAGTAAGCAATTTTACATTATTCACGCTCTTTGTTTAAATTTGGGTTGTTGCGTTATGCTCAGAAGATGTAGAAGGAAAAAATTGAGTCTGATCTCAGTCAACTTTATTTATGGTAATTCTCAAACTCTGTGTTTTGCATCTATGAAAATGTATAGCATTATTTACCTCTGTTTCTGCTTTAGAGATACATATAAACGCCGTTTTTTAATCACATTATTTTTAGGTGGTTTCATGGAGGGTTTAGACAATAAATGGATATTCCAAGGTAACTTTCAACAATGTGAGCAATTTGAGAAAACTCCCAATACACTAGGTTTGAAAAATATGGCTGGTGTCTTCATATTAGTAGGTGCTGGTATAATAGGAGGTATCGGTCTCATTGTTATTGAGATGGCTTACAAGAAGCATCAAATCAAAAAGCAGAAAAGAATGGAATTGGCGAGACATGCAGCAGATAAGTGGAGAGGACAAGTAGAGGTAAACAATTGAATTAAATCTTGAATGCCACACAATCGATTTTCAGACGTCTTTTAAAATGGCTCAGGTTCCGGTGCTTTCTTTCAAAATATATAGAAAAAGTCATTATTGGTTTGGGCGGAAATGTGAAATTCTTATCGCCTTGGCATGTGGATGCTAATTTCGAGTGAGGCTATGTTTTGCCACAAGAAGAAAATTTGATACTGTAGTATTGTTGATAAGCGTTCAAAGTGATTTAATCATCTTGCACAAAATATAATTATTATTATAAGCATTCAATCAGATTTGGAGCTTAATTTAATGCCTCTATGAAGTATCGTGTTGGAAGAATCATGGTTACTGATACTTCAGGTGTAGATACATAACTGAAGGTTGTCTGAGATCCTCATGCTTCCCGTGTCAATTGCCTGACTGTCGTATCTCAATTAAACCTTAGGCAGAAATCCTTGCTCAGGTCTTGATTGATTCAAGGATGAGAAAACTTACGATTTGAAAGTCAGCTGAGTGATTAAAAATAGAAAAATTTCTAAACGTTCTCAAACTTCGTTTGGGGTCACAATTAAAAAAATAAGGGTGGTCAAAGATGCTTAGTTCGCTTAGAACGTTCGTGTGACCAGACTGTCAAATAGATGCATGGGATTTACTGAGACATCTTTGAGGAATGCTGCCTCGGATGTTGATGATTGCTGATTCAACATTCAATGGTGTTACGCCACTGAGGGTGATATTAGTGTTTACTTCTCAGCTACTGATAAACGCATTGTTTAAGTGGAAAAAGTGCGAGTATTTTCTTGAATTTTGTAGTGCACCTAGTCTATGCGATTTGTGGTATGTACTCTTAAATTCGATTTGATTGCCGTGTGCAGTGTGATGTTCTTTTAATATCACCACCAGTGAATTTCTGAGTAAAATATCCAAGCAAAAACTACTCCACGCTGTCTAGTTGTTTTTAGACTCAGCGGCGTGCGCTCAGTTCCAATGGTTGAGGTAGCAGTATGTCTGGTAAAAATAAGCAACCAGACACCAGACATAGACATGCGATGCGAGGCTTGTGAAGAGGATATCCGTAAAGGCAGTGCAAAGATAAAATGTTGTAATCTAAATTGTGAAGTTACCCTACATCAGAAATGCTTCTTATCGATTGCCAAAGTTATAAAACTAGAAAAATCCGACTGGCTGTGCAAGAACTGCGATGAAGATAGTCACACATCAACCACAACCGTGATATCGTATAGCGATGGAGATGTAATTGAGGAGCTTGCTAAAGTGAAGAGTGATGTTCGGCTACTAACTGATCTTGTGAATGAGTTAAAATCTACTAACAAAATTTTGCTCAATAAAATTGAACAAATTACATCCAGCAGGTTTCCCGATGTACAAATACTGAACTTCCCGTACTTTATAGTCAGGTTGTGTCAAAAACTGTAAGCAATCATTCCAAGTCTGTTTTAATTATTACGTCAAATGATCAAAAAGAATCAAACTCCGAGGTTTTAAATACTGTTAAAGCGAATGTTAACCCTGCTGCCGAGAAAATAAGTATCAATGGTGTTAAGCTTATAAAAAATGGAATGTTGATTAGTTGCTCTAACGAAGAATCTTTAGAAAAACTTAAGGGTGTAGTTCAGAATAAGTTTAACAGTAAGTATAAAGTAACAGCTCCCAAACCATTCAAACCCCGTCTCTTGATTACTGATGTTGATAAATCACTAGATGATAGAAACACTTTCCTCGAATCAATAGTCCAAAATAATGATTACTTGGCTGATTGTGATATAAAGGTGATATCTGTTCTAAAGTTAAAATATTCGTTGAGTTATATAGTAGAGGTTGATCCTGATGTGAGGAAAACCATAATTACTCGTGGCTTTTTGTATACCTCTTGGAAAAAGTGTTTTGTCCGTGACCATATTTCAGTAATTAGGTGCTTTAGCTGCTCTCGATTCGGTCATGTGAAAAAAGATTGCAAAAATAAGTGTGTGTGCTCGCTATGTTCTAATGACCATGATGAGAAAGATTGTAACTCTGTTAGTAAGAAATGTGTGAATTGCTGTGTATATAATAATTATATGAAAAGTCATTCTAGAGATGTTAACCCATATTCAGTCGATCATGCTGCATCAGACAGACAATGTCCATGTTTTTTAAAGAAATATGCTGAATTAAAATCTAGAATTGACTATGGCTAGGCTTAATAACAAAGTTTTAAATATTTGTCATCTCAATGTGCGGTCCTTGACTACTGCTTTCGACTGTTTTTGTGGATTGGTTCAAAACAAATTCGATATTATATGCATTACCGAAACGTGGCTTAATGAAAACATTTCTAGTCAAGCTGTATCTATAGAAGGCTACCAGCTTTTCCGTAGAGATCGTTTGGGTAGGGGTGGAGGGGTTGGCTTCTATATAAGAAATAATTTCAACATTACCGTTATTGATACTCTTGAGTTTGTAGGTGACTCTTCCTTAGAACTGCTATGCTGCAAACTCAGTATGGGCAACTCTACCCTACTTATTGTCGTCGTGTATCGCCCTCCTCATACTTCAATTATAGATAGCATTGATACCATTGATGATGTGCTTTCTTTCTTCGTACCTCAATTTGATAATATAATAATTCTTGGTGACATAAATGTTGACCTTTTGAATCATGACAATCCTTTGAGCAACTGCTTCGACAGCTTCAATTTTGATCAATTAATAAATGAACCGACTCGTGTAACTCAGTTCAGCTCAACTCTAATAGACCCCATTTTTTCTAGCAATTCAAACAGTGTTGTAAAATCAGGAGTTCTTAATGCTGATCTTGTGTCCGACCACAAGTTAGTTTTCTGTGCTGTTGCTCTGAAGCTTCCTAAATTTGAACCCAAGTTAGTAACTTTTAGAGATATAAAAAATATTGATGTTATTAATTTCAAGGGCGACTTACTTCATGCTGGACTTGATCGTATCTTTTACTTTATGGATGTTGATGACAAAGTAAGCTGTCTATCTAGTTGCATAATACAAATATATAATATGCACGCGCCATTACGAACTGCTCGTGTAACAAAACCGGCTGCTCCATGGATAACATCGAACCTGAGATGCATCTTTAAGGAACGCGACCAAGCTCTCTTGAATTTTCGTCATGACCCATCTGATGTGAACTGGTCTACGTACAAAGATATGCGGAATTACGCACTTGCTTCCTTTCGTAGGGAGAAGAGGGCCTACCTTTCTAGATATGGTGATATTAGTACACGATTAGCATGGAAAACACTTAGATCTATGAATGTCTGTCAACAGAAACGTGTTGATGTACCGTTTAATCTGCTAGATCCCCGTGAAGTCAACGAATACTTTTTAAGTACTTTTATGCCTGCCGATCAAAACCTCAAAGTAGTACAATCCACTGTTAACAGCTACAGCAACAGACGCTTCGATCCCGACGTGTCACCATTTCACTTTCGTCTGGTAACCCCTCGTGAAGTTATGAATGCACTCTTGTCTATCAAGTCTCAAGTCTGAAGCAGCGGGTTGTGACGGCATCACTCTAACTATGCTAGGCTTATGCCTGCCTGAAATACTTGATCACATCACGCATATTATTAATATTTGCTTAGAGAGGGGCGTTTTCCCATCCAACTGGAAGGAGGCAATAGTCACACCTCTAGCCAAAAGTAAGAATCCGTCTGAACATGCCGATCTTAGACCTATAAGTGGTTTATGTTTCTTGTCAAAAGTCTTGGAGAAAATAGTATACGAACAGCTTGTTGAGTATTTTGCTAATAATAATTTCTTCCCAGTACACCAATCTGGTTTTCGTGAAGGTCACAGTACGACTACTGCACTACTACATCTTGCAGATGAAATACTTTCCAACCTTGACAACAAATCCGGCACGCTGTTGGTCATGCTTGATTTTTCCAAGGCTTTCGATGCGGTCAATAATGAGATTCTTTTGAGTAAGCTAAAATATTATGGCATGTCGGAAGTTCCTTTGAATTTCTTCAGATCGTACCTAACTGATCGCACCCAAAGAGTGAAAACATCTAGAGGAACTTCTGATGCACAGTATCTGTCATCAGGAGTTCCACAGGGTTCAGTACTGGGACCTCTTTTATTCCTAGTATACACATTCGATCTGCATGAGTGTGTAGAACATTGTTGCATTCAAATGTATGCTGACGATACACAGCTAACATTTCGTTTCAATGAATCCAACATGAAGCATCCTATAAAATTAACCTAGATCTTGATAACATTATTGCAATAGACACTGTCTCCGCATCAATCCATCAAAATGCACCGCGATACCATACTGTCCTAGACATTCAAATTACAACATCACAAATCGAGTCTCCTTGTTTATCAACGACATAGATATTCCATTTTGTGATAATGCTAAGAATATAGGTGTTATATTTGATTCAAATCTTCGATTTAACTTACATGTGAATAATATTATGAAGTCGAGTTATATGAAGATGAAGCTTTTATATTCTAGTCGCCATATTCTAAACTTTAAGTGCCGTAAAAAGTTGTGTGAAAGCCTCATATTATCAATTTTAGCTTACTCTCTAGTCCTCATTTACCCATGCCTAGACTCAGCTTGCAAGTCAAAATTGCAGAAGCTTCAGAACAACTGTTGCAGATTCATATTTGGGCTTAGGAAGTACAGTAGCGTTTCCTCAAAAATCAAGGAGTTACAGTGGCTCAGAGTTGACGGCTTATACAACTACTCTATGGCTTCATTGGTGCATAGAATTTTTAAAACTGGTAAACCCGTCTATTTGCTCTGTAAGTTGATTCCTCGTGGAAACCAAATTACTCTAAATCTGCGGCACAATGATCTACTTTCCATTCCTATACATCGTACGTCGGTCTTTGAAAGGTCCTTTACTTATAATGCGGTCAAGGTATACAATTCTTTGCCAGCTATCTCTAAGAGCTTAAGTTTGCAGCGCTTCAAGAAGACAGTCAAGTTGCACTTTCTGGACTCAGCACATTGAGTGATGAATTAATTCATTTTGCTGAACGATATCTTGTTCTTTTTTTTTCTTTTCTTTGTATATGTTCATATTATATATTTACCTTTTTAATGCATTCCTTACAGCTACTGATTCATGTTGTTATGCTAATGTTTTGTAATGTCTGGTTGTAGTATGGTTAAGTGGTAGAGTAGCCATGGCTAAACTTCGCCATACTATGATCATCTTTTGAATAAAGTCATTATTATTATTATTATTATTATTATATTAATTAAAATAATGTGGAGCGCATATTGATAGACAATGGATGTACGAAGCATTGTCTAAGAATTCCTAACAATTTTTTTTTGTTTAACCGCAGATTTGTACTATATGTTAACTGACATCGGATTCTCTATTTATTCCAGAAACGTAGAACATTGCGAGCTACTACCTCTCTGACACCAGGCGGAGGTGGTCGCCGAATTAAGTCGAACGGCGTCAATGATCCTGTGACTATCTCGTCACATGTGTTCGACAAGTTCCAGCGCATTGGTCACATGTACGGGGGCCCAGAACGGGCTTGGCCTGGAGATATTGCGGCTCCCGGAGATAACAGGCACCGGCCAAGGGATGATGGTCAAACGGTAAGAGGCGTACTGCTTTAAAGTGTGCGCTCATTGACGGGAAGGAAAAATGGTTCTTTCGTACTTTTGAACGACAAAACATGTACTATTGCAAACAGTATAAAATTAATACAATGGGTCACCTAAATAGATGTCAGAATGTGTTGAGGTATCGCTGTAAACTTTGGATTCGGTGTTTGATAGTGCTTGATCAAATATGCTCTGGCTGTTGCTGTTATGTGGGACACATGCACAAAATGGCGTTTATGAATGAGGCAAACATAAGTATTGTTCGCTATTCAAAGTGTAATTTCTTTTCAGGGTCCTCCACACGTTCCTAGATATCTACCAGCATATACTCCAGACGTATCACATCTAATCTCTGAGATTCCGTAACTTTTAGTTTGTTAAAAACCATCTATATAATTATTGTTGAACGTATACTATTTATTAAAATGTATCTAAACCATAAATTTCATTTACTTATCTTATTTATTCCCTCTAGTTATGCATTACACGCATCCTTTTTAATTTAGGTTGTCCATTTTAACAAGGTTAAAATACATGCTTATGAACACGCGGTTGCAATAGAAATAACAAGAAGTTTTGAAAACTGACATACACTATGATACCACGGATTTTCCATTTTCTGTTAAGGGATGCAAATTTAATAGGCATGCTATAATATGTCATAGCTTCTTAGAGAATTGGTTTCTTAGCTAAGAAACCTGTCACTTAGCTACTACTACAGTAGTCTATAAAGCTGAACTCTCCAGTTACTTAGACTAATGACGTTCGATGGACCCGCCCATTTTCTATGTGGCTGAGGTGAGCCCAGCTTATTAGAAAATGCAACCTATTTTTCTGAAAGACTGAAAATACCAGTTACTTAGATAAAAATCCAGGAGGAATCAGCCAATAAGAGAACAACCAAGTGAACAATATATAATATTTTATAATAATACACTAGTTAATAAGTTCAGTCTGAGAAAATGCGTTCTGATTATTTCCAAAGACCATATTATCAGGAGCACGTATCAATAAGTACAATGTGGAAAATGCTATCAGTGAGGGGTTTGGACTGAGTAACCAGAGAGTAAAGATGAAGAGGGCAGATTGATTAAGATGCACTTAGTGCAGCGATACAGCTGGCGGAAGTAGCGGATAGCGACAGCTACAATAGTAAGAAGCTTTGCGTTACGGTTGCTTTTGACGTTAAGAATGTCTTTAACACGGCACAGTGGCAGAAAATCGTCAAATCTCTCGAGAGCTAGACACCCCTAGCTAACTATTGAACATGATAAAGAGCTACTTTAACGAGAGGGTGCTTATGGTAGGGCAAAAGACGATGAAGGTAACTATATTCGAAAAGCAAAAAAAGACTATTTGGGAATGCTTTCTGAGCAATCTGAGTCAAGAAAGATTGGGTCAGGGCTAAAGAAAATTAATATAAATCCTTGTAATAAATGTACTCTACCGGATAATATCATTAATGTAAATATGATACACGACTATTTCATGTCTGTTTACAGTGTCGATAATGTTCCGGAAAATGTATGTCAGTTTTATAAAAACAATAAGCTGAATACTTTTCTAATTCTTTTTCTTTAAGGATCTTGAGTCCTCAAGAGATTTTTGATAACATAAATTGTTTAAAATCAGATGCGAATGCGTGATGATGAACTATGATTATGATCAATTTACCAATAACATTTTACCATATCTTGCACATAGTTAACACTTGCATTGCAAGGGGATTGTTTCCCAAAGCCTGGAAAACTGCGTTGATTTTACCAACACCAAAAAACAATAAAGCAAATGATGTTTCTCACCTGACAGTTCGTCGCCTGTCAAAATTTTAGAAAAAGCAGTTTTGTGTGACAACATCATAAGAGCTTTCTACAAAAAGAGGCAGTCTTACTTGTATCAGTTGACTACTCCAAAGCTTTCGATAAAATTAATCACAAGCTTTTACTTTCCAAGCTACATTACATTGGGCTTGATGATATTGCTATTCAGTTCTTTAAAAACTATGTTTCACAACGTATGCAATGTGTCTCTGTGGACAACAGGCTGTCAGAAGTAGGATTCTACCATCAGGAGTCTCTCAGGGCTCCATACTAGGCCTGTGTTATTTTTTATCTACACACACATAGCAAATTGAGGTTCAGAGAACTTGTTATGACATTAACTAAAAAAACATATGCCCGAATGAGAGCGTTATATGCCAATCGCTACCTACTAACCTATAAATTGAGAAAAAAATGTATGAGTCCCTTGTTTTGTCAACTCTCACCTATTGTGATATTTTATACTATCCGCGTATGAAGAGCAGACGGCAGATTATTCAAAATAATTGCATTCGCTTCATTCATGGGCTGAGGAGATTTGATCACGTTAGCAATACTCTACGCCTAATGAAATGGCTAAAAATTGATAATCTTATGCAGTACAAATTCTTAGCGTTTCTGCACTCGTTGACGGCTGTATCAAAACCTGTGTATCTGAGAGAAAAGATCATATTTAATCGCGAAGTTCATGACATAAATACTAGGGATCGTTCTATGATTAGGATACCTCCGCACTCTACGACACTTTTCAATCTCATACAGTACTATACCTACTAAATACAGGAAAATGTCACTTGTCATTTTTCGTAGACAAATCAAAATACATATGTCTGCTCTGACTTAATATAAATATGTACGATTGAACTTGTTTTCTGGGAGGTCTAGGCATTCATGTACATATCTTTCTGTGTCTATACAAAACTGCATTCTGGTCTACATGCTTATTACTTTATAGACATACTGGTAGGTTCAGCCCCTTTAGGCAGAAACCAAATATATAGAATTTTTGCTTTTCCAGAAATCCTCCCATTGCTAATACAAACTATGATTTGTTGACTTTATTCATCTGTGGCTTCCTAGTTTATTCCGATGACGGAAATTTGAAATGTGCCTATAAAAATGATTTGTAGGAGCCACTATTGTGGTTGATTTTGCGATAGTAATTGTTTCCTGTAGATTGAGATATTGCTCAACTAGTGGTGTTATCCAGGAAAAGATCTGGGGGGAGGCTCAAGATCCAGGGTGACACGAAAATTCCCTCTCGGGGCCTTGGAGGGGTGTCTTGGAGATATAAAACTGCATAGCAGAGGGGGTGGGGACTCGCTTAGTCCAGGTAGCTACACTTCACAGCAGGTATAACATGCTGTAATATGTAGAACAAGCGTAATGAGCTGTTGCGCTTTGGGAGGCTAGACTCCGAGGAACCCCAAAGCCCTCCCATGAATACGCCGCTGTGCCCATACCAGAATAGGAACAGAGGCGTGAGGTCTGTGGGCCTAGCTCAAAGAGTTCCGGGCTTCTTTCTAATATCATTAGGATTACACCCAGCCAGCGGCGGCGACGAAGTAAATAAGAAATGAATAAGTCCTTCTTGATTCAATTTACAAATTAATGCATTAATCAAAGAAACTATCATGTTTTTAGTCATAAAATATTACCAGACATTTGAGAAACAAAATAATGTTGTAGAAGAAAGAAAATGTCTCCACAACAACCCCGCGTGAGAGACGAATGATCATCAAATGTTATGAGATAGCAGATTAGTTTGATATGTCGGTAAATTATAGTGTTTTTGATCATAGTACACTTTCAGTGGATAGTATAGAAACATTGTATGTATACTGGAAATCTATTTTGAATAACAATATGTATTTTTTTCAGAATGCTACGTGGCCCGTATTAGATTTTTGTAAGAATGATTTTGTTTATTTGTTACTTTTGTTTATGGATTTATACAGAAACTGTTTCTTTTTTTGAGAATTCTAGATTGATTTATCACTTGTTTGTATTTTAAAGGATATTATTTTTATTTTAATTGCATGGAATTGACTGTTTTATTTTATTATTTTATACTATATTATATATACTCCATAATCATTTGAATTTTTATTGAACCACTCACTACCTTATTATAACAATAAGCTGATGGATTCTAATTTATTGTTTGCGCAACCTACGTTTTTTGTTTGAATGCCAAATATTTGACCTACCATATAAAAATTAATTCATCTCTCAATCTCTGTTTTGGGACCTGTTATTAAACAGACCGTCGGCAATGAGTAATTAGGGGAGCAGAAACACTTCGTTCTGCGACCTGTCTTTATGTAGAGCGTCCCTCTTTTTTCCTGTATAATTTATTGCCGGTTTATTTCTTTCATCTCCTTTACGGCCGTCTGAGCAAAAGCTAAACATACACGGAAATGTTACCGAAAGGACATGCGATAAACAGGTTACAATAAAAATAAGAGTTTTGAGCGCGTAGCAACTAGAATTCTTAGAGAAATTTTACATGGAGTACCCTTCAAAACACTTTAAGGAGTGTGTATATTTCATATTTTCAAGTGTTGTGTTCTGAAGATTTAAAAATAGGAAAATTGATATATCATTATCTTAAAAATCGCCGCAAATCCTTCCACTCAAATCTGCCGTTGGTAATAAAGGAATAATCAACTTGAGCATTTTATAGACCAATTGCGTATGAGTGAAAGACGAAAGGTAAGAAATCAAATTCACTGGCTGTAATGAAGCTTCTCAAACGCTGGGAGATTTTAGGTACGGATTCGCGTCGTGTATCGGCGGAGTGTGGGTAGAGACTGTTGATTATGATTTGTTCACCAAAATATTCATAAAGATCATATTCTGGCGGAGTCATGCAAATTATTAGCGTGTATGTCCAGCTTTACATCCACCCTTCAACTGGATAGATACAACCACACACATGTCGGTATACAATAGGTTTTTTTTGTTTATGATTTACTGCCTGGAGTCGACCAAGATATCCAAATAAATGGAAGAAAGGTTACAGCCGGATGGTTCACCTGAATGGGATCCCTACTTTTAATTTTATTGATTTCAACAGAGTAATGCGTAGTTTGGCATGTCATAGAGTAATTGAGTTTATACAGGGTAATACATACTATTATTTTTACTGTCTAGACGATATATGATAAATAGCATTTTCTGGAAATTAGGCTTGAAAAATAGAGTGTTTTAGCTTTCCACCCATTGGCGATAACCCACCTGTCGTTCTGGTTTCCTTGGCATTGTGCAATATCAGTAACTACTATACTGATTCTAACAGAGGTTGGAATGGATCATTCTTCGGTCACAATTTTGAAAATGAGTCTAAGAGCGCCAGACAGTAACCAGAAAAGAAAGCAGATTTTCCAAACTGTGTGCTTACATCCTAAAAGCATTTTCAGTGTAGATGAAAACAATCACTTTGTTTTTTGAATGTTCGTATTTATTTTTCAGCGAACATGAATAATGTAGACTGAAGAGTATAAAATTAAATAAAGAAATGGAATATCACATCTATTTTCTCGCAATATACTTGAACGATCTACTTTGGAAATGTTTGGCAATAATCATTGATGTAGAATGCAAAACTAAATAACAAATTTGTATCGTATTTTCTTCTTTTTGGTACTATCCAGTCATGAATCACAAAAATCTAGTTGTTCGATAAAAAGAGTTCCAGCACGATGTAACTTAAAACTAACAACTTTTTAGGAGAGCATAAAAGAACGGTGGGCCTTTGGAGTCGCTATCGAATGATCTTATAATCCTCCATGTTTGTCTAGTCGCAAATGAAACCTCATAACCTAATAGTGCCTACTGATGACATTCCGGCAATCACGGTGGCTTTTTTAAGCAAATACATAAGTTATTCTTTGCGTTTAGTAGTATTACAACTTAAGCGACGATGTCTCAAATTCCAAATATGTTAGAATAACAATTGTCGCCTTTACATGATTAGCGGAGCATCGAAATATTAGCACCCCACTTCCTGCTAGTTTCGCAACACGTAAAACAATCCAGTGTTTTGCGGTCAACTACCTTCAGGTAACCTTCATTCCTGGATGTTTATCTTCCTCCTGACTAGCTGCTATATCACAGACATCACAGTTTAACTGCATGTAGGATTTGGTATACCACAATGTAATTTCAGACACCTCGCCAAAAACTGTTTTAACGACAGAGTGACGGTACTCTTCTATAGTCCATATCATTTCGCCACTACTTGCTTAACCCCCTTAGGCGCTAATGCGACGTTGCAGTTCAGTATTTTGAAGATGAAGGAGGTATGTGCAACTTCGATTGCAAATTTTTGTACATAGTATATTATGTTATTAGTGTATTTTAGTTTAGCGATTAGAAATTTTTTTAGTTACTAGTTTATGCTCCTTTAGTGGATTTAGTGGATGTAGGAAAAGGTAGTTAACTGTAAGAGCAGCCTAGGCTAAACTTCGCTATCTTTGTCACTCACATTATTGATGATGAATAAAGACGTTATTATTATTATTATTATTATTATTATTATTATTATTAGAGTAATTTCTGGTAGCGACATCTGTATTTCAATACCTAAGCCAGCCTCTTTTACACCCTAAATACACAATAGCGTCGACAGGTTTCGCTGGTTGCCGTTCTCTAGTTTATAAACCGCAAATGAGCATTATTTGTGGTTACAAAGTTGTGCACGATAGTCATTAGAATTTTTGTAAAGGTGTTATTTATTTACCAATCTTGCTTATTTTGACAGGTGAGTCTATTCAAATGTTAAGTTACTGCTTTAGAGGGCTGTTACCATATTTTTTCTTAAAACATATTTGCAGCGTGCATTTTTTTCCTCAGTTGCTGTTTCGGGTAATATGGGATATTCCATATTATACCGCTTCTAGGTATCCCATATTACCCGATGTTTTTGTTTTGAGATTGAACGATATTTGTGAAGAGACAAAAAGCCTAATTATCAGCAAAAATTGGGTCGTTTTGCGTATGAAACAAGTTTTTTTTTGCAGAAACTATGTCGGCAAGAAAAAGAAAGCAATGGCAGTCTGATGATATGCGCAAAGCAATTGAAGATGTTAGAAGTAACAGGTTGGGCTATTTGTCAGCTGCAAAACGTTATAACGTTCCACGAGCAACACTTCACCGCTTGTGCAATAAAGAAGGTTCTCCTGATACTGTTTGCAGTACTACATTAGGCCGAAAAACAGCTTTGCCACCGGAATTGGAAACAGAACTAGTGAAGTATTTGTTGATCATGGATCAAATGTATTATGGATTAACCAGAAAAGATTTGCGATCCATGGCTTTTCAGCTGGCTCGACGCAACAGCCTTCCACATCCATTTTCATTTTTACGGGAATCAGCTGGAAAAGACTGGTTGTATGGTTTTATGAAAAGGCACAAAGCTTCTTTGAGCATTCGAAAACCAACTGGCACTTCTCTAAATAGAGCTCTCGGTTTTAATAAGGAAGACGTCAATGAGTTTTTTAACCTGCTTGAGAAACTTATGACAGAAAAAAATTTTCATTGTGACAGGATTTACAATGTTGATGAGACGGGGTTATGTATTGTACAATCCAAATGTCCCGAAGTTGTCTCAAAAAGAGGCAAACGACAAGTAGGTGTACTAACGGCGGCCGAGCGAGGCTCCTTAGTGACTGCAGTTTTATGTATGAATGCAGCAGCACGGTTCGTGCCACCCATGATTATTTTCCCTCGCAAAAATTCAAGTGAGCAGCTTAAGAAAGGAGCTCCTCTGGGCACTTTGTTTGCGTTTCACCCCTCGGGATGGATTCAGACTGAGCTCTTCACTAAATGGTTTGACCATTTTTTGGAAAGGACAAACCCCACCAAAGACAGTCCAGTACTCCTTATTTTAGATGGGCATCACACTCACATTCGAAATATTGACGTAGCCATAAAAGCCCGAGAACATTTTGTAACAAAATTATGTTTGCCTCCTCATACATCGCATAAAATGCAGCCTCTGGATAAAACACTCATGGGTGCCCTGAAAACTTTCTACAATGAGGAAGTAAGGCTATTTATGCGGGCACATAATAGAGCCGTAACACATTTTGATATGGGCGAGTTATTTGGAAGAGCCTATACAAAAATCCAGACTGCGGAGAGGTCAACAAAGGGATTCAGTACAACTGGCATTTACCCCTTTCAACGAGATGTTTTCTCCGATGAAGACTTCTTAGCCGAACAGCAAAGACATCATGTGCCCCATCCTGTCACAGCAGATTTTCCAGAAAATAATGAACCACTATGTCATTCACCAAACATTCTCCCCAAGGATATCGCACCAATACAACAACTGAAAAAAAATAGGCTCGAGAGGAAGAAAACCTGGTCGTGCAAGGGTAGTAACCTCAACTCCGAATAAAGAGGAGTTAGAGGAATCTATTAATCGTTCACGTGAGAAAGTTACTAAGAGACTAGTCAATGAAGCAGGACCAAGTTCTCTTAAACAATCTGCGAAGAAAAAGCGAAAAGCACGTTCACCATCAACATCATCTTCATCATCAACATCTTCTTCAGAACCCGTTCCCGCAAACTCCTCTGATGAAGATGATCTCCCCCTGTCATCTTATATTAGTCCCAAGCAATGTGCTGATGGCACGACGGAATGTATTTTTTGTCAAGAGATGTTCACGATGAGTAAAAGCAGAGAGGTATGGGTGAAATGTGTCATTTGTAACGGATGGGCTCATGAAGATTGCACAAGTTGTGAAGGTGATATCTACATTTGCGATTTTTGCAAATAAAATAAAGGTCTATCTAATTTGTTTTATATTTGTTAAATTACCTATCGTGAAGAATTAAACTTGTTTTTTCTTATTTTTCGTATGATTTACCCTATTCCATATTACCCCATATACCTATTCCATATTATACTTCTCTTTTGTTTGACAGATAAAAATAACTAATTGGAAAGTATTTTTCTCTACACAAAAATGAGGTTTGCTTCAGTTGATCTGGTGGTAAGCAATTGTTAGGTAACATCGTATAAGTGTTTCAACAAATTTTCAGAAGAAAAGGTGTATTATTTTTTCAGTTATTGAGAGAAATGAAAATGGTATTCCATATTACCCGAAACTACTCTATTATTATTTATCCCTACTGAGCGGGGCCGTGGCAAATGCTTGTTCCGCAAGTTGTTGTATTCAGTATGTAGGCCGTGGCAAATGCTTGTTCCGCAAGTTGTTGTATTCAGTATACAACTTCATTCCATTCAAGTGATTGTACACGAGTTAAGGAATACCTCAGTACGGATCTATGATGGATAAAGCCGCAAGGTAGTACCGTAGATGGAACACGGTCTAGAAAAAAGAGGAGGTTTTAGTGAGTGAGAGTCTCACACTATAGCAGTGCATCGTTGAGTTGCCCAGCCGGCAATGCGCCGTTGCGTGCGGTAGATACATTTCCCTCTCTCTAAAAAAAAAAGTACCTATTGCCGGATGGCGGTACAAGTCCGCCAACGGGCCACTTTAGGTCGATTTAACATCATTAAGACGCAAAAACAAGGTGGTAGACAAGGAGCACTCGATCGAGGCGGTACCACCTACTAGCTTTTCCCAGGGTGTCTTATAAGTGTCCGCATGTTTCCACACATAAGCTACGCAGTCGGTTATCTCCCCCCAACAAAGAAATTAATGATGATGGTCCCTCGAGTACTAAGAATTCCGGACACAAACTTACTCCACTTTCGGAATGTCCGGATGGAGGGGGACTCGAGGAAACAACATCGAAGATAAAATTTACTTCACGAACATCTGCGGAATTAACAGCAACATTGATGCTGTTCATCACACTTGCAATCCAATCGTCCCGCCATGCTTTTCATGGAGGAGACAAAAATCTCAGAGTCTGCACTGATAAACCATCTTAGCTTCCCAAAATAACGAGGTGCACAGAAATCTGAGAAAGAACGTTATGGCTTTTGCCCGCAGCAGTCTTTCCTGTTCCAGAGATGTTTCTTTGGAATCAGACCGGAAGGACATTCTGTGACTTCGTCTCAACTCCAAAACATCCCCCAAATTTATTTGCTGCCTTTATCACTCTGCCTCGGACCATAACAGGAATGACCTACTTTAATACCTCCCCGTCAAGGTCGACTTCCTGAACATCAATCACCCCGCTTCAGAGGTATTTCTCCTCGGTGATTTCAATGCCCATAATGAGCTTTGGTTGGACTCAAATAAGACCGGTGCAGCAGGTCGAGCAGTTGAAGCGCTCGCTCTTACTCAAAGGCTGACCCAGCTGGTGACGAGCCCTATCTTTTTTTCCCGCGTCTCGTCACATGCCAGTAGCCTCTTTCTGACCACACATTCTGTCCCTTACAGCACTGCTGTCCTGCCCCCTCTGGATAACTCAGACCACGGTGCTGTGAAGATTAGGTTTCGGTCAGAACCCGCTGCGGCAGCAGAAACTCGCTCAGGCCGCAAAATTTGGCATTACGGACATGCCGACTGGAAGGAGCTCAAAGACTTCTTCTACACCTTTCCTTAGAGAGATGCCGACATGCCGACTGGAAGGAGCTCAAAGAGTTCAAATTCTATACCTTTCTTTAGAGAGACGTTTGTTTGGCTGACGCGGATGCGTCGGCTGTATGTTCTTCGATAACCGAAATTATTCATGACGGGATGTAGGAATACATCCCTTATACAGTGAAAGTGACTAACCCAGGGTCCAACGGCTGGATCACCAAGTCGTGTGACACTACTCGCCAGCAGAAGATCAAGGCACACAGAACCTTCTTACAAAACCCCACTGAAGAGAACAGACAAGCCGACGTTGAGTCCAGAAACAAATATAACGAAGCGGTTCGCCATGCCAAAGATCAGAACGATACAAAAGTTAGGCACAGGGTAATGTCGCAGCGCAATGGCAGTCGGTCTTTCTTGACGCTGGCCAAGCAGATTGAAAGGAACTTCTCACAAAGTAGCCTTCCACCACTCACGTGTCAAGATGGAACGATTCTTGCGAAGATATTTGCTACCAACCCCATCATGGACGTCCCCCCAACGCTCAAGTGGTCGATTCAAAGTGTTTCGTACACTATGCGGGAAGTAACATTCATGCATAAGACCGTAAGACGGGTGCTCCTGTCGCTCGACAAAGCTCCTGGTCCGGACTTGATTCCTGCCATTGTACTGAAGAGGTGTGCAGCGGAGCTTGCTCCAGTTCATTCGCGTCTCTTCCAGATATCTTATGAATCCGGCACCTTCCCAGAAAACTGGAAATTTGCTCATGTCCAACCCATCCCAAAAAAGGATCTAAGACCGACCCTTACAACTACAGGCCGATAGCTCTGCTTTCTGTTATAAGTAAATAAGGTGATGGAGAGGTGCATAAATCGCGAGCTTCTGGAGTACCTCTAACGTCACGGCTTGATTAGCGACAAGCAGTATGGTTTTAGCGATCTACAGGGGACCTCCTAGCTTACGTCATGCAATTGTGGCGTAATCTGATCCAGACATATGGTGAGGCTCATGTCATTACTCTTGATATCACGGAAGCGTTCGATCAGCTGTGGCACGTTGCCCTCTATGGCCTCCAGAGAAGCTTTGGAGATTAGTGGCTAAATTTCTCTCTGGCAAGATATCCGTCGTAATTGACAGGTTCTCCTCTTCATCCCACAACGTCAACGCGGGTGTTCCCCAGGGATCTGTCTCGGCTTTGACACTGTTCATCTAACATATCAACGACCTCCTTTCCTGTACCATCAACCCAATCCATAGCTTCTCTGACAGCACTCTACATGCAGGAATTCAGAGCGACAAGCCGATCTCTGCAGCTGAGCTGGAAAAAAGAAGACTAGGGACGACTACCTCTCTGACGAGAGACCTGGAGGTTATCACTGCTTGGGGACGCAACAATCATGTACAGTTTAATGCTTCCAAAGCACAGTACTGTACTTTGACGAACAAAAACCGTCCTAGCGCTCATCCGGTTTGGATGGATGGCGGCAGCTGCTGGGAAAAAGCTAGGCTATTTGTTTAGGGCTAAGAAGTACTTTTCTCCGCATGACCTTCACACTCTAATCAAGGCCCAGATAAGACCCAGCCTCCAGTATTGCTCACACGTTTGGGGTGCTGCCGCCCCGAGTACATTATTTATGCGCGAAGCTGTCCAGAGGAGGGCTATCCGACTGATCGATGACTCCTCTCTGACAGTCTCGGGCGGGTCGTCGGCGATCTAGCTCTCTTCCACCGCTACACTAACGACCTTTGCTCCTCAGAGCTCTCCTCCATGATGCCGCCGCGCGACATGTCTGCCAGACAGATCCGCCTGACTTTGGCCTCCCATTCTAATCGTGTCTAACTTCGTACATCCAGAACTGGCCGATACAACCGCTCCTTTGTTCCGAGGGTGTCGAGATTGTGGAACAATCTACAAGAGGAAGCTTTTCCTAGTTTTACTAACCTTCGACAGTTTAAAAATTGGATTAATAAATTTCTTTGGAATCCTCATAGCAGCCGCGGTGTCCTGATATTTAGACTTCTGCCTGCGCGACTGCTTCGGTGTATAAAAAAAGGGAGTAAGAACTTATTGTAAATTATAATCTTGCCCAGTGTCTTCTGAATGATATTATACTAAGTGACATATAAATCCGAATACCCAGTTTAAATGGTTTTATTTTAATTAAATTTTGTATAAGTACTTAATGTAGCATAATAAGTAAATGATAAAAATTTCAAAATGATTGCACTGCTTTAAAGCCCTTTGACCTTTAATAATGTGTGGATGCACCCTGATGTGCTACGCATTCTCCAACGCGCCTAGGCATGCTTCTGATCAGGTGGTCAATGTCCTCCTGTGGTATCTCATTCCAGGCAACCACCAACTCCTCTCGAAGTGCTTCTAGAGTCTGAGGAGGACGTTGCAAATTGAGCAATCTCCTACCCATCATATCCAACACGTGCTCAATTGGGGATAAGTCGGGAGATCTTGGTGGCTATGGTAACAATGTGACATCATTATGTTGAAAGAAGTCTATTGTGACTCTTGCAACATGTGGTCGGGCATTATCTTGTTGGAAAGTTGGATCTGCCAGGGTGTCAAGATAGGGTAAAAGATGGGGTTCTAGAACTTCGTGGATATAATGCTGCGCGTTCATGTTACCTCTGATGAAGACTAAAGGTGACCTGGAACCATAAGCTATAGCACCCCAAACCATAACTCCAACAGTGTGATTAACATGTCTTTCAACAAAAAACTGTGGATTCCTCCTTTCACCACGTCGCCTTCTAACCCTGACACGACCATCGTGCATGCCTAAACAAAATCGAGACTCGTCACTAAAGACAATACTGTTCCATTCCTGACCCCAGAGTGACCGTTGTCTGCACCACTCAAGGTGATTACGTCGGTGTTCTCGAGTTAAAGGGAGGACCCAGTGTGGCCGGTATGAAAACAAGCCAAAACTTCTCATTCCTCGGTAAACACTTCGCATGCCAATAGGTCTTTCGTGTTCTGCAAACCATTCATTTGCAATAAGTGGAGAAACGGTCCCTTAAGGCCAATAATCTTAGGCGGCGATCTTTACGGTCTGTTGTTCTACGGCGGCGTCCAGTGCCCCTTGCTCTTTGCGTACGGCCTTCTAGAAGCCATGCCTGACAACACCTAACCACAGTGTCTACACTTCTTTGCACTCTAACTGCAATTGCCCGAAAAGAAAGTCCAGCTTCCCGAAGTCCCACTATACGGCCCCTATCAAACTCACTAAGTTGACGAAATCGTACAGGTATCCGTACTCTAGGCATCGTAACCGATCGTAAAGGATGTCAAGAACCAAAATCCGCCAACGTTGATTCTTTATTGCGGCTGAAACATCCATTTTTAGAGCGTTAGTGAATTAAAAAAAAGCAGTATAAAAACCGGAATGTCCAACTGATAAGGCTGAAAATTTTTTCACTTGTTATTTACAGTAAGATAAATACATTCACCAACTTTTATTAAAATAAAACCATTTAAACTGGGTGTTCGGATTTATATGTCACTTAGTATAGTTCCAAGTGTCGCTAATGATTTTTGTCACCGTTCTTGTGAGCCGTATTTAGTCAATTCCAGAGTAAACAATTTTTCGTAAACTTTATAGATTGTCGATATTTGTGAAAACTGACCCCCCTCCTTTATTACTGCAATTTCAAAAACAACAGCAAAAAGTGTACAACGATAATATCATTCAAAACTTGCCAACAGCCAACCTTTTTTTGACTAATTGGCACAGTGATCATATTTGGATTCTCTCATACTGTATTATGTCAAATTTAGACGAGAGGACGAAATTTCATCATTTATACTTTGGTATGATTTTTATGTGGGCGTCTCGTCCTAAGAAAAACAATAAGAGTACTAGCTGCGATGAAATGCTTAATTCTGAGTGAACTAAAACAAACATGGCCCAAAAAGGTTGTTATTTGTAGAAATTGCACGGAATTAACTGTATGCAAAAAAGTTTTTCAACAAAAAATTAATTGCTAGTCATCTCCAAAATTATAAGACTTAGGGTCCCCGCAGACCGCAGACTTTCTATGAGCCGATACTAAAACAAAATTTTGCTATGTACCTATACAGGGTGACTTTGAAGTTGAGTCATTAATTTTCAGATAATGATTGTAGAAGGAAGATAAACCAAAATATGTGTGTAAAAATAAAAAAAAATAAAAAAAAAATGTTACCTTGTTTAATAAAGTATCCTCCCGACAAGTATTTCAGTGCGGACCTGTATTTGATCGTGCGGTCTTGGAGCAGCATGCCCTCACCTGTGAGGTCTTAAGTCACCTGATTCACGAGCCCTTTGTACTACATTAACAAAGGCACGAGGGGTTGGTTGCACTCGATTGGGAAACCGATTCGCATAAATCCGTGATGCAACCGGGAGCATTTTGTAAAGACTGCCCCCCCGTAAATAAGAATCATGTCCACAAGTTCAGCATTTTTGTAAACATGTGCCATTTTTGATTTCGTTTGAGCCACGCAACACACTACTATTCACTTACGCGTTATCGACTGACGAAAAACATCGTGATAAACGTTTCAAATTCTTTCACTTTTTTGTTTCCGATGCGATGAACCGGTCAGGCGGATTATATCCGTTGTCGCCAAACACGAGAATATAATAGGCAGGGCGGTACTCAAACTTCCAAAGGGCTATAACTTTGTTACTTTAATTTTACCAGAAAAATGGTAAAGGAAAAAAACATTTCTTTTGATCAGATCTACTCACTGTTAAAATAAATGACTCAACTTCGAAGTCACCCTGTATAAGGTCATGCAATTACAGGATTATCTTTCAATTTCTGTACACCCTATATTCTTGTTGATGTATTGCATCTCATACATTGTATACAAGTTTACACTTTAATCCGACCATCAGTGCCACGCAGTGGCGTAGCCTGGGTCATTGCCGCCCGGGGCGGAATCATAATTTGCCGCCCCTTTGACGTCAAAAAATAATCATGTTGGTGAAGGTGAAAAAAAAAATAACGTAATCATCTGGAAGAACAGTGCGAAAAAATATTTATTTCCAAACCATATAATATACAGGTCACGTGTAAACTGTGAACGTGAAAAGTATACTGTTGTAAACTATAAAACTAAAATTCTACTTTTCTGGCCTTACGCGCAGCAAAATCATTAATAACTTCTTCAAAATTAATTTTGTCCGTCACGCTTTGTTCTATTGACAAAATGGCCAAATCACTCAATCTTATTGAGCTCATGGTGGACCGCAAGTAATTTTTTATTAATTTCAGCTTCGAGAAGCTACGTTCACAAGAAGCTACACTGATAGCTATAGTTAAAAAAATTCGAAGCATAATCACGATATTTGGCACGCAAATGCCATAGTTATATTGTTGTATGAATTCTAGGAGCTCTAGCGGTCCTTTCTTGGCGTCAACTTGAACTTTAGCATCAGCCAAAGCAAGAAAATTGCGTAATCGCTCCCTCTCGATTTCGATTTCGTTAACATCAATGTCACAGTGCTCATTTCCCAAGTTACACTTATATTCCGGGTCAAGTAAGTTCGTCGGTATTAGAAAATTATACTTGATATCTAACTCGTTTAGCTGTTGAAATCTTGTCTTAATTTCTTGTATAATTCTGTCCACCGATTCGAACATTTCTTGCCGTAACCGATTCTCATAAGTTAAACCAGCATCTGCAATGCTCTCGCCAGCCATATTTTTTATCTTTCTTGATCGTCGAGGAGTTATTTCGATGCCAAGATCTTCGCATATATTTTTAGCATAATCAAGTGCATCATTGACGAGAATATCTCGATTTTCTACTAAAAACGATTCTAAAGCGTGAATTTTCATAGCACATTGGTGCACGTTCAGTCCTTTCGTCCGGAGATATAATTGTGCATCATTTACTTCCCGAAGAACACGACTCCATAGTCCAAGGAAGGCTAAAAATGATAGTGACTGCAGAGCAGTAAGCAATAAACCAGCGTCTGATCTTGTTCCGGTATTTTCCGCTATGTTTCCTGAAAGTGATTCCAACACTTCAAGGATCTCACTATAATGGGTCTTCATGACAGCTACGGCTTCATATCTAGAGCTCCATCGTGTTTCAATTAAGCGATTGACTCCTTTACCTGTAACGTCGGTAAGAGCTTTCCAGCGGTGAGTAGAGGATGAAAAGTAATTGAAAACCCTCTCCATAATACCAAAAAACGTCACTGAGTCCACTGCGATTGATGCTGCCTGTACTCCCACCAGATTTAATGAATGATTAGTGCATGCAACAAACTGAGCATTTTGGTTAACTGCCTTGATACGCATTTGTACACCAGAATGTTTTCCCGACATGACAGCTGCATTATCATATGCTTGTCCACGGCAATTTTGGATATCTAGTCCGTCGCTTTCAATCTTGTCCAAAATCATTTTAGTTATATCCTCAGCGTTTTTGCCTTCAGTTTCAAGGAAGTCAATGAATGGTTCTATCACTTGCACCTTGGTACCGTCGAGTTTCACATAACGGAGTATTTGGCTCGTCTGGTCCTTGTGGGAGAAGTCTGGCGTACTGTCGAACACAATAGTGAAATACTTGGCTTCCTTCACTTCAGCAAGTATCTTTTTTCGAACATAATTTCCTAAACAATGAATGAATTCATTTTGAATCTCAGGTGATAGGTAAGATACACTAGCTTTCTTCTGCAGTTTCAGCTTTGTAAGGTGTTCACAAAGAACCGGGTCGTACTTGCCAAGAAGATGAACGAGTCCTAGAAAGTTGCCTCTATTTTCAGCGTCATTTTCTTTCATGATTTCTCTATGACCTCGCAAGGCCAGATTTTGTTTAGCAAGAAATCTGATAATATCCAGTATCCTGACCAGTACTAGTCTCAGCTTCTGCTCTTCTTTAACAATCATATTTTGTTCTTGCTTGTCGATCGTTGCACCAACTTGAAGTCTTACCTCCAAAGATTTCCATTTATTGAAGTTGTCATTATGTGCTGAACTAGATTCATGTTCTAAAACTTTGGGATTTAGTTTCCACCACTTTTTGAAACCATTAATGCTGTTGAATCCAGCTTTATCGACGACCCCAAACAAACGGCAGCAGAAACAGAACAATGATTCCTTAACTAAGGAATAGGCCATCCATGTTCTCAGAATCTTTTCGCCATTTGGTAGAGTTCGGAAAAACCAATCACGGCTTAATTTTCTTGCCACTCCTTTGAGCCCCTTGGTAGATTCTACAGGCCCTGGCCTAATCACTTCAGCAAACTTACAGTCAAGGTTCTGTACTGCTTTGTAGCCTCGAGTCACAAGTAATGTTCGAAGATTATCGGTAATGGAAATAGGCCAAGTTCCAATATCTTTGTAATCGCTGATAGATCCATCCTGAATGTCAAGAGTATCGATCACTTCATAGCTTTCGTCTTCCACCAACAGTTTCAATTGTTCACCTACTACCGCTGGTTCATTAGGCAAATCTTCAAATTCGGTAAGTCCGCCACTAGAAGACGAAACAGCTTTTTGATTTGGAGTGGCACTAGTACTAGCTTCTCTATCAACTTCAGATTCAGCTGTTTCGGTAGTCGAGTCAAAATACTTGAGTAAAGATCCCTTATTTTTCTTATTTTCTTCCTCTCGGGCTTTTTTTTGCTTCCTGTAAAAATCACCGCTAGGCTTATGCCTCTTCATGATCTGAAAGTAACATTGATTTAGCTCGTAAGTTTTTAGGCCAATATAGGGGCAGCAAAATTTGAACCTATAGGCAGGTAAGTAATGGCACGGGAAGGGGTATTAACTAATCAGTTATAAAATTATTATTTTTTTTAACTATCAATATTTCGTGCTAAAACAGGTAATCTATTTATATTATTTTACATGAACTCGATCACGAAAATTTAAATACGTAATGCAACGAAACATTGGCTTTCGAAAAAGCGCGCATAATCTCCCAATCTCCTGCGTTCACATATAATTTGTTATATTTTCCGTGAGATCTACGATAAAAAGCATACTAAAACTTACTTACTGTTAAAACGGCAGCTTAGCGGGATACAAAACCGCGAAATACTGTTACGAATTCCCCAAAAATTCACTGGCACTGTCAATTCGACACTCAAGTCGCTTTGTTTTTTGTTAATTGAACAAAATGAAGTCAAGGGAAGGGCGCGCGGCGACGCGACGCGTGGGTGCTCCTAGAATACGTGTGGGACAGAGACAGGCAATATGCGCGCGCAAGACGGGGCGAATAAGTTACTGGTATTGGGAGGAAGCTACCAGGGTTGCCAGATGTGGTGATTTTTCACCAGATCTGGTAGTTTTTCATATGCTCGACAAAATATTTTTTCCTCATGTAGCACGGATCGGCGGCGGTTCCCTCTCAAACGGAGTCTACAGCAGGCTCGTACCACGTGAAGGGTATAAAAAGGGTCAATTTTGCCGCCCTACTATTGGTGGCGCCCGGGGCGGTCCGCCCCCCCGCCCCCCTCCTCGCTACGCCACTGGTGCCACGACTATTTCCTAAGCTCGAACCTAGTGACTGAGGATATATGTTGCAGGACGCAACTTCGTAAGTACTGTCTTCAAGATTTTGGAGTTTTAATGGCTGAGGATGTTCTAGAGAAGAGCTTTGGACTAACGTCTGAAGGTTCTTTTTATTATATTATATTCTTATCCGAATGCCAGTCATATATATATAACTTATTGAATTTGAATCTGTTAAAGTAAATGATGAACATTTAAAATATGATCGAGGTCAATGTAGGAGCTGAAAATATTTGGAATTGTAATGCACATACCATTGACGTCTTACCCATATAGACCCTAAAAGTCATTCATAATTCCGCCGTTTGTTATGTTCGCGAACTTCAGTGCCGGGAAATACCAACCTTCATTCATAATTTTATCAAATTGGCCCCAGGCTTGGAACAGCACAAGGCTCAAGGTCAACTACGGAATTCCCACCATAGGCGTATCACATTGTAGGCCATGAAGGGCTATAAAAGCCAATAAATTTCTCAGTATATTGGAGGTACAAAAAACGTCTTTATTGTAGGTATACTATTATTAAGGTGACCATACGTCCAAACTTTCGGACTCTGTCCTACTGTTCCTGGCGACACAAAAATGTCCCTCTTTTCGCCCGTGGTGTCTCCAACAAAAAGCATGCAACCCCCTTTCCCTCCCCCCGCTCTTCATACATCTAATCATCGGGCATGAATGCAAAAAATGAAGTGTTTACACATTGTGCTTTCATTTTATGATTGTAAACAAAAATAGCAAAATGTGTGTCTTTTGTGGTAGGTACAAGACCCCAATACGGAAGAAATAAAACACAGTAAATTCCTACTTAAAAAAATGTTTATTTGATGGTTTACAAAATATTTTATATGGAGATCAATCAATGCAAAATAAAATTTTCTTGACATTCTTAATAGGAAATGTGTCAACAAAAAATATACCTAACAATTGTAAATATGGGATATCACACCAGCACAAGTTATGTTAACAATAAGCAGTTGACAATGAACATTGCACGGATTTGAAAATGTGCAAAATATCAAAATGTTTAAGCTGACTCTTATAAAAAGGTCAAACAATTTTTTAGTCACTCTGCCTTTTCCTCAGCAGCTAATCCAGCCAAAAAAAGTAGCCAACAGTAATTTTCCAGGATCCATTAAGACATACCAACATAAATACAAGTACATCCTTTGTTTCAGGTAGCATATCTGCCCCAATATCAACATACCCAGTGAAAAGCCCTTTGCATCTGTTTGTCGCTTTAGAATTTTTAGAGTTTCTAAGGCTTCCTGTGTGAACCCAGGAGAACCATTAACTGATTTATACCAGTTACTGATTGTACTTAAATCAGGTAAAGATGTATTAAATGTGTTTCTAACAAAAGTATACGCCTTGGGTGAGTAAACGAACGGGTCGCTGCAAAGCTTCTTAACACAGGATCATATTTTTGTGTTGATGGACCTTTTAACATCCTTTCAAATATTTGAGAGGCTGGACCCGACAGACACGCCTGAAACAATAAAAGCATATTTCAATATCTTTAATGTTGGTATGTATGAGCAGCTTGGGAATAAAATACACTTCTAATCACGATGCTTCAATATAGAAGAACTTTCAAGAATGACATTTTTGCATTGTTTCTATATGATAACTGTCAAATTCTGCAGTTTTCTCGTGATTGAAATTGAAATCTTTCATGATTTCAGGTATAGGTGATGTCCACTTCTGACATTTCATAGGTCTAAATAACTTAAAAATTGAGGTGACTCAAATTATTCTAGTGTTTTAAGCTAACACCACCATAAACAGTTAAGCAAGAAAGAAAAACCTTAAACACACGGGAAAATATAAATAAATTGGATATCACCCATTGTTTCTATATTGTTTCGTGACTTTGGTTATAGGCTAGGTCAATTTATTTGTATTTTTCCTCTTTCAGGAAGTTTTAGGTTCTTTTGTTGTTACTTAACTGTCCTATTGTGGTTTTTGTTTGTTTTTCCCTTACCTTGAGTTCACTTTCAGTTGAAGCATTCATATTAAACCTTTGATTTAGCATATCAAGGAATTAATTCTATGTTAGGTTTCTATTTCTGAAATATCGGATCAAACGTTGTTTGTTTTATAGTAACTTCCTCTGTCTCAAAATAGTGTCTTTCATGAGACGAAAATTCCGTTTTCTCTTCTCAGGTGTAGAAAAGTCGCTACTGGTTAAGTCTCCCACATACCTCTTCCTACAGTAACAGGACCATCATTATGAATGTTGTGAATGATTAATTTTACAGATGACAAAGAGGTATCAGTGTTCAGTGTGTTTATGTATTTATACAGTGATTTTCAAAAGACCTCCTACGTATTTTTTGAATGGGCCAAATTAGCAAACAAGAATTTGGACTAATGGAATCAATATTCTTCTTTTTTTAAAGATCTGTCTTTATGTGCAGTGAAACATGGAACGTTCTGTCATTTCTACGCTAAAATGTAGTACCTATATGTCTCAAATTTCAACTTCCTTGCGGCACAGCAACGTTTGAGGTCTGATGTTTTAGAGTGTATGAGAGACTGGAAAACGAGAGACGCATATAACAAAAACATCTAAGAAAGAGTGCACCAATCACCATGAATACCTAGCAGTGACAGAAACAATGGTTGCAGAGCCTTGTTGTAGCGTGCCATGCATTCTTTCTAACATAATGTGTTGTACGCTTCTCTGTCTTCCCTCTCTCTCATATACAGTGAGACTTCAGACATTGCTGGCCTGCTCTGTATATGAATATCGTCTATAGACATTGAATGAAGAATTTATATCTGATAGTATGGTTTTGTACCTCTTTCTTTTCTTCTTTGCTTGAACAGATTCAGTAAACACATCTGATTCATAACAATTTTCTGAGGCTGTCACAGTTGCAGGTGAGGCACTCCAAGTTTTAGAAGAACTTGATGATGGATAAACTTCCACATTGAAACTAAAAAATATAAAATATATTTAATGCATAATCTTAAATATGTGACATCTTGCTTGATTTACAATGGCAGAAGGTCCAGGTTGAACAAACGTTTCATGTTTCAGCTGTATACTACAATATAAAAAAAACAAATTTCCTGATAAACAGTTGAAGATACCAGTCATATATCGAATCAAAAATTCAAACAGATATTGAAAATAGCAATTTTAAATGGATGATAAACAGGGTGATTCAAAAGCAATATCAATATTTTTTGGAGGACAGAATATAGGTTTAAAAGTGACAAAAAATCCTATGACCACTGGTATAAAAATGTCCCATTGCCTAGATACAAGGTATTATAAATGTCTGCCCAATGATGGAACTGAATAAGGACAAAGCATGAACACTTTTAAAATGACCCTTAATACTAGGACTGGATAGGATTACTAAAACACTAGATACACTTCTTCAGATTTTATCAGATACATTCAAAAATGTAATTTTCGTTTTGTCTTTTCTAGTGGTCAAAATTTCCAATCAACCTCACATGATTTTTTTGATCTTGAAATTATGTACCACTTCTATACCCAGTATTGAGACTATTGTTTCTATGAATGTTTCATGTGCTTGATCCTAAAAATATTGATATCATTTCTTATGATTCAAATATAAAATATTTCCTAGCCCAGTAGAAGCAATTATAATCAGAAAACTGTCTGTTTTAATTGTGTTTAAATGTCGTACTACAATTTCTAAAATACTTTTAGATGAAATAAATAGTACATTTCCAAATTTAAAATAAATTAGCCTACAGTACATGGATCTTTCATGAAACATACCTTTCATCAGTATTAATTCTGGTTGAAGAGCTTCTTATGGAGCTGCCAGTCACATCTTATAGGGAGCTTGCAATTCCTTTTTGGCATCACAGAAACTTCTTTTAGTTAAATATCAGTACTTGAAGATGATGTACTAAAACAATAATATATTATATTGTTACCAATTAAGTAACCATTCTTATCTGTTGCATACTATCCTATGTGACAAGGCCTATTATCAGGTCCAAGAATTTTTGGAGGACAGTGAATTTAATGTCATCTCATATATGTGATATTTACTTTATTTTAAGCTTATTTGTATTCTATATTTGTATTTTATTTTGAATTTGTATTAATTTTTGACAAGTTTCACATCACCACTGTGATTACATGCAACAAAAATAGTTTATCTATCTATAGGCCCAGGCCCAGAACCACAGCTTGGTCAGAGTACCCAAATGCTCAAATTCAACCAAAAATCAGAAATGTCTGAATCATTCTATTTCCCTGATCTTGCTTTGACCTGGGGGCTCAAGCCACATTGGACTCAGGTCCTGAACTTCCTGTGGGTCCCTCTTCATAGCGTAAGGTGGCCTTGGGCAAAATAACCTAAAAAACATTTTGTGAGCATATAAAATTCTTACCATTGAGAGGAAACAACTGGCCAAATGGACTTTGGAACAGCACTAGGTTTTAGCCAAGTTCTTCTACTAGCATCAGTAGTGAAATCTTGTTGCAAAAAATGCTTGGAGCATATTCTAACCATCTTTGTGGGATTGAGGTTCTAGCCTGGTAAGTTCCAAGAAAGACGTCCATTTCTCTCTCTGCTTTTCATTTGCAGGTAGTCTGGAATTAAAATTAGAAATTCAAGTAAGATGCATTGTACGAACATTTGTGATAAACGATATATTTATACATATTAATGGGCACTCATAAAAACAGAATTTTTTCCTTACATTTAAGAATGTTATGAAAATATTTCTAAACACTGTTTTACATGTAAAAAAATATAAAATACGGAGTGGATCCGGAAAATGAGGTGCTCCACGCCAATGAGTAGAATCGTAAACATAACCTTACCTGTGAAAAGATATCCCTTCACTGCCTGCTTCCCCAGGCTCAACCTTACACAAAAAACACTTTTGTCTCACCATAATTTAATAAAAGTCTAAAAACAGGCGACAACTCACTCCTACTACAAGGCTACTACAAACAAGTGCAGCGTTGCCGTATATAAACGTTAATCACAAATATGTAGAACATACCCTGGTTTGTATTATACCCCGATTTGTATTAAAATTCGCGTGTTCTTCACTTGTTCTATAAATTATTATAGGTATATAAGAATATACATAAATTTCTTCTAGAACAACCGTTCTGCAACAGAAATAGGTCACTTGGCTAGTTATGGATACCATGGGGCCAATGTCAAAAGGACCATGGGGCCAACTTATTTGGCAACATCGCAAAAAAAAGGGTTTGTTGTGGAGGAAGAACTTTTGTAAACATTCCAGGTCTAAATGGCACATACATAATACATATGTATATATATATATATCTTATATGATACGTTTATGGTATAGACAAATTTATGGAATGAAACGCTGTTGTATAGGTACGTACAGTGATTTTCAACATAGCTTCTTCCCCGTAATTATCCTTTGAGCGGTCAAATTAGAGAGCTGAGATTTGGGTTAATGAAAATGATGCATGAATACTATATTTTAACGTAAAATAACAGTTAAAAAGCTCAAATTTTTTTCTGGGCGCCATATGGGAATATTTTTGAAGTAGGATACCTCATTTTGAAGCTCCTTACTGAAGCACCTTCATTCACAAATTTACCCATTTTTAAAATAATGGAATGGGTGTTTTTGTACCTACATTGCTTATAATTCAAAAATTAATTTTTCGATAAGTATGTATCTGGATTTGTAGTAAAATATCGGACTTCAGGTTGAATACGTTAATCAATGGTTATAAGCAACGGGATGTAAAGAAATGCTTCACTTTGACAGCCTACCAGTCCGCTATTTTGAAGATAGTGAATTTATAATCTAAGAATATGATGTACTGTTAAGAAGTTTCAGAACGAGATATCATATGACATTCCATTAAATTTAACCCTTCAGCAGGCAAGCCTAGCCGCCATCTTGTAAATTTCAACTCTCAATTTTACATTGAAATATAGTATTCATGCATCTATTTCATCACACCAGATTTCAGCTTGATATCTGGACCCGCTCAAAAAAAACAGGGAAGGACCTTTTTTAAAAGCAATACACGACTTATATTTAAGTACTCATTATATTCAGAGATACATTTACAGATAATACTGAATTTGCTACATATATAAAATAAATAAATAGTCAAACATACACTATCAAACTATATATACACAGATTTGATATCATGTACTACAACTAGTAAAAAGAGTGCTAATAATAGTTTATATACAACTATAGCAGCGTGCTAAGCACAGAGGAGGTATCTGGAGCTAACCTAAAACCGAGAAAAAGGCGTATAAAGTTTGGGCTTCTTGAAATAATCAATTCAGATTCACAGACTTTGTAATTATATGCTTTACATAAAAATTAATAAATGTTTTGAAAATATCATCTCAACAGATAACTAGGCAGGTACAGCCAATTAAAATGATTGATGTTAGAATTCTAAGCCAAATAGCCTGCATCCACTTGCTTTTGAGCTAAATAACAATATTCAACATATTAAAGCAGAAAAGTGGGCATTGTTATATCATTGAGGCATAAAATTTGCATGTACACATTTCTAAGCGAAAAATCATACCTACAGTCACTTACAACTCATATATCATAATAAGACATGACAATTGTGCAGATACATCGAAACATCAGGAAAACTAGGGTACGGTACGACCAAAAAACCTTATATAATGAGTAGAGAAAATGACACTTATTCTATCGGTATCAATATCTAAATACGTCCGAAAACTGCAGATACGCCCACTGTGCTTAGCACGGCAGTAAAATCAAGTACCAAAATGGAAGAGAATAGTATATCTCATCATATTCCTCTGACTGCTAACGCAATGCGACTGCGTATAGAAACAGTGACGTAGATTGATTTTCGTTACTATCTTTCATTCTGGCTCTTGACTATAGGGTGAAATAAATGAACTGAGTTACGGATTTGCGCTACCCATCATGTTGAGAATGATCATGATGACTGTAAAACGCTTGATCATTTGAAATAAATTCTGTTTCCACATATGATTGAAAATAGTCTCTTCTGAAAAATAGAATTAATTGTAGACGGAAGTTTCAAGTGACTCCCTGTAGCCAAGATAGGAATAGAACATACTGAAATGGATAATCTCTTTTGATGTGTCTTATAAATATGGATCTCTCGTCTTTTACCATATTAAGTTATTGTTGCAAAATATGATGCGATTAATTATAATCAAAGCATACATTAAATTACCGATATATTCATCCTCATTGCTCCATCTAGTGATTCCACATTTGTAAGAAGTACAATGCTTCTTTTTCTCCCTTTATTCATAACTTTCTACATGTTTCACTCTCATTCATACATATACATACGGCTCTACCAATGCCTACATAATATGCACTTTTTTCCATTCAACGAAGAAATATATTCATAGTTACTTGTTTGCTAGCCAGTTAAAATTATTTCTTTTCCAATTTTTCAACTGATTATACAACTTCAATTCAACTTTTATACGGTATACTGATTTACAGTATAAAGGACGATACAAGTTTTTGTATAAGGATCTTTAAGTACGTTACGCCTTTAGAAGACTTATGAATGCATATGTAATCAGAAAATCTGCCAGGCTTTATTTGAAAGGATATCTCGATTGATTTAGTGAATACGTCTTTAAAAATTCATATCTCGAGCATAACGTTTTAAAACCGAAATATGCAAAATGTGTCTGTAAATATGTTACTGTCAATCTATCTATAAAACCGTCTTTAAAAAAATGAAAATTGTTTTTCCACATAACGCGATTCATTGTTTAAAACTTATTTCGCTAATAAGTGCAAATGTTTCGTGGAAGAGTTAATTTTTTTTAAGTACGACTTTGTAATAATGGTTAAACTCTTTTCTTGACTCGAAAATCCTGATAAAGAATCTAACATTATACATTAATGCAAATATAACGAGTATCTTTCTGCTCACACTATTCATATGGTTTTCATCCCGCTACAATCATTAGGAGAAGGAATTACAAACATTAAGGAAGAAAAAAGACCTAGTTACAGACATGCTCCTCTCTTCTAGACCTACAGATGTCACATTCTACGTTGCAACACCAGATGAATTTGCAATTACATTTATGTTCATGTTCTCGAACTCTTGTTTGGTAGCCTCTGCCACAGCATAACAGTCTACAGCCGTCCATTCCTAAGCTAGTTCTGTTGCACAGTCTACCATGTGTGCCTAGTATGTTTAACCTGAAAAAAAAAATACAACACAATTATTAAAACAGTACGGTTAGCCCAGTAAATGAACACGTTTGACCTAACAAAAGCTCTATTAGGTCTATGTCTTTAGGTCCGGTTGGAAAACAGCGTGAGGCTGACATTCCACCTTTCCGGCACTTTTTCTTTCTCCTATCAAGCCTAAATTTTGTAATGCCCTGACGAATAAAGGCCATTTGTTATTATTATCATGTAGCTCGATAAATAAGCTTTAAAAGTTGTATGTACGGTATTTTCATATTTATGTTCGTTTGCGAGATTATGCAGAGCTCTCATTAAGTCCTGCGTAAATGCTGTATGAGGGATTTCTGCGCCATCTGATTGATAAAGTCGTTTTTGAAATCATTTATCAAGCTCCAACATGTATGTAAAGGAAAAGCTGAACAGTGACCTGAATATAATTAAAATTGCCACAAAAAATGTATCTGGTTTAAAAATATATTTCAAAGTGGCAACATTTTTTTGAAATTAAGTGTTATTTTAGGTCATTAATCTTTTTAAAATCATCATAGTAAAAAACTCTTGTAGATTGCAATTTTCCATTCGTTGTATAATACTTGTACCGATGAGCAAAAATATCGACTTTGTACAAAAACAGTAAAACTCTACTCTTTTAGTCATTATTTTATAAGTGAATTTTCTTGACATTATTTAACCATATCTTTAAGTGAAGTGAATAATAACAGGGATTAGGAGCTGATAGTATATTTCATTGACGGTACTAAACAGTTTTTGTTTTACACGTTATGTTATTTAATAATATTTGTATTCCATGGACAAGTACAAAAAATGACAATGTCATTGTAAAAGCTGAAGAAGACTATTTCAACTTAAAACACGACCACGGCTCAACAGCCCGAAAAATCTAAATTACATTAGAATGCCGTGAAAGCCTTCATTCTCCTCTACGGGGAGGAAACATATCGCGAAGTAAGAAAACTGGAGAGTTTGCGGAAGAAGAAAGCAAACCTGTTAGGTTCCCTGCCCTTTCTTCAGAGATGCCAAGCAGAAAGTATTGTCCCAAAGTCTCTCAGGGCAAAAAGATGCTTTAGGACCGCACAAGCCCACCGCATTTACAATCGAATGGAGCAGGCACTATTACGGGAAAGACTACATTCGCCGTGAACTAGACAGAAACGACGACCAACTAGAAAAGCTCTATCTCAAACTCAGTTCTCAGTTGATACGTTCTGACTGGGACAAAGTGGACGGTATAACCTACAACGCCATGGAAACCCAGTGTCAGATCACCAAAAGCCGACAAGTCAAAAAATTTTAACGTTTGCAACCCAGAAAAAGCCGTTTCCCGCAACCGTTTCCACCGATAAAACGGTGGTGAATTTATCGAGTCGACGTATATCACACGAGGAGACTGCAGTGCTCGCCAAAGAAGGAAATTACAGTATCACTCCTACCAGAATTCCAACAGAAGAGGTCATTTCCAACGTAGAAGCTGGCATACAAAAACTTCCTGGTGAAATACGTGAGGAAATACGAAGAGAAACAGCCTGAGTACTTTGTAAGACACATCCGCTGGAGAACAACTTGCCGTGATCACAACGACTAGCCCCTAGGACGATAAGGAAATAGTGATTCCACCGGCTGATCAAGGAAACGCCACCGTAGTCCTGAACAAAGTAGACTATCAGACAAAAATAGAAGAACTACTGGTCTCTGCCACATATAAAGCCATCCACAATGACCCAACGTGAAAGTTCCCGAGAAAAACCAGTCTACTCATTAAACAATCGTCGTTACCCCCTGAGGTGAAAAAAATCGCTATGTAAATCAGAAGCCCTTCCACCCAGATTGTATGGTCTACCAAAAATTCACAAGCCATCTGTCCCCCTTAGACCTATTGTCAGTGCGATCGGGTCACCTACTTATCAACTAGCGAAACATCTATCGAACATGCTTCAGCCTCAAATAGGTCACAGCCAGTCGTATGTCAAGGACTCCACCGATTTCATAAGAAAGATACAGAACATCCGGCTCACGCTAGACGACATTTTGGTCTATTTTGATGTAGTGTCACTTTTCACAAATGTTCGACTAGGAAAATCACTGGATTACCTGAAGCAAGTCTTTTCAGAGGATATCCTCACCTTGTTTCGACACACCCTAACAACTACATATTTCCAGTGGAACAATCAATTTTATGAACAAACTGACGGCGTCGCAATGGGAAGTTTGCTAAGCCCGGTAATAGCCAATTTCTACATGGAAAGTTTCGCGTAAGCAGTACTGAACACCGCTCCCAATCGTCCCAGTTGTTGGCTACGGTATGTGGATGATACCTTCGTGGTATGGAGCCACGGAAGAACAGAACTAGCAGTGTTCCTAAATCACCTAAATAGCATTCACCCCAAAATCAAATTCACAATGGAGATAGACGAGGACAATCAACCGGCCTTCCTAGACGTATTGGTGGTCAGACAAGAGAACTTAAAGCTGGGTCACAGGGTTTACCGCAAAACAACAAACACTGACAGATATCTACACAAGGACTCCAACCATCATCCTGGGCGAAAAAGAGGTGTCATTAAAGATATGATAGACAGAGCACATCGAATTTGTGAACCTCAATACCTGCAGGGGGAACTGGATCATGTTAACATGGTTTTACAAACAAACGGCTATCGCAGGGAACAAATAGAACAGGTTTCACGACAAAAGAACAGACCGCCGGCAGGAGATAAGGAACCACCTGCGGGAGTCTCCTTCCTACCATACATTAAAGGCATCATGGATAGAATAGGAAGGTTGCTGCAGAAACACAATGACAAAACCATCTACAAGCCGACAAATAAAATCCAGCAACTCCTAACATCAGTAAAGGACGCTAGGGACCCCCTGAGCGGTGCCGGCATATACAGAATACCGTGTTCCTGTGGTAAAGTATACGTAGGCACCACTAAACGTGGCTTCCAAACACGCATTAAGAAGCATGAAAGAAACTATCGACTGGGACAAACTGATAAATCAACGGTGGCCAAATACGCACTCCAAGACGGCCACAATGTTCTGTTCGACCAAACTGAAGTCCTATCAAAATCCACCCACTACTAAGCCCGAATGTACAGACACTTGAAATCTACAAACACACACAATAATAATTTCAATAGACAAGAAGAAGGCTTTGCTTTAAACAAAACGTGGTTCCCAATTCTAAAAAACACTAGCGCAAAAGCCACGTCACTCAAGAGGCACAGAGTACCCCAACCAGACAACTCAGTCCTAAGTCCGCCGATCGCCTATAAAACCGCACGCTCATCCAGTTAACAGATCAGTTTCAGTCGACCCGCCAAGCTGAGTACTTCGCTCTCGCCGACAGTTAGCTAAATCCAAATTTTCATCCAATATATAAGTTTTGCCAGGTTTGGGAACTTCTTGTGTTTCCTTAACCTCAACAGGCTACGCATTTTACAAACCGCCCTGACCGCAGAGCCTAAATGTAAAGCACCACGACCTATACCAAATGTTAAAGATATCTTGGTGATTCGACTTTTGAACTACCTAAAGTTGGTAGAAGTGGGGAAAGCTTTTTCTAACAGATTCTTCCAGATTTTCGATAGCCTAGGAACAAAGCTGTGCTATCAACTAGTTTTGGACTCAAAATCCAGTTAGAATAAAAAGCAAACGCCTAGCTATTCCTACTGACTGGCTTAAAACGTGAAATAATCATGTCGGAGAGCACAGACTGGCAAATCCTTAAATCATATATAGGTAATATCGGTGGCAGAGAGTCTTTTATCTAAAGCCTTAATTGTTAAGTCTGGCGCTCACCACTCTGCTGCAGTCATTTGGATTGAATTTATCGTGCAAAGAATGAGGTCGTTAATATCTAGCAAAGATAAAATAAAAATGGACAAATAAAGTTAAGAAGATGGCTTCATTACCTACGAAGTAACACTTACGTTTCATTCTTTTCACAATAGTCCGGCGATTCATCCAAAAACACTAAATCAGTCCTGTTAGGTTTCTTCCAATCGGTGCTGATTGCCTTGAGCTTTTTTCTCCTCCTCTCTACGAATTTGACATGAGAAGCCCCTTCGTATCTTTGGAAAAGGCCTTCTGCTACAGCTCTTAGAGGAGGAAGCCTCCTCCAACATATCTGCATACTGCACGAACCTGAGACTCCATGACATTTGCAGGTTCTTAGCATCCTAGATCTTACTGCCTGCAGAGAAGGAAATACAGACAAATTATATTTGATAATTAGAACAACGAAAACAGCCAATAAAAATACGTTGACATTAAGTACATATCAGGTTTCGCTAAACGTTGTTGAGAGCTCAACAGGTAGAACAAAAGTGTCGTTGTTCAAAGTTCTTACAACGTAATTTACGAAGTAACATTCTTTATTATTTGTAAACTCAGTTATTTTGCACAAAAAATTCTTGATTTTTGCCTCAGGTGATTTTAAATCAGTAGTTTAAAAAAAACTGAAGACTTTAAAATCATTCTTCAAACTTGAAACGGATTGCATGTTGTACCATTTACAGACTACTAGCGCTTACCCGCGACTTCGTATCCGTTGAATTGTTACATTATTTTTGAGTATTGCTATGTTTACTTGCTTGTTTGGAAAATTTGGTTATTTTGTTAATGGAGTCACCTGTAAGCTGGGGGGGTAAAACCGCAGAGCAAAACGCTAACAATTGATAGTATCACCAATTTTTTGAAATTAGTATTTTAAGTTAAACTAAAAAAAGTAAAAGCTACATCTCTCCTTTATTTTTCGGTTACCCAATTCACTCTTAGTTTGTGTAATAAGTTTACTCTAAATAGAACCTCTTCGTTGATAATTTTTAGACGTTAGAGTACTCCAAGCAATTTCAAACAAACTTGGGGGTACTCTTTTCTCTTAATCCGGTCCTGAAACAAAATCCGTTTTTAGCTGAAATCTCTTGTTCCTAGGCTACCCCCTCATGTTTGTAGGTTAAATAGTTTCAAAGATTTCGTGATTAATGTTTATCTTTCTGCTTTTTATATACAGGGTGACTTTGAAGTTGAGTCATTAATTTTCAGATAATGATTGTAGAAGGAAGATAAACCAAAATATGTGTGTAAAAATAAAAAAAAATAAAAAAAAAATTTTTACCTTGTTTTATAAAGTATCCTCCCGACAAGTATTTCAGTGCGGACCTGTATTTGATCGGAGGTCTCCTGTGAGGTCTTAAGTCACTTGATTCACGAGCTCGTTGTACTACATTAACAAAGGCACGAGGGGTTGGTTGCACTCGATTGGGAAACCGATCCGCATAAACATGTGCCATTTTTTATTTCGTTTGAGCCACGCAACAGACACTATTCACACGCCTTACCGACTGACATTGACTGTATGTATAACTGAACTGAAGAAAATAATTGTAAAACATCGTTCCAAATTCTTTCGCTTTTTTGTTTCCGATGCGATGAACCGAGGCGGATTATATCCGTTGTTGCCAAACACGAGCACATGATATTACGAGTATTATTGAACAGGGCGGTACTCAAACTTCCAAAGGGCTATAACTTTGTTACTTTAATTTTACCAGAAAAATGGTAAAGGAAAAAAACATTTCTTTTGATCAGATCTACTCACTGTTAAAATAAATGACTCAACTTCGAAGTCACCCTATTACACTTAGCTACCCCCTTATTCTGACCCAGATTTAAAATCGGTCCTCGGTTGATAGGTTTTGTGAATAAACTACCTCTCTGTGAAATTTAATGTTCATAGGTAGAAAAGTTTTGGAGACTGTCTAACGAGCTAGTATATTTTTTCGCATTTATGTATACAGGGTGACTTCGAAGTTGAGTCATTTATTTTAACAGTGAGTAGATCTGATCAAAAGAAATGTTTTTTTCCTTTACCATTTTTCTGGTAAAATTAAAGTAACAAAGTTATAGCCCTTTGGAAGTTTGAGTACCGCCCTGTCTCAATAATAATATCACGTACTCGTGTTTGGCAACAACGGATATAATCCGCCTTACCAGTTCATCGCATCGGAAACAAAAAAGCGAAAGAATTTGGAACGTTTTTGCAATTAAGTATTTTATTCAGTTCAGTTATACATACACTCAGTGTCTGTCGGTTAGCGTGTGAATAGTGTCTGTTGCGTGGCTCAAACGAAATAAAAAATGGCACATGTTTATGCGGATCGGTTTCCCAATCGAGTGCAACCAACCCCTCGTGCCTTTGTTAATGTAGTACAACGGGCTCGTGAATCAGGTGACTTAAGACCTCACAGGGGACCTCACGATCAAATACAGGTCCGCACTGAAATACTTGTCGGGAGGATACTTTATAAAACAAGGTAAAAATTTTTTTTTATTTTTTTTAATTTTTACACACATATTCTGGTTTATCTTCCTTCTACAATCATTATCTGAAAATTAATGACTCAACTTCAAAGTCACCCTGTATACGAGTATAAATATATACTATACAGGGTGTTTCAGTTTATTGTTGCATAACTATAAGATTCGATAGAACTTTTAAAACTATTGCATAAAGTCTATATAAACATGGGTCGAAAAATGCGTGGCTTCCGAAATACAGGGTGTTTGAATTTAATTTTTAAAATAGTTTTTTTTTTAATATTTCGAACAATATTTGATGTATAACAGTGAAAATTGGTATACAAGGGTTTTTTGGTACGACAAAACGAACCATGGGCATAGTTTTACTGTAGCCGCTAGAGGGCGCTCTCTACTGTACCTGTAGTGTATTAAAATGACCGAAATTTTTTTCTTAGTGCAATTTTTAGCTTTTTGAATAAAAAAATGATTCTTCGCACTTTTCAACATAAAAAAGCTCTCATGTGAATTTTCGTTATAGTTAGCCGTTTTTGAGATATTTCGATTTTTAAGGTTCGATGCATTGTTAATTATTTATGATAGAATAACGTTAAAAAGTCAGTATCTCGATAATTTTTAGAAGTAGGCTGTGCCTGCAAATATTTTTGAAAGCAGAATAAGGTTAAACGTCAATTAGTTGACAGTTAGTTTTGTTGTCTGTTGAAACCTGAAACGTTTTTTTGCAATTGTGAATGCACGAAATTTAGTTTCATTTACCTGTTTTTTTTTTGTAAGTTTTATAAAAATGCCATTTTTATTCTCCAATCAAGGGTTAGCGGATATTCATTTTGTGTATGGCTTAGTAAATGGAAACGCAGCAGCCAGAGAATACGCACGAAGATTTCCAAACAGACTACATCCAACTCGCTCAGTATTTGTAAGAGTGCATCGCCAAATAATTGAAAATGGTCTTGGAAATCTCCAAAGGGATCAAAACAACATCAAAAATGTTCGTCAGCGCAGATTTACCCGTATGATTCTCCGTGAGTTTGATAGAGATCCGACCACAAGTGTTAGGAGAGTTTCTGGTGCCTTGAGAATTTCAGCAAGCCATGTTCACCGTGTTCTTAGAAATGACCATAGACGTCCTTACCATTTGCAACCTGTGCAAGGATTACAGCCAGGGGACGGAGAACGAATAATCACATTTTGTCAGTGGATTCTTGATAGAACTGATAATAATAGGGAGTTTTTAAGTAACGTTTTATGGACCGATGAGTCATGCTTCACTAAACGTGGAGTGGTAAATTTTCATAATCAACATATTTGGTCGCATGAAAATCCGCATGCAGTTCGGGAAAGAAATTTTCAGCATGAATTTAGTGTGAACGTGTGGATTGGTATATACCGTAATCGACTATTTGACCCTACCTTTTGCCTGCACGGTTAAATGCTGCGACCTTCTTGGAATTTTTAAAGGCTGAACATGCAAATATGTGGGATGATGTTATGTTAGATTTAAGAAGATTGGCCTGGTTCCAGCTTGATGGTTGTCCAGCTCATTATTCGAGAATAGTTAGAAACTGGCTGGACGAAAATTATCCAGAAAGATGGATCGGCCGTGGAGGACCAGTCGCCTGGCCTCCACGATCCCCTGACCTAAATCCATTAGATTTCTTTGTGTGGGGATTTCTAAAAGAAAAAGTGTACCGGAATCCCGTAACCACAAGAGATATGCTAATAGACAGAAACAGGAATGCATGTGATGAAACTTAAGGCCTTATTTGAATAATGCTATACCACGTCCGATCATTCGTGAATTGTGTATTGAACAATTGGGTTTACATTTCGAGCAACTACTTTAGATTTTGTATGTTTGTCCTAACTATCCAATAGCATTTTAGTTGTAAATAATTAATTTAATTTGTTAAAAATAATAATGGAAAATTAAACAAATTAATATTCTGTTTTTTTGTGTTTATTTGGAGTTAAGAATTATTGCTGTGTTTAAAAACACAATCTACACGATCATCTTAATTACTTGTAATGCCCAAATCGAAAATGTAAAAAAATATTATTTTCCTATATATAATTAAAAATGCATCGAACCTTAAAAATCGAAATATCTCAAAAACGGCTAACTATGACGAAAACTTACAAAAAGCAAAAAATTGCACTAATAAAAAATTTTCGGTCATTTTAATACACTACAGGTACAGTAGAGAGCGCCCTCTAGCGGCTACAGTAAAACTATGCCCATGGTTCATTTTGTCGTACCAAAAAACCCTTGTATACCAATTTTCACTGTTATACATCAAATATTGTTCGAAATATTTAAAAAAAAACTATTTTAAAAAGTAAATTTAAACACCCTGTATTTCGGAAGCCACGCATTTTTGACCCATGTTTATATAGACTTTATGCATTAATTTTAAAAGTTCTATCGAATCTTAAAGTTATGCAACAATAAACTGAAACACCCTGTATATATATATATTTCGAGTATGAAGTAGCATCCGCACGTGCTAAAATCCAGGGTCAAGTGGTATCCGTGTATCGGATGCCATTTGACCAAAGCTTGTTCAGTAGCATATTGTGATTGTGCGAGTTCGAAAAACAAAAAATTAGAAGTAGGTTGATTGTCACCGAAATTAGATTTTCAATGTGTATTTTAGTGCTAGAGTGTATAGCCTAGCTGGCGGTGAGCTAGGACGGAACATATTCATGACTATACTTCCCGCTGGCAAACACGTAATTCTTTGTAGTTTCGTTCATAGGTCACTGTGGTATCTATATACTCTTTGCTTGAACCATTCAGTTGAATTATTCCTAAGCAATATGATAGATATCGTTGTTAGAAAGGCGCCGCAATGTGAGTTTATCTCACTCTAGCAAGTTGGAAACAGGTTTGAGGAAAAGGGTTGATACGTGAATTGACGCTAAACCACAACTCGTACGACTTTTGACCTTGTAAAACAAAATGTTCGATCAAAATCTATACTATATTCTATCTGTATCACGGACCGAAGCTGTGGGTCCTTTTTATTTCCACAGTTTTAATTTAATAAATCTTGTGGAAAAGTTTATATTACATAGAGAAAACTATTATAGATTCCTGTCGATTAAGCATTGGGTCAAGACTCTTAAATATTTTTTATAAAGCATTTGGATCGAATTTGAAAAAACTATTACTGAATATATTTTATTTTTGTCAAGCTTGACGGTTCAATATTTTAATGTCGTCGCTACTTAGCACGATCTTTAGTACATTACTTCTGAGAAATCTAATAAGATAAAACACAATCCATCGTCGGCCGAGGGATAAAACACAACTCCAAAATTACCCAACCTCCTTTGTCCCGAAATCGATATATGGTTTGTTCATTACCGCAAACTATGTCCGTTTGGCACTATTTCAAAATAAAGTATGAAGAATTTTCATTTTGGCATATGTTCGTTTTGTTTATACGAATTTTTCTGATGTTCAAGTATAATTCCAGAAGTTTTAATGACATGGAAGAAAGTTTTTATGAATTTTAACTCTGCCTTCAACCGCCTGTACCGCTCCAGCAATAACTGCATTTGTTTTAACGTCAATAGTATCTTATTGTTAAAATAAATATATGCTCCATTCGCCTCTCTTACGATGGTCATTAAATAGAATCACATATGTTGAATAACCTAGTTAATGACATTTCGGCTGCTTCGCCAGCCTCTATCAAAGAGCGAATCAAAATAATGACAAATGAATATACGGTGCTTTTCAAGAATGACTGTCCCCCTACTTATTTTTTGAGAGGGTCAAGTCAGTAAGCGGAAATTTAGGATAATGAAACTCAATATTTAAGCGTAAAAGTTAATAAATGCCTCGTTGCAATATTAAGTCGTCAATTATTTAGTAGAGACTACTAAGTGCACTTAACTTGATAATGAGATATCATACAGAATTAACCATTATTTTATTTATTATAGTGACTGTGCTCTACAACTGGATTTCTATATGTAATATTATTTTTGAAATAACGGTTTAGGTGTCTGTTTCTGGTTGTAACTTCACATAAATAATACCATTGGGAAGACATTAAGTTTTACATGCAAGATTATAATTTACAATCAATTGATTTTATCTTTGTTATAGTCTGGACTATTACTTTAGTATACCGTAAAATACCGATATATGACAACTCTTTCCATATACTACAACAGCTTATCTGTCTAATGGTGGTGAATTTGTCTACGATCTTTTTTTTTAGAATCTCTGTAGATTATTCGTGACATTCTGTTTTTGAAATCTGTTTATCAAATAGAAACCTAAGACGTTTTGAACTGATAATAACTAATCATGTTGCACATGTTATTGTTCACGGACTATCATATACCTATCTCAATTAGATTGGGGGCTACAATAGGCCTGTGACCATTGAAACATTTGTTCAGGATGCCAAGGCGCATAATATATCAAAAATTCAGCGAAATTAATCGAAACCACTTATCCCATAGGCGTGTTGCCGGGTCCTTTTTGGATAAGATTTGGTTAAGCTGTGGAAAATTTGCAATTCAAGCATTTTATTCAAATTTGAGTAGTAGCTTTAAAAAAAGATGAGTTTCAAGTTAAGTATATAGTATATCCCCAAAAGGGATGTGCTATACCATCAAAATGCCTTTCTACAAGTTATTTGATATCGATTGTTTGATAGGTGATCGCTGATCTATTCAAAATACAAGAAATTGAGTACAAAATTATATGTATTGAGTTCTACCGAGTTAGTTTAGTGCAGTAAGTGTTTTGGTTTCGAAAAGTGAATCATACTATACGTACATACTATAAAAATAATTATAGGAAAGATGCATATCTTAAGTTTCTTGCATATGTTAATAGTGGGCAGGTATTGATATGTACGCCATCTACTGAAAACTCATAATTCTTTTAGATTATAATTTAATCTACTCAGCCGCATTCTTGAAATTGTTGAATGCTATTTTTATGTTAAAATATAGTAACCATGCGTCAATTCCATCATCCCGAATTTCAGGACCCTAATACCCATTCAAAAAATAAGTGGTTATTTTTCAGATTAATTTGTAAAAAGAAGTGTCAAGAACAGGATATCGCTGCATTTAAAATCACACCAGAACAGACGCAATGTCTAAGTTTAGTGAAATGATACTATGATAACTGACTAGCTGCTTCAGGGTAAAATAAACTTGCTATCATAAAATGCAGCTCCGTCTCCTGTCGCTTGGAGCGGGAAACTCACATCTCTGTTTCATTCTTAGGTCTAAATGGCATCAAACAGAAAATATACTCTGCCCATACGATAAGCGTTTCCTCATTTATGCAGTATTTAAATATAAACTGAAGACCACCGAATTTTTTATGTTGATAGTATTTCGCGATGTCTAGAAGAAGCAAAAGGATTTATAATCTTGCAATTCCTCAAGGGCCCATTGCTAAGTACCTACACTATACATACATAACATGTTCAAATGAGTTAGGTAGATTGGAAGATTCTTTTTCAGTTTTTGAGATATCGATTGTAGACATTCGTCATTAGCTACGGGGCGGCGGCAGCGAGATCACGTTAAGCTGGCAAGACCCTCTCTCTTCGTAGCGCGGCGCTGACGAACACGAGGTAGCTTCGGCCGGTGAAGTTCAAATTCTTATTCTGTAATAGTTCAGCTATGACCTGTACTAATAAGACGTGTGGTACGAGTTGGAGCGCCAATTTATGATTGAATATATTTGGAAGGTTGATAGGTATGAGAATATCAATTTGCTTCAGTTAAAAAACTGAACTAGTCTAAAAAAGTTTTGCCTTTTCCGAAACCTTCTTTTGCGTTTCAATCTAGTTATTTCGGTCAATATCATACCTACCCAAACAATAATAAAAGATCAGGAGGTTGATAGTTAAAAAAAATAAAACCACATTTATGCTTTACCAGTGCGCGAGAATTTCGCTTCTCACAAATGAACAATATACGAAATAATGCTAACCTTTTCGGTTGTTCTATCATATCTAAACTCACGAAAAGTCAACTTATTTTTGTTAATCTATCAGTCGATCAATATGACTATTCTGGTGCTTGTAACCGTGTCATGAAAGCTACACCTATTTTCATGAAATTTCAGGAGCAGTATATCTACTGTTTGGCCGTGGAATAATTAGCAGATGCTATCAAAACATTTCCAAGCTTTGTTATATTATGTTTTTCAAGTTGCCCAATGAACTTTTTCAGTTATTTTGATCAAATTTCTCAAATGCTGTCTGTGTATATTTTTTATTTCTGATAATTTAACGCCTCGGCAAGATGACTCAATTCTTAAAATGAAGGAGTAGAATAGCTGAGAGAAAGTTTGCGTAGTTCTCTTACCTCTTGGAAATCTGTATTCCTAAACGCTAACAGAATAAGCGCACCCTGAATTATTCTCGGGAGAAAAAGAGCGAGTGACTCGTCATCGTTCATAAATCTCATCTCTATAGAGAGAGTCAGCGCAGTTTTTTTAACCTGGAATATTTCATAATCTTTTGCGGGCCGAGCTTGCGTATTAAGACTTCTCTAATATGTGTGTATCAGCCGTTCAGCAGTATCAATATTTTTTTTCATTTACTTATTATGCTTTTTGCAAAGTGATAACTAACAGCGCATAACCTATGAAAATGTTGTAGTGTCAAACGATAAAACTTCATATCTTCTCTAGCTGTAGAGCGAATTAATAAAAATAAGCCAGGATCAGTAACACGGAGTCGGTTGCACAGCTTATGAAGTTATCCAGCTGCCATCCGACTGGGCTGAATTTCGGTGAAACTAATCGCAGCAGTGCGTGCTAAAGTTAGAGCTGGCAACACCGTCGGAATACCATTTGACTCAAGAAATAGTATCATAATATACATTTGGATACCAATTGAAGCATGTTATGTATCGATACCAATTTGACTTCGATGTGAAGTAGACTTTACACCAAATATACTATAGGAGTGCATTTAGCAAGAACTCTTTACGGATGCCACCTTGGACGCCAAATAAATATATATGCCCATAACCGCCCTTGATCCAGCTCTGTCGAAAAATTAGTTCCCGTCTGATACATAGAAATATTCCTCCTCCTCCTACCCCATCTTGAGGATAATATATCTAATTTATTTGTTAATAATAATTATTGTAAAGATCAAATTGAAGACTAAACTTACTCGCTATTCTAAATTATCTACAAAAACTTGTGAAGTGTGAACACTTTACCCTATTAAGGGTAGAATTCATAAAACTCCTTTACAAGTACTCATTTACACTGTATCAAATAACACGAAACCCATACATGTATGCCTAGCTTTAAAAAAACAATAGTTTCCCCATTGTAGCTTTTATGCCATATTTCGACCCCTTCTAGTCTAATATTCTCAACAAAAGTATCCTATATCCGTCATCTGTCTCCTAGGCCTAGTCTGCTAATCTATGCCAAAATTCATCAAAATCGGTTCAGCCGTATTGGCGTCAAAATGGAACAAACATACATACCATACAAACATACATACCATACAAACATACATACACACTTTCATATTTATAATCTTAGTAGGGGAGTAGGGATAAGAGGTATTATTTTATTTCATTAACAGTTAATAATTTACCCTTCTTCCTGCTTCATTATTGTGCAAATTCATTAGCCCCAAAGCTGTGTTAGGATCCTCTTTCACATCCAAAAACTGTCTGCTGAAATTTTCCCCCCACCGTATGTCATCGCTGCATCCTCCCCATTTCCATTTTTGAGCTTTTTTCTTCTTTATTCTGCTGTCGCATCCGCAGTATTCGCCTAGTTCTCCTTTCGCACAAACTCTGGTAACTGCATATGCAAGGCTTGAGGCGGATATCGCTGAAAGATATGCAGCCTCTCTGCTTCCTACATCAAGCAAAGCATAATCTTAAGAAACAAATTATTTAGTGAAATAAGACATTACCGTGCTCTATCCAGACTTTCGCCGATAAACCCCGAAAGTATGATTTTTTAGCCCCCACGAAGGCCTAAGGCTTAAATACCTGCGGGTACAGTGTGGTTATAGGGAGACAGAGGGACAGCGGCTGGACATGATACGGACTTTAGCGGAGGAACACGCGGATTTTATTCGTCTTCCATCACACTTCCGATTGCATTTCAAACTAAAATTACTCGCCTCGAAACTTGTATGTTACAAACATGAACGTATGAACCCTTGCTCGCTCAAGCCAATCTCTAGGCCAAGTATCACTCAGTTGTCTCGTCGCTATTATACTCGTTGCATGTAATCAAACCTTTAGACTCATTCCATGCATGAAAAATACAAGGTTTATTCCAACAAGCAGTTGCAAATTATTTTTCTGCGCATGAGCGCATAAGTGGAAAGTCAACAACACCAATCCATTAATTGACTTGAAATAAATAATTATTCAAGATTAATATTAAATAAATATTACTAATAAAATAATTGAAACAAATCCATTTAAATTATCAACACTTGACTATGTAATTTTGTAATGAGGATTTTTAGTATTTGCCCCCCCCATTCCCCTGGAGAAATTTGCTAATCCCACTCTTCAAAAAGCTTTTGGGGCAGGTACACGTTCACAATAAATTATCTCTTGCCAAAGATCGGCCACGCTTGAGAAACATTCATGTGGGCGCCCATGGCTGAAGATCATCCCCAATCTGTCCCAAATTAATCTTCATCGACACAGAGTTTTTTTAATATTATGTGTAATAAATGAGAGAATAAACAGCTAAGATTTAGTTTTCATATATAGAAAGATTGGAAAGTTACAAAAATGAACAAAATGGCACTCACAAAACTCAGCTTCCCAGCTATGTACAGTACATCGAAACCATATTCGTATGCTTTCGGGCGCCTTCGGATAAATTTATTTATACCAAAAGTCTAATTTGCTAGAGGAGATTGTTGAAAAATTGTTTGTTCATGTCATATAATATCAGACTGTTCAATTATGAATATTAGATTGCGTTGTAATGGACTGTTGCACCAACATTGAATTGAGTTTTTTAAGACTACGGAAATCAAGGGACTTTTTTAGAAAATTCAAGCTGGTAAATATCTCACAAATGATTTGGGAATTCCAGTGCAAGCTCAATTTTAGGCTCAATTTCAAGCAGAATATTCAAAACTGTTCAAACTAAATATCCTAAAAAAAGTTTTTGTTTTGGGTCTTTGGATAATTCTTATAGAAAACCACTATTTATTTGTTTAAGTTTACCCTAATCATCGTTTAAGATATCATCACAAGCAATAATATCCATTTTTAAAGACTAAAAATGAATTAGACGATCTTGTAACTGCAAAAATTGATCGTTTAAGTTGAACACAGTTTACAAAAGTTTGAACAGGGTTTAAGTACCGGTGCAATAGAAATCTTCAAACAAAAATTAGGTTTCCGTCTAAACGTCCGATGTCTTACAAAATGTTGGAAACAAAAGACATTATTTATTTTGTATTGTAAGAGACAAATGTAGTACTGTTTTAGTTTTCCATATCTAAATCTCAATAATATTTGATATAAACTGATTATCCATTACATAGAGTTTGTTTATTTTTCTTAATGAACTGCTATTATTACTGATATTAATTAATAAAGACTTAGTTCTTTTTGTTTGGAGACACACTACTATCTTACCTTCCAACCTCCCATATCATACTCAGTTGGAAGTTCCGGTTTCGACTGAAATACTAGTTTCAACCGTTACTTTTACGTGAAAATATAGTATTCAAGCGTTAGTTTCACCATCACGAATTTCTGAAAAGCGTTGTACACTACTACCCTGTGAGCTACTCCGAACTCTGAACATCTTCTGAAGATGCCAACCACTCGTGTTGGCGAAACGTTAAGTAAAAATATTTTACGACGGCCTAACTACTCAAAAACCAACCAAATAACATTGGATGATGGCCGCGAAGGCCTTTCGCATTTCAGAGCTATGACAGTTGTGTAAAGAGAGAAGAAATCTTACTGCCCTCGCGTCAAATATAAAATCTGTGAGTCATACTGGTACAGATGAGTTCTTGCGTCAGTGGGACGTGGAAACGGAGTAGGAGCAACACCCGTCACTGTCCTGATGTTGGTTCATGTGATCGATGTCCCTGAAATTTCGCTTCTAGAAGTAACGCAAAGATATGATGGCGGGACCCAGGACGCTGCTCCCACTAAATCTGAAGCTAACTCTGGTTGTCGTCCTTGGAAATCTGTCATTCCGATCAGCATCTGTAATCCATCATATTATTGTCGGCTTAGATTACGGTAGGACCTTTGTCGGGAAGAAATACATGTCTGTTTTATAACTTTAAATTTTTCACCTTACCGTGTCATAAGAGATTAAGATATTGTTTGAGCTATCAGTGTTTTACCCAAAATGCTACTAATGATGCAGGCATAAGATGGTTGTTGAAGGGCATTTACAGGCTGAGGGCATCTCAACCGAAATATAGATACTGTGGTTGTTCTCAACCAACCAAAGGGGTTGCTGGTGACCTCTGTAGATATTCGGATGCGGAAATCAGCAACACTGCTAGCCCTAACCTCAGGTCAGAGTGTGCAAACTAATTGAAACAGACAACATCCGGATTGGGTTAAAAACTCATGTGGCAACCACTTTCAGTTTTACCGTATTTGACGCCCAAATATCTGTGCAGCCAAAGTATTTAGAAATATTTGTCACTGTAAAGTAACTTTATCACGGTGCCTCCGTTTCCGGATGGATATAGTCCGTTTTAGCAGACAGTGGTCAAGGTGTGTCACAATTGACAGCCCACTGTACATGAAACGCGTCTACCTCTGCGCCGGCTAAATTACAGTAGCCTCAGACTCGCGGCGGGCTGGATCGCGTTTTCTGAGACACCATACAAATCTCTTATGCCAAGCAATAGCTTTGCTCAAGCGTCATTTGAGGTAAATCAGATCTCCACACCTTAAACATGACTAAGTTATTACGTTATTTGCTTGTTACCATGTAGCGGATGGTCATTTTTGAACCTATTGAACGTCTTATTACCTGCTGTTGAAAGCACTAACTTGAGTTGTTACAATGGAAATGTACACTTAGTTGACACATACATTGCGTACAATTTGTGTAGTTGTGTACAACACATCGTTCACTATTGCAGAGAGTTAGTAGTATGTTGCTGCAGCTCGATTTGAACATCTACGAGTAGTATTTACGAGACGGGACCGGAACATAATTACATGATCAAAGTGATGCTCGATCCTAATTATGTGAAGGTCTCGTCAAAGTAAATAGCTCCTGCGCTTCCTATGTATCACCCAAATGTTGCAACAGCTTGGCTTTGAAGAAAATGAGAGTTTATAGGTGGCCAGAGAGGAGGAAGGTAGGGCGGCGCGGTGAGCCGCTTTCCTTCGCTGCGTGCGCGCTTTGAACTCGTGGGTTTGGTGAGATACGAGGATACTACGAGTATTATTTACTTCGACGAGACCCTCACATAATAAGGAACAAACATCACTTGCAGGTAAGTTTGCTTGACCACGTAATTTTTCGTCTCTTATCCCCCGTTTCAACTTTGATTTTTCTCATGTATGCCATTGTTGCATAGGTGGATAGCTTTTAATTCTGCTATCAAATATAGCATGACATACATTTTTATAAAAAAATGTTTCCTGAGTAAGCTTCGCAATTATCATATATACATTTATTTCATAGGATTTTAAAGATGATAACACCTTCAAGTGCCTAACTTAATATAGTTGGTTTAAGCTAATCGAATGAGGATCAACGTAATGTAACTCATTTATATTATTTAAGCGTAATAATGACGGCATCAAAAACTAAAAGAGTGGTAATGTTATTGTATAATTTGTTTGAAATTTGTAGACAATGTGGATGTTTGAAAAGTTTTGTTTCGAACTAAATGCCGGAAAAAATGAAAATGACTTTAAATATGAAAATTTTAAAACTGTAAAAGTTCCATTTTTTTATTTATCTCACCAAATTGCCCCCATAAGGGATTTTGCAACATTTAGGCGAATGTCACAAGATCCGTCATTATATATATATATATATATATCCGAGCCCCTTCCCACTTCAGTTGGCCCAACTATTGAAATCTTAGTTTTTTTCTTATCAAACACAAATAATAAAAATGTAGCAGGGTATTATAGGTTTAAAATATTAACAATGAATATTTTGATAATATATAGTAGAAAACACCAACTTTATCACTCCCTAATCAAATTTGCAGCATAAAAATAACACATGTTGCAATTACAGCATATCAACCTATTTTCATTTCAATGCAAAATAAGTCTATAACGCATAGGTGGCTGTGAAAAATAAAAGCCACGAAAATTGTTTTTATTAATCACAGCTGTCAGAATACGTTTAAAATAGTTTTGGGTAGTTAAGATTTCCAAAATGGGTAGAGGAAAGGTTATCAGTGAGAAAATTCGGTTACTGATAATTAAAGTTTTTAATTCTAGGAAATCAAACTCAGAAATTGCAACTTTGTTAGACTTATCGCGGTACAGTGTGAGAAATATTGTTAGAAGATATAACGTAACCGGTTCAGTTAATATTAAGCCACGATATGTGAAAAAAAGTAATATCACAAGTGCCGACCGAAGAGCATTAAGAAGAATAATCGTGAAAAACAGGCGTGCCAATTATTTACAATTAAGTGCTCTGTGGAGTGACGCTGTTGGAAGGAGAATTTCGAGGTCCACAACTCATAGAGAGGCCCACAAACTGGGATTTAGCACTTGCAAGGTAAGTTTTCTTATTAAAAAAAAGTGAAGTAGAAACCCTAAAGTTGCACAACTTGTTTATAGGCCAAAGAAAAGCCACTATCAACTCCACTGCAAAAGAAAAATCGGCTTAGATGGGCTAAAGAACATAGACAATGGACACCTCAACAATGGTGTGCAATACAATGGAGTGATGAGGCCCGATTCAAGGTTTGTGTTGGTGACAGTCGCAGTAGAGTTATTCGCAAAAAAATGAAGCAATCCATGTTGACTGTCTGAAGAGAAACGTGAAATTTCCAGCATCCATTATGGTCTGGGGCAGTACGTCATCAAAAGGAGTAGGAAAACTTCATTTTATTGATGGAAATGTGGATACAAACAAATATTTGGCAATTTTAGAAGAATCGCTTTTACCAGTGATGGAAGAATGTTTGACATCCGGCCAAGATTTTGTGTTTCAGCAAGATGGTGCAGCGTGCCATACCTCAAAAAAGGCTATAAAATGGATGGAAGAAAATAATGTACCACTTTTGAAATGGGTTTCTAGCAGTCCAGATCTGTCACCTATTGAAACTTTGTGGCACGAGATGAAAAATGTTCTACGACAACACCCTGCTCGTACAATCACCGAACTGAGACAAAAGCTTCAAGAAATATGGGATTGTTTTACACCAAATTTTTAACAAAAAACAATAAAAAATAAAGGTGATGTTACCCAATGGTAATCTTTCGCGCATATTTTTTACGACTAGAGTGTATCTAAAATGTTTTTGAGAAAATAAATTGTTTTAGAAGTAAATAGTTTCGTCATGTTTAGTTTATAAAGGCATATTTTGGTACAAATCTGGAAGTGGGCCAACTGAAGTGGGAAGGGGCTCGTATATATATATATATATATATATATATATATATATATATATATACAAAAAATAGAAAAATAATGGGCAAAAATCCGCCAAAAGAAGGGAAGTGGATTCGAGCAGAAAATAGGATTGGTATCCCGAGCGATACGTATTTCTGCTGGTTGGCTTTATCAGGCCCGAAATGAATGCACATAATTATGTAACTACAAAAGTAGATACACATGCCCATACATCCGGATACGGCTGTAACCCTGTATAATGGCCAACATTTCATAAATGTGCCCTCAAATGCCCTCAAATACGTGGTATATTTTTGACGACTTTGGGTTGTTCAGTTTCGTCATCCATTAAAAATATATTGGCGAAGAAAAGAAGACACCCACATTCGGCATAATATACCATATAAGAACAGCTGATTTTAAATTTGGTGCCATAAAATTCTAACTTGCTGTGAAACAAGTCCCATGTTGCCCACTAAGCGGATTTTCCGCTAGATCCAGCTGATATCAATTGTGCTTGGCAGAAAAAAATTGTAACTTCCGATAGCCGATTTTAGATAAAATGTCGAATCGCCAAATAGCCAGTGATACATGCTTATCAACGACACCCATACATTTTTTTTGTTTTAGTCGTGGGAAGGATTTGTGGCCGTTACCAAAAGCCATAGCTCATATTAGGTAATAAATATACGCGTTACTCCATTATTTAGAGGAAATACTTCCTATATAGCGGGTTTAAGCATACGAATTTACTAATTAATAGTTGGCAACAGTGCGCCGTCGCCATTCGATATGATCGACTGCCTGTTTCGTCACGATTCGTCTGTGATTGAGTTTACGTTCACGAATTTACCAGTGGATTCCACAATGCACATTGAGGTTCATTAGAGAATGTAAGTCAAAGTTGTTTTTTAAGTTGATTCAAAGATTTATTTGATTTGCAGTGCAAGCATCACGTTCAATTTCTTGGTGTATAATTAAGAGTTGATAAAATGTAATAACAGTATCAGATTTGATTGTTTGAAGTTATTAATATTTACAAAAACAGCTTAAAACAAATATTGATTAATTAATAATAAAATTGATTTTTATTTCAGATAAAAGTCAACTTCAAAGTTACTGATTTTGAATTTTCATACATATCCTATATCATGAAGATGGATTAACTAAGAAATCCTCATCACTATCTATGGAAGTTTATTATATCTCTAAAATGAAACAAGTAATTCAAGACTTAATGATTCAGAACAATCATTACTGAGGTTTAAAAAATATACTTTGATAAGGCTTTGTGGGCAACTGGAACATTAGTAATGATTGTTCTCCTACATTCGAAAAGTTCCAGACAGTGGCGACGCGTGACTTTTCCTAAACTGTTACCAAAACCAGATGTGATAAATCTTTTTTTTTTTTTTTGGCTTTAGGACCTAATCCATGCAGCCAGAAACTAGGTTTGTTATATTTTACATTTCTAATTATGGACAAACACATGACGTCACAACATCCATGGCGAAGGCGAGATTCGAACTCGCGGCCCGGCCGGCCGGCTGATCAGTAGCACGACACTCTGACCCACGCGGCCAACCGAGGTCCCCATTGATAAATCTTATTAAAAAAAGTTTATTTTGAACTCCCAAATATAAGTTTTTGCTTATTTTAGGTATATTATTTAAACTATTTTTAAATTAAGGTAAACATTCCTGGACTGAGCGTCTGGGGCACTTGATATACCTCATCGTCTTATGCTATGACTTATCCAAGCCGGCCGAAAAAAGTCGACGTTTCTAGATGTTTGGAAAATTTTTGATCTTTTTTGGCAATGAATCTTAACAATTCTCTGTAATTTCCTCTATTGTCAGAGTCATCCACTTTAAAATGAACGGTAATTCCTGTTTAGCCAAAAAACATACGGTATCTAGAAGTGAGCTGCCTAAAAGCTTGGTTAAGACAACTTTAGATTCTTGTTTTGCCAAACTGAATTAAATTGGCTACACATCTCACATGTAACGGAGAAATTTAATGTCTCCACTTTAGAGCTCTAAAGCTATTTAAATCGTTGACTCCGCTGCATTTTATTCTGTATAAAACAGAAGACATCGCCAACAATACAATCTGTTTTTTTACAACCACATAAACAAGAGTTTCCATATACCAATTTAATTAATAATATCAAACTACGTTTTTTTATTCCTTTTTAAAATTACCTATAATAGGCGTTGGTCTTCCATTTTCAATGATCTTCTTTTTTTCTTAAAAATTATACAAGGAGAATGACTTTTCAAGTAGTTGATCGATTACGCAGCGACACTCATCCATGTTTAATTGCACGCATACTACAGCCGGTAACCAAAACGGCTACTAACGAGTGAGAAGTGAGTAACCAAATCAAAAAATGGTAACAAGCCCACATAATAGTCGCAGCGCCCCACGCACTCGGCGACCGCGATCAGACACGAGCCGTAACCGACGGTCCCCGACAGACTACCAAGTATCCATAAATGAAAATGGTAACAACCGACAACCAAGTCGAGGCGAGTCAGCTTCATCGTGTTCGCAAAACTTAGACACTATAGGGCGCATTATTTTTGTGGGGATAATTTGCTATTTACTGAATTACTATTACATATCGCTGTTGGTAAACAAATAAATGAAATTATATCACAGTACTTAGTCATAAAATATTTATTTTTAAGATTTTTAACTGTTACCAATGGTAACAATGGTTGCATGGACGCTTCGCCACTGGTTCCAGAATAAATTACATTAATGTTAAAACTTGTAGGGATAGGACAACTGTCACAGATGAGACCGATGGATAGATAAATTCACAGATGACTCAACTGCCACAGACGAGATGGGTGAACGGATAGGTGGATAGATAACTCAGGTAATGCATGTCCTAAAAGTTTTGGCACAAAATATTTATCGGATTTTTTTTAATGAAATAATTTATTTAAACATTAACTACTTATGATAAATTACAAGTCAATACTTAACTAATCTATACTATCAAATTATGTGGAGTGGCCCATTCTGATCTACCAGACGCAACTTTCATCGAATGTCTCTCATGAGGTCCTGGACGAAATTCAGATCAATTTCTCTCAGTTTTCTATAAATTCGTGTCTCAATTTCTTTATCTTGGGCTTCCCAGCCTCCATGATAAACCTTCCTAGACAGTAAAGCCCAAAACTCCTCTATTGGGCGAGGGTTTGGAGGATTACCGATTTTGGGAACAAAAGGTATGTTGTGTTGTCGAAACCAGTTTTGGGTATCGCTGGACTAATGGCATGATGCTAGGTCTGGCCAAAACACGATATGGTTATTAGCATGATGTGGACAAACTGAAGCAATTTGGAAAGGCAGTTATCAATATAGCTCTGAGTATTCAAAGCTTCACCCCTCACTCCTCCCACGAAAAGTTGGGATACACTCTGTTAGAAATTGCGCAGCCGTCAAGGATTTTATCTGCAAATTTCGCTTTATGTTTGTATCTAACATTGACAGGGCATTCCTCTACATTGTCCGTATGAAATCCGTCGTTTCCCTTCATTTCAGAATTACTCAAAGTGAAATACTTTTTGTCATCTAAGATAATGGTTTTTCCATTGGCAAAGTGCACCGCCTCAGTTGACGACAGCTTCTTGGTGTACGAAGGAGTTGCGCTTGAGAGTATTTAGAGCACTCAAGTCTCTTTCGATATCTAAAACCATTCCTCCTCAATTCCAACAATATCGTACCCTTAGAACATCTGTATTGATGAGCCAGTCTCCTTGTTGATATTCCAACCTGATTTTTTGTTCTTTTCAATAATCTCTCTGACCTCTGTGCAGTAAATGCACGTGGTCTTCAACTTTTTCGGAGATTCAGACATTTTATTCCCTGATCGCACTCCGCTATTGTTCGATAAATGGTTCTGCGAGAAATGTTTTCATTCTGGAATATTCGACAGATTTCAGCTTTGGGTACCCGCTCAACCAACTTGTATATACTTTTTATTATTTCTGATTTACACATCTTAAAGCGAACACTTCAAAATAAATAAATGTCAACTGACAGTAAAGTAAGTAAACAAACTTTTGTTTCCAAAGGCAACTTGATATTATTTTGTGTTTGTTAAAAGTAAAGCCAATGAATTTTGCGCTAA